>CM037851.1:67485786-68685786 GCA_021234595.1 Delia radicum | reverse complement strand
ATAAAATAAGTCACCCTATGGCAGTTTTATAAAAATTGATAACTCTGGATCTCTGCCTGATCTAGCTCATTTTTAAATATTATAATGGTGTGTTAATACTTCTATGGGGCAGAGTTTTTGTCCGTTTTCTTTGTCTCGCAGAGTTTCGAAGATACGGACATTTAAAAAAATCGTCATTTTATAAAATGGTTAGTATCTCGAAAACTGAGCAATATATTGCAGAAAAGACCACATTTTGCAAAATTTATCCTAGAACACGTTCCGTTAATACACATGTGCTAAGTGTTCCAATTCTACTCGGTCCCCGTTTCATTCCATATCGTTCCATTTTGGACCAATGTTCCATTTTATTATCGCAGTGATTAAATAAGTATTTTTTCATACGTTTTTGGGTAAACAAGTAATTAGGACACCCTGTGGCTGCTTCATACACAATTTATATCGAGGGATCTTTCCATTTTTCCTGATTTCGTCTATCTATCTTATATGTCAATTGTAATTTGTTTCCTTTAATTGATGCATTACTCATGGTAATGAAATTTAAAATCATTGCCATTAATCAATCAAATCAAATCAGTGAAAACCAATATCATAAATTAATTAAATTAAAAAAATGCTAATGAAAATAATTTCAGTACAATTGATATCTATAAAATGGTAATGAAATCATCAATTAGTAAATTCAATTAATTAGTCCCATGTATGATTTGATGCTAATTGAAAATTAGTTAAGATTTGAAGTTATTTTCTAAATATTTCAGCTCATTTTCAATGGATTCGAAATTAATACAAAATATTGTTCATTAGAATGTACAGTTTATGCACAATGATAAAATTTTTTTTTTTTTTATAAATATGTATATTTATGTATATATGTAAAACAAATTTCATAATTTTGAGGTTAAATTTCTAAAAATTAAGCAAAATATACCAATGATGTAAATATAAAAACTGCCATATTTTAAAAATTGCAAATGAGAAGAACTATTTTCTACCAGATTTGGTCCAGTATACATAGGTCTATTAAAAAATATGTGTTTCAAAAACAGTTTTTTTTTTGCCGTTGAGTAGTGTTATTTGAACGTACACTAAAAAAAATGTCAGCAATATTTTTAATAATAAATTCAGCAAACAGTTTGCTGAATTGAGCAAATTTTTTTGCTGATTTAAGAAATTTTTCTGCAGAGATCGTCCCAGCAAAAATGTTGCGGACTTTACTGACTTTTTTATTTAAGTGTAGTACATGTGGTAGATTAACTCGTTTGTTATTTGCAACACAGAAAAAACTTTTACTCTTTTGATACATATTTTTTTAATCAAAATTCTTGTTAATAATTAATATAAAAAAATTATTGTAACACACACAAACACCCACTCAGTATTATACTACAAAGAACAAAAAGTGTAGCATACTGTTAAGGGGTCGTTGTAAAGGTAGAAGAAAAATGTCAATACTTACAAAAGAATTATAAAAAGGACCTTTTCAATGAATTTTTTTCGAAAGTATTTAATAACTCTTCTGTTTACAAACAATAATATGTTGAATATAAGTGAATGTTCGCTAATGTGGCCCTACATCTGGGTTTTTTATGCCATATAAAGAAAAACTTACTGGAATATTCCAAATTAAAATACATCAGCTTTTAGGCAAATTCTTTCAGCGTTTCTTTTGCTATATTTTATTTTCTTGGCGCAATCAATATAAAAAAGTTATATAAGAATTTTCGAAACGACTCAAAAGTTTCGAACATTGGCGAACATTTACTCTAACGTGGGCCTAAAATAAAAATTTCTATAAAAGAATATAAAGTTGTTGGAAAATGAAGTAAAATTGAGAAAAATTTGTGTTTCAATTTATTTTAATTTTGTTCATTAAAACGTTTTATGTATCGTTGTAAGCTGCTTAAGGGGTTACCATATGTAATGACAACTTTTATTTTAATTGCGGTAAACAAAAGATAATTTTATTATCGTGAAATATATCGAAAAATTGTGTAAAATAGTCAAGAATAGTTAAAGCTGTGCGTCAATTAGTTTTGTTGAAATTGTGAATAAAATTTTTGCCGTTTGCAAAAATCCTACTTACAAAATTCTCTTAAACTGGCTGGTTATTCACTTTTTATGTTAAAGAAAAAATATAATCTATGCTTCGGTTTTGCAGCGACAAATTAAAACCAGGAAATAAGGGTGCATTCATGACGAAGCGTTTTTAAAATAGAGATATCAGAAATTAAATTTGATGACAGTTGACAGTTTAAACACATACATGCAACAACGAAAAAAAAAACACGAAAGGTCCACTTTAGAGTACAAACTGCATTAGGGAACATTTACTTACAGATTTTTTATTTTTTTTTGCATCTGATAAGGTATGAGAGTTTACATTACTCACGTTGTCATTGTCAACATCCTTATGATTTTTTAGCACACTCATAAAAAAAAGTCCGTACATATAGTTGAAAGTTTGGCTTGCGCCACCAGAATTTTCAATGAAGTTGGGCATTACGGTCTACTAAATTTAGGTAACCTAACTTTTAGAAGATCTGAATTTTAGTTGACAGTTGTAGTTAAATAAAATACGAATTTAGCTAAATCAACAGAATTTTTAAGTTGAATCAACAGAAAATTTCTGCTTAAAAGGTCTTTGCGGAACTGACCAGACTCAGGTATATATTTATAACCGAGAATATCAGTAGTTAATATAAAGTTCTTAAAAGGGTTTTTAGTCTATTTTTCTCTATCTCGCTTTGTTTCGGAGATAAAGCCTATTTTATGATTACAAAAAAAATATGAGTAATAACGCCATCTACATGTGAGACAGATAGCAGAGAGACCAAAAAAATAATGGGTTTGAAAACAGTTGTGGTGTAAATTAACTGGCAACATTTATAAAATACAGAATCACTAATTACTAAATTTTAAGTTGAAAATTTTGTTCAAATACGGGTGAAATTTGCTTCTGAGGCAAAATGAGTTAATAACTAATTTAAACGATAACAGCGGAAAAAATTATCTCAACTGAATCCATATAACATTTAAACTAACTTTTCTTTTATGAGTGTATATAAAAAATATGTTGGAATGTGTTGACATGGTTGTCATCATAATTTTTAATAATATTTCACTTTATATCAGGTATTTTTGACATTATTTTACTTTAAGTTTTAAAAGTATGATTAACATTTTAAGTACTCCCTTTTGAGCCGTTTGTTTGTCAAGGACTTTATTTTATAAAGTCACCAAACAAAAGGTACACTCAGGGAACTCCTGCTATAAATATTTGCAGTTGTTTGAGTTGTAATACAGTATCTTTTTTTTTTAAATGAAAAAACCGTCATAGGTAGAAGAAATTTCAGTTTTGACTACAATTGTAGTTCATTTAAAAAAAACAAACCACATCAAATTACTGTATTATGATTTTACATTCTTTTTATACTGTAGTTTTTTTTTATTTAAAAATATAAAACAAATTTTTGGAACAGTAGAAAACAAATGACAATGCTAATTGAATTTACTGAAATGTAAGTCGTCCTTTTTTCATAGTGAAATTTCATTGGTTTTTAACCACATTTGTGGTGATCTTTACGTTCATAGTATACTAAGTGTGTATAAACATTATCTGTTCTTTGTTTTTTTTTTTTTTTTTTTGGGAGGAAAATTTTGAAAAAGAACCTAGCTTGTATGTTTTATTTGCTTTATTTTTGCAAATATCCGGAGGTTGAAAGCTCGATATAAATTGAAAATAAGCTCAATGTATTTAAAAACAAAAACTAATAAAACTCCAAAAAATATTACTTGAGCCAGAGTAAAAATAAATTTTTTTTTTATATAAATTGAATATTTTTTTTCTTCAAAGTTTAGTAACGTCATAATGCTTGTTAGAAAAAGGCTCTAGCCACGTGTTTGATATTTAAGAAGACAAGAATGGAGTAAAATTGATAATTAATATATGTTTTGTTAAAGCTCTGACTATTCTGGAGGCTCTAGCTTTTCTAAAACTTCGGGTTCTGATGAGATCTTTATCCAGATCGAAATACTAGTAACAACCTAGCTAATATATTTAATTTGCTTTATTTTTGTAAACATACGGAGTTCGATGTATATAAAAACAAAAAAACTAATAAAATTGTAAAGAACAGTGAAATCTTTCAAATAGGATTCAAAATCGGTTTAAGTTTATAAATCTTAACATCATTTTCAAATAATAAATAATAATTGATATAAAGACTTCAAAAAATTCCTGTATCATTATTGTATTTTTATGCGTACCAAAGAGATCTTCAGACGTCTTGTATAGTTTTAGTTTATACAATCTCTTAGGAGTTAATCTCCATTATCTTGTAACTTTTTTCATTTTAGATTCTGAAAATTTTGTCCTTAATTTACTGTTTAAAAATGTTTTGAGCATGACTGGTAATTATAGTTATGTGCCCAAAAATTAATGGATATTTACAAAAAGTATTATATTTAAATTATGTTAAAATTTTTGTGTGAACATTTTTTAATATAATTAATGAATGATGTGGTCAATTTAACTCAAGCAATTTTATTCAAAGGATTAGAGAGAAAATTAATTATGCGGCCAAGGATTAAAAGAACATATGTAGCCTAAAAGTGTGTTATAATATTTATATGGACGAAATGTGTAAACGATTTTAAGTTTTTGATCATAAATAAGAGGTTGTCTTAAAAAAAATTTTGTACACATCTCGAATATATTCTGTGGAAATAATGTCCCAGCAAGACAATCTGCTTCATTGAAAGCACAATTGTAATGGAGAGAATTTTGAAAATTTTAAGAAATTTTAAAGTTTAAACCGGCATAACTTTTGCTCCCATTGCAGAAAGTTATTCACGTAAACGGATTTGACGTTCCATTATAATGTTTTCTTACCATGTAAAATCTTATTAATGTGGCATAATATTTTAAAAAAACTATTTTTTTAACCTCAATTTCAAATATTTTTGATGAAAGCCCATATGTTTATGAAAACACAAAAAAAATGAATGGTCCAAAACTCTCAATTAAAGATTTGTTTGAATTAGGTTTGATTTCAATTAAAAGTTTAATTGATTCAATTAATTTTTTTTCAGTAATTATTTGCAACTCAAAAATCAATTAAATATTTAATTTTGTTAAAAAATATAATAGAAATGGGAACTGTCAGTGTTACAAACAGTCAAGCACTGGTATACTATACGAGGTATTGCAAATAAACTACTGGTATAAAACCGGTTTTAAGACGCTTTATCCACGTTTCCAAAAGAGTCAGAAATTACCAAGGGCTCAAAAGTCTAACTACCGGTAAAGCATTTATTTTATAAAAATGATGATGCTGTGCTTAAAAAAGTCGGAAGGTTCCGAGTTCGAGTCCGGTTTTAGACAAACATTTTTGTTTGTGATTTTTTTTTTTTGATTTTTTTGTTTCTGGAAATCTCTTTTAAGACCAATTTTTTTTCTGTTTTCAAAACGTTGGCAAGTTGCTTCCATCAAACCTTATGCCAGAGAGGCATTTTTTTCAACTTTTGATTCGGAAAAATTATCAAAAATCAAAAACTTTGGTAGCCGGCGCCAGAGGTTAAAGCTATCCGATTTCTCTCAAATTTGCACCAAATAACCTATTGACTTAATAATTTAATAATCTGAACGATAAATTGGAATTTTTCTTCGTACAAAAAAATGCCGCTATAATGATACATACGTTTTCAGATATCAATCATTATATGTCTCGTAAGATCAGTGGTTAGAGCTATCGGCTGCCAATCTGGCGGCCAGAGTTTAAATCCCGGTGGGACAAGTTTTTCGACCACCTATTTTTCATGGTTTTACCAACATTTTGCTAACGTTGGAAATTTTGTTTCCCCACTGATTGTCCGACATTTTTTGTACAGACGAACCTTGTGTATATTGGTGTTATCATGTGGGAAAGTACTTTTTGCCAGCACTTTGACCACTGACTAAAGTGCCTTTGCCAACGGTGGTTCGTTTACATTTTTCTGCCTGTTTTACAACTTATAGTTTCCATAACATTTTTACTCATCAAAAAAAAAACGAGTATAAAATCCACATAAAATGAAACTCAAGGAAGTATTTATAATTCAATAAGATAGCTTGCAAGACATTAAATAACTATATCCCTAAACATTTTCACAATTTTTTTTATTTCCAGCAAAATTATTCAAATTTTTGTAAATAATTTAAATTTTAATTACAGTTTTCAAAAATTTGGAAATACATTTTTATTTATATTTTTATTTGGTCTTAATTCAATTAAATTTTTAATTGTGTCCACTTATAACGAGCTTTCATCCTCGGTATATTTACAACAATACAGCAAAATATTTATGTTACATGCATTTCGATCTGGCAAAAGATCTTATCAGAACCCGAGGCTTTAGAACAGTGTCGGGCAAACACTTGTTGAAACAACGAAGACTAATCGTTTTTCACACACACACAACCCGAACGTAAATAAAATCAAAAAGAGAAACCGAAAAAAAACCAAAAAAAAATTTTTAGTTGCTTGCCAGCATTGGATGGAGTAGGTTTATGTCGCTTTGTTTAATAGGTACACAGATAATATTTGACAGCAACCAATGATATTTTAATTAATAAAGCCAAGCGTTTTATATTTTTTTTATTGCATTTTTTTTTTCATTCATTATGTGGGATTTTGGTTGGGAAAACGCATTTTTATTTAGCTTGAATATATAAATATATCTTGATTTATTTATTCATTCATAACTTAATTTTAACACACAAAACCTAAAATATTAAAACAATCTATAAGTTAAAAAATTTAAAAATCTCTGAACTATAATTGTTTATATTAAAAACAATTAGAACGCAGATATTTTGAATTTTGTTGTATTTTATAAAAATTAATATAAAATATTTTTTTTTGCTTTTTGTTTTTTTTAATTTATTAATCCATATTTATAACATTATTATATATATTTGTTTGCCCAGTACATTATTGGCAAGGATCTCATGGGCCTATTTTCTTAAAGAACAATTTTTTATTACCTATTATTTTCCTCTTATGTATATTTCTTTTTTTATTTGCCTCATAGCTGAAAGTTATCACGTAAGGACACAAATAGTAAAACAATACAACAATGTAAACACACAAACAAAAAAAAAACAAACAAAACCAAGTGATTTTGTTCAGTGCAATAGTACCAATACAATCTCATTTTTTTTGTAAAATAACTAATACATTCTCATTTCTCTTTGTGCCCAAGATTGCTTTAGAAAAGCTATATTCTAAAAAATAGGCAGAGCTTAAACAAAAAACCTATTAAATCATCAATTTTTCTCTATTCTTGTTTTCTAAGCAGTCAAACACGTGGCTAGCGTCCTTTCCTAACAAGCATCACGACGTTACTAATGTTTGAAGATCAAAAATGTTCTATTTATATAAAAAAAATTTAGTTTTACTGCGGCTCAGGTACTATTTTGTACAGTTTTTTTGTTTTTTTTTACATCGAGATTATTTTTCTGTTATTTTGACTTATAACGAGCTTTCAATAATAAAGCAAATTAATTATTTTAGCTAGGTTGATACATGGATTTACAAATATTTTAATCAACAATCTATTAGTTTTTGCTGTACAATTTAATTTAGATTTTTTATTAATTTTTCTTATAAACTTAAATAAAATTAAATTCTAAATGTTTATAATTAAAAACTTGACTCAATTAAAAAGAGACAATAACAAAAAGTGCACTCATAGAAATAAACCAATGCAAAATTTTTTAAAAATTGCGTTGCAGAAAAAACTGCTAAAATTAGCAAATTTTTTTACTAAATATTAATAAAAAAAAGAACAGCAAAATCAAAACTATAAACTTTACAAAATTTTAGTTATATGCCAATTGAGTTTTAGTTATTTGAATTTAGCAGAAACTTTAACTAAATATTTGTAGACTAAAAAAGGCATACAAAAACTGTAATATCAACAAAATTTTTGTTAAATTTATTTTAACTTTAGGTTGAATGCAGATAATTGTATATTTTTCTTAAAACAACAGAAACTGTTGCTTAAAAAATTGTATGTTGCAGATTTCAGAAGGACGGATGTGTATTCGCATTTAAAAAAAAAATATAAAAAAACTTGTTATGATTTTTGGTCTAGTAATAATTAGCAAATTTTTTTCTGATTTTAGCAGATTAATTTGTTGCTTTTAATTAACTAAAGTTTTGCTTCAAAATAAATAAATATTTGTAGATTCTAAAGTTTAATTTTTTCTATTCTTATCTTATATTTAGCAAAAAAATCTGCTAATTTTAACAGTTTTTCTGCAACGTAATTTTTTAATAATTTTTCATTTCTAAAAATTTTTACCAACTTGTTTCTATTAGTGTGCAAAACAATTACGTTTACATGTTTATTTCTATGGTTCTAGTTTTGCACAAAAAGTAAGATTTTTGTTGGACATTATTTTTACAAACAGTACAAGATTTCCAAATTCAAACATTCGAATAGAGTTACGTGGTAACTTCTCTGTTTTAACCAGTCAAATATCATGTTTCCATAATATAAAAAATATTGTTTTTGCAATATGGCAACCCTGGCATTATAATTTGTATAAGTGTGGTAGAATTTAAATGAAACTGGAAAAGTACAAAACTTTTTTGTTTTTGGGATATCATCAGTTTTAAAAATGTTTTTTGCATCTATAAAAATTTTGCTTTATTATTCATATTATTCACTCAATTCCAATCGTGAATAAAAGTTTCCTCGAAATTTGTTCCCTTTGTCTAATCATTCACTCGTGAATAGCATAATACAATTTCAGGGGAAATTCACTATACCAATTTTCACTTGAGGGGGAATGAAAATTTCACGGGAACAAACATTTCCCTCTTTATTCACGATAGGGGTGATTACTTTGTAATTCCAACTCCTTCCACTTCTGCTCGGCTGCCGCAAAACGTTGATTTAGGGTCCCTTTGCCTACTCAGCAAAACGAATTAATATAAAATTTGAATTCACATTTCGATTAATTATTTTAAACATACCTTTTTTGCAATATTTAGGAAATAGAGTGGTCAGAAAAAATCAAATTTTTTTCAAAAAACTTGTAAAGTATTTTTTTATGACACACCATTAAAAACCATTTTTAGCTGTTATAATAAAAAATTATAATAAAAAAAAAAAATATTATAA
This sequence comes from Delia radicum, assembly GCA_021234595.1. Classification (NCBI taxonomy): domain Eukaryota; kingdom Metazoa; phylum Arthropoda; class Insecta; order Diptera; family Anthomyiidae; genus Delia; species Delia radicum. The sequence continues at coordinate 68,676,612 of CM037851.1, read as the reverse complement.
GAAATTAATAATTACGAGGGCGGATCACCAAGTCCGTGACTTTTTGAATGAAACACAGTTTGTTTTGCAAAAAAAATGTATTTTTCAACATAATCTCCTTTTAGCTCAATACACTTAGTCCAACGTTTCTCCAATTTTTGTATCCCTTCCAAAAAATATGATTTTTCGAGATTCATAAAATAGGCATTTCTTGGCCATATGGGGTCGTTAAGTCGGTTCAATAAGTTGGCATAATATTTGCCGTTTATTGTTTTTCCCTTTTGAAGGTAATCGATGTGGATTATCCCGCGTGCATCCAAAAAAACCTTATTGGCCATGATTACGTTAACCCTTAAATGCTCAACAGCTTCGATTTGAATAAAATTGTGTTTTTATGATATAAAATGCTAAATAAAAAAAAACTGCGTACCAAGATTTTTCAAATAATTTTTTTTACGCTTTTTATAAGCAAAAATCCAAAATTTTCAAAATTTTAAATTGCCCGTTACACAAAAACGGAGAGACTTAGGAACAAAAAAGATATATCATTCAAAAGCTTATATTTGCCTCTTAACGCTAATGCCTTTTATTTAAACTTTCTAAAATTACATGCGCCCTTTTTTCGATATCATAAAAAGCGCAATTCTTGAGTTTTTAATTAATTTTGAAGTTTTTAATTCTTTTGACTTTGATGGTTAATAAAAGGTAGGACTCTAAATATTTATTTATAAATGTATTTTATTAAAGAGCGCTTGAGAGTTCTTAACACACTAGTAAAGTTTTCATTTTGATTAAGCTTAAAATAAAGTCGTAGGAAATTTTTGAATGGTTGTATCTTTAAAGATACTGTATGCATTTAAGGGTTAATGGTCAATTGAGAGCAAACGTGTCACCCATCCCCAAGCTTTCTTAAACCCAACTAATCATTTAAAATCGAAACCACACTGCCATATGATATGCCTATGCCTATGCATCATCAATCTTACGCACTTTTTTCGACATTTTCGGGTGTATGGACCTCAATTTGCCGTCCAGAACGTTCAGCGTCATTTGTACTTGTGCAACTACAATGAATGTCAATAAACCACTTTTTTAGCATTGAAATCGATGGTGCAGAGACCCTATAGTATTTATCAAGTTTTTCCTTGGTTTGATTGACGGTTTATTTTTTGCCAAAAAATAATGTTTACTGAGCACTCGAAATTCACTTTTTGCCATTTAAAAAAAATCCACGAGGTAGTATGTTTTGAACAGCTGTTAAACGCAAAGTAAATGACGGAACTTGCTCAAAATTTGACAGTAGTATATTAACAGGTGGTACTTGATGGTAGCAGTGTTGCATTTCATATAACTACGAGGGAAGCTCGAAAAGTCACGGACTGATTGATCCGCCTTCGTACTAATGGGCCGCGATATATAGAAAATGGTTGCTGCATTTTTCTTAGCTCAAAATACTTTTTCATTTTTTTTTTTTTTTTTTTTTTTTTTACAAAATTCATGCCTCAATAACTTTTTAGCGGTACGCGATTTTTGTACCATTATTCTCAGTTGGTATTACATTTTTACTGTTGACGTTTATAATATTTATTTTTAAAAGTTTTTGAAAAAATAGATTTCCGTCCACTCTATTGCCTAAACGGTGCACTTTAAAAAATGTGAAAAAATTATGTGGCTTAGAATCGAATGTTGGGTTCAAATTTCATATAAATACATTCCTTATTGCTCTGTAGTAAAAGAGACACTAAATCCGCTCTTTTCGCCACCGCTCGCATGAGGAAAGAGTTAATATTTTGGAAAATTAATTACGCCGTTTTTTTATTAATTCAAAAACAGTAAAAAAGATGATATCCTAAAATCTAATTTTCGTGACGAACTCTAATGTCTATGTTTTGAATAAAACCGGAATAAATTTTCAATCGGTCAGATTTTCACAAAATTATATACAATCAAACCAAAAATAAAATCAAAAATGTTAAACTTAATCATTTTTTTATATTTTTAAATAATTTTCTTATTTTTCTTCGATCTTTTTAAATAAATTTTTGTCTTTTGTTTTATTGAGCTAAAGATCCTTTATTTTATAATTATAATTATTTATTTCCAATATTTCGTCTTCGCTTTGGAAGACTTCTTCAGGGAAAATTTTTTATAATTAAAAAAAACTTAAAAATAATAATTACAAAAAAGGCGGGAAATAAAATATTTTCTGATGTCAAATTAAAAAATTAATTAATTTTAATTAATAGTTTTTGGCAGTGGCATTAAAATAAGTCTTACCATACCGAGTCGTAACGATAGTTTACGATTTATATATATTGTTTAGTTTTGATGAATTTTTGACAAATATCTCGGCTAACAAGACAAGCATCCCGACCCGGACTCGCAGATTTTAATGAACTTTGGATATGTTGTAAAGGAGCAAATAAAGAGAAACATAGTTTTTTTAGTTTTGTTATAAAAATTTTGCAACCAATAGAATCGATCACGAAAAGATGAAAAAATTCGATTAAAGCATATTTTTAAGTGTTGTATTACTATAAGAAAACAAAGAGTAATTTTAGGGTAGAATATTCAATTTTATTTTCACATAAATATTTCAAATTCTAATTTTATTTTTCTCATTTGGAAAATTACAGCTACAAATTTAATTATTTTCTTAAATTCTTGTCTTAAGAAAAAAAATCTTGTAAATATCATGTAAATCCAAATTATAAATCATGTCTTACATGCATAATTAAGAGACATAAATTACAGTTTTATGTCAATTTAAATATTTTTTTTCTTTCGAAACGAAAAAGGTGTTATTTTAAAAAGTTTCCTCAAAGTCAAGTCAAAACAAAGTCATAAATTGTTTTAATTTTTAATATGATTTTTTCAACATATTTTATAATATTGACCATTTCATTAATATCTAAACTAATAAGTTTTTATACATTTTTTTTGTTTCTTTACAGGTAAGTTTATTTGGATGTTATATGTTGGCGTTAAATTGAATGTATGAATTTATGAACATTTTTATGGATTTATTATAACACCAGAGATACGACGTAAATATATAAAAACAAATACTAAATAGTTTCGGGTGAGACAAAAACAAAATATTTGGAAATATAAAATATTTCTACTATATAATAAATTATGACAAAAAAAACAAACAAAATATATATACATAAAAAACAAAATTTAAAATATTTTTTATAAAAAAATTATTAGTCACTGCAACAACTCTTAAAATATTTGATATTTTAAATAAAAATACAATAGATTTGAAAACAATAGTACAAAGAGGTATCGAATGTTGTGCACCATTTTGGGTAATTCGAAATTCACATCGATTTTGGTAACAAACGAAAAATTACTAAGAGACCTTCCATCATGTGAAAAAATTGGATTGAGCCGACTTTTATACTTTTTGAGTTATATGCGCTCAAAGTTTTTGTACATTGGTTCAATTGTTCAAAAATGTTCGTGTTTTTAGAAGCAGGATAAAACAAATGCGCGGATGTAAGTGCTTACTATTACATAATACTGAGAATCAGCAAAGAAACAAACAAAAATTTAAATATTCAAAAAGTCATTGCATATTAGAGACTATGTTTTTCGTTTCATAACTATAGCACACATTTAAAAAAGTTACGTTAAAGTGAAAACAAGTGAATTAATGAAATTTTTTGGAATAATTTAAAAAAATTATATATAAAAGTGAAATGCCACGAGGTAAAAAGTTGTCAGATATGGGAAAAAGCAAAATTCTTGGATTTAATGGGGCAGGCCTAAGAGTGAGCGATATATCAAAGAAAATTTGCAGAAGCCGGAAAGTTATTTAAAATTTTCTCTCAAATCCGGAAGAATACGACATTAAAAGACGAGGTGGCCCAAAAAAAAAACTTTTGAGTCGCGAATCTAGAAGTATTCTACGAAAAGCTAGCAACTCTGCCCTAAGTTGCAGCAAACTTGCTGCTACAGTCACAACAAAAATTTCCAAATCGACGGTATGGAGACTTTTAAATGATGCACCGAACATCTGTCGACAAAAATTGAAAACAGCACCCAGGTTACTTCAGCGTCATAAAACTGCCCGGCTTAATTTCGCTAAGCAAAATATGCAAACAAATTGGTCTCAGGTATTGATGGTAAATAGTTTGCTCTTTCTCCATTTCTTATTATTTTTTGTTTCTTAGATTATTTTTTCTGATGAGAAAAAATGGAATCTCGATGGCCCCGATGGTCACAGACAATATTGGCGTGATTTACGGAAAGAACCACAATATTTTTCTCAGAGAAATTTTGGTGGAGGTTCGTTGATGGTATGGGGTGCGTTTTCGGTGAATGGTGTGTTGGAACTGCAGGTTGTTTCATCAAAAATGAAAAGCAGCGATTACACCAAGGTGCTCCAGTGTAGTCTACTTCTATTTTTGAACCAGAATGTTGAAAAAAATTACATATTTCAACAAGATAACGCTTCAATACACTCAAGCAGAGAAACAAAGCAATGGCTTGAAAGCAATAATATCTCGGTTTTGGAGTGGCCAGCCTGTTCACCTGATATTAACCCGATTGAAAATATCTGGGGAATATTAACAAGAAGAGTTTTCGCCGAATACCGCCAGTACAACTCGGTACCAGAACTAAAAACTGCTATTTTTGACGCCTGGGAAGGAATTGAAGAAAATACAATAAAAAACCTAATTAATTCAATGGAAAACCGAATATTTGAGTGTATTAAGAATAACGGAGGTGTAACTCATTATTAATTTACTCTTAAATAAAATTTAACAAAAAAAAACTTTTTTCAGTGTGTTTACTAAAGTGGGCTATAGTTATGAAACGAAAAAAATAGTCTCTAATATGCAATGACTTTTTGAATATTTAACGGTTCTTTTCAAAAAGCAAAATTAAAAAAAAAAAAATATGTGAGAAGAAGTAGAAGAGAGTAAGAAAGCTTTTTATAAATTTAGTTTTTTTTATACAGGGTGTTTTAATAAATTTTTATAAGCAGTTAAAAAAAGATTTTAAAGTGTGCTATAGTTATGAGACGGAGTGTATATGTCGTGGCTTTTTTTAGCAAACGACCTGGCTACCTTTTCACAAATTCGGATCATTGAAGGTTGACTAAATCCATGAAATTCAACAAAATCTTCTTGTGCGTTGTTGCGGCCCCAACACCTTAATGCTATAAACACATAGACGACTGCAGCTACACGACTACAGCCTGTCAAAAATAAAATACACACGTTTATATGAAAACGATTATTTTGGCACCAACACAACTACACGGCTACCCGACTACTTTTGCCGCTGTAGTCAACTTAGGTTAATTTCTATTTTTGTTGGCTGCAAAACAAAAATAGTGTTGACAATAAAACAAAATATGTAACAAATTAGTGCTTAAAAATATTTTATTTTGTTAAACACAAAAAACGTCGCAACATTAAATGGTATAATTGCATTAATATTCAAGAGGGGTTATATAAATTTATTTTCACGTTATAATAATGTATTATAAATAAGTAATTGTATTTTTAAGTGAACTTTATATACGTGTCTACAACCAAGCATGTTTTTCTATTTTAATAAAGAAAAAAAAGATGTAATTGGCACTACTGAAACAAAAATGCATTTGTATCAGGGATGTTAAATGGAGTTTTCAATTTTGTACCAACATCCAAAAAAATTGTACTTTTTGGACGTTGACGGTACCATTTTTTTTAAATTTATTAAAACAACAAAAAAAAAAAATACATAAAAATTCTCTTGTACAGAAAAAAAAACAAAACCTTCCAATAACATACATTATATGTATGAATAAAATAAGGCATAAAAAAGTCTTATGAATATATGAGACCAAATCATGCAATTATTTGTTTAGTTAATAAACTATTTGGAATTTCTACATCATAGCAGCATAAATTTGTCGCTCTTAACCAATCCTTAGTCTGTATGAGACTTGATAATGTTGGCTAATGTAGTCTGTTTCTTTCCTTAGTTTTTATTATATTTTGAAAAGAAAAAAACTCTTTCCACATTTGCAGACCAGTATGGAATGGATAAAATTCCAGCAACGACTAGAAATGTCTGGAAACATATTGACATCCAGTTCATTTTGAAAATTAGCTACTACCGACCAAAAACTACAAACGTTTTAATTTTTTAACGACTTCAGTTAAAAAAATTTTAGTTTTTACTCTGGCTCAAGTAATATTTTTACTAAGAAGACAAGAATGGAGCAAAATTAATGATTAATCGGTTTTTTGTTAAAGTTCTGCCTATTATGGAGGCTATAACTTTTCTAAAACATTGGGTTCTGATGAGATCTTTAACCAGATCGAAATACTAGTATTAACCTAGCTAATATGTTTGATTTGCTTTATTTTTGTAAATATACGGAGGTTGAGAGCTCGTTCTAAATTAAACATATATAAGATTGTTTGGAATTTTCTTTCATTTCTTTAACAATAATTTAATTTTCGTTTGAGTTTGAATTTTAACGTCTTTTTCAGACAATTGCAGTTAATACTATAATTAATATGCAATTTTATTTAATTTAATTGTGAAAGGCGTGGTAGAGAAGAATGAGAGTATTTTCTAAAAATCATAACTACATTGCAAATATTCAATTTTTTCTGAATCAGACTGCGCAGTTTCTGGTATTGAACGTTCGTCAGTGACCCTGTTTTTTTGAATTTTTGAATAATGTAATATTTGTTATGTTTTTATTTGTTCGATTGCGTCTATATGAAATTTTTCTGTGCAATCACTGACCGTGGTATAGATAAACTGATTTCTAATGCCACATGCACTCGCACTACACGTTAGACAGAGCGCTTTAGCCCTCTGAGCTATAGTTAGGTCGAGTTTTGTTGTGATTAAAACTAGTTTTATTCAATACACGGTGTTTTTGTTCTTGCATACATAATCTCAGAAGTACAACTCCAACAACACAACAGTTCTATTTTTAGAAACTCACCTCACTCTAATGTCCACTGTTTTCCCATATGTTATAAGTGATGCCATATCTATATATCAATTTTCACTTCTTCAGAATTTTAATAAATTCAAAATAAAAGTGAAGTTGGCTGCAACAAGTGTCAATATATGTAAGAGCTGTCAGATAAATTTTGTAAAAAATCGTAAATTTTTAATCGATATTAAAAAAAAAATTGCCAACTTTATTCTTCAAAATCCTTAAAATGATGATAAATCGTAAAATCTGGCGGATATAGTCGCATATATTTTAAGAGCTCATTACATAAAACGAATAAATGCAATGAAAAAGGACACAATAACAATTTGTTTGCTATACTAAAAATTAAAAAAGGGGAAAAATTAAAAATTTTTAAATTGAACCAAAACAGTCGCGGTAGTACCACGGTACTTTAGAAGGTCAAAATGTACCAAAAAAAGTACAATTGTACCAACTTTAACATCCCTGATTTGTATAAAAAACAACTGTTGATATTTTTAAATTGAATCGTGATCAGCTGTTTACTATGCTGCTGTCGTTTCCAAAATAATAAGTAGCTGACCACACGGCGACGATTGCAGTCAACGGCATTTGCAGTCGTGTAGCTCTGCAGTCTGCTGTGGTCTATGTGTTTATAGCATAACGCTGATAGAACTTGAAGATTACTGTTCTGTCTACCGTTCATTTTTCCTTTCAGGAATTCTTGGCCTTGACCAAATCAATTAATTTGTTGGCATTTTCTTTTGTAAATCTATACTTTTTACGAAATTAAGTGTCAGTATAAAAAAAAAAGGGTTTTTTCTTTTTTTTATCAACTTTAACAGCACGACGACGGACTCTATTTCTTAAAATGTCATATTCTTTATTATTAAGCGTTTCCATTAATTAGATATTAAAAAATATTTTTCGGCCACAAAAATGTATATTTATTTTTTCGCAGTCCCTTTGACAGAAAACAGCTGTTTTTTAAACACTTAACAACAGTTTAGAAGCTTGTTAACATCAACTTAACAACAGTATGACAAGTGTATTATGAATGGTATACATGCTAACTCCTTGCTAACTTTTACTTACGAATATGTGTGTTAGTATTTAAAACACTATATTTGATCAGTAGTTCTGAATTTTATAAATCTGAAATCAGATATGAAAACAGCAACTTCAACTTCAATAACATGCCAAATTTTATGAAATCGAAAAAGAATTTAATGCAAAATAAAGGTACTTTCGAAAAACAGTTAATGCTCCCAATTTGCAAAAATTTTCCACTTTGAGCGCCTATAATTCAAAAATTATATGTCGGCTTGATTCAATTTTTATACACAATGAAAGTCTCTTAATAATATGTCGTCTGATACCAAAACTGGTATGTGCCCAAAATGAGGCGCAAAAACCCTCAAATTTTCGGTATTAGTATTCAGAGCACTATATTTGATTATTAGCTCTGAATTTTATAAATCTGAAATCAGATTTTAAAACAGCAACTTTAACTTCAATAACAAGCCAAATTTTATGAAAATCGGAAACGAATTTAATGGAAACTAAGAGCACTTTCTAAAAACCGTTAATGATCCCATTAATCAAAAATTTTCCACTCAAAAAGTACATCAATCCAATTTTTATACACGATGAAAGTCTCTTAATAATGTGTCGTCTAATACGAAAATTGGTATGAATTTCTTGGCACCCAAAATGGTTCACAAAGACCCTCAAATATTCGGTTCCTCTTTTAATAATACATATTAAATAAAATTCACAATTTTGTTATAATTTTTATTAAAAATAAAAAAATAATTCACAATATTTAAACTCTTTTTCAAGTGTTAATTTAAATAATAATTTGGCAAAAAAAATCAAGAAAAAAATTAACAAATTTAAATATAAAATTGTATTAACCCTTTGCTGCCTGGTGTTACATATATTTAACCAATAATATTAATGATAATAACAAATTATAGGAAGTAGTAATTTTGAAGTTATTAAACAAACTACTTAGATATTAACCCTTAAATGCTCGACAGCATCAGTTTGAATGGAAATGTGTATTTATTATGTGCAATGCTAGATAAATAAAAACTGCGTACCACGATTTTTAAAACCTTTGTTTTACGCTTTTTATTTCATAATCAAATGTTAAAATTTTTGATTACTCCTTTCTTAAAAATCAAGTGACATATTGACAAAAAAAAATATTTTAATGAAAGCTTACATTTTCCTCTAAATACTTATGTATTTTATTTAAACTTTCTGAAATGATTTTTGCCTATTTTCAATATTAAAAAAAAAACGTGGTTTTGAGTTTCGCTTATTTTTATTTCTTCGACTTTCATGATTAATTAAAGACACAAATCTAAATATGTATTCAAAATTGTATTTTATTTTAGAGCGCTTGGGGGTTTTTAACTTTAATTCAGCTCGAATTAAAGCTTCAGGATTTTTTCAATGCTTGTATATTTAAAGAAACCGTGAGCGTCTAAGGGTTAAGAAAAATTACACACATAATTTGTTTTTTATATATTCGCTATAAGATCTTTAATTTCATACAGTAAAGCGTTAAGGATGAATAACTTACACAATTGATAGTATTCTACAAAAAATATAATTATATAAATTAAATTTTGTAAATAAGTTTTTCAGTGTACATTGAATTATGAAAGTAATACTTGATTAAAGTAATACTTGATTAAAGTTAATACATATTTTAAACCTTCCTGGTGTACAAACACATTTTTTGAAAGTTTAACTATAAAGTTAAACGAACAACTTTTTCGGTATAAAATACCAATGTGACTCGAAAGCGACCCGGCACAAGAGGAACAAGGCAAAAATTTTGTCGACAATTCCAAAAATTTTTTGCGTCAATCTCTTAACTTTAATTTTTACCTGACTTTGTATGTGACTTGAGAAATAGAATCGGTTAGAAATTGTAGTCAGACAAAAAGTTGGATTAACTGTTAATCAAAGAGATAAATAGATGTTTTAATCGACTTGTTTAGTGCTTGATTAAGCAGTTAATTTCATTTTGAGTAGATTAGCTTGTCTGTAAATTCCCTATAACTGTATAGCTCACACTCAGGGAACTTCTGCTGTAAATATTTGTAATTATTTGAGTTGTAATACAGTATCTTTATATTTAAGTGAAAAAAACAGTCATTTCTAGAACAAATTTCAGTTTTTACTACAATTGTAGTTCATTTAAAAAAACAAACCACATAAAATTCCTGTTTTATGATTTTACATTAATTTTATACAGTTTTTTGTTTGTTTTAAAAATAAATGATTGTGTATATTTTACTACATGGTTCATTTTAACTATAATTGTGGTTAATTTTTTGAACAGTAAAAAATAAATGACAATGTTAGTTGAATTTACTGAAATGTAATTCGTCCTTTCTTTAAGTGAAATTTTATTTGTTTTTAACCAAAATTTGCAAATAGAAATAACTAAAATATAGTTTTAACTAAAATATTTGTAACTTCAATTAAAAGTTTAATTAAATTCGGTGTTATTAAGGAAATTGTACTATCAATTAAAATAATTTGTAACTATTTAATTTATTTAGTTTCAATTAATTTCATTCAATTTTTAATTTCAAACTAATTTGTTGAAGATACTATTAAAACTTTAATTAAAATTGCAAAAAATCACCAAAAATTGGAGAAAAAAATACGCCAAAGTAACAAAATTTAAAAAAATTACCGAAATGTAAAAAAAAAACGCCAAAATTAAAAAAAAAATATTTAAAATATTTTGAAAAACTTCTAAAAATCGCTCAAATTTAAAAAAAATATCAAAAAAAAAGCGCTAAAATCGAAAACAATCGCTAAAATCGGAAAAAAGTGACGAAGTTAAAACAATTGCTTATATTAAAAAATCGCCAAAACTGCAAAACTGCAAAAACCACAAACTTAGTAGGATTAAAAAAAAATCGCCAACATTTTTTCATTCTTAGGGACTGTTCTAAATTTTGTTTTTTTTTTTTTTTTATTGTAAATTTTGGTGATATTTTTTAAAATTTTTTTTTTTGCAATTTTTTTTTTTATAATTTTAGCGATTTCATAGTTTTTTTTTTTTAAATTTTGAAAGTTTTTTTTTTTTTTATTTTGGTGCTTTTTTTTTCAAATTTCGGTGATTTTTTCAAATATCAGCTAAATTTTCAATTTAAAAATTTTTGTTTTGTGTAATTTCTTTAGACACGGTTTTTTATTAAAAAATCGGAGACCCTAATAGTTCTGAATTTCATTTAAAAACTCACAAAGTAGATTTATTTGAATTGTTAAAAAAACTATTTTAATTGTTTAAGTTGATTTTTTACATAAAAATCAATTAATAAATATTAATAAGAAATCTTTAAGAACATATTTGGAGTGAAAAAAAATTTAAAAAAAATATTTCCGAAATTGAAAACAAACAAAAAAATAAAAAAATCGCTAAAATTATAAAAAAAAATATTTAAAAAAAAATGTAATGGTATGGTAACATCGTATAAGACGGTATTAGTTTAGTGATTTTTGTGAAACTAAAATTAACCTTCAACTGTTATTAAGGGTGTCTGCAAAAAATATAAGAAAATTGCAAAAAATCGTCATAAGGCCAAAATTAAAAAAAATAAATTTTGTAGCGATTTTTTTTATTTCAGCGGTATATTTTAAAATAATTTCTGAGGTGTATTTTAAAATAATTTTAAAAAAGGTCTTATCAGAAAAGGCCGACATTTTTTTTTTGAAATATTTAGCAGCTTGGAATAAAAATAGTTTGCTATTATTTATTTAGAATTATAGTCAAAATCTTAAATTATTTTTATAGTTTTCAAACGACTAAATTGTTATCCAGTACAAAAAATTGGCCGCTTAAAATGAATGGGGCTGAACCCCGCGCGGTATGTATATAATGAGTTAAAAGTGCATCAAACTAATGCATAATGAATGTAACATTTTGTCAGGCGCTCACACAAAAATAGTTTATTTTCAAAGTAATTTTATTTTTAAATCAATTACCTAAACATTTTTTTTTAGTTTTTTTTTCCAAATACTTTCTTTGTGAAAATATTTTTTGTAATATTTTACAAGTAAATATTTACTTTTACATCAAATATACTTACTAGCACAAGTTTTGTTTATTCGAACTTTTTCAATTTAGAAAGGGTAATCACTAGTGTCCAAATAACCTTATTTTTTTTGGCAGAAGCCGAACTTCGTTCAAATTTTCAATGTTCGGCAGAAGCCGTAGCCGAACTTTTCAATTTACTTTTTTTAATTCGAATAAAATGTAATTTCGGTTGATTTTGGCAAACAAAAAATATTTTAACATTAGAAAATCTCAAAATATGAATAATGAATTCAATTATATTCATGACGTGTTTTGGAAATAATCGAGAATGCTGGAACTTTTTTATTTTTACTAAAATATATAACAAATTTAATACAAATTCTTGTATTTTTTACTTGATATTAAAGAAATTTTTCTGAAAATGTACTTAAATTCTTAAAATAATTGGTGTTTGGATGAACTTGGCCAAACATTACTTTAAGGCCAAACTCCGAATACTCGGTGGGACACTAGTAGTCACAGAATATCCAATAAAGTCATCAAGTTAAAAACTTATGGCGCCCAACACTGATGAGAAATAACTGAAAGAAAAATTGTCAAAGCAAAAATATGAATAAAAAGTTTTTGTGGAAAAAAGTTCTATACTGGCTTACAAAAAGCTAGAAAGTACGTCACTTCTTGTCAGCTAGTGGCTAATGGCAAAATTTTAAAAAAAAATTTAAGTACTTACTGCTAAAAAAAAATAATTCATAATAAAATCTCAAGATTTGTTGATATCTTATGATATCCAAATTTGGTCACCATATATGTTATTATAACATTTACGTTGAAAACTGTAGCCTAATGAAATTATCTCTATGACTATTGCCTTTATGTTGGGCGCCATATTTGGTTGAGTTTAGAATTTTCTAAAATATCTCCAGCTTAATTTGTAGTTATACTGTGATTACCCTTAATAAATTTTTGTTTTTCATATTATTGTATTTTATACACAAACAAAATTTTCCTTCTATATTTTCTTTTAAAATAACTAACTCAGGTGAGATTTTGCTATTTTTTTGTCTCTAACATTTCGTAAGTTGTTATTTTTAGTCAAATTGACTATGAGCAATTTATAAATTTAAGAATATAAACAAAAAAAAAAAAAATTTGTATATAGAGAAATTATAGAAAAATATGAACGAAGATTTTTATTTTTTTCAGGAAAAAAAATATTTTCTTTTGTAGAGAAATATTTTTATTAAACCAGACCGTTTTATGAATAGCAGAATAATACAGAAATAAGATGTCTCATTGGTATTTTTATTTTACGATATATTTTTGAATGTATCATACATAAATATGATTAATGTGTTGCTTAATTTTAATTCTTTAATGCTGCCTCCAAACACTTTTAACTGTTTATTTATTTAAATTGACTAAGTAGTTCAATTTTTCTATTAAAGTAGTTCAATTTTTTCATACTCGCAGACAAAACATGTAGTTTATTATTTTAGAATAGTGTGATCTTTATGATCAGAATATAATCCTTAATTTAAACAATATCAGCCACAGTGATTAAATTATGATAAAATCAAATTTCCAATCACTACATGAAGACATTTTTTCTCTACGTGTAAGAAGGTTACGGTAGAAGCAAAAACAAAATTATAAAAATTAAGTTAAAATTTCGTAAAAAAAATATTTTGGAAACATTGAATATTAATATATTTATATATTACTTAGACGTTGAAAATCAATTATAATTACCCAGTCGGAAAAAGACAAACGGACCACCACTGTCAAGACACTTTAACAGGTGGTAGAAGTGCTTTCCCAATCCCAAAATGATAACATTAGACAAAAGGTCCCGTCTGTTTAAAACCAATAGGTAAACAAAATTTCCAAAGTTGGAAAAAAGTTGGTAAAACCGTAAAATAGGTAATCTAAAAATAGATTTTCCAAAATAAAATTACAAGAAAGTTAATTTATAACACAAGGGAACAAAATTGAACTTTTTTTGTGTTGATTTGAAATTTGTAGCAGATTTTTACTAATTTGAGGTCGCTGATTTCAAATCTGCACTTGGTTTTTCTCTATCAGCTCGACTTTTCGAGATATACCGTTATGTTCAAAATTAAGGCACTTCCGCTACATATATTGGAATAACTTGAAAACGGTTCACCATATTAAATTAAAAAAAAAACCGAAACTCGCAAACAATATTCTCTTTAAGCCGTGCTTACATTGTTTTTAAATTTTCCAAGTAGTTTTAGAGATATCGTTCAAGTTTTGAAAAAAAAATTAAAATTTAAAAAAAAAAAAAAAAATTTTTGTTCTTTAAAAATTCCGAAAAAATAAAATTGGGACAAAAATAACAGTTTTGGTCTAGAAACAGTTAGTTAAATATATTTTGAATGAAATGAGCTTTATTTCATTGCAATCGGTGCACAACTTTTGATTTTGTTCACGATTTACTGAATTGATATAAATCGCGATTTCCATACAAAAATAACATTTTCTAATGTGTAAGTGTTTGTATGTAATAAGTTAGTTTTTTATGATTCTAAGAATTAAAAAAGTTAAGTAATAAAAAAAGATTATTTCATTTTTATGCTTGCGGTAGCAAACTCATAACGCCTATAAATTGTATTGTTCCTTTATGACACCTAGTCAGTTCACAGTCAATTAAAGAGAAAAAAGAAAAGTGCACTTGTTTTTATTGATGTGTGGTTTACCGTTGGTAACGGATGATTTTTTTAAAGAAATTCCCCTTAACACATGTGTTCATTCATAAGTGACTGTCAATAAAATTGTGGATATAATTTTTTCTAGGTACTTCAGTAAAAAACTACGAAGTATTTATATGGGTTCATTCAACCAATTTTTCTCATTCAACAAGTGTTTACGAAAGCGAAAAGTATAACGACAAAAAATATTAAAAAATTTTAACCTAGAACATTTCATCAGTGAACACAAAAAACTTTAGATTTTTATCCCTTGTTTTATTTATTGAAAACTGTGTTACTTTGAAATATATGTCAAAATTGGGCTATGACTACGTCAAGAAACACCTGTAAAATCAATCCCAACTATTTTTGTAACATATTTTTGTAACATATGTGGTAGAAAAAGTGTGTCAGATTTTATTAAAAAAATTTATTTTGACTACTTCGGATTTACCATGGAAACCCGTGACAAGTACTGGATTCCTAATACTGTATGTAAAAACGGTGTAGAGTATTTAAGGTTATGGGCAAACAAGCAACGGACCCAGTTCAAGTATAAAACACCAATGATCTGGCGGGAACCTTCGAATCATTATGATGATTGTTATTTTTGCGCTGTCAACATAACAGGCATTAATAAAACAAACCGGTCTAAATGGATTTATCCTAACGTGTTGTCTATTACCCAACCAGTCCTGTACTCTAGTGAGGATTCAGAATCACAACCATCTACATCTACACACAATTTTCACGACTTACGACAAAATGTTCCTTCACCAATTTCTGAATGTGGATCAGATGACTTCCATTTAGATATTTCTTCTGAACGCGAGCAATTTAATCAGGAGGAGCTTAGTGATTTAGTGAGAGACCTTGGACTCTCTAAAAAAGCATCTGAAATTCTTGCTTCTCGATTAAACCAAAAAAATCTGCTAACCCAAGGAACAACAGTTTCATACTACCGTAACAGAGCATATGATGGCGGACTATTGCTGGAGCATTAAAAATAATCCCTCTAAACAAGATTATTTAAGAAAATCTTATAAAAGAACATTTTTCGATGAGTTGTAATTACATTGTAATATTTGTGTATTAAAATTTTTTATTTTTCTTTAAAATTCTCTTTTTGTGTTAAATTAAAAAGTATAGCTGATAGAAATAAACAAAATCAAAAGTTGTTATTTTTGTATGGAAATCGCGATTTATATCAATTCAGTAAATGGTGAACAAAATCAAAAGTTGTGCACCGATTGCAATGAAATAAAGCTCATTTCATTCAAAATATATTTAACTAACTGTTTCTAGACCAAAACTGTGATTTTTGTCCCATTTTTTTTTTTTAGGAATTTTTAAAGAACATTAGCACATTTAATTACTATAAATGCAATTAATGTTTATCCCGATGAAAATAAATTTAAATAAAAAATTTTTTTTTTTTTAAAAAATTTTAATTTTTTTTTCAAAACTTGAACGATATCTCTAAAACTACTTGGAAAATTTAAAAACAATGTAAGCACGGCTTAAAGAGAATATTGTTTGCGAGTTTCGGTTTTTTTTTTAATTTAATATGGTGAACCGTTTTCAAGTTATTCCAATATATGTAGCGGAAGTGCCTTAATTTTGAATATAACGGTATATCTCGAAAAGTCGAGCTGATAGAAAAAAACCAAGTGCAGATTTGGATTCAGCGTCCCAAATAACCTTAAAAACAATATTCAGTTCTTAATCAACAGAACCATTGTTCCCTTGTGTAATTTTTTGGTTCTGCCGGGTTTCGAACCCTGGCCGCCAGATTGCCAGCCGACAGCTCAACCCACTGAGCTAACAAGTCATATAGTAATGGATAGCTTAAAACGCAAGTGACTGACAACTGCTGGGTAACCAATGATTGCGCAAATATGATAGCACTGGCATAAGGTTAGCTGGACACAACTTACCAACGTTGGGAAAACAAAAAAAGTTGGTCTTAAAAAAGCTTTTTCAGACACAAATAATAAATTTTATTTATAATAAATATTAAAAAGTATAAAAAAAAAATCACAAAAAAATGTATGCCTGTGACAGGGATCGAACGCGAAACCTTCTGACTACAAACTTTTCTAAACAAAGCGTCATCATTTTTATAAAATAAATGCTCTACCAGTGGTTAGACTTTTGTACCATTGGTAATTTCTGACGGGATAGCACTGGGACAACACTTTTTACCAACTTCGGCATAGTGGTTTCAGCCAATTCATTGCCAGGGTTTTTTTTTTGTAGACCACTGCAATTATTGTAAAACAAATACTGGGAAAATTTATTTGAAAACTCTCGATAGGAACTCTTGACAATAATTAAAGGAAATAAATGAAATGAAATGAATAGTACCGGTCCTTTTCTCATCTTTTGTTTTGCTATTGTGATTTGTTATTCTTTTGCAGCGAGAAATAGAAATCAGTTCATATTTCATTCCGCGTATGTTATAACTAATTTAACAAATTCTTGTGTTTGTACTCGAAATTAAAGAAATTTATTCTAAAAATGTACTCAATTTCTTCCAATACATGGCCGAACATTCCGAAGCCGAATATTCGACCGGACACTATTAATAAATAGTTTATACAGAGATGTTGTAGATGTCTGCGGGTACATCTTAGCAGAACGCATAAAAATTTAGATATGCTTATAAAACTTGTATCCTTTAAAAATTGTTGGATGATAAATAAATTTAATTATCTTTTAAGTTTTACAAAAAAATTAGATATTAAAACTTTTGTAAACTTATCAATTATTCAACTAAAGTAACGCTGTCCGTTTTTCAAATTGATTACAATTTTTATTTAAACAAATAATTCAATAATGTGGGCCAAAGTCCAAAAATATTAATGTTTTACTTTTTTTGTCATAATTTTTAATCTACCAAAATCACATTTGATTATTTTAAATATTATAAGGGTCGTTTTTATAAATTAGCCCCCCATTCTGATTTATTTATCATTTCCTTTCCTATTAAAGAATATTTGCAAAACGAAAAATTCAAACAAATATCATACAAATACGAATAATATTTTAAATTGAATTATAAATGTGTACACTCACAATATTTTTACCGTAAAGACTACTGAATATACACAATAAATTAACTGAAAATCAGTTAAAAAAATTCTAATTACTTTTCTTTTAAAACAATTGAAGGGCTTATTGTAAGAACTTGTTAAGCCACATTTATTGTTTTATGGATTTTTGCTATTTTCTAGACCTCCATTGATTACTATTTAATAGAAGTCTTGCTTAAACACTTATCGCAAGTACCTAGAGTAAAAAAGTCCTGCAAAAGTCATATTTTCTGCACCTTTTTAACCTTTAAAAGGCTAAAACAAACTAAAAATTGAAGGTGACTTATCAAGTTTTTACAATAAGCCCTTCCATTGTATTTTTTCGTTCATTTTTAACTGTTGAAAAATTCTTTGACCAAATCAATAAAACCAATAGATTGTTTTCGTTTATTTCAATACTCAATATAATATAACAACTTTTTGTTTTAAAAAGAAAATTGTAACTCAATACTTTAACTATTACCAAAAGTCAGTATTTTTTGTTTATTGAATAACAGACAGAAAGTTAAAAATTATATTTCTTTGGTAATTTAACTGTATATTCCATTGAAACAACTTTACCGATTAAATGTTAAAATAACTGTTGAGCTTTTATGGAGAAGTTCTTGTGAGTGTATTATCCATACTACACTCATAAAAAAAATTGAATTCAAAAATCTGTTAAACAGGTTCCATCCAATTCAGTTTAACTAAATATTTCTGTAGTTATTGTTTAAATCAGTTATTAAGGTAAACTTATTAGTTATCTCAATTCACCACAAGAACAAATTTCATCCGTATTTAAACAAATTTTTCAACCCAAGATTTAGTAATTCGTGATTCTCAAATTTACAAATTTGACAATTAATTTAAACGATAATTGTTTTCTAAACATTATTTGTTTTGTGTGTCCGCTATCAGACTCATTTGTAGATGGCATTATTTTCTAATATATTCGTAATATACAAAATGGACCAAATATCATTAACTACGTAACTATATATTAATAATTATTAACCACCTGGTCAGATCCGGAGAGTACATTATAGCATAAATTTTCTATTTATTTAGCTTAAAAATTGTGTTTTATTTGAGTCTGTTTCATGGATATATCTGCTGGCGCAAATTCAGATACTACACTCAGGGAACTGCTGATTTAAAAATATGTAGTTGTTTAGGTTGTACTACAGTTTCTTTATTTTTAATGTAAATGTCAGTCATTTGTAGAACAAATTAAATTTTTTACTAACCTTGTAGTTCATTTAAAAAAACAAACCACATCAAATGACTGTTTTATGATTTTACATTAATTTTTTACAGTAGTTTTTTGGTATTTAAAAAAAAAAAAATGGAATGTTTGTTACTACCATGTGGTTCATTTTTACTACAATTGTTAGTCATTTTTTGAACATTAAAAACAATGTTAGTTGAATTTAATGAAATGTAAGTCGTCCTTTCTTTAAGTGAAATTTTATTTGTTTTCAACTACATTTGCAGTGGTCTTTACCTACATAGAATTCTAAGTATATTTTTTTATGAGTGTTATGAAAAATTATATTGGAGCCCCTAACCCCGTACAGTCAAGGAATAAAGTCTACATACACCATATGGATTTGAAGTTCAAGTGAACTAGTAACGATAATTGAAAAACATTTTATATCAATGTTTAAGGCATTTAAAATAAAGATTATTTGAAGAAAGAAAAAAAATATGAAAAAATAAAACATAGAAGTTTTTAGGGAAAATCATAATTATTAGCGAGAAAAAAGTTTACATACAGCGTGGCAACTCCTTACATCTTATGGAGAAATTGCTAAGACAGTTAAATTAAGTTGTGCTAATGTACAGACGATCATTAGAAATTATAATAATTACAATAGTACCGAAAGTAAGCCATGATCTGGCAGACCTAAGAAGCTTTCGAGACGCGATGTTAGCAGTATTATTAAAGTAGTCAACCAGGATCCGAAAATAAGTGCTCCAAAATTAGCGGAACACATCGAAAAATTTTCCAATATAATTGTTAATCCACCAACAATAATAAATGTTTCACATGACAATGGATTTAATAGCAGAGTGGCACGCAAAAAACTACTAATTTCAGCGAAGAATCGTAAACTTCGCCTTCAGTTTGATAAAGCACATCTAGACAAGGATATGGTTTTTTGGAAGCGTGTTATATTTACCGACGAAAGTAAGTATAACATTTTTGGAAGTGCTGGTCGATCCAAAGTTAGGCGAAAACCAAACACAGCACTTGATCCAAAGAATATAATACCTACTGTCAAACATGGTGGTTGTAACGTTATGGTTTATGGCGCCATTGCGTCATCTGGAGTTGGTCGTTTGGTGTTTGTCGAGGGTAATATGGACCGCTATCATTATAAGAACATATTGGAACATAATCTGCAGTCATCTGTTGATAGCTTGGGTCCGGGAAATCAATGGATTTTCCAACAATATATCGGCCCTAAGCATACTGCACACGTTGTTCGAGAATAGCTTCTATACTATGCCCCAATACAGCTCAATTCACCACCCCAGTCTCCAGATTTAAACCCTATAGAGCACATATGGGACGTTTTGGAAAAATCGGTACGAAAATATAACATTAGTAGCCGTGAAACATTGAAAACCGCCCTTATTCGTGCATGGGCCGAAATAACACCCGATATTATGAAAAATTTGGTGAGATCAATGCCCCGTCGTCTTCAAGCAGTTATTGATGCTCAAGGTGGACCAACCAAATACTAAAAGTTAAAATCTTTTTATTTTTTTTGTATAACATTTTGAAATAATGTTTAATTTTTTTAGCTGTATGTACTTTTTTCCAATGGATTTTTAATGTTTTTGTTATTACTGTTTTTATTATGTAAAAGAATTACTTTTTTATTTTATAAATAAACTTATTTGTTAATGCCTTAAATATCGACATAAATATATTTTTTAATTTTCTTCACAAACTCTATAAAACCCCTAAAGCAAAGGGTGTATGTAGACTTTTTTCCTTGACTGTATATATTTAAAATAAATTGCATAGAAGGTCTTTTAATTTAGTTTATTTTTCACATACAACGACTACTCAAAAACTACTCATATTTGTCTTGAATCCACATAAAATATTTAACTTACACTAAACAAAAGTATCTTTTATACGTACTTTCAACTGACTGACAGCCAATCGGTCGGTCGATCGGTCTATCTATCATCTTTTGACCATTGGCTCAAGACCATAATGGAAACATTGACGTCTTTAGCAAATACTTATTATATAGTATTTGATTGAGTTTAATTAACTTTTATTAAATTTTTGTCACCCTCTCTGATAAATGCACTGAAAAATGTACAATTCATATGAATGATTCTTATTTTTCATATATTTGTGAACACAGAAATACAAAAATATGCATTTAAATATTAAGAAGAAGAAGATATGAAGTGGTTAGTTTAAATATTTGTTTATTAAAAATAAACACTTTCTGAAGACAGATATAATTTGTTTTGCAAAGGTATTAGGGCATTCACAAAATTTTGTGCAATTTTGTTGTCAAACTTGTTTCTATAGTCTTTATTGTTATTTCATTTTTGGTTTTTTGTTGCCTTGCGGACAGTTACACAGAAGGTTGTGGGTTCAAGTCCCAGCTATGGCGATATCTTAATTTTTATAGAAACCATATTTGTAGAAGTTTTCTTCTATCACTCATTAACAATCCTGAAGATGAAGTTAGAATTGCATATCGGATTAATTTGGAATATACTAAATTAAATAAAAAATATTTTTTTTTCAAAATTTCTAATTATGTGAATTTTTAATAAAAATACACTCTTTGAAAAACGCGCCATTTTCTGGGGGTGTAAGGCAATTCTATTTTTAAGGGGTATCCTGATAGTCGTATATTGAGCTATATTACCTAAACCCATATACATTAAGGTGGGTCGTTTCAGAAAAAATGCAATATTTTGTTGAATCCTCATTTAAAATGTCTAAATGTTAATTTTTAGGTGTCCACTAAAAAATTGTTCTATCTCGATTTACTTTAATATACATATGAATATGAGTTTATATACGATTCAATTTTTACTATGGAAATTGTAGCTTAAAAAAGTAAAAAATATTGTGACATTGTTCTAGATTAGTTGTGCACAGGGGATGAATTCTAATTTGGCGAATCTATGAAATGATCAAACGTTTTCAACGCTTCATTTGAAATGCGACTCTTGTTTCAGTTTTTGTGAAAACTTTTTGTCAAAACTTTATCATATGATACATTTTTTGCGCAAAGAAAAAGTTGGCGAAGAAAGTAAGTGTTGTTTTCAATTTATAACGAGCTTTCAACCGCCGTATATTTACAAAAATTAAGGAAAATCAAACATAAAAGCTAGGTTGATACTAGTATTTCGATCTGGCTAAAGATCTCATCAGAACCCGAAGTTTTAGAAAAGCTAGAGCCTCCATAATAGGCAGAACTTTAACAAAAAACCTATTAATCATCAATTTTGCTCCATTCTTGTCTTCTTAGTAATCAAGCACGTGGTTAGGTCTTTTCCTAACAAGCATCATGATAAACTTTGAAGACCAAAAGTGTTCTATTTGTATAAAAAATTTTTAGTGTGTACTCTGGCTCAAGTAACATTTTTTACAGTTATATTTTATTTTTTTTTGTATTAATTAATTATTATATAATTACAAATTATTTACTATTACCCTAACCGAGCACTAGCTACTATGGCCTTCGGCGAGTTGTAGCGAAATCAGACCAGTGCCTCTGGTGGGAATCGAACCCACGACCCCCGCACTGATAAGCCAGCACGCTACCAACTAGCCTACCGGGGCGCACTACAGTTATATTAGTTTTTTGTTTTTATATACATCAAGATTATTTTTATGTTATTTTCATTTTATGTTATTATCAATTTTTTTTCTTGACGATTTTATTTAAAAATTTGTAATTATGTAAAGTTTTTCTTATTATTTTTTTTTTTAATTTAATGATAAATTCTTTATTGCTACACTTAGAGTACTATGTAGTTAAAGAACACTGCAAATGTAGTTAAAAATAAATGAAATTTCACTTAAGGAAAGGACGACTTACTTTACAGTAAATTCAACTAACATTGTCATTTGTTTTTTAATGTTCAAAAAATGACTAACAATTGTAGTAAAAATTAACCACGTGTTAGTCACAAATATCATATGATACATTTTTTGCGCAAAGAAAAAGTTGGCGAAGAAAGTAAGTGTTGTTTTCAATTTATAACGAGCTTTCAACCGCCGTATATTTACAAAAATTAAGGAAAATCAAACATAAAAGCTAGGTTGATACTAGTATTTCGATCTGGCTAAAGATCTCATCAGAACCCGAAGTTTTAGAAAAGCTAGAGCCTCCATAATAGGCAGAACTTTAACAAAAAACCTATTAATCATCAATTTTGCTCCATTCTTGTCTTCTTAGTAATCAAGCACGTGGTTAGGTCTTTTCCTAACAAGCATCATGATAAACTTTGAAGACCAAAAGTGTTCTATTTATATAAAAAATTTTTAGTGTGTACTCTGGCTCAAGTAACATTTTTTACAGTTATATTTTATTTTTTTTTTTGTATTAATTAATTATTATATAATTACAAATTATTTACTATTACCCTAACCGAGCACTAGCTACTATGGCCTTCGGCGAGTTGTAGCGAAATCAGACCAGTGCCTCTGGTGGGAATCGAACCCACGACCCCCGCACTGATAAGCCAGCACGCTACCAACTAGCCAACCGGGGCGCACTACAGTTATATTAGTTTTTTGTTTTTATATACATCAAGATTATTTTTATGTTATTTTCATTTTATGTTATTATCAATTTTTTTTTCTTGACGATTTTATTTGAAAATTTGTAATTATGTAAAGTTTTTCTTATTATTTTTTTTTTAATTTAATGATAAATTCTTTATTGCTACACTTAGAGTACTATGTAGTTAAAGAACACTGCAAATGTAGTTAAAAATAAATGAAATTTCACTTAAAGAAAGGACGACTTACTTTACAGTAAATTCAACTAACATTGTCATTTGTTTTTTAATGTTCAAAAAATGACTAACAATTGTAGTAAAAATTAACCACGTGTTAGTCACAAATAAACAAACATTTATTTTTTTAAATATCAAAAAAACTACTGTAAAAAATTAATGTAAAATCATAAAACAGTCATTTGATGTGGTTTGTTTTTTTAAATAGACTACAAGGTTAGTAAAAAATTTTATTTGTTCTACAAATGACTGACATTTACCTTAAAAATAAATAAACTGTATTACAAACGACTGCATATTTTCAAAGCAGAAGTTCCCCGAGTGTATATAATAAAGTAATATAAACAATTTTTGCAGCACTTTAATAAAATAAAGTAAAACCAGCAAAATCGATTTATGGAAATGCTATGTTTTTGTCACATTGTCACAAAATTATTAAATCCAAAAAATGTGAGCAATTCAAAAAAAGCTCTTAAAAAGATTGCCATAGAATTTTTTTTATTTATATTTTCTGAGTCATTTTTAAATCAATTAACAGGACTCTTGTGGATGAAAAACTTTCATACAAAGATTAAAATTTAAATAATATTTTTTGAGCCCATTTCTGACTCATTTTGGAGCTTGTTTGCTGGCAGGGTTGTCACACATAAAACTAAATTATTTTTTTTTAACATACTTTAATTGTAAAAACAATTAGTTAAACACAATTTTATTAGAGTTTTTTTTTATTATTAATTACCGCAGTAAGAAGGGAACGGAACGAGTGGAATGAGACTAAAATTTGACAGACCTTCTTCAAAATGTAAAAATTTTTCATAACTTCAATACGAATCGCTATAAATGAAAATCTGAAGTGATAAATTGCTGTGAAGTGAAAATGATAATTTTTTTATCATTACATTTTATCCTAATTATAGAACTGCCCCCCAGGTCACTGAAATAACCTAAACATAATCAGTTCATTAACACATGCCATACAACAATATTTCCTACTGTAATTTTATTCATATTCCATTTTTGTGTTATGTGAACTCCCCTACTGTTCTATAATATTTTTGTATGTATGATAAACGGTTGAATGAGATTTTCTTTGGGATCATAATGCTAAAAAAGAATAATGTCAAATATCATTAAAAGATGTTGATGAAGACGATGATGCCGGATTGCATAAGGTCTTCTTGTTATAGTGCAGATAAATTTGTCAAATTAAAAATTTATTACAATAACATTTCAGAAATGAATTTTGTTTTTTTAATATAATTTATTTAGAATCATTCAAATAAAATAAAATTTATCATTCATTCTTTGATAGATATTTGAAAAATTGCAATTTTTTACCTGCTGTTTTCATATATTCTCTATGGAGTCTATAACACATCTCCATATTCAGTTTTAAGTTTGCAAATTCGCGATTTTTCACGATATTAATTTTTACAACACCCGACGAAAAAAGTTCCTATATAATCATATATGATTACATATAGGATCACATATAACTACACGTCACATATCATCTGCTATACATTAGCTGATCTCATGGGATCTAATGTCATATAGTTTAAAAAATATGTATTATCAAGTAATGGGTCTATGAAATAGGATAAAATTATTAGTGTCCGACCGAACAGTTCGGCCAAAAACCTATATTTTGTCGGTTTTTAGATATCTAGAGGCAATGATGACAAATTTTGGTATTGGAAACATTTTTGTTGAGCCGATTTAATTCGATTTTGTGTATACAATTTAAGAGAAAAGCCGAAGTTTAGCTATAAAGTTAAAAGTTCGGCCGCCGAACTATTTTCAATTTGGCCGAACTTTCTGAGGCCGATCAGTGAATTCATTGCTTAACTACAGACTTTTCTTCAAATTTGACACTCAAAATAGCATCTAATCAGCCCAATAAACATTTTTCCATCCGCCAAATTTGTCCATAATGCTTTAAAATACCGAATACAGACCAAATGCATTTTCTGGCCGAACTGTTCGGTCGGACACTAAAAATTATATAATTTATTATAATTTTATCTAACAAGGTATTTAATTAAAAAACTAAAAAAGTACTTTCATTTTAATCCAATTAAGTATTACTTCTTATTCAACCATTTTATGGAAAACAATTTTCCGTTGATATTTTAACTGGACCCTTAACTCGAATGAAACATTAAAGAGACTTGAAATTATGACTCCAAAATATTTTTATGATTAGCGAATTTATATGTATTCATATAAAGTTAAAAATTTTGACGGTTTATTAACATCAGAAACAATTATAACTCTGTTAAGTTTTTTCAATCAGACTTATTTTAAACTAACTTTCTTCCCTTTCAGCTCATTGTATATAACTTTTTTTTAAATTTCATTTAAAAAATTGTGTAAAAAATAATTTAAATTTACTGAAAAGCTTCATAATTTTTATAAAACTAGTTTTTAAAGAAACTTATTAACTGAATGTATAAAACTTTAAATAAACTCAATTTTTCATAAATGAATATGGTAAACTTGGTTAATTTAATGAAAAGTTTCACTAGATAACTTTCGGCGAAACTTTAATAATGTTATGCAAAAACTCATTAATATCATATTAATAATTTGCTCACAAAGAAACTTCACGGTGGAGAATCCTCGGCTTTTAATGAAACTTATTGTTGAGGAAAACAAATATAAGACACGTATTTTTTTTAGGCGCGCAATCGCTCGTTTAGGGGTTAAAAAAAGTAGGGTCAAAATGTACATAATTTTTGTATGAAAACATATTTAAAATTTACGAAATTCTGATATTTTTTGTACGCATCATTAAAGTACTCAAGAAAACGAACATTTTGATACCCATATTGCTTATGCTGTCCGTGTTGCTAGTTATTTGAAATATCTGAAATACGCGTTATAAAAGCTCTTTGGGAAAAGCCATGTTAAAGCCGAACGACTACGAAAATTGAAAGAAGGGCCAGACAAAAACTCGATTAAATTAAATAAGCATTATTATCACATATAAGCGATAGAAAACTCCTACATATTAAATTGATGTTGTCGTCACCGGGAATAGAACTCGGGACCATCTGTGTAACAGTTCAACGCGCTAACCATTACACCACAAAGCCCACAATTTGAACTCAAACTAACTACAACCTTCCATACAAATGTGGTACATGTGTGGACATGTTTTATATACCAATGGATGCGTTTTTAAAATACCTTTCATTTGATACCGAAATATATAAAAAACGCTTAAAATTGCGTAATGTTTTACCCCTCTTTTTAACCCCTAAACGCAACTTTAAAAAAATATGTGTCTAATATTTGTTTTCCTTTACAACATATCCTAGTTTTATTCAAATCTGAGGATTAACCGCTGCTATGTAGTTTCCTTGTCAGCATATATGTTTATATTTCAAATAATATATTGAAATTTTTAAACATTTTAGAATTTTTTCTCTCTCGCTTCTTGTAACTAGAAAAATTACTACATTATTAATTGGCAACATGACATTTTGTTATTTTTTTTTTTATTTTTTTATTGTGCAAATTACAATCATTTAAATCATTAACTTAATTCACTAAAAAAAATACACAAAACAATTATTCATCTGTTAGGTTTTAGTAGAGACCAAAAACACTTTTTTTAAAAACAATGTATTTATGTATAAAATATATGAGACATATTGTCATCATCTAGTTTAATTCATCAAAAAAGCGAGGCGAAAAAGAAACAAATTGGGAAATGTTGAAAATTAAACTGAAACGACTAGAAAGTACTGTACTTAAAATTTTTAAAGACAAATTAATGTATTAGAATAAATATGTTGCTGAGATCTCTGGATATTTTCTTTGTGACAGCTTATATTATTAAAAAAAATTTATTGGTCCTTTGAACCGAAGTCAGAAGAAAACGATTTGTGTATTTTAATTTTAGCATTTTACAAAAAAAAATTACGACAAATTACATCCGTTATTTTTTTAATGTAAAGTGTTATTTATTGGTCCTCCGACCCTTGTATTTAAATTTTATATTGGTCCTTCGAACTTCATTATTCTCAACAAAATGGCAGCTATGTACGAGTATCTATCATAAGTATTACGGGTCTAAGTTAGATCGCATTTAGAATTGTGTATTGGTCCTTTTTTCCCGATTAATCTTTACCAAATAATAGCTTTTACTTTAATGGATCTAAGCTACATAGATCGTCTTGTACATTTCACACTGGTCCTTAGAACCCTATCTTTCGCAACGAAATTGTCAGATGTATAATCGCTCAGGTTTTACCGGTTAAATTTAACAAAACATTATATTGCAAACGAATTGACAAACTTATTGTACCCCTTATCTTTATAATTTTTATTTTTATAACAAACTTTGTTGTTAAAAATTTTATTGTAATTTTTTTTTTTAATGTTTTAATTACATTCTCATTTGTAAAACATTCTTTTTAAATTAAGAAAAATAAACTTATTCTATGTTGCCCATGATAAACGATGTATTTATGTCAAATATTAAATGTTTAATTAGAGAAAAAAAAAAAACTAAATTGTCATTAAATTTATTTGAGTCACATAATATAATTTAAGAAAATTTTGAACAAGATTAATTAAAAAAACTAAAATATTAAGGCATTCAAAAGCTATACGCTATAACTTTAAATATGTTAGGCGAAAGTAGTTCTACTACTATTTGGCTCGAAATAATTCATAAATTTAAACACTACGCAGAAAAAAACTAGAATCGAGTTTCAATTAAAATTTTTGTTGATTCAATTAAAAGTTTAATGGAATTCGGTGCTAGTAAGGTAGTATCAGTTAAAATAATTTGTAACTTTTCAATTAATGTAGCTTTTCAATTAAGGTTTTAATCATATCTGTTAAAAATTTAATTGAATATTGTTTTTAGTTTTATACACATTTTTGGTAGAAAAATTGTGGATAAAATACAATTAAAAATGAAATTCATAAAATTAAAAAAACAAAACGCAAAAATTAAAAAAATTACAAAATTAAAAATATGTATCTCCAAAACTATAACAAATCGACAAATAAAAAAAAAACGCCAAAATTAATAAAATCGCTAAGATTTAAAAAAATACGAAAATAAAATTTAAAATATCTATATCTGGAAAAATTTTTGATTATTTTTTTTTTAATTTTCCTAATTATTTTAAAATTAACAATGTTTTTATTTTGTGTTATTTTTTTGGAAATTTAAGCCGTTTATTTAAATTTTTCCTACGATTTGTTTCCATTTCCACTCGGAAGTAAAAGCTTCATCATATTCATGAAAAACTTCGTAAATATGATGAGAAACTTCATTGCTTTCCATCCAATGTAACACTTCATAAGTATGATGAAGTTGTTTCATTTAAAGAACAAGCTTCATCATATTTATACGAAGAAGTTTCATAGGTTTTCATGAAATGTTTCATAAATGTTATAAGTAGGGCAGCGACTTTCATGAATTACAAAATCGAAAATATACCCTATGCAGTAAAAATCCAAAATATGCACTCAAAATTTGAATATGCACCAAAAAATATGCACTAGAAATAAAAAAAATGTACTTACAATTTTTGGATTTTTAAAATTCGTTGGCTTAAGAATTAAATCCAATATAAATGTCTAATAAATGGCAACTAGATGATAATTTAAAGGTTACAAATGGTTTCCTTTATTAATTCTTAATTAAATCTTAATTTTAATTTCTGCAAAATATGCAATTAATTGTTGATTATGCAAAATATGCAACAAAAAATGCCATAATATGCACTAACATATGTATTTATATCAAAAATATACATATACAAGGTGGCGCAAAAGTAATCCTCCTATCAGAAAATGCTATAAATTTTGCGATTGGCCCCTAATGTTAGTTCTGTTTTGACATTTGTGTAGTAAACACATGCGAAATACACGTTAACAAACAATGTTATGCTACACTGTTCCAGAACGCGGAATATTGGGGACTATTTATTTGACCAATAATCGGTCGGTGACTTTGGCACAACGTGAATTTCGTCGCAGATTTCCTGGCCGTCCAACGCCTACTGGTGAAACACTGCGACGTTTAGCCGCTCGCCTCGAAGAGACTGGCACAACACGAGATGTTGCCAGGCGTGGCAGACCCCGGAGTAGCCGTTCTGCAGAGAATATTGCTGCTGTAGCCGAGGATGTCATGAAACGTGAGCGCTACAGGTGAGCGCTACAGAGCAATGATTAACGAGTTCTTTTTGCCGCAACTTGATGAATTGGGATTGGAAAACATGTGGTTCCAACAGGACGGTGCAACGGCACACACTGCACGTGCCACAACCGATATGCTGAACGATGCATTTCCCGGGCGCCTAATCTCCCGTTTTGGCGATTTGCACTGGCCAGCAAGATCGCCTGATTTGACCGCTCCAGACTTCTTTTTGTGGGGCTTTTTGAAGTCGCGGGTTTATGTCAACAAGCCTCAGACTCTTGCAGCTCTTAAAGACAATATCCGTCAAGAATGTGAGGACCCATCGCCGGAAGTTTTGGCCAAAGTGATGGAAAATGCCATAAAAAGGGCTCAAATGACAATCAACTGTGGCGGCGGCCATTTACATGACATCATATTCTCGACTTGATGTAAAAAAAATTAAAATACCAAATAAAAATAATCCACAAGAAGAATCAAAGTTTTTCAATTTTTTTTTTTTTAATTACAGCCAAAAAACATCGGAAGGTTATTTTTGCGCCACCTTGTATAACAAAATATGCAATAACAAATCTATGCCATTTTGTTGCAACTTCTTTAATTCGAAAAAGTATTTGGTCAAAATTGATTTTGCGCTACTGATTACAAACATGTATTTGCATGAAAGTCACTGCCCTGGTAATATGACTCTTTATAAATATGATAAAGCATAAATTTTAATGAAATGAAAAAAAAATTAATTAATTAAGGCTACAGACAGCCAATGACTCAAAATTTATTTTACATACATTATTTTTGCACCTGAAATTCTGAAAATATTACTTGATATTAATTTGTATTATTAATTTGTTCACACTTCGAAATTTTTGTTATGAAATGATGAAGATTTATGAAACATTTGTCATACATTTTTATGAAACTCTTCATCATATTTACACAGAGAGAAAAGTTTTGTTATTTGCCAACTGAAATTCTGTTACTACGACTCAAATTCGGATATTATGAATTTCAGTCGGTAGGTACAATTCAACATTAGTTTTCACAACAAAGTTCGGTTAATTCAACTTAATTTTAGTTACAAAACCCAAGATTTTAAGAAATATAATGTAAATATCGTTGTACTAACTGAATTTATAAGTTGTTACTAGTAAAATACACTTTTTAATTCGGTTGGCATTTTATTTCTCTGTGTGTATTATAACTACATAAATATGATGAATAATTGTTGACAAACCAGTTATGAAACATTTTCATCAATATAATGAAACTGTTTTCCCTGAGTGTAACAATTCGTTTTAGATATTTTTTTATATTGTAGTTGTTTTTTCAGTTTTTTCAATTCTGGGAATTTTCTTATTTAATTGATTTTATAAAATTTTGGTGTTTTTTTTTTAAATTTGGCAATTTTTGTAACTTTTTTGTACTATACTTGTCTACCGTTCACAGAAATAAATTACAAAATTCTGTTTGTAATCTTAAACATGCCTCATAGAGTACTTTTGTAAATACAAAAAATGATTTCAATGATGATTTGTAAGTACAAACACCATTTTCTTGATTTTTATGTAAATTAAAATTTTTGTTTTTAAAAAAATTTTGTATGAAAAACTACTCTTTTACAAGCATTTAAAAAATAAGTTTGTTGGAAATAAATTTGAATTTAAAAATGATGGTGTTTGAATTTACAAATTCCATTTTTGGTGCCTATAGTTTTTTCTGTGTTTAGTAAATCTTTACATAGGTAAAATCAACTGCAAATGGCAGTAAAAATAACAAAATTTTCAATTAATATTGTATACACTTCAGTTTCATTAACCCTTTCAGGACCATAAGCTTCTGGGGACTTTCCCTTTATCATTTTGATATGGAATAAGCTTGTCAGAATCCAACTAAAGCAAAACCATTCAAAAATGTGAAAACAAATTTTTCGTATACGAGTTTTTTTATGGGACACATGTGTCCCTGTGGTTCTTAAGGGAGCCAAAATGTCTTTTTTATTATACATAGGTTTTTCAATAAAAGTTACATTTTTAATGTTATAATAAAAATTTATGTTTAATTTTGCGATAAATTATGGTTAATTATGATGTTTTGCGAAACAATTACGGTTAGTAGTAAAATATAGATGCACATTACATTCATTACAATAGGTTTAGCGCGATTTTCTACATTAGTTTTTGTGCATTGGACACATCTCTTTCTAACGTTGGCTTTGAGCATAGAGTGTGAAGAAGCTGGTCTCTTGCTGACAGTGATTTTTGATGACTGGAATATTGGAAATTCTCTCTGACGCGAAGAATAGCCAGCGATTAATTTAACAGGACTTTATTTGACGTTTTTTCAACTCATATTGTAACAAAGGCGAGTTGAAGAAGTTATCAATGTAGACCTCGGAGCCCAAACCTGTGAGTTTTTCTGTCAACTGAAGCACGACTGATTCACCAAGTCCATATTCAGGTTCATACTCTTTTCTTCCAGTGTATATATCAAATTCAAAAAGATATCCGGAAGCAGAGTCACATCTACACAACATCTTAAATCCCCATTTTATTGGTTTGTTCTTGATATACTGTTTCATAGCATTATGACCTTTGAATTTGATCATGTGTTCATCGACAGCCTGTTTGTATGTGTTGTTCATTGCATTTTGAAGTGCTTTGTTGAAATGACTTATGACAGGTCTGATCTTAAAAGCCCGATCATTCCTGTTTCCTTCTTCATGGTTATTGCTGAAGTGAAAATTTTGACGGATATCTTCAAATGTTTTTCTTGTCATTACATTACTTATGAATGGTACACCCATAATAGGTTCTGTTGACCAATAATCACGAATTGATGGTAAAACGTAATATCAAGAAATGCTTTCATTTCGTCAGCAGTAACATCAAAAACTCTTCCATTTTGTTCAGCATATCTACAGGATTCATGAACTATAAGTTCTATCAAAACATCAAAGTTTGTAGTCAGTAAAAATATCTGAAATGCTGATAGATTACAGTTGGGGTCCCCAACATCGCAGATTTGCACTTTTCTAAACTCATAGTCACTGTTAAGGAATACGTTTGCAGTGTATGAATTTCTCCATCTAAAATTTGGTTCACTTTTTTCTGTCGTGTTTTTCTTGTAATTTTCTGGAATACGAGGCGCTTGTTCCGTTATCTCAACGACTTGTTCTGTTGTCTCAACCGCATTATCATCGATTTCACAAAATGCTGCACCTTCATCTAGACACAAATCGTCTTCATCTTCGCTATTTTCCGCAGTAAGAAATTGCAATATTTCTTCTTCAATCAGTTTAAAAAATGTACGACGCTGGAAAGCCATTCTTCTAAAAAAATGTTGTTACAACGTGCTATAGAATATACATTCACCAGACTTACCAAAATGAATCAGCAATCAAAGAACAAAAATTTTTCTCTCAAAAATCACTTTTTTAACAAATTACCACTTCTCACAGCGTAAAGTAAGTAAATAGAATACAAATTCTAGTAATTCAGTCACCTGATAAAGTTTACAAACTTAATGGGGAAGTCCCTTTTTAGTTTTTTAAAATGCCAACTCTCACCACTATTAGCAGTTACATTCAAATTCATCAAACGAAAAGTTACCATTGACGACCACAGGGACACCCGTGTCCCTTTTCGTTTTTTTTAATAAAGCTAGTTTTTTTCTTGGAAATATCTCAAAACCGAATTTCAATTTGTAGAATATTGTTAAATTAAACAAAATT
The DNA here is from genome assembly GCA_021234595.1 of Delia radicum. Classification (NCBI taxonomy): domain Eukaryota; kingdom Metazoa; phylum Arthropoda; class Insecta; order Diptera; family Anthomyiidae; genus Delia; species Delia radicum. The sequence goes on along the minus strand of CM037851.1, from coordinate 68,642,929 downwards.
TTTTAATTTGAAAGAAAGAGAAAATTTTGTCTATGATTTAGAGCAGTTTAAATATCCCGTTTACGGTATGGGCAAAACTTGCTTTTTAGCTCTTAAAAAAACATTTATAAATTTTTTTTTCACACAAATTTTTTATAAATTTTAAAAACCCATCATTTAACTTTGCATTAAGCTAAAAATATCAATACTTTTAGTATTAGTTTATTTTTAACTCATATTTTTCTTTTTGGGACACATATGTCCCCTGGTCGTCAAAGGGTTAAAATAAACTGCAATATGAATATATTTTTATCTGTTAAAAATAAACTAAAAATGTAGTTTAAATATTGTAAAACTGTAAAAACAACTACAAATGCAATTAAAATGTGAAACATTTAATTACATTTACCAATACCACAGTGATATATTTTGTCTTAATTTTTTATGGTAAATACACTTACAATATTATGTAGGTAAAGATAAACTAGATTAGATTAGATCAGAAGGCACTATGCACCGCGACCAATGTAGGTCTTTTGTGCTGCCTAAAGTTACCTACAGATTCAAGCTACCTATAAAGCCAATTATCTTATTAGGCAAAATGTTCGCGATGTCGGAAGGCGAAATGAAGCGATCACCTAGAAACCTCCTATCACAAAGCCTGGGACATTCGCAGAGAACATGCTCCGAGGTCTCAGACACCATCTCGCAAAACCTACACATTTCCGTGTCCGATTGACCCTTCTTGTGCAGATGGTATCTGAGATTACAGTGTCCAGTTAAGTACGACGCCAGGGTCCTCAAACCCCCCCCCCCCCCCCTTTCAAGCGACAAGAGTAGCCTTGACCCCCTACTGGAAAAAGAGATCAATCTTTTAGCCTGGCGCTGACCAGGAGAGTTTTCCCAGTAACCAAAGAATTCAGACTCTCTCCATGCCCTGAGCCTTTCCCTAACATACCCCGCAGGTATTCCACAGAATGGTTCAGGACCAATAAAGGGCTTTCGGGCCCCGCGGTTAGCAAGACAATCTGCCCTCTCGTTGCTAACTTTGTCAATTGTTTTTGGCTGTTGATAAAATGAATCCCTCAAATGTAGTAAAACATTAACTAACCTTTATTTGTTTTATTTTATTTATTTTAATAAACTGATAAAATGAATCTAAATTCGTAGTACAGTATTTTGATGTAGTTTGTTTTTTTAAGTGTGAACAAAAAGTTTGAACAACAGTTTCGTGTAGAAAAGATAAAAACGAAAATACGGTTCATAAGGAAACAGCGAAATGTGTCTAACATTTATTAGTTAGCATAGCGAAATTGATGAAGTATAAATTTTAGGTACATTTTGCGTTTTTCTTATGAACCGCATTTTTTTTTTTTATCTTCCTTTTTTGTCTTTTTGCTTGTGCACAGAAACTCTTTGATCCATTCCGAATTGGGTTGTCAAATTTAGTAAAATATATTAAAAACTGAGGAAAACCACGGATTTATTTGTAAATGCTGCATATTTGGCCGAATGTTTTAGGATCAATGGTAGCTACTCTTGCTTAATATTTCAAGTTGCCCAGTGTTATTAGTAAAAACAATGTTAATTAGATTTTTTTTTATCAAATCAATTATTCAATTGGAAAACGTAATTTGTTACACACAAATATCACTGTTAATATACTTTTTTCACCATATTTTTCTACATCATTATTGCAATCGGTATTGTATATATGTCTGCGAAGGAAAAATAATAGCGCGTTTGTTAATTTTTTTCGTCTGCAGGTAGAATTTCGATGAAAATTTCAAAGAGTTAAAAGAAAATAAATAAAAAATACTCAATTTAATAACATTTACGTATTTTATTATAAAACTAGCCTTTATAATTCATACATTTAATAACATTTTTAACTGCATTCTTTTTTTTTTACTAAATACACTTGGAGAAAAACATTTTCTTCTCATATGCCTTCACTAAAAATTTCTAAAAAAGCGTCATGTTGTTATGGTGTGTGAAATATTTGATAGATCGTCAGCTTAAATTTAGTATTAGTGGTGATTTGAAGGAAGTTTAGGTTATTATCTTATTTCACCGCATTAGTAGGCTTTTAAATGAATATTTTATTGGACTCAATTTCAAATTCAATCTATGCCCCCATTTCAAAAAAAAATACACAATTTTTTTTTTATATATTTCTTTTATTATTTAAAAGTTTTTACCCTGTTTTTATTTAAATTTTATATAAATCTTCATCAATATGCACCCACACATTAAATGAAACCCCAAATAAACCATAATTGAAACTTATTGTGTGTAAATTGTATATGCTATATAACTGCCACATCCTTCTCCTCCAGCTCTTTCCATATACAAATACAGTAAATGTGACGACTATTTTAAACTGCAGTCATCACTTAAAATTCAATTTCTCATAATACTTAAGCGTAATTGTATAAAATGAAAATTGAAAACAAAAAATCCCACACACACATACACAAAAGGAAAATGAGAGCCAAAAAAAAAAAAAAATCACTGTTATAATCTATTTAAAAGCATTTAAAGTGGCAGAGCTGTGAAAATCTGTATTGTATGTTTTATTTGATTCTTTTTCCACTATAATACCTCAGTGTAGCTAGTTTGTATGACCGTCACCGATTTCCAGCTGGCTCTGTCATGCCACGCCAGACAGCCATCCTGCTGCATTGACATATAAATTGACCTTTTTTGTATAAAAATACAAACACAAGAAAAAAAAACTCAAATACATCACCCAGACGTGATTATAGCCTTCCACATAAAGCCAGCATAATGATGATATTATTGTATCTATAGGGAGAGGGCATCAGATAATTTTCAGAATTCTATATACAATACACTGTATGGCGGATAAATTAAATTAAGCATTCATATATGATGAGTAGGGTACTTTAATAAACATTATTTTATTTATTACATTCATACTGTTTTTTTTTGTAATTTAAATAAGAAACGGATGTGATTTAATTTTTATGACAATAAAATTTTTGTATTCTGACGATTAGGGGGTAGTTGGCAAGATATTTCGATGATAGCTGAAATATGGAAGAAATGAATAAGTTTTTTTCCTATTTGAACATTTTTTATGTAGTAGGGCAAAAAATATTATGATTGTTGACGCTCTCCCAAGTGATTTTTAATAGAACCAAACTTGTTTAGACTTGTAATTACCCAGCAAAAAATTTCCAAAAAGGTAAGCGGGTTTGTAATCAAGCATTTTGGGCAGAACGCATTCCTTACTAGATTACCTACTCGATTCTTTTAACAGGGCGTGAGACTAAAATAATTGATTCTTTAGAATTGATTATTTTGTTTACCGAAGAACCATTTACTTTATATTTTTAAGAACTACATACATTTTTTAATAAAGAAATAGTTCCATTGTAAAACTACGAAGTACTTACACAAAAAAATAAATAATAGTTCCCTAGAAAAAATAAGAAGTACTTACATTTAAAAAAAAGAAGTAGTTCCATAAGTAAATTCAACTTTTACTCACACGTGATTTTCCTAGGTCACTCAAATATAACGATCAAAACTCATACGGAAATAAAATCCTAAAAAGTGAAACATCGAATTGTTGTGATAACATGGGTTTGTCATAATTTTGGAGCTATAAACCACGAAAATATAAATTTTTCAAAAAAAAGAACAATTCAAAATTGAAAAACAAAAATATGACTCACTCACAATCACCCTCGAAAATTTTTCTTACACTCACTCGCGATAACGTCAGTAATTTCAACTTCCACTCACAATTTTCTGCTCACGTTCGCTTCCCTAATTTATACCTAACCAAAGTTTAACAAAATTTAGGCAACATGCAATTTCTGTTTTTAGTATTATTTTTCTGCAAATAAAAATTAGTTTTAAAAAATATATGAGATAAATTCTTAAAAATTGTATAACTTCTTTTTTCAAAATTAGGAACTACTTCCAATAACGTCCTTTTATTAAGAAAAAGTATATGATTACTTCTTGAGTACAAAAAGTTATACATATAAGTTAATAACATTGTTATTTTCTTTTAAGTAAATAATTACTTTGTTATTGAGTTCATGCTTTCTGGTTTAAATTTAAAGAATTGATTACAATACTACTTGCTTTTTTGACTCTATCGTTGGAATGAGTTTGGTATTGCAGTTACTAAATTTGGCAATGAGATATGTAAGCAAGTGTGTTCATCACCTTCTTTTTGGAATGTGTAATTTTTTCCTGGGTAATTTCTGTTGAATTTTACCCAACTTATTAGTAGGAAAATGTACACTTACTATAAGTTGGGTAAATTTACTCAATGTGTGTAAATTATATAATTAAATTATATATACATTTTTGTACAACAAATGTGTACAAATATGTATAGCAACATGGTTCATTACACAAAATATGTGTAAATTTACTTATAATATGCATAATACAGTTTTTAGTATTTACATATTCACGTACATATTTTCATATGCAAAAAAACGCAAATTTTCGATCTCTGTAATTTATAAAGAATTATTTTTATTTTTACTTTATTTATTATCATAAATATTAGGAAAATATTACACTAAAAGCATATGTTGACAATGGAAACAATTAAACGCACATACAAGTATCTGTAAGCCGTGCTTCATGGGCTCACGATTTCTTTTTCCAAAATTTGTCGCAGGACTTCAGTATTAGCTATTCTTTTAAACAATTTTTTTTGGTCCATTGAACTTTCATTTGTGTCTTAGTTTATTTTTTATGAATTTTCCAATTCTAATTTTAAATGTGTTTGTTTTAAATTTCTAAAAATTATAAAAGTTGTTTTCTTAGTTTCTATTTTGATAATGAAAATTTACTACTGTTTGTAGGTAAAAATGTTTATATATTTAAAAACAAGTTTCCCAACATAAAAATTACTATAATTTATATAATTTATAAATTAGTTATTTAAACATTTTGTGTGTATATTTACTGATTTTAGGCAATTTTATACAACATTTTGCACACTTTATAGCAGTAGATTTACATGCATTTTTTAGAGTGTATATCATACTTTAATATTGCAATATTATAGCTGTCAAAAAACATAAGTTCATTAGGGCTATAAAGTTGCGATATTTGTTAACAAAGTCCTATTTTTTAATCAGCCTTTATCTATAAAAAAAGTGCCGTTTGGTGTATCTCCTAAACTAATAAAACTAGAATCATAAAATTTGGCTCGTAGCTTCATTTAATGATCAAAACGAAAACAAAAAAAAAAAAAACATTGTTAGTTATGTGAATGCTTTAGTGCTAAAAAAAGGGGCTGAGAATTTAAAAAAAATCGATTTTCAGACTAATTTATTGGTGTGTATGATCGGGAAGGGGCATACATGCTAACATTTTTTTTCTTATTTGAGAACCGCTAACAAGAATCTGAAGTCAAAATATAAATATATCCACAAACAAAACAGTAAATAGTGAAAGGGTTAAACAGATATTGTGGTTATCTAGGTACTCGTATACTACCGATTTGCTATCGGATAATCGGTTATGATGAAAAAATAACCGATTCGCTATTTTTGAAACAGTTACACTGATTATAATGCATGACAAAAATACGATGAAGGGTTTACAAAATGACAAACATTTTCGTAAAAAACACTAAATGTTGTTAATTTTACAAAAACTTTCGTTGTTTTGACATTAATTTCGTATTTTTATGCATAGATTATTATTAGTGTACGGGTTTAAACTAAAATCGATAACTTATTAGCCACGATTGCCATCCATATTAAAATTTAATTATTTATTTTTATCTTTTACCCAAGTAAAAATGTTTTGATATACATAGTTATATACAGAGCTTTGAAGAATTCATTCAATTTGGGAATGAATTCCCTAAAATTTAATTAAATTTTTTAATTCAAGAAATGAATTCTTTAATAAGAAAATACTAAGAATGAGTTAATGTGAATGAATTAAAATAATTAAAATTTAGATAATGAATTCCATGACTAAAACATTAAGCTTTAAAACTAAGGAATTCATTCAACAAGAATTCATAGAAATTCAGTTAATTCAACTTTTGGTCAGGGAATTCTTCACATTTTAGTTTAATTCCCTTAGGAAATTAACTTTTTGTGTTTAATTCCCCAAGGACTTTTCGGTTTAACTACCTAGGGACTTATTTTTTTTTGTTTAATTCCCTAACTACTAAACTTTTTAGTTTAACTTTTGTGGTTAATTCCCTAAGGGATTTAACTTTCTTGTTTAATTCTCTAAAAAAGCTTTTCATTTAATGCCCAAAAATAACTTTTCACGTGGGAGTATAAAAGGGAAAACAATATATTCCTGGTTAAATTAGGGATGGTCGGAAAATAAATATTGTCCTGAAACGAAATACATGATCTTTAAATTCTTTAAAGCTCTTGTTAGATATTACTTTATACAGTTATTTATTATGATATACTGCAAAATATATATTTATATATTTATATCATATAAAATAATATCTTAAATATATAATTATTTCCTTCCTTATATTACACTTCTTATAGTGCAATATGTAAAAACATTATAATATGTTTAATTATATATCGATCTGTACACTCATAATAATCCAAGCAGCAAATACGAAAAAAAAATGTTAGAACAACGAAAACTTTCGTGAAATAAACTAATTTTCGTTTATTTTACGAAAGTTTTTGTTATATTAAAATTTTTTCGTATTGTTATGCATGAATTATTATCAATATACTTGCAAATGCATGTTTTTTACCCTAAGTCTGAGAACAAGTTAAACAAAATATCTTTGCGAATCAAAGAATTTGCGTTAAAATGGCATCGCTTTATTATGTATATTTTTGTATATTTTTCTATAAATGCATATTTTTGCATAATTTGCTTTAAATGCATATTTTTATTGACGTTTTCATAGTTTTTCGAAAAAATCACTTTTAATATTATTTTATGTTTGACCACAGATGGGAAGAGAACCCAAGCTACTCAAGCTCTTTTAATTGTTCTCTTAAATCAGGAGTGCCCAAAAGTTCCTTATGGAAGAGCAAACACCAATACATTTAAAGAAAAACTAATTTGTATTCAACATTTGTTGTTGTAAAAACCAATACATACAAAGAAAAAAGAAAAAAATATTTCAATGTTTACCAGCAAAGCATACGAAAGTGTTGTTGCTTTGCGCTTGCGTGTATAAAGTGAAGAACGACAAAAAAACTAATAAGACAAAGTTGTTTGTGTATTTCGTATTGCTAGTGCTGAGCGCTCTATATGTGTATTAAAACACACAGCCTATAGCTAAGTGTTTTTACAAAAACAAATGAGTACCAAGCGCATAGGCCGTGGGCACCCCTGTCTTAAATTGTATTTATAAACAAGGATTAAGTTATACAGGGTTTAGTGGTTTTCTAATCCTTCTGCTGCGTAAGACGTATATATACGTTTTTTCGTAACTCTATTCTGTTGCGTAAGACGTATATATACGTCCAGCTTAAATAAATTTTACAATTCGGTATGAAAAATTTAATTTTTTAAAAAAAGCGAATGAATCAAATACTGCACTTTCTAAATGTTCACAAAACAATCTGTGGCATAAGAGGCTACATTTAGGATTTATTAACATTTTCATCAATACCATATTCTGTTGCGTAAGACGTATATATACGTTCAAATTGCAAACCGTACATATTGCTGGCAAAAATAAAAAAATTGTTTTTATTTTTATTATTTATTATTAAGATTTATTAGCATTTTTATCAAAACATTATTTTATTGCGTAAGACGTATATATACGTCCAAATTGCAGTCCGTACATATGAAAAAAAATACTGAATATTAAAATTAATGCATATTATTCCCATTGTTGCTTTTTTGAGATTTAAAAATGATGTGTATGCTCAAAAAAAAAAAATCGAAATGAGACTGTTGTACCTTGTTTCGAGGAATACCACCTAAAATAATGCAGTTTGTTAACTGCTTTTAATTTTTAATATGAAAATTTAAGAAATTATCGGATACTGTAGTTGGTAGTTGCCATCAAAAACAAAAAATTAATTAGTTATCTTTACATAATTATAAAGTTACTAAATTGTTTTGTTTTCAACATTATTAAATTAAAATTCAATAAAAATGTGTGTAATTCATAATTTTTGTTAAATGCTGTGCTTCCCACTGTTTTTTGTCGATGCAATACACGAAAGTTATTTTAACTTTGGCTACGCAGTAGACTGGTTAAATTCATATTTTTCAATACAAATAATTAAAATTTTGTGTTAATTGTGCAAAACCTGTGCATAGAATATATTAAACAATATTTAATTAACTTTAAAATATAATTAAAGTTGATTAAAAATATGAAATATTTAATTAAAACAATTTTTAAGTGCATATGTATTTCTTTTAGTTTTAAGTGCATATTTTCAGATTTTTCATGCATCTTATAGGAGCCTAAAACACAATTTTTTTTTAGTGATTTGGCATGTAATTGCAGGTATTTGTAAACAATTCTATTTAATTGGATGTAAGTGTATCTCTTTATATATAATTTGATACATTTGGAAGAGGACAAAATTCGGATACAATTGTATCAAACTATATGTAATTTCATCAAACCAGATCTAATTGTATCAAATAATGTCTAATTGTATCAGATTAGATATAATATGATACAATTAGATGTTCTCATTTTTCGAATATAATCATATATGTATAATTCGAAAATTCACAAAATATTTTTTTACATGGATTTACATTTTTGTATTAAGAATTTCTCATAGAAAAACTTAAAATATCTAGACATAATTATTAAATAAAACATACATATTTTTAAATAAATAACTTAATTCTCAATACAATTACACCTGTTCGAATTTCACATAACTATAGTCTAATTAATTGTCATAACGTATACTCTTTTTAATACCTTTCTCTACTTATTTGCCCATTTTCTTTATTAAACCAACGCGAAATTGTAATTGAAATGTTCAATGTTCCTAAAAAAAGAAATATATATAAAATAATTTTAATAAACCTTGCAAAATTATTATTTTTTTTATAAAGAAGCTGATCATATCTACAATATTTTCGTCTTGCTAATTCGTTTGCCTCGAATTAAAAAAATTATATCTTTTACAAAAAATCGATTCAATTATAAATCGTTAATGTCATTTTTGCGTAAATGTGGTGGTTGCGTTGTTGTTGACCATACAATGTGTCCTATTTACGTTAATAATGAGACATAAAGTAGACAAAAATCTGATAAAATATGAATTTAATTTTCATAACAACTTTGATATTAATGGCGTAGTTTTTTTTTTTTAAGATTTTTATTTTAATTGCCATTCGATTGCCATAAGGTTTAAGATAAATTAATTAGAATATTTTGCAATCGAAGAATTTTTTTATAGAAAATTAATTTCAAAATATATAAATTATTATGTTGACCATGTAAGTGTTGACATAAACATTGTATTTTTAATTATAATTTTCTAATTATTTAATCATCAATAATTAGTTTAAAAAACGTTCTAATAAGGATTTACTTCAATGTTGGGCGCCAATAATGGTTTTTTGATATGTGGGTAATTCTAAATGAAACTAATTTTATATGATTTTATTTCCATTCAATTTTTAAAATTTACTGAAATTAATTGCAGAATTTTTTTATTATTTATTATTTATTTACCGGCTTTAAGCTGGGTGCCAAAAGAAATAAGCTAACATTTGTATAAAACATTTCAATTTGCTCACTCAGTAGATCAATGAACATTTGATCTTCAGGTCCCTTGTTGTTGGGCAACAAAAATAAATGAAAATAACTTTTATTGTAAAATTCATAACTAGGTTTGTACACACAGCCAAAAAATTTGCTATTTGCCAACTGAAATTCGGTTACTTCGACTCAAATTCGGTTACTACGAAATTCAGTCGGTTGGCACAACTTAACATTAGTCTTCACATCAAAGTTTGGTTAATTCAACTGAATAATAGTTGTAGCACTGAAAATATTCAGAAATCTAATGTAAATATCGTTGCCCTAACTGAATTTATAAGTTGTTACCATTAAAATACACTTTTCAGTTCGGTTCGCACTTTATTTCTCTGTGTGTAGTCAGTGGTCCAAAATCGATACTTTTCCGAATCAAAGAATTTGAAACAAAATGTCATCGATTTGTTATCGCATATTTTCTAATAAATGCATATTTTTGCATATTTTGCTATAAATACATATTTTTGCATATTTTGCTACAAATACATATTTTTGCATATTTTGCTACAAATGCATATTTTATGGCATATTTTTTAATCTTTTTTTGTTTATTTTGTTTCATATTTTGCATATATTAATTTAATTGCATATTTGTGCAAGTGTTGTAAAATTTTAGTTGTAATTTAAGATAAACTAAATTAACACATTTTTTACCGTAAACAGAGCATCCCGTTTTCATTTGTTAGACATGTAAGCATATTGAATATAGTTTCATAATATCAACGAGCAAGCTCGACTAATAATTCGATATTTAGAAATCCAAAACTTTTACGTTCATATTTTTGGATTTTTAGTTTATACTATTTGGTTTTTCGTGCATATTTCTATTTGCATATTTTAAGAGCATATTTTGAATTCTTTACTGCATATTTTAAGCGCATTTTTAAGTTGCATGCAATTCCTAGCCCTACTCATTATTCGGTTAAAGTATATAAGATATTTCAATGATTTTGGACAAATTTTTTTTTTTTGTTATACATGAATAACCTTTTGTGTATGTGTAAGCCTATGCTTAAGTATGCTTTATCCATCCGCGTTGATCATTTGTCATGAACAAGGCAAAAATGGTTTCGGTTTTAAGTTTTTGCTTGGATTTAATTAAAGTTACATTAACTTATAGATATCATTGTATTAAGCACATTTAAAAATGTATATTACTCTACTAAAAACTATTAAAACAACACTGAAAAAAAAATAATGTTATATAGGTATTATATTTTCGCGAAAAATTTGGGATAAAATTAAATAAAATCACAAAAATTAAAAAAAAAAAATCTTCAAAATTGACAAAATAAACAAAAAAAAAAAAAATAAAAATAAAGAAAAACCAAAAAATAAATTTATGTTTAAACAATTTTTCAGTTGGTCTTAAAATAAACTCATCTAAAACAAAATCGCTACGTCTAAACACCAATAACACTCGTCAATTTAAACTTTCTGATCAAGATTTAGATGATGTAAAGGAATATCTCTACTTAGGCTCTATAATTGATAAATCTGGAGGTAGTGCTGCCGACATCCAATACCGACTGAATAAAGCTCGACAAACTTTTGGTTCGCTCGGCAAAGTTTGGTCATCCTCAAATATATCCATAAGAACGAAAGTAAACATCTTTAATTCAAATGTAAAATCAACCTTGTTATATGGATGCGAGATCTGGAACCTGCCAATGAAACAATTTAAGAAAATACAGTCGTTTGTAAATAGATGTCTTCGACGTATCCTGAAGGTGTTCTGGCCGAATATCATCAGCAACGAAGAACTGTGGTATAAAACTCAACAACCACAAATCGCTGAAACCATAAAAATCCGAAAATACAGATGGCTCGGTCACACTTTCCGTAAACCATAAAATGACATCACAAGGAAGGTGCTTGAGTTCAACCCCCAGGGTAGTAGAATTGGTCGTCCGAGCAACACCTGGAGACGAAATACGCTAAGGGAAATTCAAGATGCAGGGTATTCCTGGAGCGAAATCAAACACATAGCCGAAGACAGAGCGGAATGGAAAAAATTTGTTGTGGCCCTATGTTCCTCCTAGGAATTTAAAGGATTATATATATATATAACAATTTTAATAAAATTAAATTAAAAAGTGAAAAAGGCTAATATTTAAAAAATTACCAACATTTTTTAAAAAGCCAAAAGTAAAAAAATCACAAAAAAAACTAAATATCACCTTAATATCATAAATATCTCAAAAACATTTTTAGTTTTTTTTTTTTTTTAATTTTGGCAATATTTTAAATTTTTGACTTTTTTTTTTTCTTTTTAAATTTTGCACACAGAGAAAAATCTTGCTATTTGCCAACTGAAATTCGGTAACTACGACTTAAATTAGGTTAAAACTAAAAATTAGTTTTTGCAATACGCAAAATATTCGGAAATCTAATATCGTTGTACTAACTGAATTTATAAGTCTACTTTTCACTTTTCAATTCGGTTCCCTGCCGGAGATCGAACTAGCACCTAACTAGTACTGAACTAGTACAAAAATCACCAGTACTAGTTCCAGACTGTAAACTTTTCTATACCATCTTAATGCTCAAATTAACATTGAGTGTGTTTGGAAAATCACTAGTACCATTGGTTCTAGGCGTGTACTAGAACATTTAGACCCAATTTGGTGCTTTTGAACCAGATTGTTACTAGTTCTTTTGTATAGAAAAATTTCCCATAATAGGTCGATTTACTCCCTTGTTTTACTCACTGAAAAGTACTATTAAATAAAATTGGTTTTTTGTATGGGTTTATTTATTAAAATACTTAATAACGAATCACACTTAAATGAAGGGGAAAAACAATATTAAAATGGTTCTTTGTTATGCATGCTTGCCACACATTTTTTATTAAATCAGACCGGCTAACGGTGTTTTAACTGTACGGCAACACTTAAAAAAAAACATAGAAATGCAAATGAAAATTATCATTTTGCATATAATCATCTTTTTATAATAAAGATGGCATAAATCAAATATTTTAAATCAAATTTAAGAAGCAGTATCTAAATTAAAAATATGCGAATTTTTGTTTAAAAACGAAAATTCTATCAATCTACAAGTGGTGCCCATTTATTACATCAAGTACTAGTACTAGTACTAGCACTAGTATTTTTATATAAAAACACTAACCCCGTTTGCACTAGTACTTTTTGTTATAGTAATTGCACTAGTAGCTTTTAGACAATTAACGCATAATCTCCTGAAGGGTTGGCACTTTTTTTTGTGTGTGCAATTGATTTTGAATGTTGTAGATTTTTTAAATGTTGACGGTCTTGTTAATATAAGCGATTATTTTTTATATTTTTTAATTTTAGAAATTTTGGCGATTTTCCATTTTGACTTTTTTTTATTATTTTGGCAATTTGTACACATAATAGCGATTTTTTGTTTTAATTTTTGGGTTTTTTTTTTTTTAAATCTGGTAATTTTTTTTTAAATTTAGATATTTTTTTACTTTATTGTCATTATGGGTTAAAGAAACTGTGTGCACCAATTTTCAATTAAACTTTTAATAGATATTTATAAACTTGTAATTTAAAGTGAGTTTGAAATCAAAAAAAAGTTTAATTGAAATTTTATGTACAACAATTTTTTTTTGTGTATGAGGAAAAAAAAGTTAATAATAATAATATTTTTTTTTTTATTTTATTAATTAATAATCATATAATTACAAATTAGATACTATTACCCTAACCGAGCACTAGCTACTATGGCTTTCGGAGCGTTGTAGCGAAAACAGACTAGTGCCTCTGGTGGAAATCGAACCCACGACCCCCGCACTGATAAGCCAGCATGCTACCAGCTAGTCTACCGGGGCGCACACTCAATATAATATACCAACTTTTTGTTTAAAAAAAAAAAACTATAACTGAATATTTTAACTATTACCAAAAGTCAGTATTCAAGTATTTTTTAACTTTTCGACTTTTAAATTGTCATAAATTTTTTAAGTGAAGACTTGTAAACGTGAAACTTTTGTTGTCATGGTTTTTTAAGTATAGTCTACCTAACCCTGTCCATTGTTTCTCTAAATTTAAAAAGCTGTGAGAAATTAGAGGCATCTATGAAGTCAGTTTCAACATATGTCGAACATTTTTGAAATGGCTCATATAACATTGCAACTTACTCACTCCGTAGAACAAGGCACTTCTGATAATTGATCTTGTTGGGAGTCAAAAATGAAGATTTGTTGATGACTTTTCAACACATCTACTCTTTAGAAAAAAAAAACTTTTTATCTTAGGGTCCCATGTTGGGCGCCAAAACTAAAACTATGATTTGTTTAGTCGATTTTCACAAGCCTAAAGGCAACATCTTCTATTATATCCATGTTAAATGTACTCAAGCCTTCAAAATTCTAAAAAAATTTAAAATTTATCTTAAATTTCTTTTAACAAATTTATTTCTCAACAAAAAGTCAAGCGTATGCAAAATACTTGAATGTATATTCTATTAAATTTAATGGCTTTCCCGTTTTTTTTAAATGGTTAACAAAAACATCATTGCTTAAAGCCCAAAAACAATCTTATATTCTATTAAAAACAAAGATTTTTCATATATGTTGTCACATTAACAAAAACCCCAAACCATAGAGATACAACTCTAAAGCTAAAATGGTTTAACATAACCATCAACCAAGCAACCAACCAAACAAAAAATGGAAAAAAACTCGCTAAAATAAAAACAGTTTTTGCACATTGTTTATTTCAACACATTTATTTTCCTGGTTTTTTTTTTTGGTTGGTTAAAATCTACACATGTATGTGTTAGGTAAATAAGGTGGATAAATGATATAAAACTTCCTATTCTTTTATATCCCCGACCCCGTCTGCTCTCGCCTCTCTAGGGAAATCAACGTTACACGCTAAACAACACAGATTCAAATGTCATCTTTAAGAGCTTAAATTTGTATAAAATTGCAGGTCGTAAACAAGTTTCTCTAACTCACACATACATTTACACACATTCATACATGTTAAATCGAAGGATAATATAATTTTTCCTATCATAAGCAGCGGAAAGACGAGCGGGGGAAACATCCTGAAGTTTAATGTCAAAACTTTGTGTGTGTGTTTTTTTTTTTTACTTTTACCAAAGAAGTTGCTGTGATGCGTTGTTGTTTGTATTTTTACACTTATTTGACACTTGATGAAAAATAGCATGAAATAGCTGGAGAAGGATGAAAATTTGTAGCATATCTTTTTAAATATATGGGCATGATGATTTTGAATTGTAGAATGTTTGTTATTTTTATATGTGTGTATAATAGTGTGTCCTGAAAAGAAAAATTAGGAATACCACTCAATCGATGCGTATTAAAGTGCAAAATATGAGAAAAATTGGTAAAAAAAAATTTAATGGAACTTCAGTTTTCTACCAGCGATTAAATTTACCGGTTGCATTTTGACCAAAAAAAATAGTGTTACTTTTTTTTCGATATAGAGTTAGTAGAGTTAGTTTCGTAAACCAGAGAATTTTTTAGTTTTCAGCAAGTACAATTGCCATACCTTATATTTTTTTAAATTTGTACATAGAAATTGTACTTGATCTAAATTTAAAATAACTCTGGTGGGCCAAAATTACTCTATAGAAAATGTAATACTATTTTTATAGCAATAAGCTAAAAAATACCTAACTTTTCAGCCCTATTTCGAGACAAAAAAAATACGAAGTTGCCGGTTTTAGTGATCCAAATACACTAAATACACAACTTCAATCAATGGTAGCGAACTGAAGAGCAAAATATTTTAAATTATTTTTTCCATATTCTTTAATATGCATCGACCAATTCGAAAAAGTGTCATATTCGGGACAACCTAGTGGTATATTCATGCTCATTTAACAAACGTTATTCGCGCGCGCCATAAAAGAAATCTTTATAATGTTGCCATAAAAAAGGGGTTTTTTTGATTTAGAAGGAGTGGTAAAAACTGGATTTTACTTCATATATAAAATTTATGTACTGTTGTAATAAAAATAAATAAAATTTTGTCCTTACATGACATTCATAAAAGGCATTTTAAAATTTTTGTTTGCACTTAAAGAAATTTTTAATGTTTTTTGTTGCTTAAATAAAAAGGAGGAAAATAACAAAAAACGTGTATTGAATATCCACCAAAAGTGGACCTTGCACATAACAAACAAGTTTTCAATATATTTTTTGATCAATGGTGATAATCTTTAACTTCAAGCTCATATATTAGTTCTCATGTAGTGAGTAAACTAGTTTATATGAATGTTTGATGTTTGGCATGGGATTGTTACAAAACGTTGTGACCAATTATGTGCATCGAATTGTGTGAAGTTATTTATAAAAAAATTAACCGCTTTTAAAATTAACGAATTTAATCATCTTATTTGATTGAAGTTAATTTTTTTGTTATTGGTTGAATTTTTTTGAGTGGCTTATTCTCGTTCTTTCGAATAATGGTAATTTTTCAAAAACATTAACCTTACACTGAGGAATTGTGACGATTTTACAAATTACATCGATTTTTTCGTGTCTGAAGGTGTTTTTCTAAAGCAATTTTTATTGATTATATTTTTTTTTTCTACAATTATAAAGATTTTTAACATTTTAACGATTTTTTCTAGATATTACCGCTTTTCACCGTCTATGACATTGAATTACCGCAATCGTTATTTTTTAAAACCCGTTTCTGAAATAAACAAACACCGCCACCGATGTTGATAGTGCTTTTTTATTGATTTTGGTGAATAATCTAGATAAGTTTTTATTCTTTTTAGTTTAAACGAGCTGAAGATCATTTATTTATTATTTATTTATTTCCAATATTTCGTTTCCACATTGGGTGACTTCTTCAGGGAACAAATATTACAATTTGAAAAACTAGTTTAAATAATTAAACACTTATATATAAGTTTTAAATAATTAAAAAATTAAAAACGTATATATAAGTTTTTAATTATTCAAACTAGTTTTTCAAATTGTAATATTTGTTCGCTGAAGAAGTCACCCAATGTGGAGACGAAATATAGGAAATAAATAATTAATAAATAAATGATCTTAAGCTCGTTTAAACTAAAAAGAATAAAATAAAAGAATATCGAAGAAAATTTAACATTTTTCGATAGTTTTTTTTTTTTTTAAATTATAGTTTTTGTAATTGTTTTTATTTAATCGTAGCCGATATTCGCTTCGGTTGTCATCATTGGTGATTTGGTTAAATACTTTAGATTTCGAAAATTTGTGGAAAATTTTTAAATGCAAATGCATTGCATTTTTCAAGACATTCATGAAGAGTTTTGTTAATTAAAGGAAACTTTTTGATGAAACTGTTTCATAAATTCTATAAACGCTTCATTGTCGGAATGATTCATTAGTTTTATGAAAATTTTCATTAATTAATTAATTCTGCAAACATTAATTCTGCAAACATTTCATAAACACTGACTTTAATGAAACCTGTTTCATAGATTCTACGAAACGTTTCAATGGACGAGTTTCAGTGACAATTTTTGTTAAAGCCATGAAGAAATTCATTACTAAAATGAGCAGATAATTTTCTCAGTGCCCCCAACAAAAAGCCAACCAAACATTGTTTTTTGGCCGAAGTCTTCGTCGCACTTTTCATTGATTTTAGCGGGTTTTCCATTACGCTGATTTTTTTTTAATTCTAGCGATTCGGATATTGTTCCCAACTTATAAATTTTTTCAATTGATTTTAGCGTTTTTTAATTGTGGTAATTTTTTTCTTCACTTACTGCATTTGACTATTTTTTCAGTTTTTTTCGAATTTAGGAAATTTGTCTCAGTGTCCTAAACAACAAAACTGAAGTCTTCGGTCGAACACTATACTGAGAGAATTATCTACACTTCAGTATTGAATTTTTTAATAGCTTCAATGAAAACTGTCACTGGAACTCGTTATCAATGAAACTTTTTATATAATTTATGAAACAGTTTCATAAAGTTTTATTTATTTAGAAGTTTCTTGAAAAAGCCAATGAAACGCTTCATATGATTTTTAAAACTATTTTACTGAAGTCCAAAATCAATAAAAGGCTGCATTGAAGTACACTTAGGAAATTATGTTGGTAAAGACGACTGCAATTGTAGTCAAAAACAAATGAAATTTCATTTAAAAAAGGACGACTTACATTTCATTAAATTCAACTAACATTGTCATTTGTTTTTTAATGTTCAAAAAATGACTAACAATTATAGTAAAAATGAACCACATGGTAGTAAAAAATAAACCAAAATTTTTTTTTTTTATTTTTTTAAATAACAAAAAACAACTGTAAAAAATGAATGTAAAATCATAAAACAGTCATTTGATGTGAGTTGTTTTTTTAAATGAACTACAAGGTTAGTTAAAAATTTTATTTGTTCTACAAATGACTTACATTTACATTAAAAATAATGAAACTGTATTACAACCCAAACAACTACATATTTTTAAAGCAGAAGTTCCCTGAGTGTAATGAAGCACTTTATGAAATATTGATCACTTGAGAATTAAATCTTAAAGCTAAAGTTTGAAATGTAAGAAAATTAATGAAATGATGAAATTTTATGAAAAATAAAAAAAAATAAGTCTTTGAAATAATTTCATAGCTCTAAAGAAAATTTTCATTAAATTTATAAAATTTATTTTGAAATTTTATGAAAAATTTTTTAATATGAATAAAATTTCTTAGATATAATGACATTCTGCATTGAATCTACAAAAAAAAAAAAATATTCTAAAAAATTGTTTTATAAATATCATGAAGGAAAATTCTTTCAATGTACTGAAAACTCAAAAACGAATAATTTTTTTTTATAGAAAATTTACAGTATTTGACATTACATTAGTAGCAAAATGTATAAAATTAAATTGAAATTTGTTAATGTAAAAATTGTTTTCGCAAAGTTTCGCAATTTTTTAAAATCTGGCTGAAATGTATGATTCGAACATAACACAGATTTTTTAATTAACATTTCCGGTCACTATCTCCTAAATTAAGCGCTACAAGTGTTGCAAATGCAATGACACGCTGTTTTTCGACTTCTCTCTTACCTAGTAAAGTATAAACAAATATTAATTAAAATTTCATGTTTTTGACAGTTTCTTTAGTTTGATTTTCAATTGATATTTTCAGTGGTTTTAATTACACAAAAAAATCTTAATTGTTTTCCTGTTTTCGATATTTTTTATCAATATTTTCTCTTTCGTTTTATGGCAAAACAAAATTTTTTTTACACACCTTCTAGATAACAACAAAGACTGTTTTTTATGCACACGAGTATTTAAAAACATCACACATTTTCACTTGAAATGACAATTACTTTAATTGACAATAGCGGTTTAACATACAAATAAATTGATTTATTTTAACAAATATTTGTCATTTCTTAAATAAACAATAAAACAAGAAAGAACTCTGTAGAAATCTACCGACCAAGATTTTTATTATTTATTTGTTTACTCTTGAATAGTTTTTAAAGTACAATTAACAAAACTTTTATGATAAAAGCAATGAAATATCATTAGAGTCAAATGTTAAAGAAATCTTGGTAACATCACAATGTTAAAAAAAAAAATTTGTTGTTATCTTTTATTTAGAAAACATTAAAGGCATGTTTTGTATTTTTCAACTTTATTTGTTTAAACCAGGGTTGGCAACCGTTTCCTTCGGTTATCTGGTATTAGATAACGGTATTATGTCAATATTTCGTTAGGGTATTTTAAGGTTAACGATATTTTAAGTTATATCTTTATGATAATTCATGGTTAATGTTAATTTGTTAAGTTATTTTAGGGTTCATGTTATTTTATGTAATGTGTATTTTACAGATAACAGCAATATCTAGCACACCTTAATTAAAAAGTGCAAAATGCATTCTAAAACTGCAGCTACAGTTAAAAATGCATTTTTAGAAAGAAGTTGTTATTTTCGGATTACATATCGTAAAAGTAGACAATCGCAGCATTCGGAAGCATTTTTAATTTTTGAAGTCGCCTGTTTAAGAAACTGTATATCATAAAAGTTCCCTGCCCGATATCAAAAAAAAAAAAAAAACTGATATGAAAGCTTTATATAGTTTTATCTAATTTAATATGGCCACACACTCAATTATATAAAAGTTCATCCGATCGATGGCCAGATTGAATTGTATCACATAAGAATTAATTATATCATATAGTTTCGCCCGAATATTGTCCTCATCCGATTTAATCAAATGATACATTATACTTTATATATGATTATATATAATTTAATATAATCGGATATAATATGGTCTATTTATTATTTTAGATATAAATATCGTATGGTTCCTTTCCATTTTCAAAACATTAATATAAGATCTTCTCGTATAACTTGTATATATCGCACACCCAGTTCAAAAGTGACTCAACTCAAAATTTTTAATTTTTCAGAAATTGAAAAAAATATTTGCAACTTTATACCAATTGAAACATAAAGAAAGACATATCTGTTTTTTAGCAACAGTTAACAACAACAAAATACACTGATATATTTTCTATAGATAAATAATTGTATTGTGCATAGTTTAAGCATATAAAACTGAAAAATTAAAATTTTGAGTTGAGACACTTTTGAACTAGGTGTGCGATATGTTAAATTATGTTAAACATAAAATTTTTTATAGTTTTTAAGCTACAGACGATTTTGTTATATTTATTTACCATCTCAGCTGAAATCAAGAAAATTCCAAATAAAATATAAAGTGTTCTATTTGAAATGCAAAAAAAAAAAATATAATTGATATTGAAAACTTTTATTTGTAATTAAAGAAGTTATTAATTAATTAATGATTTTTTTTAGATTTTTATATGATAGTGCAAATATTCTAATTGAAATTTAGATTTTTGCGATATTAAAAATTTTACTTAAAAGTTTCTGAATTTAAAATAATTGGTTATTTATAATTTAATCTATAGTTTTTGCAAGTTCTAATGCAAAATTCCAATATTGTTTGCAATTTCATAAATTTCAGATTAATATATTAAGCTTTCTGCTAAAATTTTAAATAGAAAAATTACAAAAATGTTTTAATTTTTGTATTAAAAATACAAAAATTATTTTTTCGGACTTTCTATATTTTCATAAAAAAGTACCTAATAAATTTTTTGAAAAAATTTGATTTTTTCCAACCACTCTGTTTCCAAAATGGTGCACTTTAAAAACGGGGAAAAAGTTTTTTTTTTAAATAATTTTTGGTGTAGAATCAAAAGGTGAATTCAAATTGCATATAAATACAGCTCTTTTTGCTCTGCGGGAAAAGGGACCCTAAATCAGCGTTTTTTGGTCGCCGCGTATATGTGTGATAGAGTTGGAATTTGAAAAAAATAGTAACGCCATTTTTTTATTGATGCCAAAACATTTTAAAAAGTGATGATATCCTTAAAACAAAGAAATTTTATACTTTTCTGAAGAACTCTAGTATTTATGACCAACAAAATTTACCCTTATAAACTTTTTTGTCTAATTTTAAAGCAATGATGATTTGAAGAAAAAAAATAGAAATTTCGTTTGGATATTTTAAGGTTATGGGTATTTTACAATTATTTAGTTAGGGTATTTTAGGGTTAACAGTATTTTAAGTTATTTCTTTAGGCTTAGTTGAAGTTTACAAATAGTTCCTTGAAACGTTATCGGTAATGAATCGTTATCGGTATTTTAGGGTTAGTGTTTGCCAACCATGATTTAGACAGATAACAATGACTTTGATTATTGTTTGTTTGAATATCATACAACTACGTCTATTGTCATAACTATTAATTTCCCTTTGCTTTTTTTAATGCGCCATTATTTATTTATTTAGTTATTAAGTTTTTGAGATGTTTTAATTTTTTATTAATTTAGTGAATTATTATAAAATAAAAGTTAATAACAAACAATACTTCGCCACTGTTGATATAAACATATAGTTTTTATATACAGTTTTAATTAGTCATTAATACACCTTAGTGGTAAATAATTTAGCCAAGACACAAACCCTAAAACTTTACAGATTACTTATTTTCTTATTTTTGATATAAATACTCTTAAATGTTTCGCTCTTATGAATTTAAAATTTTCATTAGTTGAGATCATTTTAATTTAGCCGAGACATCATGCAACCTAACCTTACTTTTCTAACCTTACTTTTTTTTAAAATAATTTAATTGAATTAAAAAAAAAAAAATATTTTTAAAAATAGTATTAAACTTAAAAAAAATTAAATGGAAATTTATTAACTTCATTTGCTTGATTTGTTGCTGCAATTCTGTAAGTCTACTTATAAAGGATGTCCCAAGAAGAACGCAATTTTTAAATCTGGCAACATTCGAAGTGTCATTGTTTGACATTTGAACAATTGTTATTGTTTGCTAGTAGAAGGTACGAGGTTAGTAAAAATGGAGCGCTACAAGAATGGAGTATGGATGGAATGGAGTAATTGGGTATTGGAGAGACAACATGAAAATGCTGATTTTGCCGATAAAATCATCTTCAGTGACGAGGCCCATTTTCATCTTGATGGCTTCGTCAATAGGCAGAATTGTCGCATTTGGGGTGAGGAAAATCTTCGAGTGATTCACGAGAAGCAAATGCATCCTCAACGTGTCACTGTGTGGTGTGGGAGGAATCATTGGACCTTTTTTTATGAAAATGAGGCAGGTCAAGCGCAAACAGTCAATGGTGTTCGGTATCGTGAAATGATAACCAGTTTAAAGAAATGAATGTGGAGGGCATGTGGTTCCAACAAGACGGCGCCACATGTCATACAGGCAGAGAAACAATTCAATTGCTGCATCAGTCATTTCCCGGTCGTGTTATTTCGCGTTTTGGAGATCAGAATTGGTCGCCTAGATCGTGCGATTTAACACCATTAGATTTTTTTTCTTTGGGGTTTTTTGAAGTCGATGGTTTACGCGAATAAGCCGACGACGACTCAAGCCTTAAAAGAGGAAATTGGACGCTGCATTAATGAAATACCGCAGCATTCATGCAAAACGGTCATTGAAAATTTCATTAAAAGATCGCGTGCATGCCAGCAAAGCCGCGGCGGCCATCTGCACGATATATTGTTCCATACATAACCTCATTCTGTCTACTTTACGATATAATAAAATTTCACGATTTTTTTTTTAAATATCTGTGTTTTATTTAAAATTTAAAAATTGCGCTCTTCTTGGGACTCCCTTTAGTTATTTTTGTCAAATGATTTTGTGTATAAAAATTCTATTGTTCGAAGCATGTTTTTAGGCGGTATTTAATTTTTGGTCATAATTTATTAAAAGCATACTATTAGGACCATATTCAAAGCATACTTTTGGGGGTATTAAAAGCATATTTTTATTTTCCTCATAATTTATAGCATATTATTAGGAGAATATTAACAATTAATATGTTTTGTCTATTTAGAAGAATCTGTTTTATTTTAACAAAATTATTTTTCTATAAATAAAATTATAATACAAATTCATAATAGAAGATAAATCATTTATTAATTTGGCAACAAAAGAAATCAAACGAAAAACAAAATATAATTAAAACCATTTAACACCATTCTCCAAAAATGAAATTAATGTATTCGTCAGAACAACTAACATTTACTTCATTAATTTATATAAATAAAAATGAAATAAAATACAATAAAAACAAAATATATTAAAAGAACAATAATTGTACTCTGGAGGGGTAAAAGCGTTGGCAAAGAATATATATAAAAAAAAAAAAAACAGAAAAGAAAAGAAAAATAAAACGAATAAACATAGAATTAATGATTAATTAGTACCCTACTGACACGTAGCAATTACAACATTAATACTAACATATGGAGAAGGTTATCTAAGGAAATTACTTTGAAAATTATGAATCTTTAAAATTGACTTTATCAAACCAAATCCCTATGTTGGTATTCCTGCATGTTTCTGAGTTATCGGCTTTTAAGTTAAATTTTTGTACCTTTTTATTCGTAACTCAGGATACCGTTAGAGCTCCACATATGAATTCGGACACGGCATAAGGAAGTAATTAATATTTAATATATAAAAATGTTAAGTTTTCTTCGATCTTCTTTTATTTTATTCTTTTTAGTTTAAACGAGCTTAAGATCATTTATTTATTAATTATTTATTTTTAATATTTCGTCTCCACATTTGTTCCCTGAAGAAGTCACCCAATATGGAGACGAAATATTTGAAATAAATAATTAATAAATAAATGATCTTAAGCTCGTTTAAACTAAAAAGAATATTTAATATATATTTTTTAAAAATTAAAAAAGGCAGTTTATTGAAATACATATTTTTGAAAGGCGGTTTTTGAAAATAATGGATTTTGCTGCGAAGAAGTGATTTGTGTGCTCCAATTAAAGTAGTTTTAAAATGTGGTATCAATGACTATTGTTGCTTAAGCCGTTAAAAATATGGAACATTAAGTACGACTACTTTTTTAAAATTTTCGATTATTTTTTATATTTTGAAATACGAGATTCTACATTTGGACGAGGTTACAGTTATATGATGTACAACTTCTATACCAAGTTTGGTTGAAATCATAAAGGGTGGAGGAAATCGAGTGGTTGATGATATATGGTTTTAGTCAATTATCAAATTTTTCCTATCCTACACTCAGGGAACTTCTGCTTTAAAAATATGTAGCTGTTTGGATTGTAATACAATTTCTTTATTTTTAATGTAAATGTCAGTCATTTGTAGCACAAATTTAAGTTTTTTACTAATCTCGTAGTTCATTTAAAAAAACTAACCACATCGAATAACTGTTTTATGATTTTACATTAATTTTGTACAGTCGTTTTTTGTTATTAAAAAAATAAAAAAAGTCAAGGTTTTTTTTTACTACAATTGTTAGTAATTTTTTGAACATTAAAACCAAATGACAAATATTAGTTTAATTTAATGAAATGTTAGTCGTCCTTTCTTCCAGTGAAATTTCATTTGTTTTTGACTACAATTTCTGTCGTATTTACCTACATAATATCCTAAGTGTAGTCCATAACAAACATAAAGAAAGGCAATTTTATTTTTCTCGGTTTTCAAAAAAGTTTCAACATAAACCTTTTTTAGTTTGACACAATTTTTTTGTTTAATTAAAATATATAATAAATATTTCGCTAATTTTTTAAAAATCTAACAGGCAAACTCGCCTTCAGGCGGTGTATTTTAAATTGGCCATAAATGAAAAGAAAATAAGCTATTCAAATAGAAAGCTGATGGCCAATGTAGCTAGTGATCATTGGTTTAATTTAATCTTAGAATTGAATTCCAGATGATTAAATAAAGAAATATATAATATTTAAATAGAAACAAATTTACAAAATATTTTGTGAAGTAATTTTTTGTGGCACGGTTTGCAAACGAGAAGCGTTAAAGTTTGAATTCAGTAGAATTTCAAAAAATAATTATTTTGAAATTAGCACAATTTTTAAAAATCATGAAAACATATTTATGTTGTCTAAAAACCACTTATACCTACCACAAAGTATAATTGAAGCTTAAACTTTTTTAAAAAAAAGCTCTAATTTTGGCCCAAGGACATACAGAATTCCAATAGCATACCTGTACAGGATTTTGGCTTAACTTGAAAATACGGATTTTTATGAAATTTGGCAGAAAGATACTCAATATATGTTGAATTTCGCTCTATTTCGTGTCTTTCTAAAAGCCAAAATCGCTATACCTTCTGAACTAAAACCACAAAAAGAGTAATTTTTGAACTGCAGTTATATCTTGGTAAGATTTTAATTTACGCCTACAGTTATTCATTTTTATGGATTCGTTTTTGAGATTCGCTGTAAACCTATTTCGGTCCATATCGCCTACAATAGGCAACGAAAAAATTTTGGTAGAAGATCATATTGTTAATTTTTCGTGCCGAACAAGTGGTATACATTTCAGAACAAAAACGCTTAGTGTGGTTTGAGGGTTAAATTAATGGATTTTCAAAGTTGCCGTGTCTCGCGGATTTTGATAAAAAACATAATAGCTTAGTATTGTTTTACGATATAGGTATCAAAGTTCGCAAAACAACGAACAAATTACGTTAGAATTAATTTAAAATATGTTGTCCGTTAATTTTGGTTTGGTTTATGGTAAAAATTGTTAAAATTGCACTATATGCTGGAGGTTTTTGTTTCATAAACATCCTAAAAAGCGATTTTTATTATTAATACAATATCGCCCATCACGTGCTGATACGTAACAATTTTTCATAAAAACAGTTATAACCCATATAGTTATAGTCCATATTGGCTGGTCAAAACACTACAAGAAAAAAAAATACCAACACTACAAATAAAACATTGTTAAAGTGGAATGATATTCCCTCGTTTGACCAGTCACGGTATAGGTCCTTTGAGGACAGTCGACTCATTTGTTTAGCATTTTTTCTTACACAGGAAAACTTAAACCAAAAAAATAAAAATACATAAAAAGTATTATAATTTTAAAATCAAGAAAACACAATTAGAATAAAAAAAACACAATAAAACTAAAAAAAAACCCAAAACTATAATTTATTTCCAAAAATAGCACATGAAACTACCCAGGCAGAAAACTACAATCTGCACAGAGCTGGCAAAGCGTCGTCGACGGTCGGTTATGCTTTGTCAGAAGGGGGGATTAACAATCTTTTAAAAAATGATTCCAACTGGTTGTAATATTTGTAAAAACAATATTGGCAATGATTTTTGCGGCTGGTACTGGCAAATAGTGTTTTCAGTGTTTCGATATTGGTTGTACTTTTGGTAATTTTTAACACGGTGGGTTTTACAAAATTATCGGTCGTTTGCCAGTACAATTTTTTTTTTGGTCCTGTGTAATTTCGTGTTCATTATCATCTTAAGGGTTTGTTAGTTTTTTGTTTAATTTTGGATTTCCATTTTTGTTTTTGGATTTAAATAAAAAAAAATCAATTTAAAATCGATAAATTTTAATCTCTTACCATATTTTATAAATTTTTGGAAATTTTGGCTTTGACTATTTTTCGTTTCACTGAACTTGAAAAATCTCTTCACTAAATATGTATGCTGTAAATTAACCTGTGTACAAGAGACCAGTTACAGGACACTATACGAGGCTGGTCCTTGTTGACAGAGACCGGTCCTTGAACCGGTTTTTTTTTATATGAAAGAGACCGGTTCTATTATATCAAAGGTTCACATCGCTTCAACATGGACTTGTCATGGGGTGAATTGCACTCTGTTACGCGTCACAGGACTGACACCAAAGAACCAGTCACAGAATTGACCCAATATACATATTTAGTGGTTAGTCTAGTTAAATATTTTTATTCAATTAATCTCATGTGTAGATCTTAATCTCAGAATCTCATATGCGTCCGTAGATCTTAATCACAGAACCTTTTGCTTACACGCAAAAGCTAATTTCTAATATTTACTTTATTCTTTATTTTCCCTCAATTTTCTCCTTGACATTCCTTCCCTTTTTGCTTCAAAAAAAAAATTGTTATTATACCAACAAAACCAAAAAGAAATATAAAAGTTTGAAAAAGTCTCCTCCGGACCATGTCTTATGAAAGGTTATAAAGTTCACAAGACTATAAGTTTAGATTGAAATACAAACATTCGAAGTGCGCAACAATACAACATTAATAAAGTGGCCATAAAGTTGGTATGTGTGAAGGCTGTGTATTTTGAGTTTTATACCTTCAACAGCTACTCAATTACTTTTGAACAAAATTAAACAAAAAGCACCTTCATATATCATGCAACGTGTAAGGAGTAACTTTATTACAATGAAATCACAAATTTAATAGAATGAGCTCAACAATTCCAACTCGTTCACATCAATATTGGCAATAGGGCAGAGTTTATTTGAAAGGGTAGTATTGAGACCTAAGACTAACCTATTGACAACCATACATTTTCTGTCGATTCGATTTGATTTTTGTAATTTGTGAATTAATTATTGTTACATTACACATACATTTTTTTCAAGACCTCATTTTTTGTAATGCTTGGAAGTGAGCATTACAAAAAAAAATAAGTTATTTTTGCTGTTGAATTAAAACCATATTTTGTATACCTTTCAGGACTTTAGAAGACTACGACGGAACAGATAGAGGCTTGCCGCCTATTAAATTTTTTTGCCCCAACCCTTCTTTATAAATCATCTTTGCACATATTTTCTTTATTACCTGAGCAATTATTGGTGCCAAAAACACTTGGGCAATTATATTTGCCAGTGGTTGGCAAATATAATTTTTGGGATCAAAACCTGTCACACTTGGTCTGAATTCAGGATGCCGATCCCGGCATTTTTTCCCCGAAAATTCCGGCATTTTTATAATTTAAATTTGTAACCAACGAATGTTAAACAACGAAAACAAAAAAATAAATATAAAATAAAATATTTATTCACCTTTCTAAATTTTAAAACTTATAATTCTGCTTTTATAATATTTCACAAAATCTAATTTGAAATAATTTAGAAATTGCTTGAAATAAAATTTAATAACTAAATATTTAATATGTAATGAATGCCCTTTTGAAGAAAATTTGGAATCATTTATTAACCTTCCGAAATAAATTAATTTAAATACTTCTAAATTAATAAACTAAGAATTATTATCTGTTTTTTGAGATTATTATTAAATTTAATATTTATACAGTTAACACATTAGAGACACGTTTGGAATATATATAAAAACAAATTTTTTGATTTTTATTTCTCTATTGAAAATATTTGCAAAAAAAAAAAATTAATTTTGAGAGAATATAAATCCTAGACGGCTAAAGATATTACAAATTAATTTAATTATTTTAATATTGTATAAATTGGAGAACAAATCTTTATTCAAAAATATATGAAGTTTTAAAATTTTTTAATTAAATGATTTTTTTTTTTTTTTTTAAATATCGTGTATTTTAAGCATTTTCTTAAATTGTCATATGGCATCCCTGACATAGTTTTTTTAAGTATTTATTTTTATAGTTAAATTTTTGATTTTATTCGACCTTTTTCCTAGAATGTTAGTTTTCCAAATAATCAAGCTCGAGGTCTGAATTGTTTTTAAAGTATTTTATTTATATAAAAATTCCTTTATCAAGCCAATATTTCGAATATCATCGCTATTCATCTTCCGGGCTGATATTGTTTTTTGTGTAAACATTTAATTCATCCAGAAGATGAATAGCGACGCTATTCGAAATATTGGCTTGATAAAGGAATTTTTATATAAATAAAATACTTTAGAAACAATTCAGACCTCGAGCTTGATTATTTGGAAAACCAATATTTATTTTTCTTTTAATAAAACCGGGCATTAAGTGAAAACGGAATATATTTTGTAATAATTTAGACTTTGTGTCTTTGAAAAATGCATGGTCCGATCGGTCAGATTTTCAAAAATTATACACAATTGATAAAAATAATTTTTAAGCAGAGAAATATATTTGCACATTGTCTCATCGACATAATAATCCAAAATATATGAGATTAGGCTTATCTAAAATTCTAACTAATTTTTGAAAAAGGTCCTATCAAAAAATGTAAATTTATTTTTTCAATTAAATATTTGGCAACTGTGAATAACAATTTCCACAAGATTTTTATCCACGGGGTTTAATCCGTTTAATCAATGCAAAACTACCGGGTTAAAAGCGGAACACTTGGTCATTAATGAGTTAATGGTTTTAGTTAGCTTTTCATAAAGGGTGTCCCAAGAAGAACGCAATTTTTAAATCTGGCAACATTCGAAGTGTCATTGTTTGACATTTCAACAATTGTTATTGTTTGCTAGTAGAAGGTACGAGGTTAGTAAAAATGGAGCGCTACACGAATGAACAACGCATTCTCATTGTGAAATTGTTTTACCAACATGACAACATGAAAATGCTGATTTTGCCGATAAAATAATCTTCAGTGACGAGGCCCATTTTCATCTTGATGGCTTCGTCAATAGGCAGAATTGTCGCATTTGGGGTGAGGAAAATCCTCGAGTGATTCACGAGAAGCAAATTCATCCTCAACGTGTCACTGTGTGGTGTGGTTTTTGAGCTGGAGGAATCATTGGACCTTTTTTTATGAAAATGAGGCAGGTCAAGCGCAGTCAATGGTGTTCGGTATCGTGAAATGATAACCAGTTTTTTCTTGCCTAGAATTGAAGAAATGAATGTGGAGGGCATGTGGTTCCAACAAGACGGCGCCACATGTCATACAGCCAGAGAAACAATTCAATTGCTGCTTCAGTCATTTCCCGGTCGTGTTATTTCGCGTTTTGGAGATCAGAATTGGCCGCCTAGATCGTGCGATTTAACACCATTAGATTTTTTACGCGAATAAGCCGACGACGACTCAAGCCTTAAAAGAGGAAATTGGACGCTGCATTAATGAAATACCGCAGCATTCATGAAAAACGGTCATTGAAAATTTCATTAAAAGATCGCGTGCATGCCAGCAAAGCCGCGGCGGTCATCTGCACGATATATTGTTCCATACATAACCTCATTCTGTCTACTTTACGATATAATAAAGTTTCACGATTTTTTTTAAATATCTGTGTTTTATTTAAAATTTAAAAATTGCGCTCTTCTTGGGACACCCTTTATTTCAAATTAGTCCCGAAATCCCGGGATCCAAATAAAAACCCGGGATCCCAGGATCGCAGTTTTCAAAATCCCATATCCCGGGATATTTGAAAAGCAGTCCCGTTCAGCGCCTCTAGTGTGAATGCATGAACTGCAAAAAAGACAAATGTTCCACAAAGCCAGATTTTAATTCAAATTCCATAAATTCCCGTAAAACCCGAAATAAAAATATATTTTTTTATTTATTTTTTTTATTTATTTTTTTATTTGGTATAATTGCCACCCTTTTATTATTTACACATTACAAGACATTTCTCAACATGTTGTTGGCATAAAAATTAATTACATTCACGCACTAACAGCCAAAATAAGAAAATAAAAATAATGATTTACACATTTAGAAAAGTAGAAAAATCATAAAAATAATCTTATAATGCTAGCGAACACAAGAAAAAAATGTTTTAATACTTTTTTTTTTTTGTTTCTCTATTTCGTTATTCACATTTTCCGGCCAATATCGATGGGGTGGTATTTAGCCAATGTTGAATGGTGTTCTAAGTATTTGTGTGTGTGTGTTTTTTTTCTAATATTATGAAATGGGGTGTTAAATGAGCTTTAAAAAACTTTGATCTTTTAAGTTACTTTATGAAATAAATGAAAACTTATTATAGTTTTGTGACGCAGTATAAAGGAAAAAGTTGAAATACAGAAACGTTATAGAATCTTTAATTGCTATAAGGATTAACATGATTATTTCGATATTATGTATGGGTGGCTTTTCACTTTTGCAATTTGGAGAAGCCTTGGCGTATGAGTGATATTAATTTTTAATGCATATAAAAACTTTACAGCAAATACTCAAACCATTGATAGTGAGTTGTGGCAGTAGTATAATCTTCTATATAATTATTTATACATTATTTTTCAACAAATTTCATAATTCATTGTAAATATATTTTTTTTTTTTGACCACATTTACCACAAAAATACTTAAAACAAATCAGTTTATAATGAAATTGCTGTAAAATATGAATTTGTAATTTTAAATTTAAATTTACGCAAAAAATCATAAGTTTACTCTTTTACACTCCCCTTAACTTATCCTCATCACTTAATCTTATAAATATTCATATCGCACACCTAGTTTAAAAGTGACTTAACTCAAAATTTTTAATTTTTCAGAAATTGAAAAAAAAATATTTGCCACTTTATACCAATTGCAACATAAAGAAAGACATAACTGTTTTTTTAGTAACAGTTATCAACAACAAAATACACTGATATTGTTTTTATAGATAAACCAGTGTATGCACAGTTTAAGCATATAAACCCGAAAAATTAAAATGTTGAGTTAAGTCACTTTTGAACTAGGTGTGCAATATATGTTTAAATATTAAAAAGAAAACACCAAGAAAAACCAAACAAATTTTTAGTGCAAAATGTCTTTGTTAAGGTATTTTGTCGTGGCATTTATATGATATCTAAACAATGAGGCATATAAGACAATTCTAGTACTGCTGCAAAAGTCTAGTGTTTTTTTTTTTCTTTTTTTTTGTGGCTGCTGCTGCTATTGCCATTTTGCTTTGGGCCACACTTGCTACAATCATAATTGTCATAAATTATGACAACTGTTGGCATAATGTCCCATAATGTCAACGTTAATATTATAAAAAACATAATGTGTATGGTTAAATAGTGCAAAAATTAAAACAACAAAAAATGCTCAAAAATGCATATTTATATATTGACGCCAGCGTATGTATGGTGCAAAGAATTGAAACTAAAAATTAGATTTAACAGAAATTTATCATTTACAAAAGAAAAACAAATTTGCTAAACATGTAAAACATTTGTTAGTTTAGTAAATATAAAAAATTTGGCGTAATTTTCTTTACAAAAATTATTAATAGCGATAATAACAGCTGTTTGGTTTGTGTCTTGGATAATTTTTTAGTTTTTTTAAGTTACAGCTAGTAAACAGTATTAAGAACTGTAGAGAGAGCCATTAGAGTAACAATTTCAAAGAAAATATGTGAAAAATTACAAACTCAAAATAAATTTATTTTAAATAACTTCAGCTGCACTTTGGGTTTGCGTCTTTGATACAGGCAATGTCTCTTATATATTTTTGTTGAATTTTAATCAACATATAGCACTATGAATTGACAAAAAAAAAATATGAGTACCCAGTCTGAAACTGCCAGTGGTACAAAAGATCAAGAAATGACGTACCCACTGGCCAACCGTTTGCCAGTATTTGTTTTACAATTATTTCAGTGGTCTACAAAAAAAAAAAACATTGACAAAGAATTGGTTGCGGTCACTATGCCAACTTTGGGAAAAAGTGTTTTCCCAGTTCTATCCAGTCAGAAATTACCAACTGCTCATAAGTCTTAACTAACCACTGGTAGAGTCTTTATTTTATACAAATTATGATGCTTTGTATAAAAAAGTTTTTAGTCGGAAGGTTCCGAGTTCGATCTTGGTTACAGCCATACATTTTTTGTGTGATTTTTTTTTGTACTTTTTAATATTTTTTTGTATAAAATTAATTTTTTTATTTCTGGAAAAGCTCTTTTATGACCAACTTTTTTTGTATTCCCAACGTTGGTAAGTTGTTTCCAGCAAATATTATGCCAGGGCTGGCATATTTGAGCAGCCAACTGTTACCCACCTGTTATCATTCGTTTTAAGCTATCAAGTATTATATGTCTCTTTAACCACTAAGGTTAGAGCTGTCGGCTGCCAATTTGGCGACCAGGTTTAAAAATTCCGGCGGGACCAAAAAAAAAAAAATAAATCAATAAACTTTTTTTAATTTTTTTTATTAATTACGGGTTTTTACTTAATTTTCAAAAATTAAAAAAATTAAAAAAAAGTGCCAACCGAATTGAAAATTGTATTTTGATAACTACGACCAATACATTCAGTTGTACGAAAGGATTTCAGTCTCAGTAACCAAATTTTAGTTGGCAAAACTGTTTTGTGTGTTTTGCCACAAAAAATACGGAAATCGTTACCTATATAACCAATTACTTTTAAGTCATTACTTTGTGATTACATATAAGCCCATTATCACTAAGCCATTATTTTGTATTTTAAAGTAATACAAAATCTAAAAACCTATAATTACTTTGTAATCTATGCGGTAATGCCCCATCAGGACCATTGTTTTGCTGGAAAAGAAAAAACTCCCTCCCGTGGCGGCCTACTTAAACCTCTTTGGCTAGAAATCTGAACTCACTGATAAGTACTTTTTGGAATTTCACCCAGTATCGTGGTGAAATAGGCCCTGGTGGCTGGCGAAACCACTTAAGTGAGCTGTTTGTAATTTGGTTTGTGGCTTCCTAAACCCACGTAGACATTCGCTTAAACATGATTTTAGAAAATTTCTTTGAAAAGGATCATGAAGGGGAAAATTTACCCTCTTAGCGGCCTGGACGAACCGCTAGAGCAAGGAACTTGAAATTTGGTATATGGGTTCATAATTTCGTATAGAATAGACATCAACTACAATAGGATTGCTGGATGAGAGGAGGGGCAGTCTGCACAAACGGCTTTGGCTCAAAAGGTAAAGTTTTGAATGAGTGTTTCCTCGAACATGATCTCATTCACTACAATATACTTTTTGAAGCTTCGTAAAGTAGAGGTTAAAAGGGGTAAAATTCTTCCCCTTGGAAGCAGAAAGTGAAATTTGGTATTTAGGTTTGCAATTCCGCGTTGAAATCCCCTTATACAGGTTTTCCACATCTCCATATTCAATTTTTCAAATTTTCAAAAACTGGATTTTTCTTTCAAAAATCCCAAAAGTATATAACTTTGAGGAGCTCTAAAGTTGCTATCGGATTTCTCTGACATTCTTTTTATGTCCTCATTAAAAAAAAAAAATAAATGTTAAAAATGCATTTTTGATACAAATGAAATTTTTAGATACAATTTCTCTGCGCTTTTAAAGAATTTTAAGCATGCATCAATCAAAAAAAAATTAGGTTTTTAATTTTTTTGAAAAAAACCAAACAAAAAAAATTTTTTTTTTTAACAGTTAATAATTTATAAGATTTAAAAACTTTATTTTTTCAGCTTTATCGGTCTAAAAAAACTATTTTTAACACAACTGCTATTTTTGGATGCATTTTGCAAATTCCATTTAAAATTTGATTTTTTAAATACATTTTCTGCTTTTATTAATAGCCAACATTTAAAATTACTGCAAATTTATGTCGCAATATCGCCTATAGAATCTGAAATACACTTCTCCCAAAATTATTTAAAAATAATATAAATTCCAAATATATTTAAAATAAATTTAGATTTATGAAAATATTTTGAAAAGAAAAAAATTCTCAGGTGTTGTATGATTAGCTCATTATAAATTGTATAAACTATACACCTTGAAAACTATATATATATATTTTTTTTTTGTTGTGCTGAAAACGCATTTTTTAAATATGCTTATAATAAAAATGTTTCTTTAATTTCTAAAGAATGCTAAAAAAAATAATTAAAAATTCCTCATGCAAATGTGGAGGATGGTTAAGAAAAGTGCTAATTGTCTTAAGTACCAAATGAAAATTTATTTCAAAAATTATTAAGAGAGTAGAAAAATTTTGGCTTAAAGCCAAATCTACATACAAAAAAAATAAAAAAATTAAATTCCATACACTATATTTTTAACAATAATGCAATAAAAACTAAATAAAATACAACAAAAATAATAATAAAAATTGAAATTAATTGAAATGTTTAGATAAAGTTCTTTAAAAATAAACAAATATTTATAATATAAATAAATTCAATGGAATAAATAAGATATACAATTTGAATAATGACACTTAAAAAATATTTGAATTAACGTAAAATGAAAAATGAAAAAATGAAAAAGTACTTAAAAACAAAACAATTTGGAAAATTTGTATATACAAGGTGGCGCAAAAGTAATCCTCCTATCAGAAAATGCTATAAATTTTGCGATTGGCCCCTAATGTCAGTTCTGTTTTGACATTTGTGTAGTAAACACATGCGAAATACACGTTAATAAACAATGTTACGCTACACTGCTCCAGAACGCTGAATATTGGTGACTATTTATTTGACCAATAATCGGTCGGTGACTTTGGCACAACGTGAATTTCGTCGCAGATTTCCTGGCCGTCCAACGTCTACTGGTGAAACACTGCGACGTTTAGCCGCTCTCCTCGAAGAGACTGGCACAACACGAGATGCTGCCAGGCGTGGCAGACCCCGGAGTAGCCGTTCTGCAGAGAATATTGCTGCTGTAGCAGAGGATGTCATGGAAGCGGGCCAAACGGTTACTGTGAATGGTGAGCGCTACAGAGCAATGATCAACGAGTTCTTTTTGCCGCAACTTGATGAATTGGGATTGGAAAACATGTGGTTCCAACAGGACGGTGCAACGGCACACACTGCACGTGCCACAACCGATATGCTGAAGGATGCATTTCCCGGGCGCCTAATCTCCCGTTTTGGCGATTTGCACTGGCCAGCAAGATCGCCTGATTTGACCGCTCCAGACTTCTTTTTGTGGGGCTTTTTGAAGTCGCGGGTTTATGTCAACAAGCCTCAGACTCTTAAAGACAATATCCGTCAAGAATGTGAGGACCTATCGCCGGAAGTTTTGGTCAAAGTGATGGAAAATGCCATAAAAAGGGCTCAAATGACAATCAACTGCGGCGGCGGCCATTTACATGACATCATATTCTCGACTTGATGTAAAAAAAATTAAAATACCAAATAAAAATAATCCACAAGAAGAATC
The DNA here is from genome assembly GCA_021234595.1 of Delia radicum. Lineage (NCBI taxonomy): Eukaryota > Metazoa > Arthropoda > Insecta > Diptera > Anthomyiidae > Delia > Delia radicum. The sequence continues at coordinate 68,606,884 of CM037851.1, read as the reverse complement.
AAAGTTTTTCATTTTTTTTTAAATTACAGCCAAAAAAACATCGGAAGGTTATTTTTGCGCCACCTTGTATTTTCAATTTAATGAAATGTTATTCCAAATGATTAAAACATTTATAAATAAATGTAATAAACATGTTTCCTCAACACCTTTTCAGAATCTTATTAATTCGTTAAGTCATACAAGAGTTCTTTTTCAATATCTTTTTAATGAATTTTTGTAGGATATTGTACTCGTATTATAATCACTAGGGCAAGGAAATTCATGCAAATGCATGTTTTTTTTTTATCGATAATCTAAAACTGATATACAACCCTAACAGCTTGAGTTTCGTGGCTGTAACAAGTATTCATGTGTTTAATTTAAAATTTATTCCCAGTAAAAAACGTTGCTTACATGCAAGCAGGCTTGTAAGGGAGTAAGCCGAAAATAATCCCTTACAAACCCACTTACATATGCCATGATTTTTATATGGCGAATTCCCACTTGGAAGCATTACTTTTTGGCAAAATAAGAGCAGATTTTAGCGCTTACAAAAAGCTGTGATTTCATGGCCTTCAGTAAAATCATATTTCATGTCTACATTGTTACGATTAAAAGCAATAATATGAATATTATATAATTTCTTTTATATAAAATTCTACAGGAATTAAATTTTTGTTGTTAATATTTTAGACATATTAATATAATAATTTAATTTTTTCCGCTCCACATGCTAACTCTTCAGAAACAGTTAAATGACTAATTTTTTTTTTGTTTTTTTTTTATTAATTAATAATTATATAATTACAAATTATATACTATTACCCTAACTGAGCACTTAGCTACTATGGCCTTCAGCACGTTGTAGCGAAAACAGACCAGTGCCTCTGGTGGGAATCGAACGCACGACCCCCGCACTGATAAGCCAGCACGCTACCAACTAGCCTACCGGGGCGCACAATTTTTTTATTTCATACTTGAAAACACCAAACACAATCGGAAATCACTCGGTAAAATTGGTTCACATCGTTTATAATCCACGATATGATACTTTCTGCATTACAATCTGCATCCTTGTAAGGGATTAGGGTAAGCTGCTTACAACCTGCATTCTTGTAAGGGAAATCAGAAAGCTCAAATTTTTTTTTTTTATTATTTTTATACGAAAATTATTGGTTTGTTTTGCTGCTTCTCAGAATAAGATAATAGTAAGCACTTACATCAGCGCATTTGTTTTATCCTGCTTCTAAAAACACGAAAAATTTTTACTGGGTTATAACTTCCCCAAAAATGGGTTAATTCTCCTTTTATTTTTTATATATATATTTTTTTTTACTAGTCCCAATGAAGCTACCCAGGCAGACACATACAATCGACACAGTGTTGACAAAGCGTCGGCGACAATCGACACATAACCGATTGTCGCAGAATATGGGGTCGGGTAACAGTATTGCCTTGTTTACCCTGTTGATAACAGTGGCCAACCGTTAGTTTGAGTGCACTTGGTAGCGTTGGCATACCGTTGGTAATCCATAGAATTTAGTCATTTTCATATAGTTTACATTAAATTCATTTTGAGAAATATGTATAATAAAATAAAATAAATAACACCTATTTTTAAGGCACATATTAGCAGAATTTTATAAACAAATTTTAAATTCAAATTTTCTCAACAACTTAAAACGGCGATTTTTCCTTCTCAAGCTAAATCTGGCTTACTGCTGTTTTTAACTTTTCATGCACATTTTTAGTGTCAAAATGATAAAGTAAATTGCAAAAGATGACAAATTACGCGAATTCGAAAATATATCACAAAAATAAAAAATATGACTGAGAAAACTCCACTTAGCCACAGTCATCGCTGAGTCGACCGTGGTTCAACTCGCTAAGAGGTGATGCTACGAGTCATAGCCTGGTGTATGGCTGTGTGTTTGAAACTCACTACGGCGCAAAGTAAAACGTTTTTCATATTGAGTAATTTATCAACATAAATTACTTGGCACATAATTTAACCACTGGCCAGTTCGTGGAGGGTACGAAACTTCGACAGTCCATTGTGTCCGTTAAATTCTTCAATAAAAATGTTTTCTTCTTCCAGTAAAAATCTAACTGAAAAAAAAAATCTTCAGTGATTTATTATAATAAAATTAATTACGATTGTCATTATATTTCGGTTACAAACACTTTACCCCAAAAAAATATTATTGCATATGCATTAAAATTGCTTAAAATTCATCTGATACCGGTTTTCATTGATCTGGGGTTCTATTAAAGTAAATTTTCGATTAAGTTAATTTAAGAATTAACTGCTTTCAGGGAACTTCTGGTTTAAAAATATGTAGCTGTTTGGGTTGTAATACAGTTTCTTTACTTCTAATGCAAATGTCAGTCATTTTTAGAACAAATTCAATTTGTTACTAACCTTGTAGTTCATTTAAAAAAACAAACCACATCAAATGGCTGTTTTATGATTTTACATTCATTTTTTACAGTAGTTTTTTTGTTATTAAAAAAAATAAATGTTTGTTTATTATTTACTGCATATGTGGTTCATTTTTGCCACAATTGTGGTTCAGTTTTTGAACAGTAAAAAACAAATGACAATGTTACTTGAATTTGCTGAAATGTAAGTCTTCATTTCTTTAAGTGAAATATCATTTGTTTTTAACTACATTTGCAGTGGTCTTTGCCTACATAGTATTCTAAGTGTGAAAGTTGATTGCAATTTATGCAATTTAAAAACTCATTAGTTTTTGTATAACAAATAAAATATTTAAATTTCTTTGAAAGTACAAAACTTAAGTGCTCAAAAGTAAGCTTTCCGAAACTGTGTTGTTTGGAATTTCTTTACAAATCCGCCTAAATTGTCCAAAAAATCGCCTCGATTTACTCTACTACCAAAAAAAAAAAAAAAAATACCCTAAAATTATTTTCCTAAAATCTGCTAAATTTTTAGTTTTTATTTTAAATTCTTTGAATAAACATTTTAAAATACACTAAGTTCGTTAGTTTTACTGTTTTCAGTGTCAAAATCTGAAATTTTATTTTAACAACGCATTAAAATGACTTACATTTTTACCAACAATATAAAAAAGAAGTTAAAATTATGCCAAAAATTTGACAAAAATAATGATCGCACAAAAATGTTATCTTATAAAGGTAAAATTATTTCTTTTAATCAGATTTTTACCCTGCAAAATTCCCCTAAAAGCCCCATAAAAACTAAAAAACTCCTCTAAATTTTTTTTTTTAGGGGGGGGGGCGCAACTGGCAACACTGTTCCGAAAAGACCAAATTTGTACGAATCAATCCATTTTTGCGTAATTTAAATCAAATTCAAAATTCAACACATAAATACTTATTACCCGTACGAAACTCTAGTTGTTTGGGCAGTAGACTAAATCATCAACGATCCGAATTATGATATTAACAACAAAATGGCATTGATTTGTAGTTTCATATTTTGACAAAAGTGCATATTTTATCAAAAGGACATATTTTACATTATTTTGACTTTTTATGCATATTTTGTGTTTCTTTAATGCATATTTTGTTCTTTTTATTGCATATTTGTGCATATTTTCCATTTATTTGTAGTTTTTTTTTTTAATTGAAAGAAATACAATAAAATAACATTTTTATATTTTGATTTAAGTAATTTTACTTTTCATTGATACATTTTAAAGTCTTGCTAAACCGAGGAAAATACAAGACTCCGTTCCTATTCAAAAAACAGATTACAAATTGAATTTGTATTTCTATTAATATTCCTTGCCCTTCACAACATATGTTTTGCATTATAATTTTATCTATTTTACTAACACATTATTATTAGAATTTTTATATTTTATATATGGCTGTAATAAATGTCAGTATTTATTTGTGTTAATGTTCTTTCTTTCAAAATTTTAACATCACAATCTGTATTGACATTTAATAAAAATATTTTGAGACATCACGTCGTTATTTGTTTTACATGCAAAATCCAATTTTCTTAAAACATGCGTTCTTGTATATTGCATACAATTTCTTGGAAATATAGATTTTAATTATAATATTATACATATATATTCAAATATATTAAATTACGATCTTTAAAGATAATTTGAATTGTAAAATGTCTAATTTTCTGTCAATAAATTTAAATTATTGTTATTTTAATTTGTTTAAGTCTTAAATATATTTGGGTAATTTTCTGGTATTTTAAATATTTATTGCTGCCTTAATAATTACCATATCTTTATTTCCCGAAAGCATTGGAATTATTGACTTTAAGCCCTAAAAATAGGCTTCTTATAATAATTTTAATGACGTCCAATTGTAGGCAATGCAATTTTTTTATATTAACTACAAAATTAATTTAAAAAATGTTAATTGCCTTAATTATATATTTAAAATTAACAACTTTTTTTTATTTGAGAAATTTGTTAAAGCCTAAAATTATGCAATGAAATTTTTTGTTCATCCTTTCATAGAAAATGTAACCACTAATGCCTTTATTTTGTTTGCAATTTAAATTGAAACCACGAAGATGTTTTTAAAATTCACAGTTTATTCTGTTGAAAGCAGCAAAAAGTTTGCTATATATTTCTAGAAAAAAAAAAAACAGTAAACAAATCTCCATTTTCAGTTTTAAAAATTAAAAAAAAAAAATCCGATTTTTCACGGTTTTGGTTATACATATACATCCTTTGACGACGAATGGTTGATATATGTCCGATTTTTTACTTTAGGCTATTTTAGGAAAGTCGGCATGGCGAGTTTAATAAAACTTTTTCTGATCGATACTAGAGAGATATAGCTCTTTTGCGATATCAATACATTGTCAAACTAAAGTCAAAAATTGTTTTCAGTTTCTTTTAATGTAAAAAAATAATATTGTTAATTTTAATAGTATTAATATCTTTGGATTGGGATTTTTAATATTTTTGGATAGGGCATAATTTAACGCAAAATACAAAATCAAATTTAAGAAAAAAGCTTAACCCATGTCATAGCCCATTAATGTTTTAGCTTAAGTACTATCCCAGTAAAAAACGCTGCATGTAAGCAGGTTTGTAAGGGAGTAAGCCAAAAAGAATCCCTTACAAACCTGCTTACATATGCCATGATTTTTATATGGCGAATTCCCACGCTTAGCATTACCTTTGGGCAAAGTAAGCGCGGATTTCAGCGCTTATAAAAAGCTGTGATTTTATGGGTTTCAGTAAAATCATATTTCATGTCTACATTATTAGGATTAAAAGTAATTTTATGATAAATAAAAGTAATTATATGAATATAATTTATTTTACATAAAATTCTATAGATATTAATATTTTGTTGTTAAAATTTTAGACATAAATTGTAATCATTTTATTTTTTACTGCTCTGCGTGCTAACTCTTCAGAAACAGGTAAATGACTAATTATTTTTTATTACTTACTCGAAAACACCAAACACAATCGGAAATCACTCGTGAAAATCGGTACAGATCGTTTATAATCCACGTTATGAAACTTTCTGCATTACAACCTGCATCCTTGTAAGGGAAAACAGTAAGCTCACCTTTTTTTTTGTTTATTTTTATACGAAAATTATTCGTTTTTTTTTGCTTCTCAGTATTATGCGATAGTAAGCGCTTATATCAGCGCATTTGTGATATCCTGCTTCTAAAAACATGAACATTTTTTACTGGGATATTTCTCCAATAGGGTAAAGTAAAGCTCCAAATTTAGCACAAAATGTATTTTTAGTCATAGGCCTAAGTCTACACGAAATTCAAAAAAGCCTCAGCGGTCGTCAAAGGGTTAACCGGATTTCTTCAAAAAACACTAAAATCCCACTATTCCTCTTCATATTCAAATTTTTTTTATGCAATTTTTTTTTTTTTTTTTTATACAATTTTTCAAAAATGTAATATGGCAATACTGGCGAATCAATTTTTAATTTTTTTGTTTGTTGAAAGAAAATAGCTAATTTTTTACCATAAAAAAGAAAATTAAGCATTTTTCTGAATATTAAAGTTTTTAAAAATTCGGAAATTTCTTGATCCGATCTTTTAATTTTCCATAAAAATTAAATACTGCACAACAAATTTTTTTCATTCAAAAATTGTTCCCATACGTCCTTAACCACATCAGCATATAGCTTTTATAGCACCGCTCTTCTTTCTATAAATTTATAATTTTTTAAAAAAATGCTATAAAAAAAATGTCAAAAATTGTATCTTTTTTTTATCAATTATATGGCAAACCCGGAACGACAGTTTAAATTTTTTTTAAGTTATTTGTATAGTAAATGCCTTAAATTTTCACATACTTTTTACTTTACCTCCTATTCAAAATTATCGGACCCTTACACTAGCTGTTTTTTTAAGCAACGGCAGTGTAAAATGTGTTAATTGTAACATTGCCTTAAAAGTTAAACAAAAATAAAAAATTCTTCTTAGTTTAATCGAGCTTAAGATAATTTATTTATTAATTATTTATTTCCAATATTTCGTCTCCATATTCGGTGACTCCTTCAGGGAACAATTATTACAATTTGAAGTTTTTCAATTCAGAAGAATTAAATAAAATAAGATCAAAGAAAACTTTACATTTTCAAAAATAAAAAATTTTAAAATTCTGTAAGTCTTTTTAAAGAGGTAAAAAACTATATATAAAAAAATTAATTTCTAATATGCTTTAATTGTCTGAAAAATCTTTAAGGGTAGCTTAACTTTTAGTGTATTTTAACATATCAAAGGCAATTCCTAAAAAATCACATTTTGTTTAGGTTATATAAAAGAAATTTAAATGTTCTATTCCGCCCTTAAACGTATGCTATTCGTTATTTTTATTAAAATTCCTTAAGATATGCTATACAAGTTTCGAGTTGTTTTAAAACATATTGCTTGCTCGTTGTATACTTGTTGTGAAGAATATTATAGACAAATTCTAAAAAAAAAATCTTCAAAAAACCACTGCTTAGTTTTTCGGATTTAATAAAATCAATGTCAAATTATGCCCCTGTTGGCAAATAACATCATGACTAAAATGAGAAAATATGACAAACATTTTGTTTTGCAAAAAAATCAACAATTTAAAAAACTGTTGCCTACTTTTTGGCTTCCTTAAAAACTCCTATTTGTTGAATTCCTCTCAAAAAAAAAACTAAATGATTATCATTACAAACTTATTAAGATAAAATATCTATACTTCTTTGCCAAAATCCATAAAACATCTTATAATTTTGTTTGCCACACAGACATACAAGCTAAATTTCTAAGTAATAACCACAGAACAAAAAAATTCATGTCACGTTTTGTTTGCCTTAAAATGTACTACTTCATTTAACAACTTAATATACTAAATAAGGAAATTTCATTAGAAACAACAAAAAAAAAAAAAAATCAACAATTGTAAAGTGGACGTGAATAAGGGTATATATACCACTTTTGAACGTAGTATTTTTTCAACATTTTACTTCATTCTAAGTATAAAGGAACAGAAGTATGCATAACAAAACACCATGTTGAAAAAGTGGTCTGTATACCATTATTCGCGTCCACTCTACAATTGTCTACGACAGACGAAGGCGACTGCATTTATTTCAAGTATTACATTCCTTTTGATATAAATTACGTGTTGCTTTCACAAAAATCCATTTAAAATCTAATATACTAATTTTTTTTCGTCTCAGCGTAAATATATTATTTCCATTTCAATGTAAAACTGTCATATTTGTCACGTTATGGAATTCTTAATTTTATTACGTTTTATTTGAAATTCTAACAAAAAATAAAACAAGAAATATTTTTCGTATAATACTAGATCCTCAAGATGATATCCTTATTTGTTTGTGTTTTTATAATAGTCGAAAATATTTCAATGTTTTTTGTAGATGTATTGGTTAAGTCATGAGTGGGAGCAGCGGCAAGAAGCAGTCATGTAAATGTCATTTTGTATGCATAAATTGAAATGTTAAAGACGTGTGAGCGCGTATTTTTTGTCTTCTTTATGACCATTATGTGATCTACGCGTCTGATATAAAAATCTTGATAGAATTATTTGTACATATGTTTTATTTACACGTTGTTAAGCTGTCATTTTTTGACATAACAATATTTGTCTTAATGAAACTTAGCAAAATTTTAATTAGTTTTTTTTTCTTAACATCTCTGGTGATTTTTTATTTAATTTATGTTGAATATTTTTGTAATATATTTTATTCTTAATTATATTAAATTTGTCTTTTATCTTCTGTTTTATTTCAGGTAAGTTATTCTGAAGTTATAAATATCATAAATTCGGTAAAGTATAATTAATTTAGTTTGCATATTAAAACGATTAAATACGTTAATTAAAAAAGAAAAACATTGCATACTTCTAGGGTTTGTAATATTAACATAATTGAAGCATAGTTTTAATTGCTAAACAATTAAAACCTTAAAAAATAACCAGTTGGTATCATTGCTTTTTGCTTAAATTATTTTAAATAATTTTAACTTACCTAAAAGTTTTAAATTCAAGACACTATGGGGAATTTTTAGGGATTTTGTGGCCCGAAATTTGACAAGGTTATATAAAAATTGTATGTGAATAAAACAATACTAAAAACGTTAGCCAATCTATAAACATCAGCAAAAAGATATTTTTACCTTTATCTATTTATAACTTACGTTATTCTCCATGACACACGAAGTTGTTTCACTAAATTTATACAGCATTTTACATTGAGGTATAGGGGAAAAATATCAATTCAAAATTTTCACGATTTACCATCTGTGAATAAATTTGTTGTCGTCAGTAACCCCTAGGGAAATTTCGCCGACCATTTAACCCTTAAAACGCTTGTTTTAGTAGCCTTTTTTGTTATATTTTAAACAATGACTTAAAATACCCATAAAAAAGTTAGATATAGGGTTTACAATTTCCAAAAAATAAAGAATATCCTGATAAGCGTTTATTGTGGACATCTGAAAACAGAATTAAACCCAGAAGAACTCTTATACTGCTTTTAGAGTTTTAAAAAATATTGTGTTGGTCAACAAAATTAAAACTTTAAAAGTTGACTGTTCGCACACACCCTTTGGGGGTTTTACTATACTACCCTAGTAGATTTATCCGATATAGGAATCATCGACGCCCAAAATCATAACAACAATATAGGAATCATCGACGCCCAAAATCATAACAACAATATTTTTAAGTACGATACAATATAAAAACTTTTGTCCTCAAATATGAAAAAAAATAACAATAAATTTTTGACGCTTACTTACTAGCGGTAAAAGGTGTTGGTGAAACAAAAAATGCCTGCCTACTTCTTAATTAGCAAAAAATAAGGTTTTGAAACACATAACAAATTTACTTTTGTCAAACAATTCCTTTTAAAATCCCTATATTGTAAAGTTTTAAAATCGGAAAATTCCTAAGATCGGTGAGTTTTGAAAAATGATAAGTACCTTCTAGTTTTAAAGTTTTCTAAAAATAACAATTTGTGTAATTTTTGTCTGTATAAAAATTGTTAACTTGTAAATAAAAATGTTGCATAATGTAGTGGGCTCAATTTATAAAATAACTGAAGCATACTTTTAAGATGTAAATTATATCAAAAAATCTTGCCTACTTTTCGGAGTTGAATATTAATGTAGCATACCGGTGACAGTTTGTAAAATTTAATTATTTCTGGTTACAAATGCCATTTTTTTTTTCATTTTATATTATATACTATGTTTTCTTAACGAAAAGTTTTTTATTCTGTACATTTCACATAGTATTCAATATGTATATATAATAGTTTACAGAGTGATACTACTGAAGCATCCACATCAACGAATATGCAATGGGCTAAAAGAAATTGTAATTGTATTCGCATAACTGAAATTGAGTGAATATTTATTTTATATTTTTTCTGCTAAAATATCGACGAATTTAATAAAATTGTCAATGTTTGAAGAAAAGAGAAATATAAGTTCACAACGTGTTTGACTACAAATTTTTGGTTAAAGGAAAAATCCAAGTTTTGAATTTTTTTCAAAATAAGCAAATACATTTATGTGTTGTTAAAGGTATTTCCCTCTGCCTTCTGCCCTCCCCCCCAAATTTGTTATCTAATATAAATTTGATTTTAATTTTCTTTTAAGTGACAAGTTAACAAATACTCTGTGCTGTCAAATAAGGTCTATTATGTATCTTTTTTTTTTGTAAATATTGAAAAGGCCTAATCCTTCTGGTATATTTGGTTCATGTGTAGAATTTAAATTGAATTTAAAAAAATTTCAAAACAAGAACTCTGCACAGTAGGCGGTTATTTATTTTGGATTACTTTGGTTGCATCAATATAAAAATATATCATCATATATTTCAACAGCATGTTAATCTATCATTTAAATGACAACAATTGACAAGTTTTTGTCCTTTGTGCTGTTTCTTTTTTTTTTTTTGGTAGTAGATCATATCCCTTTCTTTGGTTACGATATTGCCGAGTTCACTACATAATGAAAAAGTAAATAAATTTTAGTATTTCGTTTGCAATTCGTCTTAAAAATTAAAAAAAGAAAAAACTTAGATTTTCTTATTTACTGCATAATTTAAAAATTTAAGAATATCAAAAAATTTAGCATACTTTTAGGTGTTTTACTTTTCATAAAATTTTAACATAGTTTTAATCAAAATTGAAAAATATTGCTTAATTTAAGGGATATTTTTTTTTTTAATTTCAAGAAGTTTCAATAAAGAAAATCTAAAATTTTGCAAAAAAATTTTTTTTTATAAGGACGTTTTGTTATTTACAATAACGGTTGCGGTTGTGCCATATATATAATTTTGTATATTTCGGTATCACTTATGATTACGGTTTGATAAAGATAACGGTTATGGTAACAGTTTCGTTTTTTTAAACTTTAAACTACTTTAAATCGGTTACAGTTTAAAGATCATTAACGATTGCTATAATTAGCATGACACTAAATTTACATCGGTACGATATTGGCTAAACCTAAAGAAATAACATGTTAGAAAGTGTTTTGCAACCGCCAGATAATGACAATCGTAATTAATTTTATATTAATTACTGTAGAATATTACTTTAGTTAGTCTCTTTACAGGAAGAAGAAGAAATAAACATTTTTATTGAAAAATTTTACGGACACAAGGGATACACCAGACTGCCGCAGTTTCGTCCCCCTCCTGGGACTCGTCAGTGGTTAATTTATGTGTCAATTGAACAAAGTATTTTATATTGTTAATTTGCTCTATATGAAAAACTTTTTATTTTTTTTTTTTGGTGTCGTACTGAGATTTGAACTCACTGCCTTAGCATCAAGCTATGCATCGTAATCTCACCTCTTAATGAGTTGAGCCACGGTCGACACAGCGATGACTGTGGCTAAAGTGGAGTTTGGGTTCACTACGTACACACAAGTATTGTTTCGATCAGAAGAGACAGAATTAACTAATACCAATGCACAATTCATTTCTCAACTAGAATGCTTTTTCTTCTTAATCCTATCTCTTTTTCACAAGTCATTATAACGTTTTATGATGCGCTTTATTCACATACAATAACTTTGGATGTGACGGCTACGGTTTTTGTAATATTACGGTCAAGGCATTTGAAACGGTTACGTTTTTTTACTTTAAATCAGTTTTAAATATGTGAAGAGTTTTAATCTGAACCGGTTGAGGTTAATATTCTTAAATTGTATAGAAAATTTTTTAGTCAGAACTTTTGATTTTTAGATAAATATTTTTAATTCCTGTGTAAAAATTCTAACATTCTAAAAAATGTTGGCTTTAAAAAATTTAATTATTTTAGATATAAAAATAATTTTTTTTGGAAAATATTAAATTTGTTGAAACCTATTTATCAAAAATCCATCTGGTAGAGCTCGCAGAGTTAAACACTGAAAGAATTATCAGCAATGAAATGGCACTGGAAGACTTCCATTGAAACTTTTCATTAAGTTAATGCAAGTTTTCATAAAGTCGTATGTAAAATATCATTTTTTTTTTTTTAAAGTTTCATACACTCAATGAAGATGTTTCATTAGAAACTGGTTTCATAAAAACGTTAAAGCTTTTTATTAATTTTAAGAAAACTTTGTTTAATTTAGTGAAGAACAGTTTCACTAACTCATTAATGGAACGTCATAAAGTGCCCTCTGGAGGAAATACTAGCAACCAAAGTTGAAATCATATAATCGTATAAATCGTAGACGGTTCAAGATATTTTAAAAATTTAAATTTTGTATAATTTTGTGAACAAATCTTTATGCAAAAATATATGAAAAATTATTTTTTAAAGTTATCAGATTTTTAATTTTTTTTGGAAAAATATCGTGGTTATTGACCAACTTTTAAAATTGTCTATGTGAACCCTGTCTATATTATATTTATAATATTACATTTTAATAAAAAGTATATATTATTTATGTTTTGAGTGAAAACGCAATAAATTTTGTAATTTTTTGGACATTTGTAAAATTCATCGTCCGATCGATCAGATTTTCAAAAATTATATACAATCGAAGAATTAATATCTAGCAGAGAAATAAATTTTCATATTTTTGCAATAAAATAATAACACAGTGCAACACAAAAATTCCAAACAAAAAAACACTTATCCCAGCCGAAAGTACTCGATGAGAGGAGAAAACTAATTTCTGGATTTTGCTAGATTGGTTGCCGTTCGTTTTTTATGAGCCTCTATAGTCTCTTCGCCAAATTCGATTTTGAGCACTTTTTTGCAATTTTCTTCTATTTTTCGCATGGCTATAGCTCGAAAAATGCTGTGAATTTTTTTTTGCAGTCTTCAGCAAAGTTGTAGCTCTTGACTCGGCCAACAAAAATGCTGAATATATTAAGTCGGAAAAATTTTATGTTCATGCTCAAACCCCAAAAATGTCGAAAAAAATTGGCACTTTTTTTCACCGATTTTTTCCGTTTTTCGACTACAGCTCTTGAACAATTGAAAATTTTACCAAACAATCAAGGGAAGAAATGTAGCCTATAAAACAACTTTCCAGTACATACTAACTTCATACGACCACTCCTTGATACGGATTTTGCCATACAAATGTGATTAATTTTCATTTTTTTTTTTTTTTTTTGATTTTATTGTTTTTATTGAGCAAAAGTTTAAAAAAGGCACACGGAAAAAATCGATGAAAAAAGTGGTAATTTTTTCGACATTTTTAAGGGTTTGAGCATGAAGATGAAGTTTTTCCGACTTAATATATTCAGCATTTTTGTTGGCCGATTCAAGAGCTACAACTTTGCTGAAGACTGCAAAAAAAAATTCACAGCATTTTTCGAGCTATGGCCATGCGAAAAAGAGAATAAAATTGCAAAAAAGTGCTCAAAATCGAATTTGGCGAAAAAACTATAGAGGCTCATAAAAAATGAACGGCAACCAATCTAGCAAAATCCAGAAATCACTTTTCTCCTCTCATCGAGTACTTTCGGCTGGGATAAGTGTTTTTTTGTTTGGAGTCAAAAAGTTGAATATTGCGTCACAGTGTAATCAAAGATATAAAAGATAAATTTTGTTTATATTTTTAAATAATTTTTGAAAAATGTTCTATCAAAATAGGTAAAAAATTTATTTTTTCAAATTTTTATTCACGAGTACTATCGAAGTTGAATTATTTTAGTATTTTTGAACTACTTAATTATCTTTATCCAGTAAAAAAAAATATAGCCGTTTAAAAGTATTGGGTCGAAAAAGGAACACTGTCTTAATTTTCTGAAAAATTTCATAAGTTTTCGTCCACTATTGAAATTTGTTTAGAATCTAGCAATGTTTCAGATTTAAGGTTGGTCTGTTTGTGAGAAAAGCCCTAGATATGTGGAAAATCTTTCTCATAGAGAAAATTTTTTTTGAAGAGAAGCCTTTTAGATTTGGCTATACTCAAACAAAATTTTAACTGTTTATAGTTTGTAATTTTACAGAAAAATTAACTATTTTTAGGCCAGCAGACCGTTTATCAAATTTTAGCAGAACGTGTATGTAATTATTAGTGATGGACCCATCTCCACCGTAATTTTAGGGCGGACTCGAGAGTGTGTAGGGCCTGTGGGGAGGACAAGGAGACCTTGGAACACTATATCTGTGAATGCCCGGCATTTGCCGGGATCCGGGTCGGAATACTATCCAGTGACCCAATATCCACATTGGGGACATAGGATGGAAGAAGTTGAGGAGTTTCGTCAGTGAAACGGAGTTCCTGGGGTAGGAATGTGACATAGGACCAATTGTTAGAGCGCACAACAAGCCGACATTCTGGCTTAAGTGTAAGTCCTCAGGGACTTGAGTCGGATTAGAGAAGCATTTTTAGTTTTCCGAATCCTCTTTTCGACCTAACCTAATTATTAGTGAAGTAAAAGTAGTGGGAAAAATTATTATTTTGTAAAATATTTTGCTAAAATCAGCAACGGAAATTAGTAAAAAATTTAGTAATTCGTAAATATAGAATAGAAAAATGTTTTACTAAGAAACGAGTTTGTACTAAAAATTAGTACATAAACTGTAAATTAGGAAATAAATCGTTTTACTAATTGTTCTACTATTTTTGTTTTAATGTTTTCGTTATAATATTAATAAAATTCGATTCTAACAGCTAAAAGTTTTCCTTCAGTTTTTGGAATTCACCAGAATCTGAAACATTTCCGGTTAAGTTGGGTTAAGAAACACTCTTAGTTTATAATGAATTTTAATTTTTAGAAGAACCTTAAATTTTTGGAGATTTTGAAACTTTGAAACTAATACATTTTTACAATAGAAATCTTTATTACTAAGTATATGGATTTTGCTTTTAGTTTCCTAAGACTTTATTCCGTTTAAAACTTTTTTGATTCTGAGACTTTTCATGTACAGAAAAACCATCAAATTCTCAAGACTTTTGCTTATAGAAAAGCTAAAGGTTTTTACCTACACTGAGATAATTCATGATATCAATGAGTTTTTACATTAGATATATGAATTGTCAGTGGAATTCGTTCATTGAAACTTTTCATATTTCATGAGACTGATGAAAAAATTTTCTTAAAAATAGTTTCATTAAAACTATGAAGCTTTTTCATAAAGTTTAATAAACTTTTCATTCACATTGTTAAGAAAACTTAATTAGTTTAGTGAAAAAATGTCATTAAAACTCGTCCATGAGATTCTTTCTGTTTATATACAAAATATTGAGATTATTAAGGATGTATTCTACATAAAACTTTTAATTTAAGGATTCTAATTTTTCTATTTTAAACTATTCGATATATTAAATTTAGAGTGTTTAAAGTTCTTTATAGCCTAGATATTTAATTTTTACAATTGCAAAAAAATTAATTTGTATTGGTGATATATGTCGACAATATCTTCTTTTTATATAAACACATACATACATGTAAATATTCTCGTTTTTTTATTAATCCAAAAGTTTGTATGCTAAAGAAGGTTAACTTTTTCGTTACTTACACTACTTGTTATGTAATTCGTGTTTTTCATTTTCAATTCCATTCTTTTTGAAAAGACCAAGTGGTAAAAAAATATATAAAGAAAAACATGTCTTGTGTTTATATTTCGCTTTTCCATCAAATTTGTAATTTTCTTTACATTTCGTGTTTTTCCTTTTTTTTTTCTCTCTCGTCATCTTGTTTGACATGTTATTAGTTTTTTTTTTCTTTACTTTCTGACGACATTGGGTTAGTCGAAAACTTTACGACAAAGTTGGAAAACCTCTAAAGTCAATAAATGAAAATTCAATTTTCTTTATTTTTCAGACTCAACATTCTTTTTTTCTTAGAAAAGAAAATCATTCTAACATGTTATATTAGTTTTTGCATATTTTATTAGGCAAACATTTACAATTTAAGTATGTGTGAGTGAAAAATTGTTGTAAGTGTTTGTGTATGCGTACGAGAGTGTATTAAAAGCCAAGTAAAAAAAAAATTTATGTGGGGCATCATTAAATTGTATTTAATTATATATAAATTAGATATGCGATGAGATCAAATTTGATAAGAAAAATGGGAACATATAACTGTATCTACATCAAATTGTATCGAATTCGATACAATTGTATCGAATTATATCTAATTCGATTCAATTAAATACCATGTTGTACAATTTGATGTCTATTAGATACAATTTTATCCGAATTTTTTCCCCCTACAAATTTTTGCGTATTAAATATAATTGTATGGACTTAGATATAACTTGATATCATTCGATAAAAGTTGAGACTCTATTTTTCTCAACAATTATA
This sequence comes from Delia radicum, assembly GCA_021234595.1. Lineage (NCBI taxonomy): Eukaryota > Metazoa > Arthropoda > Insecta > Diptera > Anthomyiidae > Delia > Delia radicum. The sequence goes on along the minus strand of CM037851.1, from coordinate 68,590,680 downwards.
TCAAATTATATCTTATTTCATAAACTAATATGTGTGACTAATATTATTTATACAGTTTTTTAGCGAATGTGAAACTGTGGAGCGAAAAAATTATTTCTCTATTTTAATAATTTAACTCCGAACAGTGTGTTTTTGTAGAAAATTTAGCTTATCTCAGATTTTTAATTTTTTTCTATTAAAATGAGGTATGTTGCGAGAGAGTCTTAACTTTTTTGTTAATTTCCTCAAAAGAACATAGCTTATAATTTTGCGCTAGTGCGCGCGCCCACAGAAGCTAGAGCCGTTCTTGTGAACAAAAATCTAAATTTTGTAAGTTAACTAACTCACAAATCTCAACTCCGGAATTATATAAACTCACTTAAAAATATTATTCATTTAAATGTCTCGAATGTTTGAACGACCTGGGTTTCAGGACTTATGGATACGCGGATGATCTTGTCATTTCTGTAGTGGGATTTGATGATAGGACCATATCCGAACGTATGCAGCAGGCTCTGAACTATACTCTTTCTTGGTGCCGGGAAAAGGGCTTGTCTGTCAACCCGTCGAAGACAATCCTGGTACCATTTACGAATAGGAGGAAACTTAACCTGACAATGCCTGTCCTTGATGGGGCCACGGTGGGCTTTTCCAGTAGTGTTAAGTACCTCGGCGTGACTCTTGACAGATCCCTTACCTGGAATGAACATCTTGACTATGTCTCCAAGAAGGCCACAAGGGCATATTATGCCTGCCAAAGGCTTTTTGGTAAGACATGGGGTCTAAGGCCGCAGATGGTCTACTGGTCGTTTAACACCATTGTTAAACCTATGATCACCTATGCTGCCCTGGCATGGTGGCCAAAGGTTGAACAGGTAGGGGCAAGGGATGCTCTCAAGAGGATCTACCGTCTTATGTGTGTTGGCATAACGGGGGCAGGCGGAACCTGCCCGACGGATGCCATGGGGGTTATGCTGGGGATACCACCATTGCATATTTCTGTAATGGAGGCTGCCTGCATAGGATCCTCCAGACTTAGAGAATTCGGTGACATGAGGTGAGGTGATCTAAGGGTCACATGAGGATCGCTAGAATCCTAATTGATGACCCGATTACTAAGGTTACGGATTGGAGGTCACCGGAGTACATCTTTGATAGGAACTTTAAAGTAATGCTGTTCGACAGGGCCATGTGGACCAACAGATCCTGGGAGCCAGAGCGGGATTCTCAGATATGGTTCACAGATGGCTCAAAGCATGCGAATGGTGACACTGGTGCGGGTGTCTATGGACCAGGTTTCCAACGGGCCTTACCCATGGGTAGATACCCCTCCATTTTTCAGGCAGAGATTTTTGCTATCTGTGTCTGCGCGGAGGAGTGTCTAGGAAGGTGCACTATTAGATCTCGCATCTACATTCTTTCCGACAGTCAGGCGGCATTAAGGGCTTTAATGTCCTATGAGGTGTCATCTGGTCTGGTCATGGAATGCATTCTGGCTCTTAACCGACTTGGCAGGCGCAACTCGCTTACCTTAGGGTGGGTTCCTGTTCACGAGGGGCATGAGGGCAACGAGAGGGCAGATTGTCTTGCTAATTGCGGGGCCCGAAGGCCCTTTATTGGCCCTGAACCATTCTGTGGTATACCTTTGGGGTATGTTAGGGAGAAGCTCGGGTCGTGGAGGGAGTCAGAATTCTCTCTCTATTGGGAAAACTCTCTTGGCCAACGACAGGCTAAGAGATTAATTTCTTTTTCCAGTGCAGAATCGAGGAGACTCTTGTCCCTCGGGAGGGGTGACTTGAGAACCCTGGTGTCTTACCTGACTGGACACTGCAATCTCAGATACCACCTGCGCAAAAGGGGTCTTTCGGACACGGATGAGTGTAGGTTTTGCGAACTGGTAGCTGAGACATCAGAGCATGTTCTTTGCGAATGTCCGAGGCTATGTGAAAGGCGTGCCAAGTTTCTTGGCAATCGCTTCGTCTCCCCTTCGGACATTATGAAGATTTTGCTAATAGGATTATTGGCTTTATAGGTAGCTTGAATCTTTAGGGTAACTTTAGGCAGCACAAAAGACCTAAGTTGGTCGCGGTGCATAGTGCCATATAATCTAATCTAATAAATGTAGATTTGTGTTGGACCATATATAATCATATAAGAATTCAATTATAAAAGCTGTGCCCCCTTATATTTCTATACAATTTTGTATTGAAGCAATATTTTAAACTGCTTTAATAAAACGACACATAATTTGTTATACAAACTTAACATGCTTAACATGAATATTTTCGGTTTTCGAGATATTGGGATTTGATTTTCACTACAAATGGCGTAGTTTTCCTCTATTCTAAAATTTTTTAAAAATGATTTTAGAATTTTGGTTTTTTCACCCAAATAGTATACAAAACACGCTTTCATTTGATCATAATTATGTCTCAAATAAGAAATGATGTATCACAAAATATATTTTTTAAAATTAATGACTTTTCTAGGTGACCTAGAATTCTATTATTTAATAAAGTCATTCATTTTAAAGGTCGAAAAACATTTCATAATTTTTATATAATAATTTTTTTTTTTCATATGCCAGAGGCTTTGCACGCGGTTTAGTAATCCGATTTTTCATAAATTTCGCACCACAAAACTATTGGACCTAGTGTTACAACAATCAAAACATTAATTAATGAAAATCGAAAGTTAAACTAAATATTCCTTCAATAATCATGTGTATAAAATGGAAAAGCATAACAATTTTACTATGTAAATTTTCTGTTTTTCGAGATATTTGTTGTTAAATTTAAAAGTTATCCTTGAATCAATATTGACATAATTATGCTCAAATCAAAAGTAGCTTCTTTGCTATTGCTAAAATAAACAAAATTAGAATATTTTTTAAAAAATTTGTGGAATGAAGGAAAACACTTAATCTATAGTAAAAAAATGAAGACGCAATATCTTAAAAATCATAAGTCCGATTTGAAAATGTTTTTACTATTCGTACCCAGCATGCCAAAATTAATTTAAAATAATGTCTCGCAAGAAATATTTTCATTAAAACTGTTTAAGAAGCATTTTCAAAAATCTAAATTTTGATCACGCGGCGCTATCCAATTTTTCTCAAATTCGTATCACATACTTTTTAGACCTACGCCAACAATAATCACACCAATAATTGATAAAAATCGAATGTTAAAAAAAAGGTAGCGCTAATGTACATTTATGTTGAATTATATACGAGGGCAGATCAACAAGTCCGTGACTTTTTGAATGAAACACAGATTTTTTTGCAAAAAAAAAATTAGTTTTTAACATAATCTCCTTTTAGCTCAATACACTTAGTCCAACGTTTCTCCAATTTTTGTATCCCTTCCAAAAAAATAGTATATTTGGAGGTCCATAAAATAGGCATTTCTTGGCCGTTTTTTTTTAATCCTCGTTAAATCGGTCCAATATGTTGGCATAATATTCGCCGTTTATTGTTTTTCTCTTTTGAAGGTAATCGATGTGGATTATCCCGCGTGCATCCCTAAAAACTGTTGCCATCACCTTATTGGCCACGATTACGTTTATGGTCACTTGAGAGCAAACGCGGTACCCATCTTGCAGACAGCTTTCTTAAACCCAACTGATCATTTAACATCAAAATCACACTGCCATATGAAATACCTATGGCATCAACAAATTCACGCACTTTTACTCTTCGATCGGCCAACACCATTTCGTAGATTTTTCCGACATTTTCGGTTGTATTGACCTCAATTTGCCGTCCATAACGTTCAGCGTCCTTGTATTTATGCGACCACAATGAAAGTCAGTAAACCACTTTTTTTTAACATTGACATCGATGGTGCAGAGTTCCCGTAGTATTTAGCAAACTTTTCCTTGGTTTGATGGCGGTTTTTTTCGCAAAAAATAATGTTTAATGAGCACTAGAAATTCACTTTTTTCCATTTTTAAAAATATCAACGTGGTTGTATGTTTTGAACAGCTGTTAAACGCAAAGCAAATGACGGAACAGTAGTCTATTAACAGGTGGTACTTGATGGGAGCAGTGTTGCATTTCATATAACTATGAGGGGAGTTCGAAAAGTCACGGACTTATTGATCCGCCCTTGTACGAACGCATATATAACTTTGTAATTGCATATAAGACAATATAAAATAATATATTTCTATATATACCCCCATATAAAAATGTTTTAAAGCAAAGCTGTATTAGATACAAATATGTATTCTTTAACATACAAGTTTAGACACACAAGTTTTATTTTAAGTTTAAATACACTTTTCAAATTAAGAGTTTAAATAAAACTGAATACTTCACAAAAATAGTAAGTTTTATTATTTTTGATGAACGATCAAAAACAAACAAACAAATACAAAATAAAATTTAGAAATAAAGCTACATACTTACAATATTTGTGAAATATGTTCATTTCTTTAAGTAATAAATTTGAAGAGTGTATTAAAACCATAGTCTGTGACTGTATATATGAATATATAAATTTATGCATTGAAAGATTTAATTGTATCAAATTATTTCTGAATATATATAAACTTTTTTACTTGGGAATGTAAATATGTTAGTTGAGAAGTATAAATTTCACACATGTTTTATTAAATTTATATAAATTATATCAAACAAATATTTGCTTTTCGTTTGTATGCCTAAAAATATGCTATAAATATATGAATACTTTTTTCAATAGAAGAAAAATATATTTTTTTTTGGCGATAAAACATAAATTAAGCGAAAAAATTTTTGAAGTTCTGAAACTATAAGAATTAAATTCTTATAGTTTCAGAACTGCAGTTAAAAATCATATTTAAGAATTTAAAGCAAAATTTAAGGTTATTTATATAAACAAAAAATTCATTATAAGTTGAAAGTCTTATTTAAATAGTGTTACAAATGCAATTAATTTTAAATCAAAATTTTTATTTTGTAATTTTGAAAAAATCATGATGTGCTTTTAGGAGGAATATTAATAACACATTCACAATATACTTAAAGGCCGATTTTAAATAAAAAAAGCAATTTTTGTTCTGAATTTGAATAAAAAATCATGGCACATGGCTCCTCTATTTTCGGGAATTTAAGTCTACTGTAAGGCGAACATTAAAGAATATGGCACAAAAAACAACTGAAAAGTATTTTCTTATTAATAATGTAATTATATAAATTTCAATTCTCAGATTTTTTTTTATCTACTTTGAGGTTTTTAAAGCTTAAGTTTTCATAAATTTGAATTTCCAATAATATCCTTGCCTTGTCATTGTAGTACTTGTTCCAAGTAGTATTTATAACACCCCCCTTAATTATATTTTACAGTAAATAGTAATCACATGTTACATGTTATTTTGTGGTTTATAGCAGTCATCAGCACATACTCTACAGCACCCACTATAGACTTATTGTATTTGTTTTTGCGGTTACGAAAAAAATCAAGTCTTAATACTATTTCCTTCACTTTATGTGGTGATTAATGTTTAAATTAAATTTTGCGGTTTTTATACAGCAATATTTGATAACATGGTTCTATAAAAAAATGTCATGGATGGTAACCGATTCGAAGCGGGTATCGGTAAAAGTGACGCGATTTCTTTTATTTCGTCAACGATATTTTAGCGGTAACGATATTTCATTTATTTCGGTGATGGGTTTTTTTCGCGATAGCGGTATTTTAGTTATTTCGGTAACGATATTTTAACGATAAGGGGTTTTCAGGTATTTCGGTAACGGTATTAAAATGGTAACGTTATTTTCGATAAAAACAAATGTTCTTTAATTACTTACCGTTTAACGATATACAACATACAACGGTAAGGTAAAGTTCACAATACGACATAAATTACTAAAAAAATAAAGGAATTGATATTTTATAGGTAATGCTGCTTTAAATAATTTCGTTAACGATATTTTAAGGGTAATGATATTTCATCTATTTTGGTAACGTTATTTTAGCGATAACAGTATTTTAGTTATTTCGGTTACGGAGTTTTGAAAGATATTGGTATTTCAGTTATATAACGGTATAGCGGTATTTTACTTATAACGGTTTTTCATTTATTTCGGTAACGGTATTTTAGGGATAACGATAATCAGTTGAAAGGGTTTTGAATCGATAGCGGTATTTTTGTTGGCATGCAATACCAACTATTGAAAATTATATAATTAAAAATATTATGGTTGGCAAACACTAACTTGTCATCATAACCGTAGTTACCTGCCACGTCCACACTAAAGCCGATATGAAAGTTTTAAAACTACTATTCCAATAGCGGCATGTGTCTTCGAATATCACACGGTTTTAAGTCAAAATTCTACACATTAAATTTTGTTTAATCAACATACTATCGTTATAAGTCGCCGTTTCGGTATTTTAGCTTTATATTGACTTTGGTTCAAGATATTTCTAAATCAAACCAGTAAATGGCAAAATAAAGCCAGTTGTATAAGAAGAAAAATGACTTTAATGGAATGGCATTTTTTTTAAATTTTCATATTGGTGTGAATTTTTTCAATTAAATCGGTTTGTTGAAAATTTGAAAAGCTTTCAATTAAAAATTAATTGAATCTATTATATATTTGCTCAAATTCTGAACTTGGTCGACATTTTTTTTTTGTATTATCGCAAATTATATACTATTACCCTAACCGAGCACTAGCTACTATGGCCTTCGGCGCGTTGTAGCGAAAACAGACCAGTGCCTCTGGTGGGAATCGAACCCACTACCCCCGCACTGATAAGCCAGCACGCTACCAACTAGCCTACAGGGGCGCAAAATATTTTGTAATATTTATGTAGTTGTTTTTTATAAATGTTTATGTTTAGTTGTATTAGTAATAAATATTTTAAATTCAATTAGATAAGATATTAATTCTCATTAGGTTTCTTACTTTATTAAGTTAAATAATTTAGTTTCAGTTTCAGTTTCAGTTTCAGTTTTTTTTTTTTTTTTTTTTTTCGTTAGACCAACACTCAGGGGATGCCCCCTATACTGCAATGCATTGTGTTGATATCAGGAAATTAGGTTATGGGGAGGAGGAAAGAGGGAGTAGTGTTTGTGAATATTTGATTTGAATTTCGCTACATTGTAAGTGACAGGGAAGACCTTCGCTGGGAGTTTATTCCACATACGGCTAGTACGGCTGATGAACGAATTTGCCCTGTAATGCGTTGTGCGGTTCACTGGACAATCGACTACAAACGGATGAGCTCTGCTCAAATACAAAATAGACTTTGAAGCCCCTGCCCATATATGTTTAAATCTGAATATGTATTTATTCTAAAACATTATCATTAAATTGATAATGTAATTTTAAAAGTTTAATTTCGTCTAATAAAAATTATAAAATTTTTTAAACAGAAAGAAAATGAAAAAAATAAATTAAAGATTATTTCCAAAAAACAAAAAAAAAAAAAAAAAAAAAAAAATACTCTGATCTCAACAAAGAAAAAATCCAAAGCAACAACATTTTTTCAATAGAAAGAAAAAACTAAAACTTTTTCACATAAGTATAAAAAAATTAGCTAACTAAATGAGAATTTCATGCCGGTTTAAATTCAATGTTATGAAATTTGTTTTGTGAAGGTCTACGATATTGATCACTTTTTAAGCAAATGAGTTATTAATTAATTGAAAAATAATTCAATTAAAGAGCTAACAATTTCTAATTGAATTAGCAATTTTGTTGTTGGCGGAATTTCAGCCATTCAAGTTTTTGAATCTGTGGTTTTCGTGATTGAAATGGGTTTTTTATTTTTTTTTGTGTGTACCATGATAGCCAACTACGTTTATTATGCAAATTTATTGAATGCCAACCCTGAAAAATATACTCCCATCAACAAAATGTCTGATTTTTTTTATATATACATACAGAGAAATAAAGTGCCAACCGAATTGAAAAGTGTATATTAATGGTAACAACCTAGAAATTCAGTTAATACAACGGTATTTACATTCGATTTCTGTATATTTTGGGTGTTGCAACTAAAATTCAGTTGAATTAACCCAACTTTGTTGTGAAAACTAATGTTCAATTGTATCAACCGACTGAAATTCGTAATAACCGAATTTGTGTGTTAGTAACCAAATTTCGGTTGGCAAATAGCTAAACTTTTCTCTGTGTGTATAAATATTTGAAATTAAGCGATTAGAAAATATCCCTTATCTTTACACTAACGAATAATTTTTTAAAAAAACACATAAAATTCATATTTTGCTTTAAGAAGTGCATAAAAATTGTGGCTTTTTTATTTAATATTTTGCAAACATTTTCTAATAAATTTCTAGTGCATATTTTCTGTTGAAAAATTTATTGAAATTTCATGTACATATAACTATGAATAATTAATATCATAAATTTCATTATTTATGTTAAAAAGATTTTGAAAAATATTCACCAATGTTAAACGTCAAAGGAAAACTAATGTTTAAGCAGTTTATTTTATGGGGAAATGAATCCAAGTGAAATAAGACACAAATAATTGGGGATTTTGAAATCAAAGAAATATTTTTATGAATGGCACAGTCTTTTGTATAATTTTTGGTGGATTTTAGGTAGCAAAATCTATTACAACAATCGTGTGTTTGTTTATTACAAAATTAATCTTTTAGTACAAAAGATATTTGCATGGGGTAGTGATTATTATTGTGGCACTTTAAGCAAGAAAGTTATATTTTATTCTTCTTGCTTTAAATTTAAAAATCAACAGAAAATGTTTTCATTTTTAGTACCAACATTTAAAGACGCAATCTCAGCTTAGAACTTAATAAGTTTAATCAAAGTTTTTCCATAGTAGATTTTTAGTACTAAATGTCACCCAGAAAGTGACTTAAGAGTTTGGTGCCAAAAATTGATTTTGTAATGTAATTAAATTGTGTTTCTTTTAGTACTTAAATCTAAAATAACTAGTACTTCATCTTGTTCTTTTGTAGCAAAATCTAAAGACATCACATCATTTGCAGTACCAAAGGCACATATTTAATATTTAGTACAGAAATCTAAAACCACAATCCAGTTTTTGTACATTTTAGAATTCATTACTTCCTTTTTATTATTAAATATTGTCTAGTTCACATTATAGTCTATAGCTTGGTTAAAGGTTTGCGTATTTTGGTAATTATATTTTTAAGTATATTCTTTTGTTTGCGAAGTCAAACTTAATTTTTTTAGTTTCTACTTTTAGTACTAAAATTTTAGAATTTAATCTTTATTAAATTTCTAAGTTCTTTTATATTTCTTTTATTTTTAAAATACAAGTTTGACGAAAAAAATGCTTTTGAGTACCAAAACATAAAAGCACACTAAGGGATTTCTTGTTATCTGAATATTTTTATTTTTTTTTAAACAAAGGTAAACCTTGCGTTTAAACTGATTTTGTTAGTAAATACAAACATTTTAGAACTCAATGGAAGTTGTTTTAGTACTGAAATTTAAAAAAGTAATCACAGCTTTCTCTATTTATTTCACAAATGTAGAGTTTGATTTTATGGTTGATTAAGATTTAAATAGAAGCCACACTCTATAAACTTTTGGTAGCTTTTTCTGATGACTTTCTACAATGTTTTCATACCTAGCGAATAAAGAATAAATTAATTCTAAATTTGGACTTCCTAATTGCTTTCTCTTAGTACAAAAAGCAGTATGCACAATGTAGAAAGTAAAATCGTTTAGCACTAAATTGTGTTAGTTTTTATTTTCAAATTTTAGATGTCAGTAATTTAGCCCAAAGTCGAAATTTTTTAAAATATATTTGTTTAGTACTTACATATGCAATCTTTTAACTGTAGTATTCGTAATTGTAGTATTTCATTTAGAACTAACTTTTTATTTTTAGAACAAAGTTTTTATAGTACTAAAATATGTTATATTTATGTATCAAAATAGTATGTGATCTTTTAATTTTTAATAATTTAGTACCAACATTTTATATGTTCTATATTTTAAAACTGAAATCGTTTAGTACAAAAATGTGATAGTAATAAATATGAAATTAAAACTAGGTATCTTTAACTTACATTTTGGTGCAATATTAACACACATTTTCTAGTCTTTAAGCAGTGAAATTTGATAATGTTTTTTTACAAGATAATACCCCACCGGGGCTCCCACAGATTTAAATAAAGTATTTATATTACTTTGTGTCCTTCTGGTATCAAACTTTGAGATCTCAATGCGACCTTATAGTACAAAATTTTCAGAAGTCAATCGTAGTTCATTTAGTACTATAATCCATGGAAGCAATTCGTGATCTTCTCTTACCAAATTTTTAGAAATCTATCTTTATTCGATTTGTATTAAGATCTTTTGAGGCAATTTGTGATTTTATTTTATAACTTTAAAACTTTACTGCTGAACTATATGCAGGCAATTCGAGTTTCAATATTTTAGAAGTAGATCGTGATTATTTTTGTACTTAAGTCATGCAGCAAATTTGTGATTATGTAGTACCAAACTTTTAGCAGTCAATTGTGCATAAACATATTTTAGTACTAAAACTAAAATATGTTTATGCATTTTGTGAACTTCGGGTCCCAGTTTTAGATCTAAATGGTTCTTTTAGTACTTAATTCTATGCAGGCTATTTGTGATTACATAGTTTGAAACTATTAAAAGTCAATCATGGTTCTATTAGTACTAAAATCTATGGAGACAATATCTGATTTTCTAGCGCCAAGCTCTTAGAACTCAATCGTGGTTCTTTTAGTAATAAAATCTATAGAGGCAGTATGTAATTTTCTAGTACCAAACTCTTTGAACTTAATAATTGTTCTTTTAGCACTAAATTCTAAGTACTAAAATCTATGAATGCAATCTAAACCCTAATGATGAGATATTTTGCTACTAAAATGTAGATCTGTAATATTTTGTACTGAAATTTTGAATTGAAATTGAAAATTATAGTTTATATATTTTAGTACCAACATTTTGGGGTTAGGGTACTTTCCTTATTGCACACTTTAGAACAGAAATTAAGGTGCCAATATAAATATGAAAAAACATTAAATAAAATCTCTATGAAACTCATAATATTAAATTCAATTTAAAAACACATTATTTTGAGAAAAAAGTTCTATAAATTCATTTGTATTTATCATCATGTCTCTATCTTTGTGATTTGTTATTACAATTGTGTATTTGTTTTAACATTTTTTTATAAATAATCCATAACAGAATTTTTGAAAAAAAAGCAAATATTGGATGGGAGAAAAAATATTTATTGCGGAGAGTTTAAATATTTTAAACGTCTAACATTACTTAAGCGAGTTTTGAAGCGTTAAATTTAATAAGCGATTGAGAAAAATCTGCATATAAATTAATTTAATGAGCACACTTTTAGGAGCATTTGTACTATAAAAATGTAATCCCTATGAAAATATAACAAAATAGTAACTCGATTTCAAATGAATTACATTTATTAATATTAGAAATAGGTAATTTTTACTAGTCTGGATTTAAATAAAGTTTTGTATGGGCGAAAGTGATGCTGAACATAATTTTCGAAATAATATTATTCAGATACATACCATGGAAGCTGGGTTGTGCGTTTCGTAAATACTCAACTGGGTAACAGTAATTATTGCCAAATGAGTGCTCGCGTTTTCAGAAGTTAGCGATTATTTTAGCGATATTTTCGATAAAAAGTTTTAGTTTAAAGTGTAATAAACACAATATTTTTTTTTTTTGCAATTTGGGTAATTTTAAATCAAGTTAATGTGAATATTCACAACATTACATTAATTACAATTTTTTTTCCTCAAAAGTACATTTTCTCGCACAGGCAATAAATATACTAAGAAGTTATTATAAAGCAAAAACATATATATATTACTTAGTAATTATAAAATCAAAAAAGTACTGTAGATAGCACATTTCCATTCAAAAATAAACATTGTTGTAGATAGCTCAATCGAATTTAACAAAAAAAAAAAAAAAAAACAGTGTTGAAATGATGTTTTAAATTAAATTTTCTAAAAAAATGTAGATAGCTCTGTTTGAAGATAAGCCAACGATATACAATAGGGTGGGGCGATTAGTATGCAAGGAAAAAAATCTTAATGGGCGCTTCGCGTGATTGATATCATAATCTTGGATAAGCTCCTCCTACTTCCTGAGATATGTCCATCCCACACATTGTTACTTTCACAAAATAAGGCTAAAATGTCAAAATGTGGAAGCTCGATTTTCACCGTAGACGTATGGTCTAGTGAACTTTTTTGCTCAGTACAATCCCAAGAATCAGAAACGCGAAGAGCCCATTAAGATGTTCAAATCGCACCACCCTAATATACAACTATTTGTTAGTTTTACAAATTTATTTAGCATACTTTAGGGCTTATATTTTTTAGATTTTTTTTTCTTCAAACTTAGTAACGAATATACGAAATGAATTGTTTCCCTTGTCTAAATCTCTTATTGTTAGTTTTTTTTCATTTATAATTGCTAAAATATGATTGGATTTATGTAAATGATATTTTAATACGATTTTAGAAAAACACCAACAGCATTATGTGCTGCAAACTAAAATAGTTTTCAAACATTTTTGTTTTCAATTTATTTTATTTATTTTTATTTAACATTTTATGGTCAATGCAATTTAATAGTCGCTTGACTTGACACCTAAACACTTGTGTTTTGTGTATTCACAAAAAAATTGTTATTTATATGAAACATTTTAACGAAAACATTAATAATATATTCAAAATATGAAAACAATTTTAACCAGCTCTTCGTAGAATTAAAAAAAAGTATGTTATAAATTTTATTTTTGTGTAAAGTTTTTTGTGTTGTCAATAATAAATTTATGAAAAAAAAATGTTATAAAATATTTTATAAATACATTGTAATACAAATACTATTAATTTTGCAACAAAAAAAAACATTTTGTTTTAATTGAACAGAAATTAACTAACTAAAACAAGATTGTATTTAATTTATTTAAAAACATAAAAATATTAAACTTTTATATTATCCAGGCTGCGATGAACATACAATAACAAATTTAATTTATGGCCTTTAGGTAACGCACAAATTTTATTGTTTAATTATGTTTTTTTTTTTTTAAATTAGTAACAGACATTTAAAATATGGTGTTGTATATTTTTAGGGGTTTAAAAAATGAATATACAAAGAAAACCGTAAAATCCTATTTCCTAATACGGATATTGTATCAATTAAAATATTTTGTAACTATTCAATTGATTTAGTTTCAATTAAAATTTGAATTATGTCTATCTATTGAATATTTAATTAAATATTGTTTTTAATTTCAAATTAAATTTTAGTAGATTCTATTAAAACTTTAATAAAACCGGTAAAAGTCAGGAGAAATTGGTAAAAATCGTCAAAATAAAAAAAATCGCGAAAATTTTGAAAATCGTCCAAATTGACTAAATCGCCGAAATTGAAAAAAAGTTAAAATTTACAAAAATCGTCAAAATTTAAAAAACGCCAAAATTAAAAAAAAAACGTTAATATTTGAAAAAATCTTCAAAATTTAAAAGCAAAATCGCCAAAATTACTAATATTTAAAAAATCGATAAAAAATTTTAAAATAGCATGAAAAAATTTTAATCTAAAAGAGCTAGAGCAAAAAGTGTTTGAACAAACTCGCCCCCATTACCATAATACCGGGTCCACTTTATTGTTTTATGTTTTTTTCGTCTTAAAATATTTTATAATATGTGATTATATATGGTGTCATTCATGGTCACATCTTATTATATGTTTCTTATGTGGAAACATATATGGCGATATATTATTATATATTGACCGTTATAAAATTAGATATTAAACATAATAATATATGGTAGATCACTTGTCATATATAATAATTCATTCTCATATTACACACAATATGTAATCATATATCGCACCTGTACCTCTAAACAGAGTCAACTCAAAATTTTTATTTAGTTAGTCTCTTTACAGGAAGAAGAAGAAGAAAACGTTTTTATTGAAAAATTTTACGGACACAAGGGATACACCAGACTGCCGCAGTTTCGTCCCCCTCCTGGGACTCGTCAGTGGTTAATTTATGTGTCAATTGAACAAAGTATTTTATATTGTTAATTTTGCTCTATATGAAAAACTTTTTATTTTTTGGTGTCGTACTGTGATTTGAACTCACAGTCTTAGCATCAAAGCTATGCATCGTAATCTCACCTCTTAACCAGTTGAGCCACGGTCGACACAGCGTTGACTGCGACTAAATTGGAGTTTGGTCACACTACGTACACACAAGTATTGTTTTGATCAGAAGAGACAGAATTAGCTAATACCAATGCACAATTCATTTCTCAACTAGAATGCTTTTTCTTCTTAATCCTATCTCTTTTTCACAAGTAATTATCACGTTTTATGATGCGCTTTATTCACATACAATAGTTGGATACCAAGTGTAGGTTAGAGATTGAGTCGCCGTTAAGCAAGTTTATTCAAATTTTATGTTAGAAAGTGTTTTGCAACCGTCAGACAATGACAATCGTAATTAATTTTTTATATTAATTACTGTAGAATATTTCTTTAGTTAGTCTCTTTACAGGAAGAAGAAGAAGAAAACATTTTTATTGAAAAATTTTACGGACACAAGGGATACACCAGACTGCCGCAGTTTCGTCCCCCTCCTGGGACTCGTCAGTGGTTAATTTATGTGTCAATTGAACAAAGTATTTTATATTGTTAATTTTGCTCTATATGAAAAACTTTTTATTTTTTGGTGTCGTACTGTGATTTGAACTCACAGTCTTAGCATCAAAGCTATGCATCGTAATCTCACCTCTTAACCAGTTGAGCCACGGTCGACACAGCGTTGACTGCGACTAAATTGGAGTTTGGTCACACTACGTACACACAAGTATTGTTTTGATCAGAAGAGACAGAATTAGCTAATACCAATGCACAATTCATTTCTCAACTAGAATGCTTTTTCTTCTTAATCCTATCTCTTTTTCACAAGTAATTATCACGTTTTATGATGCGCTTTATTCACATACAATAGTTGGATACCAAGTGTAGGTTAGAGATTGAGTCGCCGTTAAGCAAGTTTATTCAAATTTTATGTTAGAAAGTGTTTTGCAACCGTCAGACAATGACAATCGTAATTAATTTTTTATATTAATTACTGTAGAATATTTCTTTAGTTAGTCTCTTTACAGGAAGAAGAAGAAGAAAACATTTTTATTGAAAAATTTTACGGACACAAGGGATACACCAGACTGCCGCAGTTTCGTCCCCCTCCTGGGACTCGTCAGTGGTTAATTTATGTGTCAATTGAACAAAGTATTTTATATTGTTAATTTTGCTCTATATGAAAAACTTTTTATTTTTTGGTGTCGTACTGTGATTTGAACTCACAGTCTTAGCATCAAAGCTATGCATCGTAATCTCACCTCTTAACCAGTTGAGCCACGGTCGACACAGCGTTGACTGCGACTAAATTGGAGTTTGGTCACACTACGTACACACAAGTATTGTTTTGATCAGAAGAGACAGAATTAGCTAATACCAATGCACAATTCATTTCTCAACTAGAATGCTTTTTCTTCTTAATCCTATCTCTTTTTCACAAGTAATTATCACGTTTTATGATGCGCTTTATTCACATACAATAGTTGGATACCAAGTGTAGGTTAGAGATTGAGTCGCCGTTAAGCAAGTTTATTCAAATTTTATGTTAGAAAGTGTTTTGCAACCGTCAGACAATGACAATCGTAATTAATTTTTTATATTAATTACTGTAGAATATTTCTTTAGTTAGTCTCTTTACAGGAAGAAGAAGAAGAAAACATTTTTATTGAAAAATTTTACGGACACAAGGGATACACCAGACTGCCGCAGTTTCGTCCCCCTCCTGGGACTCGTCAGTGGTTAATTTATGTGTCAATTGAACAAAGTATTTTATATTGTTAATTTTGCTCTATATGAAAAACTTTTTATTTTTTGGTGTCGTACTGTGATTTGAACTCACAGTCTTAGCATCAAAGCTATGCATCGTAATCTCACCTCTTAACCAGTTGAGCCACGGTCGACACAGCGTTGACTGCGACTAAATTGGAGTTTGGTCACACTACGTACACACAAGTATTGTTTTGATCAGAAGAGACAGAATTAGCTAATACCAATGCACAATTCATTTCTCAACTAGAATGCTTTTTCTTCTTAATCCTATCTCTTTTTCACAAGTAATTATCACGTTTTATGATGCGCTTTATTCACATACAATAGTTGGATACCAAGTGTAGGTTAGAGATTGAGTCGCCGTTAAGCAAGTTTATTCAAATTTTATGTTAGAAAGTGTTTTGCAACCGTCAGACAATGACAATCGTAATTAATTTTTTATATTAATTACTGTAGAATATTTCTTTAGTTAGTCTCTTTACAGGAAGAAGAAGAAGAAAACATTTTTATTGAAAATTTTACGGACACAAGGGATACACCAGACTGCCGCAGTTTCGTCCCCCTCCTGGGACTCGTCAGTGGTTAATTTATGTGTCAATTGAACAAAGTATTTTATATTGTTAATTTTGCTCTATATGAAAAACTTTTTATTTTTTGGTGTCGTACTGTGATTTGAACTCACAGTCTTAGCATCAAAGCTATGCATCGTAATCTCACCTCTTAACCAGTTGAGCCACGGTCGACACAGCGTTGACTGCGACTAAATTGGAGTTTGGTCACACTACGTACACACAAGTATTGTTTTGATCAGAAGAGACAGAATTAGCTAATACCAATGCACAATTCATTTCTCAACTAGAATGCTTTTTCTTCTTAATCCTATCTCTTTTTCACAAGTAATTATCACGTTTTATGATGCGCTTTATTCACATACAATAGTTGGATACCAAGTGTAGGTTAGAGATTGAGTCGCCGTTAAGCAAGTTTATTCAAATTTTATGTTAGAAAGTGTTTTGCAACCGTCAGACAATGACAATCGTAATTAATTTTTATATTAATTACTGTAGAATATTTCTTTAGTTAGTCTCTTTACAGGAAGAAGAAGAAGAAAACATTTTTATTGAAAAATTTTACGGACACAAGGGATACACCAGACTGCCGCAGTTTCGTCCCCCTCCTGGGACTCGTCAGTGGTTAATTTATGTGTCAATTGAACAAAGTATTTTATATTGTTAATTTTGCTCTATATGAAAAACTTTTTATTTTTTGGTGTCGTACTGTGATTTGAACTCACAGTCTTAGCATCAAAGCTATGCATCGTAATCTCACCTCTTAACCAGTTGAGCCACGGTCGACACAGCGTTGACTGCGACTAAATTGGAGTTTGGTCACACTACGTACACACAAGTATTGTTTTGATCAGAAGAGACAGAATTAGCTAATACCAATGCACAATTCATTTCTCAACTAGAATGCTTTTTCTTCTTAATCCTATCTCTTTTTCACAAGTAATTATCACGTTTTATGATGCGCTTTATTCACATACAATAGTTGGATACCAAGTGTAGGTTAGAGATTGAGTCGCCGTTAAGCAAGTTTATTCAAATTTTATGTTAAATTTTCACTTTTTGCAAGAAAACGATGCACAGTGATCATATCTACCTACTGTAAAAATCTTACACCTTTTTTTCTACTCTTTCTCAAAACAAAATTCAGTTGTATTTGTGTTATAAGAGTAGCTTCTTTAAAATCAACTAAAGAGACATATTTTGAGTTGTCTCCAAATGTAAACCCAATTCATATCAGTGTTTTTTCAACTAAAGAGAAATATTTTAAGTTCTGCCTGTGTTTATGTCATAACGGATTATTTTAATGATGTTCTATTTTGTTTTGTCCCTCTTTCGCTGTTATGGGTAAGTTTATTGTACTGTTTTATTTCGTTTTGCTTCTCTATTGATGAAATTGTTTAGTTTTTTTAATTGTCAGTTTTTTTAAACAAACAAACAACTCAAAAAACTTGTTATTTTTTGATAATCACTGAAAAAAAATCGCAAAAGCAACTACCGTTCTGTACTCCTTATACGTATTTCTTTACAATGGCATAATTGTTTTTATTTTTTTTTTTAGTAAATAATAAACAAAAACAGTTTTTTGCCTCTACTGAAAATTTGTAAATTTTGAGTTGACCCCCTTTAGAGGTACAGGTGCGATATGGTGACATATAATTTAAGATATAATAACATATACAGTCTTATAAAAAGTATTTTTATGCGTGATATAAGTTATATATGGTGCCATATGTATAATACAATACAAGATATAATTATATATGATATTAAATGATGCTAGATATAATTATGTAACATTCCATATATGACACAAGATTAAAAATTTAGTTTGAGATATGATTATATATGGTCTAACATTATATTTTTTGTGCATATTAGATATAATTATATGTTGTTTTATAAAACACCATACATAATTATCTGATTTACGCAGATGTCTAAATTATTGTCTTTAAAATTTTATTAAAAATAAAATATGTCGTGGGATTTAAGTAAATCTGTTTTAATCTCAAAATATTTCACTTTACCCACCAAAATTACTTATCTTTTTGTATCTAATTAGATCCAAGTAGATCTAAATTAATCCCATGGGATTTTTTTGGAATTCATCAGGATCTTAAATTAGATATTTTTGGATGCCCCAATTTTAATATCAATTTTGATCTTATTTAATCCCCAATTTTCGAAAACTAAGCATCGCAGAGGGAAAAGAGCATTCCTTTGGAACATCACCTACATATATCTTAAGAATATACATACATATATGTATTACTGCCCAAAGATGGAATTTTGTAAATTTTTGCGTTTTTTTTTATATATTTTCAAATATTAGCGATTGTTTGTAAATTACGACGATTTTTTTTAATTATTGACAAAGTTTTTAATTATTGGCAATTTTTTCTAACTTTGGTGATTTTTTAAATTTTGGTAATTTTTATAATTCTTTTGACGATTTTTTTAATTGTGGCGATTTTAATATTTTTTTTTTTAATTTCAACGATTTTTAAATATTGGCGTTTTTTTTTAATTTTAATAATTTTTTTTTAAATGGTAATGATTTGTTTTAATTTTGGCACGGTTTAAAATTGGTTGTTATAAAAACTTTAAATTTTGTTTGCACCAAATTCAATTTATATTAAACATTAAATGGATATTATGAAAGTTTTAATTGGAAGTGCGTTTTAAGTTAAACAAAAGATTAATTGAAATTTTATAGACACAAATTTTTTCTGTGAGTACCATAACTTTGTCAAATTTCAACCGAATTTTACAAATGAAAGCTCATTTTACTAAGGAAATCATTAGCTTTACGAATATTGCTGTCTTAAAAGTAGAAAAAATTTAAAATTTGAATTATTATACATATATATGGAAAAGTATCATTACTTGTCAATTTTCAGCCGATTTAATGAAGGCTCAATTTACTCTGGAAAAATACTAACTTAAAGAATATTGTTGTTTTAATAGAAGTTTAGAAAAAAATTAAAATTGTTATTGTTATTAAAAAAAAATGTCTACCTATTTATATTAATCATTTAATTAAAGTAGTTATTTTTAGAAAGACCAGGTAATTTTCTTTTAAACACCGTTTAAAATTGAAAAACCTGATAAAAGTGTCTGATTAACAAATGTTTAAATGCGCCAGTCGAATAAAATAATCTTATAATTATCTCGAAAATTAAAGGGTTACAATAACTTCTCAAACCGATTTTGTAATACACTTAGCTAGACTTACAATCTACACTAGGTCATTTGAAGTGTGATTTTTCTGTGTAGCACAGTGTAATTTATAAATAAATTTTGCACATACAAAATCTATACATATTTTATGCATTTCAAACATAAATTGTATAATTGAAGCATACTTTTAGGCCTTCTCATTTTTTGTTGCATAATTTAAGGTAATACCTGTTATATTTTTATCCCCTTAAAAATACATGAATTTTAATTTTTCTACTTCTTCTTTATCTCATGGATTAGTATATAATCAAAATAAAATTAAGCTACTTTTTCTATTCAAACTTTTTTATCATCCCTTTAAATATGCATGTGCATAAAATCTATAGATTCCCGTTAAAGTCACAAAACACAAAAAAGCTTTAAAAATAAGTGGCAATACATGTGGGTCGTCTGATGGTTTTATATGTCTATCCTAGTATAAGCCAACCAACAAAATTAGCATTTTTATTAAAATTAATTGATTTGATGCAAATTTATTTTGCGACGTTAAAACAACAACGATATATAAGCTACAAATAACGGAGAAATAGCTTGAAAAATAAACCTAACATACATACACTCAGCGAACTTCGGCAGTAAATATTTGTAGTTGTTTGAGTTGTAATACAGTATCATTATGTTTAAGTGAAAAAACAGTCATTTGTAAAAAAACACAAATAAATGTTTATTTAATTTTTACTACACTTTGGGTTAATATTTTGAAGAGTAAAAAGCAAATGACTATGTAAGTTGAATTTACCGAAATGTAAGTCGTATTTTTTTCAAGTGAAATTTCATTAGTTTTTAACCACATCTTCGTCTTTACCTACAGAGTATTCTTAGTGTACACTAACCTTAAAAATGGATGATTCTTTTATTTGAAGCTAAAGGAATTTTGGAAATTGTGCAGAAATAGCATATATTATTGATTTTGTTATAATTGCTTTATGTTTTAAAAATGTTATCAGCAAATCAAATTATTAACATGCAGCGAAGAAGGGGGAACTTTCGCCACTGGAGCACAAAAACCACCTTAACAACTTTTTAGAAAATGGATACAGTTTCTTGGCAGAGTGGAAATTCTACGGAGTAAAAAATTTATAACATAATTTTTTTCAAATTAATAGAATTTTGAAATTTTGACGTTTTGTCGTTTATTTAATTTTGATAATTTTTTCTTAATTATTGACAATTTTTTATACTTTTGATGATTTTTTAAAATTTGTGGCCTTTTTTTAATTTTGGGATTTTTTTTAATTTAGGCAATTTTTTAATTTTGTTTAATTTCGGTAATTTTTTTAATTTTAAAGATTTTGCCGATTTTTTTTTTAATTTCGATAATTTTTTTTATTTATTTTTAAGTTTATGTTTTTTAAATGTCTAAGAGTATTCACAAAAAAGCGGTTACCTAAAGTTTTTGAAAATCAAATAAAAAGTGTGTTTTACGGGTATGTTGATTTTTGTATAAAAACAAATTGTGTTTTAATCAATCGCCTGAATGTATGCTTTAAATCGCCTGAATGTATGCTATAATAAAAATCTTCCCAAAAAAGTTGTTAATTGTAAAAATTATTTATTTAACTAAAGAAATATTTTTTAATATTATTCAAAATTAAAAATATTCTATTAAATTAATAAAAAAAGGAGTTTATTTTAAGTGAAGTATGCTATAGAATTAATTAAAAAGAAGTAAAATTTGTGCAATTTTGGATATGTCCCATTTTCCGTCCCCAAGAGCCCGGTTACGATAGATATACACAAAATATTTTAAGGGGTTTGTAAAAAAAACATATAGATATTTACTTAAATAATTTATATAAACATGTTGCACGTACAAAATCTATGCATATTTTATGAATTACAAACAATTTTTTGTAATTGAAGCATACTTTTAGGCTTATGTACTTTTTTGTTGCATATTTTAAGGGTAATACCTGTTCTATGTTTATCCCCTTAAAACCCCATGAATTTTAATATTTCTACTTCATCTCATAGAATAGTATATAATAAAAATACAATTAAGCTACTTTTTCTATTCAAACTTTTTTATCATCCCTTTAAATATACCCGATTAAAAAAAAAAACTATATGGAGCTGCATATAGCTTCATCTAATTTAGTATTGCTCTAATTTAATAATTATATAAAATTTCATCTGTAAAATGGCCCGACTAAATTATATCAAATTAGATATAATTTTATAACATTGGATTTATTTAGATACAATTCGAAGTGATTTGATACAGTTTTATCCGAATTTTGTCCTAAGCTTATTTCTAATTCAATTTAGTATTCGACATAAAATCTATTATAGTTTATAAGCTACAAACGTATTTACATAAGAACGCCTATTGTTTCAATCATGCTTGGGACTAGTTAATTGAATGGACTAATTAATTGAAGATTTAATTGACATTATTTGATGTCAATGCTACCCGAGTAAAAACGTTTGCATATACTAATACACAATTTTATGTACACTTATATGTTTTTGTCTGTCAGTGTATATTAATTGGACACAATTACATAAATTCATATATAAAATTATTTTTGTGGATAATTTGTAATGTGATGTCATATTTACGCAGAAACACCTAAAAGAGGTTTCAATTAAAAAATTAATTGAATAAATTAATATTTTAATATTTTAATTGATTTTGCTCCTATCACGGTAATGATAATATCAATTAAAACTTTTATTGAAAATTAAGTCAATATATAATTGTATATTAAATTTAGAATTAGATAAAATCAATCCAAATGCATATGACATATATATATATAGACATTTCAAAATACAAACTAATATTTAGATATTATATCATATTTGAGAAAAACACTATTTAATGTGGGATAAAATTGTATATTACCCCATACAGAGTCACACTAGATAATTTGTTAATCTTCATTTGGATATAATTTTAATCAATCAAATCAATCAATCAAAGCACTTAAAAAAACAACTTAAGTCGAATTAAGAAACTTTACAGATTTTAGTATTTTGAACATGTATATTGATTCCTTTCCGCTTCTTTAATTTCTGTACCATATACATATCAAGATGTAGGACCCGAAAAACGATAAACTTATTTCGATTTCTGTTTGAAAACGAACTTGTTTGTAAAAAGCTAAATTAAGTTGTTCAATCATTTCAATAGAATTTTATGAATCAAATAAAATTTTAAATGGAGAAGAATTTTCTTAGAATTATAAAGTCGTAAACTTTTTGCAAGTGTCAAAGGTCTGAAAGGATTATTAACATTTAAGCAAACTCTGTATTTGCAGGTAATTACGTCTTCAAATATTTCGGATTTCAATGAAGTTGTTGATGATATTTTGAAAACAAAATCCAATATTAAATGATATATGAGCATATCCACAATCACATATATCCATATTAAGCTATATAAAAACTATATATTTTTATATAAAACATGCTACGATTGTATACAAAAGTTTTTACTTGGGTATGCACAGAATCTATAGATTCCCGGTTTAAGTTACAAAACACAAAAAAAAAACTTTAAAAATAAGTGGCAATACATGTCTGGCGAATGGTTTTGTATGTAATGTATCCTAGTATAAGCCAAGCAACAAAATTTGCATTTTTATTAAAACTAATTGATTTGATGCAAATTTATTTTGTGACGTTAAAACAACAACAGCAGGGAAGTATCAAATAAAGTAAACCTTACATACACTGCCCTTAGAAGATATTGCAGCAAAAGTTGAGGATTATTTTTAACTTGAAGCTAATGGAGTTTTGGAAATTGTTCAGAAAAAGTATGTTTTATTGATTGAGTTTAAAAAAAAATATTATTAAATTATTAAAAAGTGGCGTCAAATGGAGAGCTTTCGCCATTGGGGAAGAAACGCCTCCCCATATTATCTCTGAATTTAAAAGAACTTATAATTAAGTTTAAATGACAATTTGTTGAGTTATTGATCATGTTTAATACCTTCAAGTTTAAAGAGTCTACTGTAGCGGTAGTCGAGATAATTTTTGCGTGTTTTTGGACGGGTTTAAAATTATGTTTAAACTAGTTTATTCGGTCATAACTTTTTCAAGTGGTGTGTTAAAAAATATATCCTTTAGTATGATATGACGTTGACTTCAATAACATGTTTGGGGTTTTTATAAAATTTAGAGTTTTGCCGGAGTGGTTGCATATGGGGCACATTTGCCATCCTGCAAACCAAAGACAATAAATGAAAGCGAACAACAACAACGCACCCTCCTAATGCCTGTACCTCTCCTTAAGGTTAAATTTTTGTGCCACGGAATCACTAAATCAAACTTTTATAATAAAATCATTTCTGCTGTCTATTCAAAACTAATAAAGACTCATGATTATGACATAATTATGTCAAAAATTGTGCACTTTAAGATGTTTTGAGCTCATCTTATTGTGGATTGTGCCCATGGGTTGGGACAGTTAAGCCGTTTTGAGTTCATTTGAAAAACATTAAATATACAATATAAGTATAAAAGGTATTATTGGAAATTGAAGGCATTAAAATATAAGCAAAGATGTGTAAATCTTTAGGTTACAACAAATTTTTTCCTAAAAATGTATTGGCTTGGTAATCACTGCACTTTAAACATAAAAGTGGCAAATGCTCCCCAGCCTACCCTAATTTTAAAACGTTATTTAATCTTCTAGATTAAATAACGTTCTAGTTTAGAACCGTATACAAAAAAAAACAAAATTGAGTTCCAATTAAAATATTTATTAATTCAATTAAAAGTTTAATTGAGTGAGGTCTTATCAAAGAAATTGTAGTATTAATTAAAATAATTTCTAACCAACGTTTGCCGAATGAAATTGCAACAAAACGGAAAACGCTGTAGTTTTTTCTAACGTAAATTGACTTTAAGCAATTTTACGTTTTTAAAAATCATGCACTACATTAATCCGAAATAAAAATTGGCACAATTCAGCCAATTTTAAAGGAGTTTTGTGGAGCTACTTTGTCCATAGCTATTGAAAATTTCGATTTTGGGTTTTTTTTGAGCTTTTCAAAATTTAATTTCCTTTCCAAATTTTTAATTTTATCATTAGTAAAGTTATTTCCCTCGAAAAAGTGCTTTCCCTGCCTTTTATTGACATTAATGACTAATCGTCCATGTTGCAAGTAATGTCGTTTTTGACTAGTTTTTTTTTACCAAATTTGTACATTAAAGATTTGAGGTTACTTCTTACGTTTTAGAAACAGCTCGATTATTCTTTTGCCATCTTTTTTGTGTTCACTTGTAATAAGGGAACATTTTAAATGTTTTTCCATCGCATTAAACCTCTGTTTTAAGCTGCCTATACGATTTAGCGATTTATCCAGTATTTACTTTTTTAAGGCAATATAAGTCGGTCAGTGTTGGTAGCATAATTAATTAAAATTTTCATAAAAAAAAATCGTCAAACTTGAAAAAATCGCAAAAATTAAAAAAAAAGCTTTAAAATTTATAAAAATCAATAAAAATTTAAGTTAAAAAAATCTTTAAACTTGAAAAAATCGCCGAAATTAAAAAAAGCTTTTAAATTTATAAAAATCAATACAAATTTAAGTTAAAATTATCATGTTTTTTTTATCTTTTAAACTATTTATAAATTTCCTTTTGTTTTCTGGATGATTTTCACCAATAATTATCTTTTTTTTTTTTGACTACACCTTAACAAAATTATCTGCTGCTGTGAAGTAGAAGGTAAACAAAAGCCGTCATAATTTTTGTATGTTAAACAGTTTTTAATTAAGGTTTTCTTTTTTTATTTGGCTTGTATTTTAATATACAAAAGGCCAACTATCCTATGTTGTTAACAAGTTTTTCTTTTTTAATTTTGTGAGATATATAAAACAGAATTTTTTTCCACAACTAAGGGCATTTTTATGTACTACCTTTATTTGTAGTTGCTTTCCCTTTTTGATAATGTTGTTTTTTTGCATATTTCTTTTTTTTTTTTTTTTTTTTTTTGCTTATTTACTTTATTAATTTAAGTGGTTCCGTTTCCAGTCATTTGTAAAAATGTTCTTTTGTTTATATAATGAAAAAAAAGTAATATAACAGAATATTGCTTGGGATTTTTCCGTTTCTGTTATATTTTGAACACTTTTCACCATTATTATCAGTTTTTTTTTTTTTTTTTTTCTTTTGTGAGTTTTTTTTTTTTTTTTTGACCAGGTTGTACTTTCTTATCTTGTTGTTATTTGTTGTTTATAAAGGGAGAATATTTTTCAGTATTTTAGGAATTTGTTTGTAGTTGTTGTTTTCTTTAAATATATGCTTTGACTTTTTTTTATATTTTATAAAAAAAATTCATAATTAACAATTTAACAACACATTTAATACGATTTTTAACCACTAATATTAGTTATTAGTCATAATTTTAACATAAATTTTTAGTTGAAACTAAATTTTTGTATATTTTATATAAAAAAACATATTTAATTAAGAGTAGTTCTTAAGATATGCTTCATGATTTGTATTTATTGTTGCTCTTATAAGTAGGCAACAAATTTTTTTTATAAAAAACCTATAATCTACAAATCTATAAAAACGGCCTAAATTAAAAAGCAAAATACTATAAAATACTCTTAGAATGAAAATAAATAAAAGTATATTAAAATTAAGTAAATAAATCGCTGAACTATGAAAAAACCACTCCACAAAAAAAAAATATCATCAAAACGGAGAAAAATGGTTAAAATTAAAAAAAAAAAAATTTAAACAAAAAATAGCTTTTATTGAAAAAACTAGCAAAAATTAGAAAAACTCGCATATTAAAAACATCTACAAATTGATCAAAGGTTTAAACTCAGTGATTTTTTTACCTTTTTAGACTTTCTTTATTTTAGTGATTTTTTATACAACCCAGTAAAATAGTAAAATCCAAATAACTTTTTGCAGAACAGCTTATACTGTATTATAACAGGTTCTAATTTCTGTTCTGCAACTGGTTCTTTTTATATGGAGTTTGTCCTATTTGCAATAGGTTCTTTACCTCCAGGTTGCTTTAGAACCGGTTCTAGAACCAGTTATAGAACTGGTTCTGTAACAGTGACACCTTACATTTCGACTCCCAGGAATCTGTTCTAGAACCGGTTCCATGTAACCGGTGGTAAAAGAATTTGTTCTAGAACAGGTTCAAAGGTAAACTGTTCTAAAAAATTTTGCTGGAAAGATTAGCGATTTTTGTATTTTCATTAAATTTTTTTTTAAAAAAACCCGACCTAAGCCTTTTGGGAATGAAATTTATACCACTTGTTCGGCACGAACAATAAACAAAATGTTCTTCTACCAAATTTTTGTTAGTTGACTACTTAAGGCGATATGAGCCAAAATAGGTTTAAAGCGAATCTCAAAAACGAATGCATAAAATTGAATAAGTTTAGGTATATATTATTCGTCTTACCAATCTATAACTAAAGTCCAAAAATTGCACTTTTTATGCTTTTGCTTTAGAAAATATGGCGATTTTCGTTATTAACAATATTTATTTTTTTTTTCAAATATTACGAAATTTTAACTTAAACACTTTCACGCTATTAAACCGTGTCAGCACACAGGGAGAAATTCCCAACCGTACCATAAATATGGTATTGGAAAACCACTGCAATTTTTATAAAACCCACTGTGTTAGAAACCACCAAAGGTACAACTAATATTGTACTAGGAAAGCACTACTTTGTTGCAAAGCATGTGTTCTGTCAGTACCAATAGTACAACCAATTAGGAGCATTTTTTAAAAATATTTTTAATATATATCACACATTTAACATGATGTATAAGGTTATGGCCAAACTGTATTGCTGCTTTTTAAATAATACATATTTCTCAAAATTAATTTAATCTAAGCTATTTTAAAAGCACCACTTTTTTGAATTATCAACGTTATGCCAACGGTAGAAAAAGTTCGCTCAAACCAACGGTTGGTTCACTCAAACCAATTGGTTATCAATCGGGTAATAGGCAATGCTGCCAAGATGGTTAATCCCACATTTTACAGGGAATGTTAAGGTTATATTAAGCTTTAAGAAAATATATTTTTCAGATTTTTCGACTTAATCAAAAACAGAAACAAAGTAAAAAAAAAACAAATTTTAAAAATAAAAAAAAAAAAAAAATTTAAAAAATAAAATAATTTTAAAAAAGAATGTTCAAATACCTTCAAAATAAGGTATTAAACTTTAAAATCCATTCACTAGTTTTAGAAAAACATCAGTTTAAAAATTGTCATGTAGGATGA
Organism: Delia radicum; assembly: GCA_021234595.1. NCBI lineage: Eukaryota > Metazoa > Arthropoda > Insecta > Diptera > Anthomyiidae > Delia > Delia radicum. Next base: position 68,562,770 of record CM037851.1, on the reverse strand, counting down.
CTTTTCATGATTTGCCGATTTTCAAATGCCCATAACCATTTCAAAAAAAATTTTGAATTTTTTTCTGGAAACACGGGTAGAATATTTTTTAATGTTTAATACGTCTGGCAAATTTCAAGTAAATCGGAAGAGGTGTTGTAAAAAAGGTGTTCGGTCTGACATGGAATGACTCATAACCGACCGTAGCCGACGCTTTGCCAATACTATGCCAATTGTATTTTTCTGATTCCGTAGTTTTCCATTGAACTAGAATATTTTCTTATTATAATTTGACACATTTATGGCCAATATAAAATACACCTCCTGGAGGAGTTCTTGACGGTTCGAGGGTTAAAAAAATATTTATTCTTTTCAATCTGTGTCTAGTTTTAGTCATTACAAAATAACTAAGGAAATTATACTAAAGCCTGGTTTTAGGCTTACAATGACACTTTATATATGATAATGTAACTTTTTTAAGTATGCTTAACAATATTTTACTTGCTTAATATTGTTTTTGTTAACCTACCGTAAGGCCTTAAATTTTTATAATATTTCTTAGCATACTTTTGGGTGTGTTTTTTTAATAAAATTATTAATAACTTACTTTTTTGTTATTTTATTTAATCTTAGGTAATCTTTTTTTTTTACTAAAATAACAAATAGACCTTCATCAAAAAAAAGTTTTTCTTTATTTTATGCAAACAGACACTTTGTTTTACATTTCCTGTACCATTTATTTCCGAAAATAAATTCAGATTTTCGTTTATATTTTATTCTTTTACTTTTGCCAAAAACGTTTTATCATGGATGGTAACCGATTCGATTCGGGTATAGTTAAGGGTACTGCTATTTTCTTTTAGTTATTTCTGTAAGGGTTTTTTAGCGTTAACGGTATTTACTTATTTCGATATCGGTAGTTTAGCAGTAAATGGTATTTTAATAATTTCGGTAACATTATTTTAGGGAAAACGGGTTTTCAGTTATTCCGGTTACGGTATTTTAAGAATAAAGTTTTTTTAGCCCGAATTATAATGACCAGCTAGTTTGGGATCAAGCTTTCGTAAAATGTATATGTATTCGCGGTGATTATTTTTTCTGATTTTGTCAGATTATTTTGAAAACAATATTTTCAGAATTACGTTATTCCAATTAATTCGGTATTTTAAGGATATTGGTATATTAGTTATTTCAGTAACGGTATATTGGTATATTAGTTATATCGGTAACGGTATTTTACTGATGACGGTATTTCAGTTACTTCGGTAACGGTATTTTAGGGGCAACGATAGTCAGTTGAAACTATTTTGAATCGATAACGGTATTTTAGCGGTATTGCCTGCCATCCCTGCGTTTTACATACATTTCATATATCACCAACTGGAAGAATAATAATAAGAAATATAGTTTTTTTTTTGTCCTTATATTACCGACATGTACACCTTCTTATAAATGCGTTTCCTTTTTAAAAATGCTCATAAGTATTATATCCTTGTCTACCAGTAAACACAAATAACAACGGCTTTTTCACTCCGCTACAGCCAAGTTTTGTTTGTATGGGTTTGTCCTTTGTCGCTTGTCCTTGTGTAAAATTAAAAATTTTATGGAAATTACACATTAATTGAATAGGGATAGAAGTTTTTTTTATTGTTCGTAACACAAAAAACTAAATTTGAGTTGCAATTAAAATATTTGTTAATTCAATTAAAAGTTAAATTGAACCGGTCCCATTAAGAAAATTGTAGTATCAATTAAAATCGATTGTAACTATTTAATGGATTTTATTTTCAATTAAGATTTTAATCATATCTATAAAAAAATTTTATATACATCGAGATTATTTTTATGTTATTTTTAATTTATAGCGGGCTTTCAACCTCCGTATATTCACAAAAATAAAGCAAATCAACCATATTAGGTAGGTTGATACTAGATCTCATCAGAACCCGAAGTTTTAGAAAAGTTAGAGCCTCCATAATAGGCAGAACTTTAATAAAAAGCTTAGTAATTATCAATTTTGCTCCATTCTTGTCTTCTTAGTAATCAAACACGTGGTTAGGTCTTTTCCTAACAACCATCATGACGTTACTAAACTTTGAAGACCAAAAATGTTCTATTTATATAAAAAAAAAATTAATTTTTACTCTGGCTCAAGTAATATTTTTTACAGTTTTATTAGTTTTTTGTTTTTATATACATCGAGATTATTTTTATGTTATTTTAAATTTATAACGAGCTTTCAACCTCCGTGCACTTTATCAATTTAGTCCGTGAAGATTAGCTCTAGATACCTAACTATGTTCTCAAACCATGTTATTATAACAAAATGTGCAAAAAATAATTAAATTTTAAATTTTTAAAAAGATCATAAAATTTTTGCTTTTAAAATGCATTTTTGAAGCGGTGGTGCTGTTTGATAAGAAACTCATTTACGTCAGCAATTTTCAAATATAATTGTGAATGTCATTAGCAAAAATCATACATTTTCAAAATATGTACGCTAATTCACTATAAATTTGTGATATTCCTATCCCGTTATTGGTGCGCTGACATCAACTTGGTATACCTGAAACTGCATAAAAATACACAATTTTTAAAATACTGTCCTTAAAACTCCATTCCTTTAAACAGCACAAAATCCCTATGGAAAATCTACAAAAGTTTAAAAATCGGAAAATTTTGATTTTACTTGTACTCCACCATACAACTGTTCAGCACGCAGCGATATGGAAAATCATTTTTTGGTGTATTAATTTTAGATTTAAAAATTAAAAACTGTGGAAAAAAAGAAAACTGTTGCAAGTTTCAAGTAAATTTTAAAATTTTTCAACTTCAAACTGGCCATAAATTCTTTTGGTGAAGACATTTCAACGCGAAACTTTGCATGTTATAGCTTTAGGTGTAGTCAATCTAACCCTGTCCAACATTCCCCTAAATTCATAAAACCTTAAGAAATAATTGGCATCTAAAAATCAGTTTCAAATTCATGCAAAATAATTGATTATCAGAATTATTAAGGTTCGAATGACCATTTTAAAAATTTGATTGTTAATTGCGTTATTATTATTTTCCATCAGTCGAACAAAAGTTTTACAATATGCCAAGTAGTTGAGTTTAAAATGTAAATAAGTTCTAAGGACCTTTTTTTTTGTAATTTTTAAGTCAATCTTCTCATTTTGTTGAGATTCAAAGGAGTACTTTTAAAAGTTTTATTGTTAATTGTATAATTATTCCTTACCTTATTGAAAAATTCCCGAGTATGACAATAACATGGTTTTGTTTATATCAGAAAAAAAAAATATACAAATCTTTGCCAGACTTTTGTAAGTAACATATCATTTGTAAATGTCAAATGATGGTCGCTTATTTCCGTTACTGACATTTGTTAGAGCGTTGTTAAATCTCTGTTCTGTGGCATGTAAACAGTAATATTTGTTTATTTACTTATCAACCCCCCTAGAAGTATGCAATATATGACCTACTTCAAAAAATTTCGAATCTATAAGTATTTAATATGACTTCCTGCAAATAAGTAACACTAAACCCAACTAAATATCATTAATGATTCGTGTTTTCCAAAATAATCGCGGTTTTCTTTTAAGTCCTAATGTATGGCAAACAACCTTTTTGAGTGTATTTTTATATTTTTTGCTGGTGTAATATATATTTTAAAATGTGATTTTTTTAATATAAAGAAATTTTGTAATTTTAATATTTTTAATTTGCTTGAGATTTAAAATTCTCATTATTTTTGCGCCGTTAAAGATAAACGGTTAACGTGAATGGATTTAGCATGCTTAAACATGCATACTATTATTACACGCAGAGAAAAATTAGCTATTTACCAACTGAAATTTGGTTACTACTAGGGTTCCAATTAGCTTATTGCGAATTTCAGTCATTTGGTACAACTGAACATTAGTTTTCACAACAATGTTCGGTTAATTCAACTGAATTTTAGTTCCAACAAATATTCAGAAATATAATGTTAATATTGTTGTACTAACTGAATTTGTAAGTTGTTACCATTAAAATACACTTTTAAATTTTCAAAAAAAAATTTTGAAAATATTTTACACCAAAGTGTCGTAAATTTTTGAAGTTCCCCATATATTTTTACATATAAATTTTTTTCAACGTAAAGCATTCACATATTTTTGTCTTTTTGCTGTTTAATTGTCATATAAAATGCCAGTTAAATTCATATCAGTATTTATACAGCAATAACTGCTTTACCATCCATATACAAATATGAAAAAGTAAGGGAAGTCTATAATATAAAATATACTTTTAAGTAGCTTTAAGAATTTTCAAAGTTGTCTCGTATTTTATATTTTTATGCAGTTTTTTTTTTTAACACACTCACAGAAGTTTAGTTTTAGAAGGAAACTGTAGAAAATGTACTTTTTATGATAAACATTCATCATTTACTTCTGGATATAAATCATCTAAAAAAAAGTTCTATATTAGATGTACCCGATTTAAAAAAAAAAATATAATATGGAGCTTTATATAGTTTTATCTAATTTAACATTATTATATAAAATTTCTTGCGAAAAATGTGCCATATATCAATGTGTATCAATTTACATCTAATTGTATCATATAAGATTAATTTAGATACAATTAGAAGTGATTTGATACAATTGTTTCCTCATCCAATTTGAACAAATTATACGTTATACTATAATATTATATATAATAATATATAATTACTTAAATATAATATCGTATGGTTTCTTTCAATTTTAAAAACATCTCTTCCTAACTGTCAAAAACACGTAAGCGCCAAAATCATAACTTAACAGAAGATGCTTTTTTACTTTTTTTTTTTTTTAACTTTTCTTTGGTTTCCGCGACATAGTATTACATAGCAAATGGATAAACCAAAGAAAGAATACGTAAAGAGATCTCCTGTTATATTATTACTTTGGCTTTAGCTTACATCTTTTTGGCGGTTAGCGCTTAACATTAATGATAGATCTTCTCATTAAAATTCGCACATAACTTGTAAGTATGTTAAAACTATAATAAACATAAGGATTATTATAGTTTTCAATCAAGAAAATTTAAAATGAATTATAATTTAGAAAGGTTGAGTTTAAGAAGCAGAATAAACGTTTTTCTCTAAAAATTATAAACATTATTTCATTTTTTAAATCAGACTAGACTAGTTTTTGCCTTTTTAGGGACAGGCGTCATCATTGATTTTCCATTTAAATTGTAATATTATTTGTGTATTTATAATGGTCAGATTGTCTCTAAATGATAAATTTTTCAACTACCTGCCGGCTGTAAGAATCAAACCTACATTCTTCTTGCATTACAAACGTAACAATACCAATCCATGGCCGTTTAGCGATCACACCCAAGTATGGCTTGAAATGCAATGCAGCTAAAATGCAGTTTTTCTTTCCTATTAGCTTTTTCTGTAATTGTATATTACACTCTGAAGTGACCAATACTAACAAACACAAATATTCTATTTTTAGATTTTTGTGTATTTTTCTAATCTCCTCCGTCTCTATTTCACAACGTTACCAGCAGATTGACGTATGGTTTTTACGTTCAGTGCAGACAACTTTGCGTTTATGTTGAGACATCGCCATAGGGCAAATTTTATAATGTATTTTATTTAGTACAGTTTTATATTAACGTCATATAGACAGTCGCAATTAATTTTTAATTAATATGCATTTGACAAATTTAATTTAGAAAGGTTGAGGTTAAGAAGAAGAATAAACGCTTTTCTCTAAAAATTATAAACGCTATTTAATTTTTTAAATCAGACTATATTTGTTTCTGCCTTTTTATGGACAGGCGTCATCAGTGATTTTCCATTTTAAATTGTAGTATTATAATTTGTGTCTTATAATTGTTAGATTGTCTATGTATGATAAATTTTTCAACAACCTGAGGCTGTAAGAATCAAACCTGCGCATCTTCTTACATTAAATTGTTCTATTTAAAATGCAGAAAATTTGCAATTGCAAATTTACATTTGCGAATTTAGAATTTCGCGTTATTTAATTTTGCCGATTTAATTCGATTTTGTGTATAAAATTTAAGAGAAAAGCCGAAGTTTAACTATAAAGTTAAAAGTTCGGCCGCCGAACTATTTTCAATTTGGCCGAACTTTCTGAGGCCGAACAGTGAATTCATTGCTTAACTACAGACTTTTCTTCAAATTTGTGGGTGTTGTGGTGTAATGGTTAGCGCGTTGGACTGTTACACAGATGGTCCCGGGTTCGATTCCCGGTGACGACAACATCAATTTAGAAAAATAATATGTATGAGTTTTCTATCACTTATATGTATCGCTACACCCACCTTCGGTGTTCCCATAGCACTTAACCCCACCGAAGTAAAATAATGAATCAGGGCTATGAAACAAAAAGCTTCAATAAATTCGCCAACTCTACATCTCGCGCAATTACAGTGTGGCCATGTTTGAAGCCCTTCATCTTTCACCACCTTTCATCTTTCCACTATCCCCTTTCCAAAGAAAGCAACACATTAATTAATAGGAAGAATTTCCTGAGTGTTGCTTCTCTTAAAAAAAAAAAAAAAAAAAAAAAAATTTGACACTCAAAATAGCATCTAATTAGCCCAATAAACATTTTTTCCATCCGCCAAATTTGTCCATAATGCTTTAAAATACCGAATACAGACCAAATGCATTTTCTGCCCGAACTGTTCGCTCGGACACTAATAAACTAGTTAACCACAATTTAATTTTATACTTTTTGCAATTTCTAATGCAAAATTTCAGTTATGTTTTAAATTTTTTAAATTTCAGAACAATATAGAACTAATTGCTGAGATTTTAAATGGGAAAATTATAAATGAAAATTTAATTTAAAAATTTTGTTTAAGGAGAAGCAAAAACATTGTTAGACATTTCAACAAATTTGTTAATAAACCTAACAGTTTTAATAACATTTCGTGGTGGAATGAAGTTCGATGCAAAGCTTTATACTCATTAAACCGCACTTTCAAATTTATTTTGATCGGGATATGCATTATTTGCATTTTGTAGTAATTAATTAATAGCCTGGTCCCTATCCGGATTTCATCTAAGTCTAAGTCGTTAGGGGACAATATTCTTAGGATTGCTAGAGACATTTGTTAGGTTAAATCATAAACTCAATGAGAATTTCTTATTCTCGTCTAGAGGTGGGATTTAACACGTCAAATATCAAAGAAAAAACAACAACAAAATACTACCGCACTTTAAATTTTTACAAAATTAAACACTTTAGATTCGATGTAAACCCAAGTTTATTATTTATTATTTTACACTATTACAATCAACACTGTATTATGCGATATAAAGTTTTATATGAAATCATGACGATGAATACATAAAATATGTTGTAACATATGAAAAATCTACAGTAATATCAATCCATATATATTAATATATTAATATGTATGGGAACATATAGAAAATTTTCGAAAAACCAAAAGCAAGTTCAAATTTTATATGATTATTAAAATTATATATGCGCCATCACATATATCCACATTAAGCTATATCAAGCTATACGTTTTTATATAAAGTTTCATTAAATAAGATTTAATTGTATATGAACATTTTTACTCGGGTAGAGAGTCAAAGTAGTTGTCTTACATTTGTCTTTTGAAGACATTTATACTTATTGGTTTAACTTATTTGTTTGGCTGATGTTGACTGAATGAATGATAATCTGACATTTAAATATTTACTTGCGTAAATTTCGTATTACATTTCTTTAGTGTATGTGTATTTATTCCGCCCTTAACATAGACATGATTATAATCATTAGGAAATAAGCATTTACATTTAAAATATCTTTTTAGCAGACGAATTCTATAAAAACAAGGAAAAGTTTTCTTGTTTGGATTCATCATATTTACTTACTTTTGTTGTTCCATTAGGAAATGTTCCTTTTTTCTGCTGCTGTGTCATAAGTTATAAAAAAATGGCATTAAATTGTTATTTAAGTTGTTTGTAAATAAATATTTTTCTATTAAAAATTTGTAACTTAATATTGCCTTTGGGCTGTTTTTTTTTTTTTTTTGTTTGTTAAAGTTTTGGCAGGATTTTAATATTAATTAGTTTTTAAATAGCGTGAGGTACGAGGTAAATTAGTGAGGGTATGTATCCAATTGAGGCCTGTTCTCTAAAGTGGACCTTTCTACAAAATACCGTTATAAATCGGTGTTTCGATATTTTAGCGTTATTTTAACTTTAATTCAGGATATTTTAAAATGAAACCGGTAAAATCTCGAGAAAAGACCGATGATACAAAAACACAAATGTCTTTAATGAAATTGGTACCGTGGTAGCCAACTACCGTTATTATTAAAAGCTTTTGAATGCCAACCCTGGTAAGAAGTGAATAACAAAAACGTGTTAAAGCATTTTCCAAGATTTTCCCTTTTTTATAAAGGGTAAGAATTTTATTCACAATTTTAATAAAACTAATTGATTTCATAAACAAATATCATAAATAAAACAAAAAAAAATTAAAAATTAAGTTTTCATGATGTCCTCTATATTGAGAACCTTATATATTCTTATTTTGTTATTATTTTTTCCCCCAAGTTTTAGTCTTTTTTTCATTTGGTTCACGCACCACTTTAACTGTTGTTGTCTCTTACGGAAAATTTTTCAACATGCTTCACAACAACAAAAAATATTGTTTGTTTATGTTGGACAATTTTTCAACATGTTTCACAACGAAAAAATATCATTCATTTACGGCAATTAAAAAAGTTAGCAATACATATGGTAAACCCTTAAGCATACATAAAACGTTTTAATAATCAAAATTAATATAAATTTTAAATTTTTCTTTTTCGATTTTGCATAATTTTCTGACAATTTTATATACTTTTAAAGAGTTTTTTCAATTTAGGTCCACTTTAGTTTACATGTTCTCCAATGTGGACTTCTTAAGTTGTTTTGAAAATTGATATAAAACTTTTTTAAATTAGTTGATACAAGAAACTGATCTGTTACCGAAAAATGCCCAAAGAGTATACCTATAAGATGATGTGTTTGAATTTGGAATATTCCACTTAATTTATTTTATACAGCCCAAATACCAGGTGTACGGCTATATTAGGATACATTCCGTTACATAAATTAACCCCTAACGTAGGCAATATATTTTGATTTATTTGTCTGCTAAGGTTATGCTAGGAAATACATAGACGATTAAGAGCTTTTAGGATTTATAACAAAACCTCCTAAAAGTAGGTAATACATTATAGATATTATTCTTTAACATGGCAATATCTTTAAACAAATATAATTTTCTTTAAATAATATGTGTCAACCTACAAACAAATTTATTAAATTCATGAATTTAATGTTTTTTACAAAAATAAAATTTCAGCTCAAAATTATGTTGGATTGTATTAAAGAATTGTTCGTTTTAGTAATTAATAAGTGGCTGATATTTATTTTAATAATTTTAAAATAAATACAAATATATTACTATTTAAATAATAAATTGATATATATATATATACAATTGATACATTTAAATTGTATTTTTAAATAAATAAACAATTCATTTAATATTTCTAAAAGTTTTAGACCCTCCACCCCATAGTGTTATTATATAAAATTGCTATAAACATTAGCTTGTATTAATTAAACATTTGTTTCGGCACTTGTATTATTTTAAGCAAACATTTAACTAAAAATCTTAAGAAATTATTTTTATGTTGTAAAGTATGTTTTAAGTATTAATATATTTTTAAAAATTTTTTTCTTAAAATTCATTCCTCTTTTATATTCTTTTCATTTTAGGTAAGTCATAATGACATCTTTAATTGCCTCCCAAATAATTTGGTAAAGTATACGTAGTTTAAAATAATTAAAAATCTGGTTTATTTGATAGAAAACATAATTGAAAAATATAATTTGAACATAATTAAAAGAAAGAAAGAAATTAAAGTGATTTTTAAATTGCTAAAAATGTTGCATACTTCTTGGGATTATAGATTTCACATTTTGTAAACAGATTGAATAAGAAATTCTTAATTTTTGAACATTTGAACATTTTTTAATTCAGATAAGTGTGTATTGGCGTATTATATTGAGTGAACAGGAACAACTGAAATCTAAATTAACATATTCGTTAACTAAATTAAATGTTTAAGTGAATTAGGTCCTATTAAGGAAGTTGTAGTATCAATTAAAATAATTTGCAACTATTTATTTGATTTAGTTTTCATTAACATTTTAATCATATCGATTACAAATTTAATTGAATATTGCTTTTAGTTTCAAACAAATTTTTTTTATATACTATTATTATTTATTTATTTATTTTACATGAAATTGAAAATTTAATGCTAATTGTTATTGAGCAATGGCAGCGTAGGCATTCAGCTCGTTAGGAGTAAGTTAATTATAAGGATTTTACATTTATAGATTTATATTAATAGGAAGTTGATTTATAGTTAGTCTTTGTGGTTTTTAATGTTTGTTAATGAATATACATTATTTGAAATCACTAGATTTTGTTATATAGATTAGTTTCTTTTAAAAATTTTGATATTGTGCGTATATTATTTGTGGAAGGTTTAGATAGGAACGATTTGGGATCTTTATTCTGAAATATCCGATTACGTGTTGTCCTGAATTAAGGACAATCTAAAAGGATATGTTGAGGACTGTTTGTACCTACATTACAGTTAATATATTATTAAAACTTTAATTTAAATTCCAAAAAAAAAAAAAAAAATTGACAGAAATTGTGGAAATATAAAAAAAATCACTAAAACTTTAAAAAAACTCCTAAATTATAAAAAAATCTTCAAATAAAAAATTGCTGAAATTGACAAAAAAAAATTGCCAAAATTTACTCATTGTTGACACAGTGTTCCTTTTTCGATCCAGTACTTTTAAATGGCTATATTTTTTTACTGGATAAAGATAATTAAGATATTTAAAAATCTTTATATAATTCAACATCTTGACTACAATCGTGAGTTAAAAAATTGTTTAAAACTGTTATCCAGAGTTGCCAAACAATAACCTTTTTTGATGTTATATTGAAGAAAAAATATCAAAGTTTATTTTCCTGCTCACCGATCGGACGATTAATTTTTCGTATACACAAAGTTTAAAATATACAAAAAATTTACTCCGTTTTCACCTATAACACAAATTCTGTCTAGTTCTTATTAAAATACTATTACACTTATAAAAATTATAATTACGATATTTTTCCAGAATTTTTTAAAGGTCGGTGAACTTAAAAAAATTTGTTATTTTTAAATAAAGATTAGTTCAAAAAATTATAAAACATTTAAGATTTTAAAATATCTTTAGCCGTCTAGGATTTGCGTTCTGTCAAAGTTTCAACTTTAGTTCCCCTAGTGGGCGCTTTATGGGAAAAAAACAAACATTTCTTATCAGGGGTATCAAGGGGATAATGACGTAGCATTAATGAGTTAAAAAATTGTAAAATCTCCCCAAAAGTTAAAAAAAAGAAATCGGCATAATAGAAAATTGAAAATAAAACTAAAAAAAAAATTTATAATTAAAAAAAAAAAAATTGCAAAAATATAAAAAAAAATCATCTAAATAAAATTTGGAACAATTTTGGCGATTTTTTTTTTTTAATCTTAGCTTTTTTTTAAATCTGAAAGATTTTTGAAATTTTGGAGATTTTTTAGGTTTTGGTGTTTTTTTTGCAATATTGATGATTAAATGTTGGTTTTTTTTATTTCATTTTAATTTGGAAATTTTGTATACACAAAATTACGAGTAATTTTCAATCAAACACTTAATATATATAATTAAACTTTTACTTGAAAGTAAGTTTGAAATAAGACAAAAGATTAATTGAAATTTTATTGACAGTAAGTTTTTCTGTGTAAATAAATACAAGTTTTTAAAAAATGTACAAAAGTAAAATGTGTTTTTCAATAAGGACTTGACAACATTTTTTTTAAATAAAACGCAAACCATTTGAGATATTTCCAAAACTGTATTATCGACTTGAGATACAATCAAAACATTTATGAATGGCAACCGCGGGCACGTCGGCAGCAGTCGATTCCCAATTTTCGATGACTCGGTCACACATTTCTGCCGTAACGGCCGCTATTTCGCGTTGAATGTTGGTTCTGAGTTCTTCCAACGTCGTCGGCTTGTTGGCATAGACCAAAGATTTGACGTAGCCCCGAAGAAAAAAGTCTAGAGGCTTTAAATCGCACGAACGAGGCAGCCAATTCACTGGTCCATTTCTTAAGATAACACGCTCACCAAACTTACTCTTCAATAAATCGATTGTAGCGTATGCTGTGTGGCTTGTGGCACAGTCCTGTTGAAACCACATGTCGTCCAAGTCCATGTTTTCCAATTCGGCCCAAAAATAATCGGTAATCATCGCGCGATAACGATCGCCATTCACAGTAACGTGACGATCGTTATTGTCGACGAAAAAATATGGCCCAATAACGCCGCCGGCAATCAAACCGCCCCAAACAGTTATTTTTGTGGGTGAATTGGTGATTCATGAAGCACATGAGGGTTTTCACCAAACCAATAACGCATATTTTGCTTAAATGAGCCAAAAATGAGCTACGTCACTGAAGATGATTTTGCGATGAAATTCGTCATCAAAGTTGCGGTCACCGACTCCGAATTTCGGTAGTACATTTTTATAATTTGCATACGTTGTTCGTTCGTGTTTTTTACCATGATGAAAATGTTGAGTTTACTGGAAAAAAATTAAATTAACAGTTAGATGATCAGTGAAATAGTGCGTTCACAAACTAAATTCAAAGTTGTCAAGTACATATTGGAAAACTCTTTACAACTTGAATTTTATAGAATGCAAATAAGAGCATAGTTATTTTGCTAAAATCAGCAGAAATTTTTGTTAAAAAATCTTAGATTTCTGATTTAAGAAGAGCAGTTTTTTTTTTGGGATTAAAACAATATCTAAGAAAAAACTTTAAAAACTTTTAATTTTTTATGAATTTTTTGTCAACTAATATGTAGTTACAAATTTTTTTGTTGCTGAATTTAGCTGATTAATTTGTTACTTTGAATTAACTTGAATTTAGCTAAAACATAACTAAATATTTATAGATTCAACAAATTAATTTTTGCTAGTCTTATCTTATTAATATTTAGCAAAAAAAAAAATAAATCTGCTAAATTTAGGAGCTTTTTCTGCAACGTCAATTTTACAAATTTTTAGTAGTTTTAGCAACAAAGTTTTACAAATTTTTTTCTATTGCTGTACTTTATTATATTATAAATTTCAAGTGATATTTAACACTCTTTTTTAAAAATTTATGATGGCGAGATCTTTTATTCAATTTCCTAAGATATTTATCTATGAAGAACATTTCACTACCCAGTAAAATAGTGAAATCAAAATAACAGGATGCAGAACAACTTATACTGTATTATAACAGGTTCTAATTTCTGTTCTATATGGAATTTGTCCTATTTGCAAACTGGAACACGTTACTTTAGAACCAGTTCTAGAACCAGGTATACACCTGGTTTTGAAACAGCGAAACCTTATATTTTGTCTCCCAGAAACCTGTTCGACAACAGGTTCCATGTAACCATGTGGGTGGTAAACAAAGCTGTTCTAGAATATGTTCAAAGGTAAGCTGTTCTAAACAATTTTCCTGGGTACTTTATGAATTTTAATTTTATTTTTATAGAATTGCATTGCCTATCTTAGGGTGATTAAAATTGAAAGCCTACTTTAAAGCTTAAGGTAATTAACAGTTCTTACTAATACTCATGTAATTGCCGTTTGTAACATTTAACAAGAGTTCTTAACTAACATTTAATTTAAAAAAATCAGTTTTTGAAAGTATATTTCCCCTACGTTAAATAACCATCGCCAAAATGTAAAAAAAAAACACAAAACAATCATTATACTTCCTGCTATGATTATAAAACAAAATTTATGTGCATATATTGGGTTTGTACTTAACCACAATATATTATGCATTATCACATTTCCGCTACAAACCGGAAACTATTAAAAATACACAAACACACACACACAAGTAAGATACTCGCACACACATAGAGCAACTGCATATAAATGTATACCATATTTACTACTAAACTAACCATGTTCACATTTAGCATTTTGTTACATTGAGATTTGGAAATAAAGTGTTAGTGAGGGAGAAAGAGAAGTCTCTTTGCCTGAGGGAAGTATCTTTTTTTTGTGTAGGCTTCATATTCTTCTTTTTAACAATTGTTTTTTTTTTTTTTGGCAATTTGTGGTAGTAAAAATGTGAAAAGGGATTGTGTTATACAACAGCATAGACATATTGCGCTTTTCACTTTTTGTGAAAAATACATTTTTACCATGTTGCTGATGCCTGCTGCTTACATCTACCAAATATTAAGCATCATCAACAGCAACATATTGTGGTTTCTCTAATGTTCTCCTCCCTATTGTAGTTGTTACACACATTATCATAGAAATTTAGCAAAAGTATCTACATGAAATGTGTGTACCATTGTGTTGTATGTGTGTTACGGAAAAGTGGTTACTTAAAATCATTAACTGTAATAAAATAAACTTTGCTTTTTGATTTTTGGACTATTATGTTGCAATAGAACAAGCTACGTACAAGTAAGTAGTTACAACTACAGTAAAACCTTTAAAAATCAGTCAATTTTACTATTTTCCTTTTTTTTTTGTGAAATTTGTGACAGAATCATAAAACATTCAGGAGCAATAGTCAATTAATGTTTTAGCTTTAATACTATATTTCTCCGATAGGGGGAGCAGTAAAGCTCCAAAAGCAACACAGGATTTATATTTAGTCAGGCTTAAGTCTCCACGAAGTTTTTTGGAAAATTCTTTAGCGACTTGAGTTCAAATGTCAAAGGGTTAAAGAGGAATATCTTTGCTTATGTCCCAAAAGATTTTTAAAGATTTTTGTAAGATTTTTTGAAGAGACACATGATTTTATCCAAAAAAGTGGGTTATGCAGCACACAATTGTTTACTTTTATTTCTCTTGTGATTTGTTTTCTCGAAACAGATAAATCAGTAATCAAGAGTCCCAGTCTACTTAAATAAAATAAAGCGGTGTACAAATTATAAGTTTAAGAATTACTTTGAATTTTACGAATTTCGACCTCTATAACTTCAGAAGTAGTCAGTGTATGGGAGCTAATATCTTTGCTTATGTCCCAGCGATCTTCGTCCGGATCATTATTTTGAAATGCTTGCGAAATCAATTACAACGCTTCAGATATTAGCCGTGATAAGCTTTTTGTGTTCTGTTTCATATTTTTTGTGTTAAAAAAATCGACAATCGTTTTTATATTAACGACGTAAATAGAAGCATTTGCTACGCAACTTCGATGCAATGCGACGCAAACTGAAACATAAACGATAAAACTTCGAAGTCACAGCAAATTTTTAAACGACGCAACTTCGAAACGGCACAAATCGAAGCGACGCAAACCGGGGTATTAGTGTACTTGAAAGAGCTAGTAACTGCACCTATATCTGTTGCTACGGTCGCTTTACTTGTTGTAGGTAATAGTAAAGGGTGGTTTTATAGAGGTATAGAACTTTAAAATGGAATAAAACAAAGATGAATTTTATAAATTGACATGAAATTTAATTTCTTCGAAAGATAATCTTCTGGCATTATAATTTAAATATGACTTCTGGCATATGACCGCCACGGCTGGCTCGGACGTATTATATTCTGGAGGTCCAATTTTCGAATACTTTGCCAACATTTGTGGCCGTATATTGGCAATAACGCGGCGAATGTTGTCCTCCAAGTGGTCAATCGTTTCGGGCTTATCGGCATAGACTTCTCATATTCCCACATAAAATAGACCAGCGGCGTTAAATCGCACGATCTTGGAGGCCAATTCACGAGCTGTGTGACATGTTGCACCGTCTGGTTAAAACCACAGCTCCTGCACATCACGGTTGTTCAATTGATGAACGAAAAAGTCAGTAATCATGGCACCAATGACTGTAACGTTCTGACCAGCATCGTTTTTAAAGAAGTACGACCCAATGATAAAGCTCACCAAGCAGTCAATTTTTCTGGATGTAACGCTGTCTCAACATACACTTGAGGATTATCATCACTGCAAACACTACAGTTTTGTTGACGTATTAACCAAAAGCGAGCTTCATCGCTAGACCGTAAAATAGACGTAGTGCTCGATACGTATTTCTAACAGAACCATGATTTTCATAATAAATTTGCACAATTTGGAAGCTTCGTTCAGGCGTCAGCCTATTCATGTTGAAATACCAACCAAACTAAACATAAAATACTTGACAGCTGACAAAATGGCCGCCAGGTAAAAAAAATGTTGCCAACTTCAAGTTATATACCTATATAAAAAACACCCTTTAGTATTTATTCTTTGCTGCCTGCATCCGAGCTGCATCATGTGGATAACACTTACGTATATTTGAAAATTTGGTTTTGTTAGTAGGTTTAACTCTTTGGTCAGTTAGTTTTTAAGTTTCGTTATCAGAGTTGTGCTAGTCTATCGTTTTTTGAATGTTTATCTAAAACTAAAACTGTACATGGTAGGTACATTTAGGTTTAAGGGTAGTGGTTACCTTTTATCGTTGTAGTTGTTTGTTGCCTGTTTGTTGTTAAGTGTTTAACATCATGTATATTTTGCTTTAGTCTTGTAGCAGCAATTTTCATTTTCAAGTATTTCACATTGTGGTTTTTCCTCGAAAACATCATTATGAAAAGCTTAAAATCATTTCATTTTAAATGAGTTTATATAACACAGTATTTAACCAATATACTACTCCTAAAACTATGCAATATACTTTTTGAAAGCATATGATTTTGAAACGGCAATTAATTTATTATTTTTAAAGCGCACTATGAAGAAAAAATAGATAAAAAGGTGGTTAGATTTGTCATATGGATTTTTAGAAGTCAGAATAAGACAACTTCTATACCATTAAAAATGTAGCTAACATACTACTTAAAGTGTGCTGTACATTTTGAAATATATTTATTTAAATCGCAAATTTTCATTAAATCGGCTAACTATTTAAACTTCGATTTTCAATAAATATTGTGCGAATGATTGTTCCACTAGATAAAGAATATATGTGGTACAAATTTAAGAAAAGTCTGTAAGTTTAACCCATGGAGAACTGCAACCGAAGTTCGGCATTTTTTTTTTTTTTAATTCTCGTTATTTTTAACTAATTTTGGCAAGCTGAACAGGATTTTTTTTAGCAAAATTCAATTATAATTCTCTGCCGATTTTTTATATAACATTTTTTCTGTTGTTGGCTATATAAATTGGTATTATTTTCTATAAGTATTTTTATTTTACTATTGTTTATTTTTTTGCTATTTTCTGTATTTTTATCAGCATATTGCAACTGTCATGTTAACTGTCATTTACATTTATACACATTTATTTATTCAAGTGGATTTGTTTACATTTATATATTATTTTTTTATATGTATTCTTTTATTTAAAACAAAGGGCTGTGATAAAAAAAAATCCTCCGCTCTGTGTGTATAATAATTGTTCTATGTTTGCGTGTTATTCTATATATAATCATATAAAATAACAAAAATGTTATTATTGGGGTATAGCTGTAGGGTAGCATAAGGTAATGCTGAAAATTTAACCTTAAAAAAGATTTTAAAATTTTAATTAATTGTATTACACTACGAATCACTCTACATAATAGATGTCTCAAATTGTTTAACTAAAAAAGTATGCAGCAGTTTTGTAACATTGTAATGTTTAGAAACTATGCTAGAGTTTTACACTCCAAAAAAAAAGCTAGTATAAAAATTAGTAAAACAATTTTCAATCTCACTTCTCTATTATTTTACTAATTATTAGCATAAAGATATTTATTAGTAAAATTTTTTGCTATTCTTATTAAACAAAATTTTGTACTAATTTTGGTTGCTAATTTAATTTTACTAACTTTTAAAACCCGATTTGGTAAAATTAGCACAAAAAAAAAAATCTAATAATATATAATTTAAAGCTAAAAATTATTTGATCCCACATAATTATTTGATTTCGCCCTATTTGAGACACAATATAGGCAAAAATCCTGAACCTTAAATAATGCAGTTAAATATTAACTACACTCAGGAAATAAAGTTTCATCATATTGATGAAAATGTTTCATGAATCGTTTGTCATATTTAAATTGAAGACAAAAGTTTTATAGATTTCCATCATTTTATAAAAATGTTGCATAAAGTTTGTGAAAATAATTTTAATAATTAATTTTATTAAATATTTTTTTATTTCCATATATAACCACTAATATTTGGAGTTTACTAAATTTTAGTAATTTTAGTAACTTTTACTAATTTTTCTACTATTTTAACTTTACTAAATAATTACAGTCACGTTTTGGTACAATTAGCAAAACGATCTTTCGACCTAATTAGATAAACAAATCACACGTATCGTGAATAAAAAGGAAAATGTTTGTTCCCCTGTAATTTTCATTCCCCCTCAAGTGAAAATTGGTATCGTGAATTTGCCCTGAAATTGTATTCACGAGTGAATGATTACACAAAGGGAACTTTTATTCACGATTAGAATTGAGTGAAAAGGGAAAACAATTCGAATGAAAAAATATTTACGATAGGTGTGAATATGTAACAATTACAGATTTTTTGTTAACTTTTACAGACTTTTTTATTTGAGTGTATGACAAATTTTAAATTTTAATTTAACACAAGACACAATAAACTTCTATTAGTGAGCAAAAAAAAAATTGTATGGAGTTTGTGAAAAATTTGATGATTTGGTTTACAATATGCAATAAAAAACATTATTAAACTGGCCCCTAAAAATATGCTTTTGTATATAAATATATCTGAAGTATAGCTGAATTTGACACTTAGAATCAATAGTTATACAAATTTTGTATAATCTTATGTATACATGTTATTTAATATTTGTGTGCATACTATTTTTTAATAAGGGAATGTTGCCTAATGTGGTCTGGTCTCTAAAGTGGACTTTTAATTTGTTTCCTGTTGTTGTATGAATGTGTCAAAAACTTTTAATTTTCGCTATCTGTATTTTAAAAAAGTTTCGACGTGAATGCATACGTTTTTCTATAAAAAATAATTTTTATTTACTATAAAGTATAATTTTTATTTACATAAAAATTTAATAACAAGCCAGTTTTAAAGTATTTCCCAAATCGGTTTTTTGCAATTTTAATAAAACTAATGCCACGGCTTAACGGAGGAATTGCCGTGGCGGAACACTTGTTTGAGATGCTTTTCCAGCATTTCAAAAAAGTGGTTTACCAGTATTTGTTTTACAATAATTTCAGTGGTTTACACAAAAAATACATTGGCAAAGAATTGACTGAGACCACTATGCCTACATTGGAAAAATAAAAATTAGAAATGCTCAACTCACAGTGGGTTATTTGAAAGAAATAATGGTAATAAAACTAGATCTTTTAAACTACAGATCCGATCGATATGAATTAAATGGGAAGTTGTAGAAGAGATCTTAATCTTTTGTAATATTGTGATTGGGTTACTCTGATTAAGTATATGCTGTAGTTACAGGTTGTCTACCTGGTGTATTAAAAATATTTTGGGCCGTGTAACTTTTGTAAATGCGCGCCGATTGTTTAGCATGGAGAAATGTTGTAAAGTAATGAAAAACATGCTTATAGTGACCTGCAACCGAAGTTTGGTGACCTGCAACCGAAGTTTGAAAGTTTTTAAAAATTCTCGAAACAAAAATATGTTGTGTGGCACATAATTTTAAACTAATTTTGGCACGTTGAACAGGATTTTTTGGATTGTATAATGCTAAACTGTTGCGACCAGCGATCTACCCCTTTATTTTGGAAAAAATTTCAATAATGAAGGACATTGGTCGCAGGTCGCAAGTTTTTTTCAAGCAAACCTATTTTAGCAAAAAACGGCTATTTAGCAGTTATCCTTCACTTACGTTCTAAACTATCAATTATTACACGTCGTGTTAGATCAGTGTGTAGAACTGTCGGCTGTCAATCTGTCGGCCAGGGTTCGAATCCCTGCAGGACTAATAAAATTAGAAATGAACTTTTTTGTAATTTTATTTTGGAAATACAATTTTATTGTTTCGAGAACATTGTAAATTTAGTTGATGTAGTGCTTTTTCGATACTTTTTGAACGATTTAAATACAAATTTTCATAGCATTTTATATGCTATTAGAGAGTTTTTTTTATATAGCCTAAAACAACATAGAGAAGAGAGGACACATTAGAGAAGATTCTCTTATATATTTTATTTATTAATTAAGAATTGCTTTTAACAAATTTCGACTAAAATTCAACATATTTTCTCGAAATTAAAACACTAAAAAGTTTAATAATTAAAAATAGAACCTTCACCACCAAAAATTTTATTTTTCATAAAAATTCCTTTGAAGCTTTTACTTTCATCTGGTTAGCAAGAAAAAATTAGAAAAAAATGTACGTTAATGAAATGTTTTGAACTTAAACTGAAATATGAGCCTTAAGCTAAAATATAATATGAAAGAAAATATTATTCACTAAAACAAAAAAGTTTTTTTTTTCACAAAAGCAGAAAAAAAAATGTAACAAATAAAATTAATGATGGTGTATAAATTATTTTTTATTAAAACAAAAAATATATTGTTGATAATGCACCCGCTCTCTCTAGTCCCACAATTTATTCTCAGAATTTTTTTATATTTTTAAATTATCATGAGTTTGATATGAATAACAAATGATTTTTAATTTGGCTCTTGAATTGTTTTTATTTATTTAAATATTTTTTTTTTTTAAGAATTATATTTTTGTATTGTATTTCTTAAAAATATTGCATATGCTAGTTATGAATAAATTTTAAATATTGTTGCATATTTTAAGCATTATTTTGTGCATGTTAGAAGTTTATAAAAAATGGTGCCTACTTTATGGCTAAACTTTTTTTGAAATCGAACATTAATTCAAGTGTTTAAAGATTTTTTTTAATAAACCACAATATTGTCTACGTTAGGGGAAAAATCGTTAAAAAAAAGTTGCATATGTTAAGGATTGCTTCTCCGATGATAAAAGTTTCTATATACTCATATACAACTAGATATCACTAATAATGATATCAATTTGTATGTTTGTAATGTTTGTACTGATTCATTAAATATGTTAATATGTGTGGCAATATATTACGATATATGTTCATATCTTTTACTTAGTTTATTAATATTTTTTAATATAGCGTGATATATCATCATATATCATTGTATCGTGTGCTATATATTAGCATATCTTGTGTATCTGATCATACGAAATGGATATAGATCTATATATAACCGTATGTTCTGCCATACACGGTAATATCTAAGTGTACAATTACTCAAAAATAAATATATCTCTATATATATATATAATTATATATGGCAAAACATATCATTATATATAAATATATATAGTCAAATTTAATTAAACAAATTTTTTTTATATATTTTTTTTTAGCTCCGTTTATAATTATAATATAAATAAGTTTTAAAATTTATTGCAAAAAAAAACATGAAAAACTAAATTTTTTTTCTTATGTATTAATATTTTCTTATTAAAGTACTAAAAAACAACCTTACAATTATTAGGTTTTAAACCAACCAACATATAGACAAAAGAAGAATGAGGT
Source organism: Delia radicum (assembly GCA_021234595.1). Classification (NCBI taxonomy): domain Eukaryota; kingdom Metazoa; phylum Arthropoda; class Insecta; order Diptera; family Anthomyiidae; genus Delia; species Delia radicum. The sequence goes on along the minus strand of CM037851.1, from coordinate 68,541,109 downwards.
ACTCAACATCTGTTAAATTTTATATGCCAACTGGTTTTAAGAGAAACAGTTGTTTAGAGGTTTTTTATTGAATATTTTTTAGTATAAGTTTGATATAATTTTTATTAAAAATAAAAATTATGTTTTTTTCGACCTTTAATTGTGCAATGAAAATGAAAATTATTCAAGTTCGAGGCCATACTCTATATTTCTTTATTAGGATATTGTCCTAACAAATAATCTATAGATTATTTGTTTTCAAATTTATTATTTGACCACGTTGGTGGATATTCAATACACATCAAACAAGTTTTCAATTTATTTTTTGATCAATGGTTATAATCTTTAACTTCAAACTCATATGTATATTAGTTCTCATGTAGTGAGTAAACTAGTTCATATGTATGGTTGATGTTTGGCATGGGATTGTTACCGCTTTCAAAACGTGTTCTGATGATGGGAACCTAGAAAATTCCCGAAATAGATCTATCAACACATTCCTGAAAGGGTCAAATAATAAATTTGAAAACAAAAAACTCTATAGATTATTTGTTAGGACAATATCCTAATAAAGAAATATACGCATGGGTTCTACATTCCGAAAATGAAGTGAAAGTGAAACTTACGCTCAATTTGTGTTCTCAATTCCACATAAGTGATTTAAAAAGAAAAATTTCATTTTCACTTTGTTTCTAGTGGAATTGAAGTGATTTGATGTGTTCTAAAAAACAATTTTACTACAAAAAAAGTAATTGGAAAACGGTATTAGTTAACTGCGTGAAAAATCAAACTTTTTAGAAAATAAAATTATTTTGGATCTTAAAAGTAAAAAAAAAATAAACAATGTAAGAAAATGTGATATGTTTTTAATATACGTTTATTTAATTGAAAAAGTGTTGTATTTATTAGGGGAAAATACATGAATCCGGACAAGAGGCCGCATTTTTAACATTCATGGAAACAAATTATGGTTTGGCTAAAGGTTTTGAGAAGGGCGACAAAACAGTTGCCGACCAGTTGTGGAAGGACTTAGCAAGTACATTAAACAGCTTAGGACCTCCAGAAGAGGAAATCAAAATTGCGCCACTCATTTTATATTATTTTAAAAATAAGTATTTTTTTGTTCAATTTTTACTTTTGTTAAAAAATGCACTCTTCTTCATTGCAATTTCATTCACTTTAAAGTCATAATTTGGTTTTTTTCTCGCATTTTTTTACGTTGTTGCTAAAAACGAAATGAAAATGAAATCGTCGTGAAAAAAACGATCCACTCGTTTTTCAGAACACAGCGGAATTGAAAATGTGGAATTAAAAACGATTCCACTTTCACTTCGTAGTGGAATATAGAAGCCAGGCCATAGAGTATGGCCTCGAACTTGAATATTTTTCATTTTTTAGTATATATAAACAAAAATTGGTGTTAATTATACAAAAAATATTATTAACTTTAAAATTGAATTAAAATTGCTTAAAATTAAGAAAATTAATTATTTAAAAGTACCACTGTTAACACATTTTCTAGCAGCCAGTTCCAGTCTCTTAAAACCAGTTCCAGTTTTTAGAAGAGGGGTTGGAAACGTCTTGTTTAAACAAATGAAACATTTTAAAATTGTTTTTAAAATTTTTTAATTAAAAATCTTTAAAGATAAAATTGTATTAAATAATATATAATTTTATCATATTTGATAGACCCATTTTTCGCATCAAAATATATGAGATTAGATCCCATGTATGCCATTTTTCGGATCAGATAAGATGTGATGTTTAATTATATGTTATACTATATATAATTAGATAAAAAATTGCAATTTATGAATGTGTGTTTGTTACAAGAAGTTACTTATACAAGGTGGCGCAAAAATAACCTTCCGATGTTTTTTGGCTGTAATTTAAAAAGAAAATGAAAAACTTTGATTCTTCTTGTGGATTATTTTTATTTGGTATTTTAATTTTTTTTACATCAGGTCGAGAATATGATGTCATGTAAATGGCCGCCGCCACAGTTGATTGTCATTTGAGCCCTTTTTATGGCATTTTCCAATACTTTGGCCAAAACTTCCGGCGATAGGTCCTCACATTCTTGACGGATATTATCTTTAAGAGCTGCAAGAGTCTGAGGCTTGTTGACATAAACCCGCGACTTCAAAAAGCCCCACAAAAAGAAGTCTGAAGTGGTCAAATCAGGCGATCTTGCTGGCCAGTGCAAATCGCCAAAACGGGAGATTAGGCGCCCGGGAAATGCATCCTTCAGCATATCGGTTGTGGCACGTGCATTGTGTGCCGTTGCACCACATGTTTTCCAATCCCAATTCATCAAGTTGCGGCAAAAAGAACTCGTTGATCATTGCTCTGTAGCGCTCACCATTCACAGTAACCGTTTGGCCCGCGACGTCTTCGAAGAAAAAAAGGTCCGCTGACTCCTCCAGCGAAAACAGCACACCGTACAGTGACTTTGAGCAGGTGTAATGGCTCTTCGTGGGCTACACGCGGATTTTCAGTGCCCTAGAAGCGTAAATTTTGCTTATTTACGTACCCGCTAAGATGGAAATGGGCCTCATCACTCATGATTATTTTTGATGAAAAATCATCTTCCTCTTGGTGGTGATTAAGGATGGCTTGAGCGTATGTTACACGCGATTGGCGGTCAGCAGCTAACATCTGATGCACCGTCTGAACTTTGTACGGAAACATCTTCAAATCTTGTACCAAAATTCGCTGTAAAGACCGTCGACTGATACCCATTTGCGTGGCACGTCGTCTGGTCGATGTCGACGGCGCTTCCATGACATCCTCGGCTACAGCAGCAATATTCTCTGCAGAACGGCTACTCCGGGGTCTGCCACGCCTGGCAGCATCTCGTGTTGTGCCAGTCTCTTCGAGGCGAGCGGCTAAACGTCGCAGTGTTTCACCAGTAGGCGTTGGACGGCCAGGAAATCTGCGACGAAATTCACGTTGTGCCAAAGTCACCGACCGATTATTTGTCAAATAAATAGTCACCAATAATCCGCGTTCTGGAGCAGTGTAGCGGAACATTGTTTATTAACGTGTATTTTGCATGTGTTTACTACACAAATGTCAAAACAGAACTGACATTAGGGGCCAATCGCAAAATTTATAGCATTTTCTGATAGGAGGATTACTTTTGCGCCACCTTGTATATACATTAATCACAAATTTGCTTAAAAAATTATGTATATTTTAAGGTTGAATAAAAAGATAAATATGAGTTTTTTTAAACCTCATTGTCTACTACTTTTAAGTGAGTATTTTATACTGTTCATTTTTACATCTAACTAATTATATATTATTTAATCAACAGGTATTGTGTATACAAAAATCCTTGCATATTTTTAGGCATAATATACTTTTGAACAGTATATGTTACAAAAGTTTTGATATATATTGATATATTTTCATAATTTTTTGTTATTTTAAACTTTCAGGGTCGTTAACTTATCTCAGGAAGTTAATTTAAACATAACTTTCACCTAAATAGGTCTAACTAGTTATACCAGGTAAAATTTAACCATAATACGTTATCAATATCGATTTTGACCAAATACTTTTTCTAATTGAGCAATTTGCATCAAAATTACATCGATATGTTGTTGGATATTTTCTTATAAATGTATATTTTTGCATATTTTGCTATAAATTCATGTTTTATGGCATATTTTGACATTTTTTTTTTGCATATTTTTAATTTAAGTGCGTATTTTTTGCATATTTGGTAAAAAATAATATAAAGTTTTAATTAAAAATAAACAAAAGAAAACATTTGTAACCTTAAACATAGTTAGTTTTAATAGTTTATAAATAGTTTTTATTTTTTAGACATTCATATTGGATTTTTATCGCATATTATTTTGGTTATTGTATGGTTTTTGTAAAAAATTAATGTAAAATCATAAAACAGTCATTTGATGTGGTTTGTTTTTTTAAATGAACTACAAGGTTAGTAAAAAATTTAATTTGTTCTACAAATGACTGACATTAAAAATAAAGAAACTATATTACATCCCAAACAACTACATATTTTTAAAGCAGAAGTTCCCTGAGTGTGCCAATACCGTATTTTGGCTTTAAAGAATATATCACATTGAATTCATTTTAAATGTCGTATTGTCATTGAGTAAAAATGTTACGTAATGAAAAAACTTATAAAGCAACTAAGTTTGTATTGAGGATCTTCGAATCTGCAACAGTTTGCCAATATTTGTGATTTTTTTTTTTTGTGATTTTTTTGATGGTGATTTTAGTGTGCAACATTTTGATTAAAGGTTATAACTTTATTTATATATCGTATGTAGAGTGCATTATCAGTGCATATTTCTATGGATAAATTTTATCAATGGTTGTAAGAAAAACTTGGTTAATATTTTGATAAGTTAATGATAATATGATAATAATTATTTTTAACAATGGTTAAGGCTATTTCAAGGGTTAAGCAGATGATAAATTGAGATAAGTTAATAGGCCTTAATATTATTCTTTTGTAACAATGTTCATTTTAAACATACACAAAATAATGTTTTATATATTTTTTTTTTATATAACAAAAAAATTAAGTTTTAAAAAACTTTTTTCTTTTTGTACAAGTAGTTGAAGTATAAACATGATACATCATAAACTTTTTTAATAACTGCAAGTTTAACATATTTTGTTTATGCATATAAGTATAATTTTGTTTGAAGAGATTTTGTTGTATGTTGTAGTAGTAGTAGTAGTAGTAGTTTGTGTTGCTTTTTATATTATATTTATTATATACACCAACACATGCACAAAGGTTGTGTCTATCTAAAGATATTGTTTCGTGTTCATATGCCCAACTGTTGACAATGCTTGAACTGTTTTTTTTTACCATGAATGATCTTCTTTTCGCCTCCTTCTCCTTTTTTTCATTTAATAAGGGCATTCATGTCACAGAAATTTAGGTCTTGGAAAAAATGCAAAAGTTTTTTCAAAAACACAACAAAAAACACAAAGAAGAATATTTTCCACAAATTATTTTCTTTGTGTTTGTTGTTGTGTTTTGGAAAAAGTTTAGACTTTTGCATTTTTACAAGATCAAACTGTATGACATGAATGCCCTTAATATAATAGTGTGTAGTGTTAAACATTTTGTAATAATGATGATTTGTTTAAAGGTTGTTGCTGCTGATGCTCCAACTGCTGTCATTTTGACGCTTTTGTAAGGTTACTTTTATGTTAATGTATGCGTGTGTGTGTATATTTTTACAGATCCCTGCTAAACATGCATTTTTCAGGGATGGAAAACTTAATTTTTTTTTTTGTTAGAATCGTGTTAAATGCTCAAAAATATTTGAAAATATAAAAAGAAATAGAGAATTTTTTTTCCAAAAAGTTTGTGTTATTAAATTTGTGTCTAACAATTTGTTGTTTTATTATACTTTTCAAAAATATATAAATATATTAAGGATTACTTAATATTTAAAATTATTTGCATATGTTAAGGATCTATTTATAAATAAATACCCCATATGCATAATCATTCTTTAAAATTTATTAAGTATTTATTAAATGATTTTTATATGAAAATTTGTTCAATAGCCCATTCATAAAATTTTTAAAGTTATTATCCATATAACTATATATCTTTGGTAGAAGTATAAAAAATTGTGCCTGCTTTAGGGCTTAAGAATTCTGGACCCAATTTTTCAGTTTTTTATGCTTATGCTGTATTTTTTTTTTTTTTTATTAGTTAATAATCTTATAATTACAAATTATATACTATTACCCTAACCGAGCACTAGCTACTATGGCCTTCGGCGCGTTGTAGCGAAAACAGACCAGTGCCTCTGGTGGGAATCGAACCCACGACCCCCGCACTGATAAGCCAGCACGCTAACAACTAGCCTACCGGGGCGCACGATGCTGCATTTATTATTTATATATTTATTATTTGCTTATTTAATTTTTAGTTTTAAATTGATCCTTAACATAACCAAACATTTTTAAAGTTATCCCTAACATATGCAATATTTTTGAAAAGTAAAACAAAACAAAATGTTTAACAGATCAAAAATATGCTAAAATGTATTCGTTTGGCTTAAAACATAAATAATAGTTGGTTTTTATTGAAATACTACTACACTTATAAATATGTTAATGTTATGGTTACCATATGACAAATAAAAAAATGGTCATAAAGGCCTAAAAGCGTCAAAGTTTAAATTTAAATTGCGAATAACGCCGCTTGAGACCGCATGTAGACACAACACTCACAATAACTCAAGCCTAAAAATACAAAATGTATGTCAAAATAACAAAAATTTTCGTTCAATGAAATAATTTTCTTAAATTTTACACAAGTTTTTGTTATTTTGAGATTTTTTCGTATCTTTTTATATGGGTTATTATGAAAGAATGGGTTATTTATGATATGGGTTATTTATGAAATTATTAAAAAAAATATTTCAGCGCAATAGTATACCTTTTTTTTGTACTAAATTTCCTTAAAATCATTATAGGAAGTATTTTCCTATACATTGTCATACACTGTTTGGCAATGAAATTGTTAGCTTGAGCTTGTCCCGAAAAAACAACATGTTCTTCTATAAAAATGTTTATCGTTGCCTACTTTAGGCGATATTAGGTTTAGGATGTTTCTCGAAAACTGGCGCATAAAAGAGAAAACGTTTATACAAGTATTATTCCTCTTACCATGATATAACTACAAATCAGAAATAAAAAAACCCTAACCCTTAATAGGTGTTTTGTTAAAGCTCTGCCTATTATGGAGGCTGTAGCTTTTTTAAAACTTCGCGTTCTGGTGAGATCTAGGCAGATCAAAATACATATATCAACCTAGCTAATATATTTATTTGAAAAATGTTATTTCACCACAAAAATATTTGTTTACATATTTAATGTTTTTTTCATTACTATTTTTCTTTGTTTCAATTGTATCACATACACAGTGGAGGGTATACAACAAAAATTAGTAAAACTGATTTTAATGAATGTACTTGTTTTTCTATTTATTTTCTTTGTTTAAGATTACGTTTCAGTCTTTGACATTCCGATGTACATACTAAGGGAACAAAGAAAATAATAAAGACAAATACAAGACAGATACAACTTTTTATTTTATTTATCTTATAAACGCAGAGCTGTATTTAAGTTGTCTTATTATTTATAACTAAAATTTTCAATAATAGCACACAACTAAAACTTTAACTAAAATTTAGTCGAGTTAACCTTTTTTTTTTGCTGTTTTTATTTTACTAATATTTAGCAAAAAGATTCTGCTAATTTTACTGATTTTTCCTGCAACGTAATTTTTATGTAATTTTTAGTAACTTTTTCTGTTATTTTTACAGACTTATTTGTATGAGTGTATAGAATTGATGGTCTGAACCTTAATAACTTTTTTGATGTCATGTCGTGTAATTGAACCTTTTTTTTTGGACTGCATTAGTTAAATAAATTCATTGTAGCCTAAAATTGGACATCTCTATGGTTCAAATAATAATCTATTTTGAAATCTTTTAAATTGTTTAAAAAATATACAAATTTTACTCTCACTTTTGTTTTTTCATGATCATTTTTAGAAGTCTCGTGCAATAAAATTCGTTTAAGATGAAGTCGGCTCATATCAGATTTTCCAGATATCTAAACCTAAAGTTTTAACATTGCGAATTGAGCTTTATTCATAAAACTTTTTATATTATCTGAAAGTCCTTTCGGTTCTGATTCAGCGCACATCAAACTTGTTGACTTATTTGGCCTGTGTAATTCAATAAATTTAATTTACATGCTTCTCAAAAATAAGTCATACAATTTATAATATTTTTTTAATTTTATAAATTTTTTTTTTATAATTGCTTAAATTAACCCAATAAAATATTTGTTCTTTCACACTCCGGGTTGTGAAAGAAAATCAAAAGATTAAAAAAAAATTATCTATAAAGTCCAGAGCGATCCGGAAAATTTTACGTTTTTGTAAAAGTCTTTTATTTTAGAATCATGCAGATTGAGTGTTTACTTATTTTTACTATATATAGAGCTTCCTATGTTCTACACAAAAATTTTAAGAAGTAGACAAAATTTTTGTTTTCTCTTGTTTTTTACCTTATTAATCCGTACGACTGCAACGTATGGATCAAAGGTTTGCGTGAATGTTTTACAAAAGATTCTCTTGTGAATACTGATGCCAGCTTTGACTAAAAGTAGCAAAAAATAGGATATTTTGCTTAAATGCAAACTTGTTCCTAGGTAACTAATTTTTTCGATGTTTTCAAAATGTAAATCATTTTTTATCTCGGAACAAAAAAAAATGTTGTAATAAAAAATTTGTTGCGAATGTTTCTCAAGACATTCATGAAGGTCTTTCCTAAGGGTTATCAACTTTTATAATGTAGCACTTTTGAGCTACAAAAAAAATTGTTTAAGTACTGAATTTTCCATCTCTGCCTTGTATTTTTTTCTATATACTAGTACCATTGTATCGGTAGTTGTGTTAAACGCTTTGTTTGTTAAGCCCTTAAGCGTTGCGTTTTTGTTGGTGTTATTTTTGTTCATAGTTGCTTTAGTTTTGTTGTTGTTTTTAGTGTGTTTTATACATTGTTTACTTGTTTTGTAGTAGTAGTGATATTTTCTACATAAACATTATAACACTTTGCCACTTTAATTTAAATATGCATATTTTTTGTATATTTTTTTTTTTATTTTTGCATAGAAAATCATCAGGGAAGTCAAATTCTAATTTTTGTCTAAAAAATTGATTTTCGTAAGATTGGCTTTTTCATATTTTTTTTTGCTTTAAATGCTTTTTTCAAATTTTTTTGCTTTTTCTTTTAAAAGTCTAGTTATTTAACATTTTTTGTGGTTTAGGTGATCATTTATTTCTCTGATGATCACTTATTGCCTACCTTAAGGCTTAAGTTTCTAAATTGTGTAATTTAAATGTTTTCATCTCTTTTATTTCTCAAATATTTCCTAATTATTTTATGAGAAGTGGGCTTATAAATCAAAAAAATCACATAAATCTTATTGCATACTTTAAGGATTAAATTTCGAATTCTAACAGATGTATATAATCACTATGAAATACAATAAATAAATAATCAAGTGCTTTATAAACGTTTAAATTATTAAAAATTTAACTTGTTATGTTTTTATATCGTTTATATTTTTTTTTTCAAAAAAAAAAAAAATCATTTACTCTATAGACCGCCATACTAAGCGGATATCCGGTGTACAAGAAATATTTATCTCTACAGACAAAATAACAAACAACATTTATTGTTACACACCGACACAAAGTTATAGAGTTTTGTTGTTTAAAATCAACATATCGTCACCTAAAATCCAAAAGGCCGTAACTGTAGTTAACCAAATACACCTTCCCACAAAATTTTACACGTTAACTTTCAAATTTGGGCTACGTCAATTACATATTACAAACATTCACTTGTGAACTTTTTCTATATTATTAATAATATCAAAACTAAGCTGGCACATGTGCGCTTAAACGCTTCCTTGGAAAATTTAAAATTGTTAATACCAAATATGTATATTTGTAACAACATCAGGGTATTTAATTACAGGGCAATTACTTAATTACACCCAATTACATGTAATTTGGCATAGAAAAATAATTGGCCTGTAATTGAATACACAAATATTGGTGCTATGTCCCATGTCTGGTTTTAAGAAAATCTTCTAAGGAAGTGTTGTGGCTACAAGTGTGGGCGTAGGTCTGAAATTATTAATGATATAGAAAAATTTCACAAGTGAATGATTATGAAATGTAATTGACGTCGCCCTAGTCTGAATTTATTAACTGTTAACGAAAATCAATAGGCCGTAACTACAATACCAATATATTCATTAACCAAAAAGTCGTGTAGTGCAGTTTTTGTCTTTTATGTAATAATTAACAAATACATTAATCTTATAAATTTTCCTCGAAAATTTTTAAATATTTAAAATGCATTTTGTTTTAAAAATACTCATAATAAATATATAATTACTGTTTAATGTTTAATTACTGTCAAAAAGCAGTATTGTTTATCTTAAACGTTTGCTTTATTTTTGGCATAAACTTTTGTATTGGAGTTACGGCTTTTTGTTTTCAGAAAAATCGTTTACATTACTTAAAAACTACTATTTTTCCATGAATTTCTTTTTCAGACACAAATCCGTCTTTGTTTCTTAAAAACAATTCTAAAATTTGAATACTAATCTTTAAGTAGTTTTTTATTTATAATGTTTTTGTCTCTCCTATAAAAAAAAAAAAGTGTAGTTACGGCCTTTTGGATTTTAGGTGACGATATATTTCGTATCTGAAGCTATGATAACGCATACATAAGCGCATCGTTAGTCGATAATACAATGCATATCGTTAGGCGATAATAAAAAGTTAGAACAAAAATTAAATTAAGCTCTTAAATTAATTTCTAGATCTAGATTTTAGAAACGAATAAAACAAAATCTGATATCAAATATTGACTTAATTCAGTAACGGCTACGTTTTTAAATTTTTGTGACTTTAGGTTTTGAAAATTACAAAATTCTTACAATTAGAGCAATGTGGATATTTAAATCAACTGTTCGCAAATGGAGGTCCGTGGATAGCCAGGGTTCCATCCAGGAAGACCTCGAAGAGTTCCGACAAAATGTTTTTTTGTTTTTTAATTTCACTAATCATTTTAGCAATTTGCGAATAATTAAAATTAATAAAAAATTTGGACTCCATTGGTTAGAAAAACTGATTCTCACCTTACTCATTTACAGTAAGTTACAGTGGGGAGCTCTTCTGAGTTCATGTAAGTACTTTTTGTACCTGAAGATTCAGGCCGAAAAATATTTGACACTATTTAGAACTAAATCATATTTTTCTAAAGGTATAAGATACGCTGAATCCAAATCTGATCTCAGAATCACACATCTGACATCAGGCGTTCGAGCTATATTAACAACAAAAGCCTCTATTTTGATAAAAAAAAGCTCCGATCTTTCACCTTCAGGAAAATATATTTTTCATAATACTTGTAACGGCGCCTGAATAAAGTGTGAGCCCGAATTAACATTAACATACATTTTTCTTTATAATTTTTTTGCTATTGATTTAAATATGTTTTATTCATCAGACTCAGTTTGAAAAATGTGTCAGACAATAAAATTTTTTGATTTGTCAAAATCATAGTTTGTTCACAGCAAATAATCAAAAGCAAGTGCCTGAAAAAATTATTTAAACTTTTCGAAGCAATCCAAGTTGGACTTTCAAAAAAAACAACAAACAAGTTACACGTATCCAGTCAGTTTGTTTCAAATGTTGTAGTAGGACATAATAATTGGCAGAAAACCATAAACTGATAAAACAAAGGAACTCAGGAACTCTTCCAAGGCCAAAAAGGTGGAGAAGATTTTAATAGCTGATCAAGAGGTTTCTGGCCGCGATGTAGCATCTCGCGTGCAATGTTCGAAACGAAGTAAAAAAAATGTTAGGCTTAGTAAATTTAAAGTGCAAAAAGTTTCGGATTTGAATGCAAAGACGAATATTTGAAGCCGAAAAACGAGCAAAACATATATTATATATAATTTGACTGTTGTATTATGGACGACAAAAGTTAGTTTTATCCAGCGACTAGTCTTAAAGACGTCCCGGAATAGTACCATACAAAAAAAAAAATACGAAATTTAAAAAAAGGTGTCAAATCCATTTCCAACTTTCGGTATAAGTGGACAGAAAAATCACAACAGAAATTGCTTATGGGAGGCATACCTAAAAAATTAAAAAAATTATATTAAATAAAAGCTTAGCTTTTATATAAGATTTTGCAAAGTATAAAATTGTATAAAATTTTAATCAATAAAATGTTGTATTTTATACCATCGTTTAACTCAGTCTCTACTAATGTAACTTTTTCTGTGTTAACGATTACTCCTAACCATTTTATAAATTTTCTCTTAATACGAATTCGCTGAAGATCAACTCTATGTTTTTTACAATTCAACATTTTCATATAATTTTCCATTTTAATACGAAATTCGAAAAAATTTTACAATTTTTCGTAGAATTTCTTTGAATTTTAAAGCATTTGAATTTTATTTATGATTTCACAATATTTAACATTTTTAATATTTTGTGGACAATTTAAATATTTTAAAGAAATCTTTTTCCAGTAAATACGATTCTCGATTATAATGAATTAGTTTTTCTGTCTGGTCCCTTTAAGTTCATCCTAATTTGGATTTTCTGCATTTGGTTTTTGTAGTTTTTTTTTTATTTTTAAAATAAATATCCCATTGTTGTTTGTTTTGTTACTTTTGCATTTTTTTAATGTGTGAAAAAACAAAAAAGAAAAATTGTTGGTTATCCGTGACACAGTAGGAGTGTTTCAAGGGGTCGCACTGTGGTCAATATTTTGAGATAGCGGCCAAAACTCCTTTTGGTTTTTGTTCTCCGATTTTAAAGTTATTAGACTCATATGAAAGTAGACAGTAGTAAACCTCGGGAGCCAAAAAATTAGAACTCTATTTCAACTATTTCACTGAGAACAGGGTGGTCCAAAATGGGCTTTTTCAGAATTTAGTAAATTTATGATATTTTTAGTTAATTTTTAAAGTTTAAATGATCATAACTTTTTTGTTTTTCAAGATTTTTGGACGAAATAAATTTTGTGCTGTAACTTAGCTTATTTCCTATTATTGGTAAAAAAATTGAAGCTCTACTGTTTTCAGAACAATTTAAATGTTTTTTTTAAAAAAGGTCAAATTTCTCGGAAATTTCCTACTTCTTAGAGCACAACTCCTGTGAGTCAAGCTGAGTCAAAACACAAATTTACTATTTTGTAGTCCTAACTCTCCCCTACATTCCTATATATACATGTCAATGCATCGGGACTGCACTTTTTGAGCTACAGCAATTTTTCTGACCCAATGTAAGATATTCGGTACAAATGCACGTCATATTTTTTGAGAAGTTATTTGTATGTGAAAGTGGCTATTATGCATATATTTTGATGAAATTTTGTACAAGAGTTCTTAATGACCCAAAAAATAATTCTGTTGAAATTAGGAGAAGTTGGCCCATATTTGGACCTAGTCCACATAGAAGGGTGTATCAAAATTTTGACAAAAATGACAATAGAACTCTCAAATTATGTGGTATCTGGAAATTCATTTGGAAAAGGTAAAAAATGATTTTATTGCCATCTAATATTACGTAACTTAAATACCTGAAAATTGCAAATAAATTTAAAACAAATGGAAATAACTGGTAAAACCAAGTACCTGTTATATTATGTTTCAAAGAGGTAAAAAAGATCATTTTGAAACTTCGAGCAATAGTATATTAATCCATGCATTCATTTTTTTTCTTAATTATTGTTTAAACAATGGCTAAATTCAGTTATAGTGTTCTATCTGATATATATTTTGAACGGTAAGATGAAAACGACATTATTTTACATATAATGAATAATCCATTCTTCAAAATATGCGACAAACAAGAAATTAAAATTCATAACTTAAAAATAAAAAACTTTTTAAATACTTTAAGAAAACGGTATAATCAATGTTCCAGAAACAAGAAATTGTTTTACTCACGCAACCAAGAATGGCTAAGAAATAAACTTATTTTTAAAAAGCCATCAGTAACTACGACGGAATCTGGAAAAGGTGGTCGACCAGCAAAGCCAATTGATAATTGTAGTGAAAGATCACGAAGACGCAAGCTTAAACATATCAATGAAGAAGTTTCTTGTAGCATCATAAAGGATTCATTTCTGCATCAAATTCAACCATCGAAAACTAAAAAGAGTAAAATTGCTATCATTGAAAAAATAGTGGAAGCAAGCCCCTGACGCACAAAAAGGATTTTAGAAAGTATGCCGACACCAACTGAAGAAAATAAATTTACTCCAGAAGAAGCATTTGCACTATTTTTGGATTTGAAAGTGACTAAAAACCAATATACAGAATTGCGGAAGCGAACCAATGAAAAAAATTGTGGAATTTTTCCATCATATCGATATATAGTTTCTGTCAAAAAAGATTGCTGACCTTCACCAACTGCTATTAGTGTAACTTCAAGTTCAGCAGAAATAAAATTGCAGGATCTTCTTGAACACACTGCAGAACGATTATTAAAGACATTTGATGCTGACTATTTAAAGAAGTTTAAAAATTGCAACATGACTTTAATTTCTAAATGGGGATGTGATGGGTCCTCTGGCCAGAAACAATACAAACAATGTAATGCGGAAAATTCATCAGATGCCAATTTAGTCATGATTTCTTTCGTTCCATTACGTTTAAAAAAAACTTATATTGGTTCAGAGCCGTCAACTAGTAGAGCTGCAGAGATAGATGTATGGAAGAATGAAATTCCCTCGCCAACAAAATTTTGTAGACCAATAAAGTTTGCTTACAAAAAAGAAACTAAAGATGTCATAACTGAAGAAGTTGGCAAAATAAGAGAATTTTATCGATGTTGTGTTCTGTATATAATATATCCAAATGGTATTGATATTGTTGGGAATTTCAGTGTTATTTTTCAGTTTAATCCTCACAAGAATTAGCTTTCTTCCAAAAAAACCAACCTTTGGCCCCTGTGAATATTGAGACTAAATAAATGTCAGGGGCCAAATGTTGGCATTTTCTGACCAAAATTAAGTTTAGGAATAATAAATAAGTATTGGTTGTAAAATACGATTGAAGAAAATAAGAAATTATAAAAAAAAATACCTATTTAAAATGTCAAAATATTCAACTTTTACATGGAAACTCAACAAAAAATTAAAATGCATTTTTAACTCCACATTACTTACGTTCCTATCAGTCGATTTTAACTTTTGAACACGCAAATTGAAGCTTAAAGTCCCTCCTATTGAACAAAACAGATTGCGTAAAAAAATACCAATCCGGTCAAAAGTTATAAAGTTTTGACCACTATCTCGCAAAATTGACCACTGTGGGTCGGTAAGCAAAAGTTGGAGGAAACCGCTGATCTAAATAATCGCATAGAATATCATAGCATACCTTTTGGAGTATTATGAAAATTTAATTTAAATGGCATACTCGAAGGAGATATAAAGAAACAACAAATGTTGCCTACTTTTGTGAATACATTGAATTACTCCTAATTGTGAGCCACCATTATTATTTAACTTTTTAATAGTTTATACATAAATAGTTTATACATAAACTCTTAAAAATAGTCACCTTCTTCCCTAAAATTTGTTATTCAAATTAATTTAAATATTTGTTTTGGCTTGAAACACAACCACTTTAAAAAAAATTTGTTACATTTAAATCTACAGTTTTTAATTTAAGTTTTTTTTTACTACAACAATATGATATTTCCGCCATATTGTTTCGTATAAAAAAATCACATATAAATAGTTACCCAAAACAATAAAAAACTACATCAACTAACAACATTATACCGGAAATTTAAATAGTTTATACATATATGATGATGAGTTCTTGTGTTCATGTTGTAATCATACATTTAACAGATTTTCTCTTTAATGTAGTAGTTTACAGATTTGAGTTTTTCGTAAAAAAAATAAAATAAAAAATAATAAAATAAACAACAATCATCAACATCATTATCATCATCAACTTAAACCAAAATGGTTGGACCATATGGTCGACCACAATTTTTCCTTTTTGCCATTATACATTCCATGGGAGCAGGAGGCAAATAAAATGTTGTGAAGCTTAAAAATCAGGGATGTTCTCTTAATGGTGATACAATTTTATTTGTAAAATTAAAAATCTATTGAATTTAATTAATTGTAAGTTAAATGTGAATTTATTAGTTGCTTTTTTAAGTTAGGCTTAATTTGTCCTCGATCCGCTATGCAGTTTTTACCAAAACTTTGCAGATATATAAAACAATACTTCACTAACAAGGGAGGTATCACGATCCAGACCGGCAGATCTTAATGAATTTCGGAAAAAAAACCTAAAGGAAATGTGTTTTTTTTTAGATGAAAAATTTTATGTTTGGGTGATACTAGATGGGGTCTAAAATTACCCCATTTTACGTTTCTTTTCCGGTGTATTTCGTTCTATTTAAAGCAAATATACACAAATTTGTTATCAAATTAAAGGTTTTTTGAAGACACATTCAATGGTATACAAAAGACCCAAAGACTTTGAGGTAGTCTTTTGAGTTATATTAAATCTGGAGTTTTATTAGGTAATTTTAGTTCTATTAAGCTAAAAATAATGCATAGCAATGCCTATTTAATGTAATCGAGGGGGTGTCAAAGTTTTACGGATATTCGAAGACCTTCGGTTTTTAAGCGACTTTTTCTGAAGAGCCTTTTTTCCTCTACTTCAAATAATTCCAAAATGTAGCAACTTTGGGTTCACTTTACAGGCAATCAGAAGGTATCAGGTATCAGAATTTTTGTTTTCTTTTACAACTTATCCAAAGTTCATTAAAATCTGAGAGTTCGGATCGTGATACCTCCCTTATACGAAATTTGTATATTAGTTTATCAATCCGTTATAAGCTCTCCGCAAAAATTCTGGGATCGCATAAAGAATATATATTCTTGATCAGCAAGAATATCGATGTTCATCTGTTGCAACGTGAAATACTTCGCCATGTCAGAAACGTGGTTGCTAGTTTTTAGTCATACTGTTTTGTTGATATTATAAGCAGTTTGGTAATGAAAATGAGCAAAATCGGTTGACGCTGTCTGAAGTTATTAGTGAAAATATAGAGTAACCATTTATTTTTTTTATACAAATTTGTGTTACACTCAAGGGAACTTGTGCTGTAAATATTTGGAGTTATTTATTTTTACTACAATTGTAGTTCATTTTTTGAACAGTACAAAACAGATGTAAGTCGCATTTTTTTAATGTGCATTTTAATTTGTTTTTAACAACATTTGCAGTGGTCTTTCCCTACATATTATTCCAAGAGTACCAAATACATATTGTAACGTTATTGTATAACTAATGATACATTGTCATTAAAAAGTCTTCAAAAGTAAATCCATTGAAAAAATCGCGAAAGATTTTTTTTCCTGAATTTTTTTTTGCAACATTTTTTTTTTCTCGAATATTTTTTGAGAAATTCTTTTTCGCTTAATTTGTGAAAAAAACATTTTTATCTCAATGGTTGGAGGGAATACTAAATTCGGCACAGCCGCCTTTAATGCTTTCACTTTAATGTTTAATGTTTAATGTTTTTCCTTTAAAGCGCCCTGTAGTGAAAATATTGGTAAGAAACTTTAAGAAAGATATTTTTAAAGATTTAATTTAGTATAATTTTATAAATAAATTTTAATTCGAAAATATATTAAATTTTATTTATAGTAATTAAATGTGCTAAAATCCCAAAACTTATTTAACAAATTGTTTAAAAATATTTGTTGTAGGCTGGTCCATATCCGTAATTCATTCTTTCCTAAAAATTTCTAGAGATGTTTGTTAGGTTAAATAACAAGCTCAATGAGAATTTGTTGTCCTCGACGAGGAACGTGATTCAACATTGTTGTAAATTGATTGTAAAATTTCTGAAATTTAGTTTCATTCTAAAATAATGATTCATTAAAATTTTACGAAAATTTCTTGGGTAGAAAGTTCTGGGCATTAAATGAGGAACTTAAATTCAGAAAATTCATAAGAAAAGTGATTCCATTCAAGGAATTAAAAAAGAAAAATCTTAATTATTTTAGGCAATTTAAAGAGGGAATTTTTTCCTTCAGGAAATTTAACGAAAATTTAACAATCTAACCGTCAAGTAGGAAAAATTAAAATTTCGTAAAATGTAAAAAATTAATATTTTGAAATGAACACATTTTTCAAAAATCTTGAAAACTATTTATGTTGACGTGAAACCGTTGATGCTAAACACAAAGTAAAATTGAAGCTTATACTTTTAAATAAGGCTGTAATTTTGGTATAAGGACTTCAAAAGGGTACCTGTACAAGACATCGTCTTAACTTGAACACGTATGGACAGATTTTTATATAATTTGACAGAAAGATTATATTAAGCACTATTAGTAAAGCCAACTTTACTCATTTTATGTTTACGAAAATCGCCATATCTTCTTTACTAAAAGCAGGAAGAGTAAGAGGGTAAGAGGAATAATTTATGCCTTAAGTTATTTATTTTAATGTATTAGTTTTTTATATTCGCTCTTAACCTATTTTAGACCATATCGAATAAAATAGGCAACGGAAAAAAGTTTGGTAGAAGAACATATTGTTTATTTTTCGTGCCGAACAAGTGGTGTAAATATCGTTGCAAAAAGCTTAGTCCGGTTTGAGGGTTAAATACCCCCAGGGACTGCGTCATATGTAAAAGTACTGTTCACTTGAGTTGTGAGAACATAACAGCCATAATTATCTGCCTGATATTAATAAACTTTTGCATAAAGCAATGATATTACACTTTCACACGTCCATTGAAACTTTTTATTAAATTAATGCAAGTTTTCAAAAAAAAATTTTATGAAAATTATCATTTTATTTATTAAAAGTTTCATTCACTCAATCAAGAAGTTTTATTAAAAAACTAGTCCCACAAAAAATATTAAGGTTTATATTAATTTAAATAAATTTTTTTGTCTCATTTGTGAAGAAAGTTTCACTAGTTTAAAAATGTTCATTATTGGCCACTAAAATGTTCTCTGTGTTTGCACTTGTATTGAAATTTCCTTATTATTTTCTTACTTTTGTATTTAATTTTCATATAATGACAATCGTAATTAATTTTATTATGATTAATTGCTCAAGATTTTTTTATATTTAAATTTTTACAGAAAGAAGAACATTTTTATTGAAAAATTTAACGGACACAGTGGATATACCAGACTGCCGCAGTTTCGTCCTCTCCAAGGACTCGTCAGTAGTTAATTTATGTGTCAATTGTTTATATTTTAATAAATATAGAGAGTGGCCAAATTCCTTATTTTTTTTAGTTATGGCACTTTTTTATATTACCACTTCCCCCCAAACATCATACCTCATCCCCAAAATTATTTTTTGAAAAAAATGCATTAAAATGCAACTAACAAACGAGTTAGTTGACATGTTATTTGGCTAGTAAATTAGTCCACCAAACACTGAGATGTATGTATTGGAGGCCTTAAAAAGTCGTTTTTGTAACCTTTCAACTCAAACTTTCCTACTTTTTTGTTAAAAAAGTGTTTACAAAAATTTATATTACTAGTGGTTTAAGAGGTACTTAATTAAATGTAATTTTAAGAAATAGTTAGTTTTTCAGTCATTTTCATATAAAAGTGTATGTCCCTAATATATTATATCTTTATATCGTCACCTAAAATGCAACTGACAAAGTTTCCAAAACGATTTTATAAAAATGAAGTTCGAGTCTTATATGTTTTCGTTTTCGTGCATTTTTTTTTTTTTGTAGCCCTGTAAAATATTGAAGTAAGGGCGAGTGATTATGGAGCACTGCACCGAACTTCATTTCTGAACAAAATTTGTTGGTGGGTGATATAATTTTCTGTGTTTTATTAATGAATCCATCATTAATACAATGCATATTTTCGTTGAAAAGTTCATTGAGTTATAATTCATTTAAATGAATCATTAAATGAATTATAGTGGAAAAAATTAGTTTTTTTTTCTGTTTCACATTTGTTTTCATTATATACTTTGTTCATATTTGTTTATTTTATTTTCCGTTTTTTTACATCTCCCTGAACACGACTTGAACCTGCAACCAACAACATGTAAACAGTACCGCGTTACTGATTGACAAAAATAAAAAAAAAACAGAATTATGTACTTATTTAGACTTTTGTATTAAAATAATTTTTTCCAATAGTTGAAGCGCCTCCTGTGGAAATCTGATGGAACTAAATGTTTGGTGTACAAAAAAGAAAATGTATAAAAAATATTGCATATTTTAAGGATCAACCAAAATATTTTATGAAAATTTCATTTAATTAATGTATTTTTCATTTATTTAATGAAAATTATTCATTAAACCAATAAATCCAACTAAATGAAAGACATTCATTAATAGTATATATAACTATCAGCTTTATTAACGATATTGTTAAAATATCTGTGGATGTTTTTTGCTTCACCTCTAAAAAAGTAAATATGTTAGTTACGTCCTTCTACATTTTAGGTGGCTATAGATATTAGTACCTACACTAGACTATTGTTTGTATGTATAGGATTTTTATTCGCCAACAACAATAAATATCCGTTTTCATTGTTTTCTATATGGGTAAGTGTAAGTGAATAAAAGGTTGTGAGGTTACATAAAGGATTCTACTTTGTTTTATTTTTTCTTCTGGTATCTAACTTTATGCTTTCAACTGAAAATGCATGTATTTGCGTACATATCCCAGCAACGAAATGCAATTGTAGGCGGTTTAAAATAATATAACGGCATTAAAAACTAAATCAAGAATAAATTTTCCATTGTAAATTATTTGATTTATTGGGCCCATTTATTGCTGGGTTATAGTTAAAATATAAAACTTTCTATTTTTTCTGTTTGGGGTCTATATCTCATTTTATTGTATTCTGCAAAAAAATTTCAACCATAATGGAACTACAACAAAAACTAAAACGAGAAAACAAAACAACAAATTGAAGGTCATGTAACGGAAGTTGGCAACATTTATTGTTAAGCTTTATTTGTATATAGCTCTCGTATAAAGCTTAGCAAGGTTTTGAGTGTGTTAGTGAATTTGAGTGCATGTGTATAAGTTTGATATGAATTAACTTTATAATGCTTTTACTGACATCAATGTTGAATATCAAATAAAGCTATCTGGCTGAGTATTGTGTGGGTATGTGTGTGTGTGCCTATTCTCACTGGTCACTTGTTTCTCTGTGTGGGTGTGTGTGGAAAATTGCATATAAATTTTTGTGGAAATAGTAGAATAGGGCCTGGTTTAATGTTTTCACATTTATATTTATTGTCTTCTTCGCCACATTGAGTTGATGATGATTTCCGAATGCATTCCATTAAGCACTACTTCCTGTTACATTCATTGCGGTCACAGTTGAATGAATCCGAAAAAAATGAACAGAACAAAAAACTGATTGCAACCTTTAGTGTCCTTGTTCAAATTGTATTGCGTAGGTACTATAAGAATACACGAAACGTGTTTTAGTGTTAACCTAACGTTACACATATATCATCTGCTATAAAGGATGGGTTAGCCAACCGTAACTTAACGTAAACGTAACTTTACGAATCAGCTGTTTAAAATAGTTTTGTGTACATCATTAAAAGCGATTACCCATTTCAAATGTCACGTAAAGGAAACGGCTCTGAACAACAAAATGCTACGTTACATCTACGTAACATTTTTTTTAATATATTTTTAAAGTTCTATAATTGCAGTAAATTCCAACAGTGCGTGTACGTTAAAGTTACATTACATCTACGGTTGGCTAGCCCCGCTTTAACAGTTAATGTTAAGTGTATTTTCAGTTACCAATACATAGTAACAGAAGATCCTAAAGTCGTTTTGTTTGTTGTAGTTGTAACTTATAAAGTAGTCGTAGTTAGTGCATTGCTATTGAAATGTATGAATTTCAAGTTTTTTTCCTTAATTTTTTATTAAAATAAAATTTTATAAAAATTTCTTTAGAGAATTTTGCGTCTTTCCATTTATCAAATTATTCTTGCATGTACTTATTGATAAATATTTAAACTTCACCCTGAAATGTCGAGAAGTGCATTGAATATCTTCTTCTAAGAGTGCGCTTTTTCCAACTAGATTTATCTGTCTATTAAAATGAGTTTGAAATTCTTAATGAACTTCTTAAAATATACACTATTTTTTAATAATCGGAAATGTATTTCACATTTTTTTTGGCTAGTGATCGATTTGTAAATACATTTTTATAGTTTAAGCCCCATAAAGTATGCAGTTAATTCCTATTAAAATCGATTGAAAATCTTAATGATCTCCGTAAGATATGCATTATATTTTTTGTAGTCTTTAACACCTTAAAGTAGGCAATTTATTTTACAAATGTTTGCTTAGGGACCGATTTACAAGTTTGAATTTATCGATTTCCTAAAAAATGCTATATATAATTATAATTTTAAGCATAATAGAGTATGCAATTAATTTCACAAATTTGCAGCAAATGATCGATTAGCATGAATTGATTAATTCAATTATAAATTAACTCATTTTTGACACAGTCTTGCTCTTTCGACCCAGTACTTTTAAATTGCTATTTTTTCTTACTGAGTAGTTGGTTTAAAAATCCTAAAATAATTTAACATCTTGACTACAATCGTGTATAAAGAATTGAGTTGCCAAATAATTATGAAAAAAAACCATGTTCAACCTTTTTTGATGGAAAAATTATTTAAAAATATAAAAAATCCTAATTTTTTATATTTTTAATAAAAATATGAAATATATTTCTCTGCTAGAAATAAGTTCATCGATTGTTTATAATTTTTGAAAATCTGATCGATTGGACCATACATTTTTCAAACACACATAATTAAAATGTTTCAGAAGTTATTCCGTTTTCACTTAAAACATAAATAATGGAAGATTTTTATTAAAATAATACTCAACTAATTTAAAGATTGAAACCCTGTAAAGTATACTTGTGCTTTTAATAGAATTTAAATGTCAAATAGTGATATTTTCTGCAAAATTTTATATACAAACACATCTATGTGTTAAACATTTTGATTGCTTAAAATATGCCATAACTTGTTTCTTTTTAAAGACCCCATAAAATATGCAATATGTTTAAAATTTTGACAAGCTGACATTTATTTACTCAGGTTCAAGGTTTGTTTTAATTATAACTGTGTTGTCTTGCTTGTTCGTACATTTTTCTTATTTTTTTTTTTTTTATTTATGCAATGTATTTTTAATTGGCTCCTATAAGTATGCAATTAAGTCGTTTGTTTGTAGCTCATTAAAGTAAAAATTGGTATTTATGGTATTAAATATTTGTTTTTTTCATACAACTGATTTTATTAATATATACAAAAAGCTCTAAGTATTTGATGTGCTAGGAACTATTAATAATGTAGAACATTAGCTTTTACTTACTTCGTGACAAAATGTTCACGGTAACCCCACATTGCAAGAAAAAAATTCTTCATAAATATGACAGAATTTTCATAATTTTTCTGTTTTATAAAAATACTTATGACTTGATTTACTATCAAATCGGACCTGCCGCCTTAGTACTTCAGTGAAGCAGTTTTGTTTTACTGCGCTTAACTTTCGAGATATAAGTTATTTTAGAAAATGTCCATTTATTCAAAACTATTCCCAAACAAATTCTCTTTTTGGATGCTCTCTAGTAAAAGCAATTAGTAGCGTCTGACGATAACTGATTTTTTTTTTTATTGAAAAACTTCAGAGAACTAATTTGAATAAAACTTCTTCAAACCAAATTAAAAATATTAATATTACAGTTTTTGATTTGATTTAATTAAAGCTACATTAATTTTTGGACGTAATATTTAAAGCTTAAAAACAAAACAGTGATTATTTCGGAAAACACGCATTTTTGGCCTTTTAATGATATTAAGTTGGGTAAATACACCCAATTCAATATCAGGAAACTATATTAAATACTTTTAAATTCGCAAAATCAAAAATTCTATATAATTATGCTTTTTGAGGTTATGAATGAAAACTTTGTTTGCTCCATAAAATTTAAAGTCCTTAAAATTTGTTGATGCCTTTTCGATTTGATACAGCGTTTTAGATGTCAAAAAGAGAAATGTGTTTAGAAAAGCTGCCACTGTACTCGCTACGAATGAAAAAAAATATATATAATTTGCACTTTATCATGTTAGTCCGTCGAGAAGTCTCTATTTAGATACCTATAAAAAAAATTGCAAACAAATATTTTAATTTTGTTAGGTTTACAAAAACGTCATATAATGTTTGAATTTAAAAATTTACTGAGAAACTCAGTGTACGCAATACGCTAGCCGATTTCAAAATTAATTGTGAATGTCAGATGCAAAAAACCTACCTTTTTTAAAAAAATTTACGCCAATTCCGGTTGTAATGTTCATATTTCATTATTGGTACGCTGACATCAACTTGGCTTACCTCAAACTGTATATAATTACTGTTCTCAGAACTCAATTCTATTAAAAACTGCGAATGTTTCAAATTTCGGAATTTTAATTTCACTTCTAAACCGTCATATAACTTTTCACCAATCAGTGATATAGAAACTACTTTTTTAGTGAAAGTACGAATCTACCAAGTCTAGTGACTCTATTTTGTATTGGTTTAGATCTAAAAGATAAAAACTATGAGCAAAAAATAAAATGAATGAAAAAAGCTTTGTAAGTTTAATTTCTTTAATTTTTCAGCTTGTAAATGGCGAAACTTTCATGTCCATCGTTTCCCTAAAATTTTTGAAATTTCGTATATATTTATAAAACTGTTTGTATTTATATTAACTTTTTACTTTCCTTTGTTTTAAAATAAAAAAGTAGTGCATGTTTAAGGCTTTAACATATTAATACGAATTTCCTATAAAATGTTCAAAAATTAGTAAAAAGTTATGCAGTTTGTTCAATTTTGTAATAAATTGCATATTGTTTCGATGCTATTAATACCAAATTATTGCCTACTTTAAGGATTTATTATTAAAAAAAAAAAAAAAAAATTCCTGCTTTAAGTATAACCCGTTTTTTTGTATTGTATGCATGATATTCATATTAAAACATGTTAATTTCTTCTTGAAAAGAATGTTAATATTTTGCAGTGCATACTTTTGGGATTATATATTAACGATTTCTTATTGCATACTCTAAGGAGGTGAAAAATAAATAAACTTTTTTCCTTAGATTATTATGGCTTTATGTACATTAAACCGACTCACGAAAATAGTTTCTTTTGTCCACCACTCAAAATGTGCTTTAGTTTGTTGTATGATGATTCACAAAACATTTCGTGTCTAAGTGGCTGCGAACATAACAAAATTTGTGAAAATCAGCTTCGAAATTTTTATTTGTAATATGGTATGGATTCATTTCAAGTTATCATCGGAATCATAGTACGGGCATATGAAAAAACTTAAGAGCATATTGGCACATTTCGCGTGATCTGCTGTTTTGCATTCGCGGCTTGTTGGACATTTGATAAGAGAGCAAACTACCCAGCAAAAACATCGTAATGACTACTTATTATTTTATGCGTTACTTTGTAATGAATACTTATTACCATCTGCCTTACTTTAAATATTAAAATAATCTGTTACCAATAAGAAGCTTATAATGGATTACTTTTATACAAAAAATAATTGATGAAGAATAATTGGTTATTCATCTTATTACTTCCGGGTAAAATATAATGATACAACATTTCTCTGGATTCTATTTTTAGACTCATTATAATTCGTCTTTTTGTAAGCTAAAGGGTAAGGTATTATTTTTGGTGTATCTTGAACGAATTTAAATGTTTTAAAAATAATTAATAATATTTTTTTTATTCTAATTTTTTGTTAAATCTATTTTTAGACCCATTATTTTTTTCCTTCTGGCAAGGGCTTATTATTCATACCCTTGTATGCATATAGGTAACCCATTATAATTCATAGTTACGTAAGGCCGCCAGTAATGCAAAACATATTACTCTTGTGACATTTCATATAAAAAAAGTTAGAATTATAATAAAGGGTCCGCCAAATAACTTTTTTTTTGAACTCCTGAACCAATTGGACTTTGTATGGCGTCATACCAAGGTCTTTATGCAAAATTCGTCTCAATGATGTCTCCGAAATGTTCAATTGTTGAGAACGACGGTGAATTGATGTTGATGGCGCTTCACGCACACTTTCTGCCACAGCAGCAATATTCTTGGGTGTACGCACTGTTTGTGGCTTTTCACGCTTTGGTTTATCGATGAGGATGCCAGTTTTTTTCACTTTTTTCACAAGATAACGAACATACGGACCATATTCGTTCAGCGGAAGGATAAAACTAATTATCTGTCAAATCAGACATGAGCTAAGTGTTACCATTCACGAAATAAGCACTAGTTGAAAAAAAGGTTAGATGGCGGACCCTTTATAAAGAGTAATACGTCCAAAACTTCGAGTTTAGATTACTAGACTCAGTATTTGGTAAGGTGTGTTTTTGCTGGGTAGTATTGACTTTGATTGCTGTAATTGCGTCGAGCAATGCGTCAAAATCCTGAATACCGCGTTCGGTTGTTCTTCTTTAAATGACGAAGAAATTAATTCAATAAAAAATTTTTTTTCGGAAACTTTATGTAAAAACTTTGCCGAGTGTTGTAATCCAAAGGTAAATCGTAAATATTTTCATTATATAAAGTTCAAGTATTCTTTTTATAACATCTTAAATATTTTTGTGAGAAAAACACCTTGTAAATATGGCTTTATAACATCTCTTGTATCTCAATATTGCATTTGCATAAAACATGCATATATTTTTAATATGTATTTTTGTACTGCATAAGTGTAAAAAAGGATAACCATATAAATCGAATGCGTTTTGAATCATAGATATCCGATAACAACTTTTAAATAGGGAGCTCCTCAAAATTACATACTTTTCCGATCTTTTGAATTTTTTTTTGAAAATTTAAACCGTGAAGAAATCTCGAGTTTTTGAAAATTTGAAAAATTGAATATATATATGTGTTATGGGCTTCATGGAGTATGTGTGTACATAAAATGAATCAAATTTTAAGACCCTCTTTCAATTCCATTTGTGATGTATCATGGATCTCATGATATACATATTTATTACAAAAAAATTATTGCCTACTTTTGGGAAGCAAAAACCTAATAGTTTTGATATTTGCATATAATACATTTTTTTTCAATTCCATATATATATACTATATTTCTTTACAAATGTTCTTTTTTTAGTTTGTATTGTTATTGTCTTTTACATTTTTTATAAATTTTCTTTTAGGTTTTTTTTTTATCTACTTAAACAGTTCATTTACTTTATGACAGTGATATTTATTTGAAACAAAAAAAATACAAAAAGAAATGATGGAAGCAACAAGATTTTTATATGCATGTATAATAATCTATTATTCAAAAGATTACTTGCATTTACAATTTATGCATGCTGATTCATGCAAATACAAAAAAGGAAACATAAAAAGAAGCATATAAAAAAAAGCAACATAAAACGCTGACAAGGAAGGAAACCTAAGAAAAATACGCAAATAAAAACAAGTGCATACGTGCACTAAATTTGATTTTACCATATATTTTTTATACCCTCCACAGTAAGGTAGTCCAACAAAAAAAATTTGTAATTCACGAGCTCCACAACCCTTGAAACATGCCAAAATGAAAATAAATATGGTATGCAAAAAAAATCTTCAAAAAAAGTTTTGTTTAGCGCTCTTATATCGAAATTGAAGTTTTTGAGTTGTTTTTGCTTTACACTCAGAATATTATGTACATAAAGACCGCTGAAAATTTACCAGAGTATAAATAATATTGTATAATCGTCTGTACTGTGAGCCAGTTTTGTACAATTTTATATAGTTAAGTATGACATCATGTACAGTAAGTTACAATTTTACTTGCCACTGTTATTTTTCGAAAAACGGCATATTTAATTGTATATGTTATATCATACGTTATTACAGGGGTAGGGCAATATGTAATTGGATTGGCAGAATTATATATTATAAACAAAACAATGTATTGTCCCATGCAAAAGAATAAAAAAAATAAAAGTCGTGAAATAGTGAAGTTTTTGTTTGGAAATCCATAAATCTTACTCAAAGTTTTAATATCAACTCAAAGATTTTAATTGAAACTCGAACATTTTCATTCTATTAAAATAAAAGTTTCTATATACTCAAATACAACTTGATACGAGTATCATTATATATGCTTATATGTGTGGCAATATCTTTTACTTAGTGTATGACATTTTTTTAGTATGGCGTAATATATCATCATATATCATTGTATCGTATGTTACATATTAGCGTATCTTGTATATCTGACCATATAAAATAGATAATACTGACCATATAAAATAGATAATACCATGACCATACATTCTACCATATATGATCATATATAAATGTATATGGTACAATTAATCAAACATAATTCTATCACTTTTATATATAATTATAAATATACATATATAGTAAAATTTAGTGAAAAAAAATTGTATTACTTATATATATATTTTTTTTAGCACCGTTTATAATTCAAATTTAAATGAGTTAAAAAACTGACTGCAAAAAAACTAAAAAAAACTACGGTTTTTTGTTTTGTACTGAATACACACAGTCGCAAAATTAGAAAAAGTCGTTTTAGTTTGAACCGCGATATATATTATTAACAGATTTTGTTCACTCCAAACTTGTTTCTACAATTTTGAGAAAACCGCTATTATTATGATGGTTCATATACCCGACGAAAAAAGTTTATATAAGTCATATATGTCTTGATATAGTTACATATGTGGCCATATGTAACGATATATAATTGTTTTTACGTACATTTTTAATCCAGAGCTATATATTTATCATCATATATCGTTATATCTTATGTTATATATAAGTTGATATTTGTAACTGATCATATATACTTCCATGTATATAATAAATGTAAATATATATGTATAAGTATATATTGTACAATAAAACCAAATAAATTCTATCACTTTTATATATAATAATATATGGCATCACATAAAGTTCTATAAAAATATATGTGTTAAAAGTAAAACTAAAACGAAAAATTATATCACTTTTATATCTACTTATATATAAGCATATATGGAAAAAATTAACAAAAAAGAAACTCACTTTTATATATAATTATCAGAAAAGACAAAAAAAAGCAAAATTCATTGTATTTAAAACAAACAAAAATTTGAAAAAAGTAAAAGTAAAAAAAACCTAGAAAATCTACACCGCGGCCTTCGCAGTGTATTTTTAAACTTTTTCGACAAAGCAGAGCTTAAAAGTTTGGCAATGCTGATCATATTATGGAAAAAACATTTATAAAATTTCCATATATTAATTTTAGTGCACCACAGCATCATTTTACATTGAAAGATGTATTGGAACAAAATTACTCTATGAAAATTGTATATAAATATATTTCCAAAAATATGCTCAGACTTAAACTCAGATCTAATTATATTTAGATGTATCAGTTCACATAAATTATATACATTTATATCAGGTCAAAATCTGGTTTTTATATAATTATATCTATTTGTATCAGTTTAGATATAAACTGATATAATTATATACAAAACTGATAAAATCTAATACACTTCTGTCGGGCCATAATTCGGATAAAATTGGACTGGACTGTACTGGACCCATACATACAGATACAGTTATATGGCCTATATTTCGGAAGAAATTTAATACGATTACGTACAGCGTCACATTAAAAATGATATGACTACATAAAGCTCCATATCAAGTTTTTTTTAATCGGGTTGGGGTCTTAATAATCGCACCATAATATTTAGCACCATTCATTCAATTTAACAAATTTATTTACACTAATACACTAATATAATATAATTATATATAATACATAAATTATAATACAATATATAAATGGATATTTAATGGATATAAGTCTATATCAAATTTGATACATTTCTTTATTGCATCATATTATATTATTCTATTTTTTGTGGTGAAAAAAAAAGTTTTGTGGCGAAAAAATTTTGAGGTGAAATAAAAATTTGTGCTGAATTTTAACTATTATTCACCTCTAAGCGTCTAGTGGAAAAATATGGCATTATATTTTATTTACCAGACGCTATGAATGTGTACTAATAGACTACTATGAATGTGTACCAATATACAGTGTATTATACACTAATTTGTTTTTTTCCCATTTTCAATACCAAACTTTTCGGAAAAATGTGCATCAATCTATGTAAAAATCAATCAATTTATAGTCCGTATTGCGTTTTCGCGTTACATATAGACAGAGGGACATATAAACCGACATTACCAAATCGTCTTGCAATTTTATAAGGATCAAGAATATATATACTTTAAGGGGTTTTAGACCTATATTTCTTTGCGTTACAAACGGAATGACAAACTGATATACATATATCCTCATCACAGTATGTGGAGGGTATAAAATTTATCATAAAAGTTTATTACACCAGTTTTTGGCTTTCGAAAAGAATTTCTTTTCTAAAAATTTTAGTTTTATCCCCTCTCTCTCCTCATATATCCTTTGATTTTTGTATCTATCACTTGGTATTCCTTCCCCTTTAAAAATATATAATATAAGACAAGACAACAACAATTAATAGAAGAGGGAAAAAAATGAAAGCAACATTTAAAAAACTGCCAACAGCATAAATCACCCTACATCTTTTATTTCAACATTACAATATTACAACATTTAGTGAAAGGAAAAAAAAAAGGAAAAATAAAACTGTCTCCTGATGAAAGAATTTTTGATATGAAAAGAATGAAATGAAGGCATACAAAATATTTTATCAAACCTACCATTATCACTGTGACATTTTTGTATTATTATAAGATTCAAAAAATTTATTTAACATTTTGTTGTCATCATACAAAAAGAAAATGTAACAATATTACAATGAATGTTATTATGAATTTAATACCTGAGACTGACATGTGCATTTTTTCCATACACTCTACAACATTATATGTTTTTAAATACTCAACATTATATGAATAAGGTTTGTACCACCAAACTAGTTAATACACAATACATATAATAAAATTCCTTACACGTCATGTATATTTAACAGAGAAATACTGAAATATATATATTTGAAATATGAGTGATTTGAAAAATGTTCGCCACCTGTTGAAATTAACTTTTAATGCCTCTTATTTCTCAAGGTTTTTGAATTGAGAGAAACGACAGAAGTCTTCACAGAAAGAATTGATGGCCACTTAAAAGTCGAAAAATTAAAAAAATTACTTGAAACTTACAAAAGTATTTTTATTCATTTAATTTTTTTGCTAATAGTTTTTAACTTTCAGATTCAAACCAATACAATATGGAGTCTAGTGATTTGGGAGATACATTCACGGAAAAAGTAATTTTTCATATCGCTGCTTGTTGAAAAGTTGTATGATGGTTTACAAGTGAAACCAGATTTTTAACTTTCCGATTTTTAAACTTTCGCAGTTTTTTAATAGTGGTTTTGCGCCGTTTAATGGAATTGAGCTGTTAGAGGTATACCACTACACTGTTTAAGGTTTACCAAGTTGATATCATCCATCACTCCAATAAGGGGATACGAACCTCACAAACTTTTAAGGAATTGGTTTAAACTTTTTGAAAATGTATGATTTTTACGTCTGACATTTCAATTTAGCTAGCGTATTGCGTGAAGTGATAGTAAATTTATTAGTAACCAGCACCGAAAAAATTTTATGCACTTTTTAAAAATTCTGATAAATTTACTGACATGTGTTGAAAAACGATCGTTATCAATAAATTCAGAACATTGCATATTTTTTAAATTAAAAACATATTGAAAGATGCAAATCGATATTACACATTTAACTGAAGCGATTAAAAACAGTTGAAATCGTCTTTTTCGTTTTATTCACGTTTGAAATTTTGATTTTCAATGAAATCAAACGCTTTTCATTACATTCCAGTTAATTATCTTTTCGCTTTTTTTTTTTGTATTAAAACGTGATTTGAGAACAGGTATCTAGAGTAAATCTTCACGAGGGACTAAATTGATAAAGTTCATAAATATTATATCAAAAGATATTTCAGAATGCTTTTTGGGAAATTTTTTTTAATTTATTTTTTAAACGAATGTAGTTTTTGAGATGTACAAGATATTGCTTTAATTATTTTTTATTTAATCAAGATTTTATTTAGTTAAGTAACCAATATTTTAAAAAATTGGTACCGATTTCGTCCCGCTATTAGCAGAAACTAGACCTGAGTCGGACCAAATTTATAATTTCACATTTTCAAATGGGAATATCTCGGGAACCATTAGAGATAACCTACACATGTAAGCATGTTAATCTACTATCAGATTACAATAATGTTAATTTTTTTGAAAATCGGATTAGAAACAAAACAAAAAATGGCGAACACTCATAATTTTATATCCAAAAAGTTACCTAGTTTGGGTTGTCATATTGCCGCCCCGGGTGTTTAGAATGTTAAAAATCCACACTTCAGCTCTATATTACGTTACTTATGCCTAATGCAAATTTCATTGCTAGATATGAACGAATTAATTCCAAAAAAGTTGTGATATATCCCAATGTGTGGTTGTGAGAAAAGTAATGACATGTCATTACCATTACGCTTCGTTGGAAAATTTTAAATTTTTTCAATACCGGTACATAATATCAATATTTGTGTATTTAATTACACGCCAATTACTTTTTTTACATCTAATTACATATAATTGGGTGTAATTGCACTGTAATTAAATAACCAGATGTTTGGCATTTAAAATTTTACAAATTTTCCAAGGAAGCGCTTAGCGTAGGTCTGAAATTATTAATAATATTGAAAATTTTCACATGTGAATGATTGTGAAGTGTAATTGACTTCGCCCATGTCTGAATTATATCGTTTTATGTTTCATTATTCAAAAAATTTTAAGTGTAATACAATTTTTTTTTGCAAGAAGGTTAAGTAGAGCTGAATATAAATATATAACAATCTATATTCTGGCCATTTACTATATCTACAAGACAAATGATTTTTAATATACAATAGCAAATAAAAAATAAATCAGTAAAAACTCCTCCTAACCAACTTTACTCTAAGCTATCCCTTATCCCCTGCCCCCCAGCATCCAAAGTTATTAAAAGGTTTTATACTAAATAAATAGTGGGATAAACTGGAAGCAGGGGCAAGTAGAAAAATTTTAACAAATCGTTTTTAACTTGTTTTTATTTCTGTATAAGAGATAATTTGGGTCATATATAATCAGGGACCGGAAGTTCATGCAAATGCATGTTTTTTTTCTTATGTCTGCGAACAGGAGAACCATAACATCTTTGCGAATCAAATAATTTGCGTTAAAATGTTTCGATTTGTAAGTGCATATGTTTGCATATTTTGGTATAAATGCATATTTTTCTTTAATTCCACATTTTCGCTGCATATTTTGCTTTAAATGCATATTTTTAATGCATTTTCTTTGTTTTTCGTAAAAAATTCGCATAATTTTTTTTTATAACAATAAATTATTTAAAATGTTTGTTAATTATGCAAAAAATATGCACAGAATATACTAACCAATACAAATTAACTTTAAAATAATTTTCTTCGATACTATCAAAATCCCGACTGCTTTATAGAAGAGTACCGACTCATTTAACCCTCTAACCGGCAAGCCTGCCTCCAGGCAGGGTATTTTAAATTGACCATAGGTGCGCCAAATAGCGATTTACAGTAAGAATTTAAGCTGTTTCGACAGAAAGCCAAATTTAAAAAATATTTTAAAGGCGAGAAAGCGTTAAAAACTGGAAAACTTATTTATGTTGACGAGAAACCGTCGATACTAATCGCAAAGTAAGATTGAAGCGTAAACTTAAACAAAAAAAAACTATAATTTTGCTATAAGGACATACAGGATTCCAAGAGGTTATCTGTAAAGGACATCGTCTTAACTTGAAAACTTATGGACGGATTTTTATGAAATTTTTCATTTTCTTTTTTTTTTTTAAAAAAGAGAATCAACACTCAGGAAAATATTCCTATTAATTAATGTGTGGCTTTCTTTGGAAAGGGGATAGTGGAGAGATGAAAGGTGGGAAGAGATGAAGGTCTATAAACATGGCAACACTGTAATTGCGAGAGATGATAAGTCTTAGAACAGTTGTTGCTAGCCGCCTGATGGAGAGTTGACGAACTTATTGAAGCTTTTTGATTCATAGCCCTGATTCATTATTTTACTTCGGTGGGGTTAAGTGCTATTTTCTAAATTGATGTTGTCGTCTCTGGAAATCAAACCCGGGACCACCTGTGTAACAGTCCAACGAGCTAACCACAACACCCCGAAATTTGGCACAAAGATTATATTAAGTATTATTAGCAAAGCCTTTAAGTATAATCAATATATATTGATGGTAAGGTGAGTTTTCGCTAAATTTCGCGTTTTCGAAAAACGAAAATCGCCATATCTTTCTTACAAAAAGTAAGTTATAAGTTTTGAACTGTAGTTATATGTTGGTAAGAGGAATAATTTATGCCTAAAAGAATTTATTTCTATGGATTAGTTCTTGAGATTCACTCTTAACCTATTTTGGCACATATCGCCTAAAACAGGCAAAGAAAAACATATTTGGCAAAGGAACATATTGTTTATTTTGGGGCCGTACAAGTGGTATGTATTAATGTTATCGCAAAAAATCTTAGGCCGGTTTGAGAGCTAAACGGTATTTAAAAACATATTCTCTTAATCACAGTTAGTATTTAAAATTTAATGACCTCTTGGATTCTGTTTATTCTATATACTCTTGAATCAAAACACATGTAAGTGCATATCAAAAACACATGTAAGTGCATATTTTTAGTGCATATTTTAAGATTTGTAATGCATATTATAGGCGCCTAAAACACACTTGGTTATTGCATGAAGTTCCTGTCCCTGATAATAATGGTTAATTCCAGTTTGATTTGTGTTTAACAAGTTATGAATGACTTACATGTATATGTGGAAGGAGACTTAAATCTATAATTTTTGTAGTATAGTTTAAGGGGTTGTTTTGTGTTTTTACTTGGAATTTGTAGCCCTAGTGATTGTGGCTTATTTGACATGATTTTTTCTGAAGTTATAGTTTTTCTTTGTTAAGTCTGTTTGTCTTTTCTAAAAATGTCCTGTCTATTTGGTTTGTTTTGTTTGATGCATGACATGTGATGATGATGAAATATGACAAAATTAATAATGATTTGAAATGAGAGCATAATGTGTTGTTTAAAATAAAAAATGTCATGATTTTTGGATTTTGATAACAATGGGCGTTGAAAAACGATTTTGAAGGCTTTAGGTCTTAAATCAAATAGTAGCGAATTTGTAGAAACCTCCTAAAAGTATACGGGCGTATAAAGTTAAAGTTAAAATTAATAGTATGAACACTCAAAAAAAAAATAAATAAGTTAGTACAAAAGTTAGTAAAACGTCTTGTAAATCAAGTATACTATTTCTCAGCAAATTGTTTGCTGACATTGTGTTTTCAGCTATAATTGTAGTTATACTTATTCAGTACTTAACTGATTTGAAATATTGTTTTACTAATATTTTACTAATGATTTACTAATTTATTTTGCAAAAAATGGTTCTGCTAAGCACATTAATAGCGTGGACGACAACTAGATTGAAAGATAGATGTCGCGGCATGTCAAGATGTAGTAGAGACGAGGAAAATTATACTAAAATGTACAAATCTTGTAAGGCATATAAAAAAATCAACCAGGGAAGATTTTTGTATGTGTTTTTTATAGAAAAGGACGCTAACAATGTGAATATGTGGAAATATTTAAATTTAATAAAAATATATTCATAAAAATATTAAACAGCACTTCAAATACATTTTAGTTAAAACATACATTTTAGCCTTAACACTGGTTTAAACTATGTATTTTAAGCTAATATTCGTTTATGAATACATCTTTGAGGCTTAAAATGTGTTTTAACTAAACTGTATTTGAAATCTGAATTAAGATTTTTTTTGAATACGTGTATTTGTATTTGTTAACTAAATCTTTATAGTGATTATTAATGAAGTGTGGTCAAATTACAAACAAATATACGTTCAGATAGACAGACTAAAGCGAAAGACAAGGACACACAGCTTAGGTAATTTTTTATGTTTCCTTTTCTTATTGCAATTACGATAATATATTAAAAAAAATAAAACAAATTAAATTTATTAGCTAGATTGATACATGTATTTCGATCTGGCTAAAGATCTCATCAGAACCCGAAGTTTTTGAAAAGTTGCAGCCTCCACAAAAGGCGGAGCTTTAATAAAAAACCTATTAATTATCAATTTTGCTCTATACTTGTCTTCTTAGCAATCAAACACGTGGCTTGGGTCATTTCCTAAAAACATCATGACGTTACTAAACTATGAAGACCAAAAATGTTTTATTTATACAAAAATTTAGTTTTACTCTGGCTCAAGTAATATTTTTTAACGTGTTCATTGTTTTTTTGTTTTTATATACACTGAGAGAATTATCTGCATGATATCAATGAATTTTTGCATTAGATCTATGTATTGTCACTTGAACTCGTCCATTGAAACTTTTCATTAAATTAATACAGTTTTTCATAAAATTTTGTGAAAATATTTATATTAAGTATTAAAAATTTCATACGCATAATGAAAAAGTTTCGTTAAAAGTTGTTTTATTAAAACTATGAAACTTTTTCACGAAGCTTACAAAATTTTTCATTCACATTGTGAAGAAAACTTTATTACTTTAGTGAGAAAATTCCATTAAAACTCGTCCAAGGAATTCTCTCAGTGTTCATCGAGATTATTTTTTTGTTATTTTGATTTATTTATAACGAACTTTTAGTTGAGTTGACCTTTAAAAAAAATTATTCATAATTTGAGTGCCTAATTTTAGGCTGTTTATTATAATAAGTTTTGATGATTAATTTCTCTTTTTTAGTAACAAAGTTTACATTGAAAGACTAACAAATATTGATATGTATTTGTTTTAGCTCTTAAAAGAAGACATCATTGCCAAATAGTATATAGTAAGCTAAAATTGCATCATCTTTTTAAGAAATGACTCCATATTCTGTTAACACAACACAACATACTGTTATTTGCATTCAACTAAATTTAAAGTAAATATAACAAAAATTTTACTGATATAAAAGTTTTGGTTTGCTGATTTTTGTCTACTAGTATTAAGCATGAATTCAACCCGAATATAACTAAAATTTTGTAAGTTTAACAATTTTGTTTTTGCTGTTCTTATCTTACTAATATTTAGCAAATTTTGAAAGTGAGTTGGGAATCAAACAAGAGATTAGTTGAAATTGTATAGACTATAAATGTTTTCTGTGTACAAGAATTACCCAGTGTAAAAACGGTACTGACATGTCATTTCTTTTTTCACTACCAGTAATGACAACAGCTTATTTTCTGCATTACTTTATCACAAATAACAAGGACATACTAATAAGTAGTTAGTGTTCCCAATATTTCAATACAAAAAATAATGCGTTTACCCATAAGTACTTATTTATATTATTGTTTAAAGTAAAAACAATTTTGGAAATCTATTTTTAAACTCATTATTATTTTTGATTTTTTGTAAGCAGGAAATTAGTCGTAGTAACCGAATTTTAGTTGGCAAATGTCAAAAATGTTCTCTGTGTGTTGTTCTTGGTTTTCGCTGCATAAAAATCGGAAAGGCAAACTTACCAGGCAAATAATTTGGAAATATGATTTGATTTGCAAAATCAGCGAAAAGAGATAGAGAATCAGTCGGCTACTGTACCCCGTTCGGCCACAAACAAGACCCGCATGCAATAAAACCAAGAAGAAGAAGCATCGTGTAAATTGGCTCTTATTGAATGTGACTTTCAAACCCAACAGTTTATTTTCCGTTCGTTATAATATTTATTAAAATGTTTAACGAATTATTTTAAGAACATTTTTAAATTATTCTACAAATTTAATACCCCAAAATATATTTAACTTATTTTCACTATATACACTGCGTTGCAAAACTATAATTACACTTTAATTTCACTAAGTTTCGTAAGTTAAAAAAAAAAAGTAGAAGAGTTTAACAGGCATAAAAATTAATAATATTTGACAAAAAATAAATTCATTTAGTTTTTATTTCACTATTATTTTTACTAATGGGAATAACAAAATCAATTAGTGTTTCATAACTATAAATACACTTAACTTCATAGTATATAAAAATTTGTAATCAACTCGAAAATTCGAGCAGACTAGATCTACCTTGGGTCTATCAGATTTATACGAAGTTTCTCCGTTATAGATTTCCACGCATCAGATGATAAACGATTTCATATTGACGGTTTTCTGCATAAACTAGACTGTTTAATACACCCCAAATGTTCTCAATGGTGTTTTGAGGCGGAGAGCATGCGTGCCATTCCAATACTCTAATATTTTTTATGATAGCGGTTCCACTGTCTGAAGACTTACAACGCACACCTTGTTCAAAAGCGGCTTAACTCAAAATTTAAATTTTTCGGGTTTATATGCTTAAACTATGCACAATACACTTGTATATCTATAAAAAAAAAAAATATTAGTGTATTTTCTTGTTGTTAACTGTTGCTAAAAAACAATTCTTTCTTTATGTTTCCATTGGTATAAAGTTGCAAATATTTTTTTTCGATTTCTGAAAATGAAAAATTTTGAGTTGAGTCACTTTTGAACTAGGTGTGCGACATGTATGTACTGAGGCATTGTCTTGTTTTAAAATTAATTCACCTTCGTTGCT
Organism: Delia radicum; assembly: GCA_021234595.1. Classification (NCBI taxonomy): domain Eukaryota; kingdom Metazoa; phylum Arthropoda; class Insecta; order Diptera; family Anthomyiidae; genus Delia; species Delia radicum. The sequence continues at coordinate 68,502,706 of CM037851.1, read as the reverse complement.
ATTTTCAATAAATGGCACCCATTTTTTTCTAATACTGTAAAGTACTCAAAAAAATTCTTTCTAGTGCTTAGAAATGTCAAATCCAACCATACCGTCGAAACAAAAAGCACCCCAAACCATTACGGATCCGAATTTTTTTTTGAGAAATATCGTGATTCCTTACAATTTCTCTCCAATAGCTGTTAATGTTGGTTTTTTAACAGATATTGTAGAGATTGAACAATCAAAATTGAACTTTTTCTCACCACAAATATCACTTTGTGTTCAAACGGTCCTACCAACAACGGCTATTTTTGACTTACTTTTTTCCAGTTGGTTTGTAAATTCATTTTATCGAATTCAAGTCGTTGTGTGGCGGGATTTTGTGACCTTGGCATAGACATCAGCTTTTGGCGATAAATTCTCTGGAAATCCCTTAAGAGCCTACTTATGATTGATTTGGACACATTTACCTTGCATTCATCGACTATCTGTTTGAGACTATTCATTGAGTTTTTGGCAAAGTTGATTATTTTATGCCGGTTCCGATCAGAAAGTTTTTTTTCGGACCGCCTGTTTTATTATTACCATAAGCAGCTCTCGAATTATTTACAAAATTTTGTGACAACCACATGTCGACGGTTTATTTTTTTTTATAGCAATTTCCCGAAAATTTAAGCCACTTTTTGAATAGGTTGGAATTTGCTCCTTTTCAAAATCACTTAGATATGAACCACTCGTTATTTTATTGCAAAATTGATTAAAATTGCATAAAAAACAGAAACGATTTTTTAATTTTTCTTTTTTTTTTGCTATTCTTCTTTGTTTATCGCTATTTGTAATTATAGTTATGAAACACTAACAAAATATTATTAGACAATTTCTCTATTTAAGTAAATTAAGAATCTCTTAAATTTTACATAATAAGAGCTCAGTTACTCTTAAAAGAGTTATAAATTTAAAAAAAAAAGTAGCAAAAATCATTTGTGATTATAGTTATGCAACGCAGTGTATACCCCCAAAAAAAAGAACCACAAAAATTTATTCCCATTTGCTAGAAAGAAAATGTACATTTTGTACAAAAAAAAAGAAAAAACATGTTGAAAACCGCCAAAACCACATTGCAAATTAGTTTATGTTCTCAACAGTAAAATTTCTTTCAACTCCTCCTTCAGACAAATTCGACATAAAAATAACGAGCACATACTTTCAATATGAAACAAAGTTAACTGTAAAGAAAATGTTTTATTTAAAATTCAACTAAAATAATGTATACTTTAAGGCGTTTTATGTAAAATGTTAAGAAAAACGGATACTTTCTAACTACTACTACAACTACTTGTAACTAAAACTACCAGACAAATATGTTTGAGAAAAATTCCAAAAAAAATACAGAAAAAGGTAAAAGAAAAATGACACACCTATTTATGTTTTATTCATTTTATATCGGAGTGACTTTTATAAAAGAAAAATTTAGAATTTTTGAGATATCTTTTACTCTGGTAAATATTTAAATCAAAAACAGTTTTAGAAATGGAATGTTTAATTGTTTAAAGAATAACAAAAATTATGTTAACATTTTCTTTTTCTTCTTTTTTTCTGTTCCTTTTACAATTTAACTATAAAATACAAAGAATGCTAAATTGTGCTTTAGTTAAGAAAAAAAATAAATCTGTTGAAAATTATTATACAATGGTTTGGACATTTTGTTTTTTTAACTTGCAGGCATAAAAAAAACATAATTTTCTATGTTGGTTAGTTTAGTTAAAGGAAAGGGCCTGTGGCTTTCAGTAATGGCTTTCGTATGGTTTGTTTTGGTTTCATGATATTTAAAAAAAAAATCATCATCATCTTATCTAGCAAATAGAAAATGACAAAAACATAAGGAAGTAAGATTATATATATTTTTGTGTTATTAAAAAATGAAAGGATAAAAATATAACAAAAAAAAAAGAAAATTAAAAATCAGTTTTTTTTATGACCAGGAAATTGGAATTTTTAAAATGAATTTTTTTTTTTAATATTATTAAATATCTTTAAAAGAAAAAATTAACTTATTAACGTTTTTATGAATAATTTAAATCCAATTTTTCAAAACAGTCGCATTAATGATGCCAGTTTTAATTAAAGTTCTCTTGGCCATAAAATATTTTTTAATATTTCACATTAGGTTTACCTTAACAATAAAAACAAGATATATTTTAAGAACATTCAGGGATAAATTTTAAAATTATAGTGAATTAAGTGTTTGTATTAAAATTCATGCTTATTATTTTAGGCGGAGTCTCAATAAGCTTTTGCTTGTGTCGTTGTAAATTTATTGCGCCCTCTAGAGGTGGTATTCGCTATTTAAATTTAGACTTTGACGCTATGTATGCACATTACGGGTTAATATTATTTCTCAATTATAACTGTTATTTGTTGCTAAAGCAATACCCAGCAAAACTTTGGTAATGGGTGCGATAAAGTAATGCATTTCCTTTTAATGTATACTCATTACCTGTATCATTACTTTCCAACAAATAGTAATTAGTTACCGATAATGTGTTACATAATACATTACTTTGTAATGAATACTCCTTACCTTTAGCATTATTTCAAAACATAGAGTAATAAGTTACCGATAATTGAATACTCATTGATTAACTTGTAATGATACCTCATTACCTATTACATAATTTCAAAACATAAAATAATGACTTATCGATTATCAATTACATAGTGCATGAATTATAAACGTAAAGTAATTATTAAAATATATTTTTGAAAATATATTTATATACACATTGCTTTGTGATTTTTTGTAAGCATGAGAGTAAGGTGTATATTTTTGATTTTACGAACGAAAACACGAAGTACAACAATTCGTTTACATTTTCATTTACATTTTACAATCAAATATTATATGTATCGATAGCTCAGTTGGTAGAGTTCTCGATTAACTAATTGCTAACAACCAGAGACCCCAGGTTCGAATCCCAGCGTGACCATCCCAGTAAAAAACGCTGCTTACATGCAAGCAGGTTTGTAAGGAAGTAAGCTAAAAAGAATCCCTTACAAACCTGCTGACATATGCCATGATTTTTATATGGAAAATTCCCACTTGGAAGCATTACTTTTGGGCAAAGTAAGCGCGGATTTCAGCGATTATAAAAATCTGTGATTTCGTGGGTGTCAGTAAAATCATATTTCATGTCTACATTATAACGATTAAAAGTAAATTTATGATAAATTAAAGTAATTATGTGAATATAATTTATTTTACATAAAATTCTACAGATATGAATTTTTTGTTGTTAAAATTTTAGACATATAATGTAATAATTTAATTTTTTACCGCTCTACGTGCAGTTAAGTGACTAATTTTTTTTTTTTTTACTTACTCGAAAACACCAAACACAATCGCAAATCACTCGTAAAAATCGGTACAGATCGTTTATAATCCACGATATGAAACTTTCTTCATTACAAAAATGAACAAGGTTGCTGCTTACAACCTGCATCCTTGTTAGGGAAAACAGTAAGCTCAACATTTTTTTTGTTTATTCTTCTCTGCATTATGTGATAGTAAGCGCTTATGTCAGCGCATTTGTTTTATCCTGCTTCTAAAAACATGACAATTTTTTACTGGGCATGTTATTTATTTAATTAAAAAAAGTATTTGTAATATTTTTTTCTATCAAATGTTTTTTAAGGAAATCTATTTATAGATACATTACTGTTTCCCACCATGTAACCATATAAGTAAACAGTTACTTTACCCCCTACAGGGTAATGGGTCCACCCATTACTTTAAGGCTCATCGCCTGTAAAATTGATCAGTGAAGTAAGGAGTATTGTAATGCGTGGAGCCCTATGGCAATACATTACTTTACCCATTATTTGGTAATGTGTGGTTTTGCTGGTAAGTGTATCAAACTATAATACAAAATTAAGTTTATCGGATATTCACGATTTTTGAGAATTTTGTAAAAATATTGATGCTCCTTGACAATTTTTCAAAATGCAAAATGGCATCACTGACCACTAAATTTTCATAATTTTTTGTTTGTTGGAAGAAAATAGCTTATTTTTCGCATTAAAAAAAACAAATGAAATAATTTTCATCATTTCCAAGTTTTAACCATTTCCAAAAATTATTGATCCATCCAATCTTTGCATTTTACAAAAAAAAAAATAATTACATTTTTACTTTTAATTCAAAAAACTTCGTGTATATTTTTATTTTAATAAATAATAACATGCGGATATTAAAAAAATAAATTGAACTTAATGGAAAAAATCTTGAATTTTATGATAATGTAAACAAATTTTGAAATAATATTTAGCATTTGTATGCGCAAAGTAATCCTTGGCTCCAAAGGACTTCTGATCTTAATTTGTCCCTTTCAACCAATCTTTTGTTCTTTCTTAAGTTTTAATGCAGGATCTTATTGAAAAATCTGTAAAGATGGGAATAAAATATTTGTTGTAATTTAATAGTTATGCAGTTACAAATTTGCATTAGTTATGCTGGTTTTCATAATTGGCACATATTTTTCCACAAATTGAGTTTGTTTTTTGTTCAATCTACTATAAAAAATTTAAAATTAGAGAAAAAAATAATCATTTCATATATATTATAAAATTGTTCATACATTGTGTGAATTTAAATCAGTAAATGCCATTCCTACTATTTATGAACGATTTTGGTTCTGTGGACACTTTTTTACGTTGATGGTAATCACAGGGGATGCCCCCTATTAATGCATTGTATTGTGTTGATATCAGGAAAATAGGTTGTGGTGAATGGCAAAGAGGGAGAAGTGATTGTGGACATTTTACTTACATTTTTCTACATTTAAAGTTGCAGGGAAGTCCGACCTCCGCAGGTAGGGGATTCCACATACGGCTAGTGCGACTGGAAAAAAATTTTGTCTGCATTGCATTGTGCGATTTACGATTTGCTGAAGTACAAATGTAACTAATTTTCGATTTTAAATATTTTATGACAACAAATTAGCCTTGTTATAACCAACAAACAAAAAAAAACAGAATTTAATCGAAATATGAAAAAGTCAAATCGCTGTCCATTCCATGTATACCGGTATATATTTTTATTTCTTTTTTATTTTCATTCTCTAAAATATATTTAACAATTTAACATCTAATCTTAACATCAGATTTGAATTTTTATGATTTTGTTGAATAAAATTTTTTAAAATTTAAAGTTGGAGATTTGAAAAATAACCCAAAAATATTGTCCGTTTTTGGCGTCACCTTAGGACAGGTTAATCATACCATAAAAAACACATTTCACAATTTATGAGTCTATTAAATAAAAAATAATGTTGCAGAAATCAATTTCAAAAACGTTTAGTATGTGTGCTAGAATTTCGTATGCAAGTGGTAGTTGGCACATAAGTGGCCTGGAGCATTTTGTATTACTAGGATAGTTCTTAAACTCTTCCTATACCTTTTTGGAAACATAATTTCATCTTTATGTCGATTTTAAAAACTCTTTTTTAAACTATTACTTTTTTAAAGACAAAAAATACAAAAACTGAAAAAAGTTATTTTTCCCACTATAAACAGAGTTTTAATTTTCAATCAATTTTGGGTCTATTTATTATTATAAGATTAGCTTTAAACTTTTGAAATGTTTTTTTTTCAGATAAAATAGAAACTTTTTCAGCCCACCGCTCATTGATATCAATATTTTTTAAATAGTCTTCGAAAATATATCTAATTTTATATGTGTGTTGCCCTACGTCGCGTATGAGTGTTAATTAATTATAAGGCACTCATACGTGCCGTAGGACAGTATTTATATACAACTTTTTGCCAAACCTAGAGTTAGGTGCGAAGTGTAACACGTTTAATTTTGATCAGATATATTGTTTTAAATGTTTAACTTTGACTCTACACCCATAATAACACAAAAATCAAACAATTATAGTATATCAGCATATATCAAAGACAAGATAAAAGCGAAAGCAAAGAAAAAAATGGCAATCGACAAGATCACCTTTGGATAAAACAATTCTAAACAAATTAACAAAGGAGTTAAAGGACTTGTTAAAAAAGGACAAACAAGACAAGCTGAAAAGTTATCTCGAAAACCTCGATGCAAGTAGGTCAACAAACTATTCATTATGGAGGGCTACAAGAAAAATCAATAATGCTATCATTCACCAACCACCAATTCAAAAATCTGACCTATCGTGGGCCAGAACTCATAGTGAGAAAGCTGAAGTACTAGCTGATCATTTCTATAAAACTTTTTCCAATCCGATGGACAAACAAAATTTTGTTCTGCCAAAAATCATTCCGACTACAAACTGTCAAATAAAAAATATTACTCTTAATGAAATTCAAAATGCTATTAAAATACGAATCGATGCAAACAAATCTCCTGGTTATGACAGAGTAATAGGTAAACTGCTAAAAGAACTACCAACAAAGGGTTTAATTTTTATCAGAAATATTTTTAACGTTATAATTACAATGAAATATTTTCCTAAAGTATGGAAAGTTGAAGAAATAATCGCTATTGCTAAGCCTAACAAAGATGCCACAAGGGCTACCTCATACAGACCAATTAGTCTATTACCACTTTTATCGAAATTATTTGAAAAACTTATTTTTGATCGATTAGAACACGTACTCAAAGATAGGAACCTTATACCAGCGCATCAGTTCGGCTTCAGACCCAAGCACTCAACTACTCAGCAAATACATAGAGTGACAAACAAAATCTCATCAGAAATTGATAATAAAAATTTTTGTGTGGCTACATACCTTGATGTAGCGAAAGCGTTTGACAGTGTATGGCATGCTGGCCTACTCTATAAACTGGAAAAGAATCTTTCAAACGGATTTTTTTCTCATACTACAAAGTTATTTAAGTGACAGACACTTTTATGTAAAATATAAAGATGAATGTTCAAGAATAATTCAAATGGAAGCTGGAGTTCCGCAAGGCAGTGTTCTCGGACCAATTCTTTACCTCCTGTACACAGCAGACATTCCTACCCCAACAAGAAACTCAGATATGATTGCAACATTTGCAGACGACACTGTCCTACTCTCATCAAACAAAAACATAACAACAGCTATATCAAACCTTCAACAATTGCTTGATAATACATTAAACTGGTTTAAAACCTGGGGTATACAAGTAAATGGTGAAAAAACAGTACAAGTATCTTATACTAATAGAAAAATCAGTGGCCATCATCCAATAACGATAAACAATACTCCCGTTCTAAATGACAACAAAGCTAAATATCTTGGCATGATAATCGACTCCAAACTAACCTGGAAAGATCACATCATCAGTAAAAAAAACGATGTAAAGTACAAATTTGGACAATTATACTGGCTCTTAGGAAAGGATTCAACATTATCAATTCAAAACAAGCTGCTCATTTACAAAGCAATAATAGCTCATATTTGGAAATATGGTGCAGAACTCTGGGGAACTGCAAGCAATTCAAATATAAAAATTATTCAGCGCGCTCAATCGAAAATACTAAGAACTATCATTAACGCTGAATGGTACATATCAAATGATAGCATACACCGTGACCTAAACGTCAGCACAGTCCAAGAGGTAATAAGAAATTCCAGCCTGAAACATACAATCCAACTTACATCTCATCTTAACAATGATGTCAGACAACTCCCCAATAACGAGCTCTCAAGCTCAAGAAGACTAAAGCGATGCACCCCATCAGAGTTAGTTTCCCGATTCTTGTAATCTTCCGCAATGTATTTTAATAATTTATTAAAAATTATTTCTTACCACTAACTTTAAATATAAGTTATCTTAAGTATTGATTTAAGATAATTAATACCCAAACTCTAAAACTAATTACTTATTGTCATATAAAGACAGGTGTAAATAAAACTGGGATGAAAAAAAAAAAAAAAAAAAAAAAACTTTGAAAGCAAATCAAATAATTTTTTAATCTTATTTTATTTATCAATCTGCTCTTTTTCAAAATCATAATTCAAACAATATTTTACAACAAAGACAATATAGACATTTTTTGATTTTAAGACAAATGTTACACTTTTGCACCAAGTCAATATTTGATAAATTTGTTAAGAAGTTTTTAATATTAACATAAACATTCGTTATCATTTTGCTGTTTTGTATGTCATTGGGCCAGTAAATAATATGATTTACCAGTAAAAAAAAAAAAGATTTAAGTAGCTTTAAAATGATGTACACTCAAATTAAAAAGTTAGTAAAGTCAGCAAAAAATTTTGCTGAGTCGGCAAAGTTTTAGTTAGGAGGGTGCTTGCAAAAAAATTGCTAATCCAGCAAAATTAGTAGATTCAGCAAAAGTTTTGCTAACACTTAGTAGATTAGAAATTAAAAAACCCTTGCTAAAAATTTATAAAATTTGTTGCTGAATATTAGTAGACTGAAAAAAAACTCAAAAATTTGTAGAAAAATTATACTTTAGTTAATTTATTTGCCGAAAACCATAAAACATATTTTTGTGATTCTTTTTAAAATAATTTACAATACGTTCCAAAATACAAAAATGTTCATACTCCCAAATTGACGATATGAATTAATGTAATATCTAAAAACAATAGAAATAATTATATATAACATAAACGAAATTATCTTTGAACTACTTACATCAATTATTGTGTAAATGATGCTATATTTTAAAGTAACGTAAATGCCGCAGAGAATTATAGAAACGAAACGAAAATATAACAAAATACAACATATACAACCCTTTTTTGCAATAACAAATAGGAAACAAAAAAATCTACTTAAGATGTATGGCTTTGTCTTTCGCTTTAGTCTGTCTACCTATTGCATATTTGTTTGCAATTTGACCACACAATATTATTAATATATATAAACATTGAGTTTACAAATACACATTTAATCTTAATTAAATTTAAATATTTTATTTTGTATTTTATTTAATTAATATACAATTACTTTCACAAGCCGATGACGACGCAAAATTTAAATCGTTTTAATCCACAATTTTGTTTTGTGTATTAAAAACAAATACAAAAATCTTCCATGGTTGATTTTTTTATATTATGTCTTACTAGAGATGTACTTTTTAGTATAATTTTCCTTGTCACTACTACATCGTGACATGCCGCGACATCTAATTCATTCTGAGTACATCTTTCAGTCTGGTTGTCGTTTACACTATTGATGTGCTAATCAACACAATTTTTTTAGCAAAATAAATTAGTAAAACATTAGTATAATATTAGTAAATCATTAGTTCAAAACAGTTAAGTGCTGAAAAAGTATAACTAAATATTTAGTTTAAAACATATTTTTAGCCAAAAATTTGCTGAAAAATAGTATACCTGATTTACAAGATGTTTTATTTTTTATTTATTTTTATTGAGTATATCAATAACTCTCGTAACTTAAGCCGTTACAAAGATATATGCAATTATGTGGAACTACTTTTGTAAAATTTTATCTTTTTTTATTTTTGTTTATAATAAAATATATTTTTTAAGTAAATCGTTTTTTCTGCTACATTTAGTATCTTTTTTCAGATACTTATTCATAACTTTGGATGCCGTCAGATCTCCATGTAGGGATTTGTCAACGGCATAGGAGAATAATTTATAATTAACATATATTTTTTTTTTTTTCAGAATTAAAAAAACAGTTTTTTTGAAATACAGCGGTTTGAACCGCGGGTTCTGAAAAAAAATAATTTTAGTTTCAAATTTTTTTTTTAAATTTATTTAAAGCACAATAAGCTTTAATGTGAGGTATCAATAAAGCACGTAGCTTTAACCGCTAACAAGATATGGCCGATTATATACTTCCACTTTTATTAAATTTTCAATTATTTTTAATTTTTAAAAGGCGATATTTCCACAACTGCAAGAGTTACCAACATAAAATTTGGACCATGCCATAGTTATATCACACTTACCTTTCATACCACGTTTAATTAAAATTTAAGGGGGTCGAGATCCAAAATTCGATTTATTATGGTTTTATATGAAATGAGTTAGTTCTTTATAACCCCATCTCCCCTTCCTAATTTTTCTCTAAGCTTTAAAAAATCATAGCCTATTTATAAGCTGCTCAATAAAGAAATGTTTTATTTTAATTATAAACAAATATTCATTTTTGTAACCGCCCGATTAAAAAAAACTGCAATTTAGTTCTATCTTAGTATGGCCACACACTTAATTATATAAAATTTTATCTGAAAAATGGCCCGATTAAATTGTTTAACATTAGATCTAATTGTATCATATTCGATTTATTTAGATGCAAGTAGAAATGATTTGATATAGTTTTGTCCGAATTTTATCGTCATACAATTTAATTAACTGATACGTCACACAATAAGATTATATCTAATTTAATATAATAAAATATAATATAATCTATATATTATTTTGAATATACATATCGTATGCTTCCTTCCAATTTTCAAAACATTAATAAGATCTTCTCATACAACTCTAAGATAACTTGGAAACATGGTACAACTATATTAACCGTAAAATGTATTATAGTTTTCAAAGCAACAAACAATCTTGTTGTGTTTATATAAAATTATATATGAAATCGTGATAGTTAATATATACCATATGTAGTTATATATGCCACATCTACGGTTATATTAATCGATATATATTGAGATATTAAGATCGCTCATTTACTGCAAGAAAGTTACAACTCAAAAAACATGATGTTTGAGTTAATGACGCAGAATTATTCGTTATATCACGTATCATATTGTGTAAAAAAGTCGTATTGATATCTTGTATACTCACCGCTTGAGAGAAATTATGTCGTTATTTTTTTCTTCAAGGTTGGAGTAAATTGAAAACTTTAAACTTGTTTTCTACAAAATCAAAATTTTTGATTTATGACGTTATTGCAGTAAATGAGCGATATGTATTAGACCATATCAAAATTTTTCGAAAAAAGAAATCCAAGATATATATATAATCATATGCGCCATCACATATATCCATACTAAGCTATATAAAACTATATGTTTTTATATAATGTTATATTAAATAACATAAGATTGTATATGAACGTTTTTACTCGGGCTAAAAATTGTATCCCTTTTGTAAAAAAATTTTTGCCAGCTAAAACAAATACATTATATCTAATTTGTATCTTGTTTGCTAACAATTTAGAGATTTGGAGACAAGAAAAAAATATCCCTCGATAAGTTAAACCAAAAAGAAGTCAAGCACAAAGGTGAATTCTTTTTAAGCTTTTTTTAGTTTTCCAACAAAAGGGATAATCCAGGATCAATAAAAAATTACCAATATTTACTTTTTTATATTCTAGTACTTATTTATTTTTTTTTTCTAAATGTCATTGTGGGGTATTTTACAATAATGATAAAAACTAATCCCTGCACAACTTAATAAAATATGAGCTCAGCTGTAGTAAATAAATTTGCTATTATGTCAAAAGCAAAAAGGGGTTTTGTCGTCTTTTTTATAGATATTTTAGCTATAAATGGTTGAGTATAGAGTTGTCAAATATTCTACATATTAAAAAAACCGGGTTTAGAATTGATAAAAAAAACTATATATTTTAGAAACCTGTTTTTGACTTTCTTACCTAAAAACCGGGTTAAATAACCGGTTTCTGCGGATTTTATAAATCGCTTATATCTGACAGTCTTTGTACACAGATAATCCATGATATTAATGAATTTTTGCATTAATGCAAGTAAATTAAAAATGTTCAATTGCATTATCAAGTTTTCATAAAATTTTATCAAATCTGTCATTTAATTTACTAAAAGATCATTCATTCGCTTTTTTAAGAAGTTTCATTAAAAAACTAGTTTCATGAAAAATATGACGGTTTTCATTTATTTTAAGAAAAATGTTCGCTCACTATGTGAATAAAAGTTTAATTAGTTGAAAATTTTCATTATTTGTCGTCCACTTAAATTCTCACTGTCCATTTTTAAAAAATTGCTAGAAATTTAAAATTTCGGCATTTAAAACTACAGTAAAATGCTCTTTAAAAAAAGCTTTTTTTGTTTGTTTTACTAATTAGTCGTAAATTAAAAAGATTGCAAAATAACAGGATGAGAAAATAATTCATAACGCCTTGCGATTAAGGGCTTAAAATCTAATTTTTTTAAATTTACAAGATGGCGTTAGTATTAACTTACTAAACTTGTTTTTAACAAAATTTAAGTAGTACAAGGAGGATCGTTAACATAGAGGATCGTCTACGGGGACACCCACCGATATGAATTAGTTGAGGTATTGTGAAATTAAAAGCTAAATTCTCTAAATCACAAATAATTTCGGAAAATTCTCACTCCCTTCGATTGAAATTGGGTGGGAAATCCTTTTAAGTCAAATTTTAATTACATTAGGCTTGAAATCCAGTTTAAATTGGATTTCAAAATCTAGCTCGTGCATCATTTTATACGCTATTGAACATGATTGAAATCTAGTTTAAACTGGATTTCGATTGTAAATGTAAATGCAGATTTATAGTCTTCACGGTCATTATCTGAGAAGATAAAAAAATATTAAAATTCAATGTATTTAATGCTGAGAAATGTTGTAAAAACAAATGTTAAAGACTTGGAAAAAAATCTTTTTTTTTTAAAAAAGTCAAAAGAAAAACTAATGTTTTATGAGTAAAAAACATTGTGAGTCACAAAAAAAAACTAAAAGCTCAAAATCCTGAAGAAAACGGTTTTGAATCTCAAAATCAGGAAAACAAAAGCACATAAGTTTAAAAAGCAAAAAAAAAAAACGGAACAAAGCAAATTTGTCTCACAGAAGTTTATCTTGCCAGCATTTAAAATTGACGGAACTCATGCAAAGTATCCAAAAAAAATACGTATTTTGCTGACAGTTTACATAATATTGGAAAATGCCGAATAATCCGAGTCAAAAAAAAAAACGGTTTCTTGAACAAATCGAAGTCCACCCTTTTTGAAAAACCTGTTTTAACAAACTGGAACAATGGAAAAAACCGTTTTATCAAATAATTCGGAAACCAGTTTTTACAACTCTAGTTGAGTAACTTTATAACTGTTATACTAGCTTTTTACCAGCAAGGGTGGTTAATACATAAAGTGTTTTGCTTCTTTATATTTCATCATCTCGATTTTTGTTTTTTTAGTTAAAAGCTAGCAATTTTCTTAAAATGTTTGAAATAATTGTCAAGGGACTATATTTTTTTATATTGTTAGTTTTTTTTTTTCATACTTTACCTTTTTTTATTGATGTTTGTAAAACTTGATAGAGTCATAAGATAGGACACATTTTTATTTTTCTTATATAGAAATTTAAATTTTCTTTAGTTTGATGTTTAAGATTGACAGCTTTCATAAAAGGTACAAACAAATAAAATTTCTAATGAAAAATATGTTAAATTTTTTTTATTATATGAGCAAGTGTCAATTTTATTTATATCAAATTTGTATATTTTCATCTTGATGGTATTGTATTCAGGGTTGTGTATTAAAAAAAAAATCATCTTTGCAAAAATAATATTTGTTATGCTTTTACAAATGTTTAACTTTGTTGATTTAAAAATAAAAGTTATTAAGGATATTCACTTTTTGGTGGAGACAAAAAAAAACGTGAAACTTAAAATAAAAAATCAGGAGAAAACTAATTTGTCTTCACATTTTTATATAATTCTATCCTTATTAAAATAAAAAATAACTCAGCTCTTTTTAGAATTTCTTAAAATATCAAAGAGTAAGCTTTTGCTCCATTTAAAGTTAAAATTGTTTAAGATATTATTCTTTATATTCTATGTTATTTGCATATTTCCGGTAGTTTTTTGTGAAACACCTGTTTTAAATCAGCTGCTTTTTTACACAAAGATAACTCCGTGGGCAAGTTTTAATGGAACTTTTTCACTAAACTAATAAAGTTTTCTTCACAAAGTGAATGAAAAATTTCTTGAACTTCATAAAAAAGCTTTATAGTTTTAATGAAACTGTTTTTAATAAAACTTTTTCATTAGGCGTATGTAACTTTTAATAAATAATATGAAATTTTCCATACAATTTTTTGAAAAACTGAATTAATTTAATGAAAAGTTTCAATGGACGAGTTCCATTCATATATCTAATGCAAAAATGTATTGATAAATTCCCTTAGTGTAGGTGGAAACAATGCGCCTACACCCAAAAAAGGGTCTGTAAAGTCAGAAACATTTTTGATCCGAGGATCCTTGCAGAAAAGTTGCTAATATCAGTAAAAAAAAATTAGTAGATTCCACAGACATTCTGTTGAATTTAGCTAATTTTGCCTAATACATATTACCAATTTTTCTGCAAAGTTCCTTCCAGCAAAAATGATGCTGACTTTACAGACTTTTTTTTAGTGTAATATTAATAGTAATAATTTGTTTTTATAATTCGTCAATTCAAGAGTTTTGAAATTTTGTTTCAAAATCATTAAACTTCCTTCGTAAATATATTTTATTAATTCATAAATTATCCTTGGTAGTGAGTACCCTTATTATCATAATTTCTTTTCCATATAATCACGTATTATTATATACATTTACTTTTTACTAATGTGATGTTAAATGCTACGCTCAAAAAAAGGTCCATAAAGTTGGCAAACAATCTAGTTGGGCCTGGAACATTTTTGCTGGTAGGATCTTTGCGGAAAAATTGCTAATATCTGCCAAAGTGTTTTGCTTAAAATCAGTAAGCTCATTCCACATCGTTAACATTATGCAATTAAATAAAAAATCTGGAAATAAACAAAATATTTTATTCATAAGATTAAGAACAAAACATAACAATTCCCAATTACTTGCATGCATGTATGCATAAATGTCTGTATAACGCAATTTTACATTTCTCAAATGAAGATAATTCTAAAATACAAAAAATAAATAATCAATATATGGCTAAATATTGTAAAAAACCCTTTATCTTTTTAAAACAACTACCTGGGACTGGCATTTATTGTCTTGTAAAGTGGCACCAAAGCGTATTTTATAATTTATTTTTGCCCGCATCCTAAATTTATCAAAATATTGTTTTGTATAGCATATATTTGCATAGCAATAGCACCGAAAAGTATTTGATTTTTGCCTGTATCTTAAATTTTTAAATTTATCAAAATATCATTCATTTAGTAAATTTTTTAAATTAGTTTATTTATTTTATTTATTTTTTTATTTATATTTTTTTAATATTCACAATTTTTATATACACGTGTGTGTCTTTGTTTGATGTGTAGTATACAGAAGAAAAAGCTAAATGAGACGCGGTTGAATTTTGTGTAAGTCTTATAATGGTTGTGTTTCTTAGTATCTTTTCTTTTTTCTCTACTTCGTCATTACAAACAGCAACATCTACATCCAGTATTTTTACTTGTTCTTCGTGCTTTTAATGTGTTTATCAGCACACTTTTGGTAGCAATGTAAATTAGTTAAACATAAGTTAAAAATTAGTTTTTTTGTAAACGCGTTTAACTAAAATTTTAGCTGAAAACGCGATGTCAGCTTAAAAATTGCTGATAGTGAAATATTTTAAATAGAAGTTAAAAAAAAAAATTCAACCAACTTTTTTTTAGTGTACTTTTATAATTATATGTCGTTTTCTCTTTAGTCTACAATTTTTCTTTGCTTTTTAATACATAATTATTATTTACACTGAGAGAATTATCTGCATCATATCAATAAATTTTTTGCATTATATCTATTAGTGGCACTGAAACTTTTCATTGAATTAGAGTAGTTTTTCATAAAAATTTATGAAAAAGATCATTTTATTTATGAAAAATTCAATTTTATTCATAAGCATAATGAAAAGTTTCCCTAAATATAGTTTTAAAAAAATTATGAAGCTTTTTCATAAAGTTTAAGAAATTTTTCTTTCAATTTGTAAAGAAAACTTCATTAGTTTTGTGCAAAATTCATTACAACTTGTCCACAAAAATTCTTCCGGTGTAATCTTTCTTAGTAATTGATGCTCTTTTAATTAAGGTTTGTATTGCTGAAAATTATATAAAAGGAGGTTTATTTTCCTTTTTAAATTTTCTTTATAAAAACAGTTTTAATAATGAAAGTTTTAGTCTTATACATAATTTAGTAATTGTTAAGTTTTCCATATAATTAGGCTTTTTCTATTTAATTCCATTATCTTTTTATATATTTCTAATAATGTTTTCTTTCTTTTCGATTTCTTTCTAGGTAAGTGATGATCTGCTTGCAAATGCCTTAAATTACAATCAAGTAAGAATGATTTTATTTTTTTTTATTATTTTTTATATCTGTTATACACTAGAACTTAAATTTTAATTAAAAAAAAAAACTGTTATACTGTTTTTTTTTAGATGGTCTTAAATCTATAATTTATATGTACCAATCACAAACATTATATTAATAACAATATGTATTTGCGTATCTTCAACAATTGTTATACACTTTAAATACAAAAAAAGTTGGAAATCCATTGCTTCTTATTGATGATATTTTTTTAAAGCAATAATTTCCTACATTTCCCTATATAGAAAACTTAATTCAACTATTATGCAAATATATCAAGTATTTAGCAATAAATATTTATTACATTGTATAACAGTTTCGCTAGCCAAATAATCTGAATATATTTCAGAGCTTTCAAGAAAATTTACACCAATATTTTGTTTTCAAATTATAATTATAGACATTTTGTAATACGATAGTATTTTAAAAATATCTAATATTTTAAATAAAAACGCTAAAATTGAAAAAAATATCTAAAAGTAAAAAAAAAAAATCTCTACAATAAAAAAAAGTTAATTTCAAATTTAAAAAAATCGCCAAAATTAAAAAAGCCCAAAAGTTAAAAAAAAAAACCGCTAAACTTAACAAAAACAACACCAAAAAACTAAAAAAAAAGACAAATTTAAAAGAAAAATCACAAAAATTAAACAAAAATCTCCGAAATTAACCCTCAACCGGTACACTATCATCCAGCATACGAAAACGATACATACACAGAAAAAATTATCAACCTAAAATAACTAATTAAAGATTTGATTTGAATTTAATCTGTTTCTAAACAAATATTTAATTGAATCAATTAATATTTTAATTGACTTTTAAATATATAAATACATAATTTATTTTAGACGCAATTATCATATTATTTTTTCATACACTGTATGCATAAATAGAAAATTTTCAGTATAAAATACCAAATACATTTGAAGTTAACAAACAAAACAAGCACACACAGAAATAGACTCAGCATTGCAAAAAACACACATACCAACGTATAGATCACACATTTTTTTTGTGAGTATCATATTTTTTTTTTTTTTTGTAGAAGTTATTTATAACTTTTTTTCCTTCTTAATTTTAAAAAGGTTTAATTGATAGTATCATTGTCGTGATAGGTGCAAAATCAATTAAAATATTAATTGATTCAATAAATTTTTTAATTGAAACCCGTTTTTAGTTTTTTCTGTGTAGGTACGAATTGGGATTTTTAATTTTCAGCTTAAGATTTGAAGAATAAAAAGATTGTCAAGGTATAAGAATGATACATGATTTTGGGGTAGAATTGTGTTGCAAATACAAAATTGTCGTCTAAATTTTGTAAAAGCTGCATTAAATTAATAAAAACCAGTTTTAAAATACAATTTTTTTTAAAAAATACGATTTTAGAAAAAAATACATTTATTTTTTTAACACTTTGTATTAATATCTAATACAAAGTTAACACAACTTTTTAGATAAATAAACATTCTTTCAAGAAAAATAATGTTAATGGTATAAAAAAAATATGTCTTATATTTTTTACTATGTATTATCTCGTTAATAAGGTTCGTATATCAGTAGCTGAAACACAAAATGTTGATATTTGCATGTATTTTGATTACTTTTATCAAAAAATCCTACGCAGTTAAAAAATCTATGTTTAATTTGTTTTCAGGTTTTACCGATTCAGCATATCATTTTTTTTTTTTAGTATTTACCCATAAACTGTACACAGGGGAGAATTCGCACGTATCGAACTTACTCATGTCAATTCCTCGCATTTACTCAGGCGAATGAACTTCTGTGTATGCGTGGTGAATTTGAAGGAGTACAAACGTATTTAACGTAAAAGGGAGAAACATTAAGAGTACTTGAGGAAAAAGTTACAGCGTTTTGAAATTTTTAATTTTACCTTTTTTCAATTTTTTCAATTTTAGCAATTTTTCAATATTGCCGTTTTTTAAATTTTGCTGATTTTTTTTTTTTTCAATTTTGGCGGGTTTTTTCTCCAATTTGTGCAATTTTTTTTTTATTTTTAGTGATTTTTTATTAAAATTTTGAGGATTTTTTTTTTTAATTTTGGCGATTTTTTTTAAAAATTTGTGATTTTTTTTCGAATTCTAGGTATTTTTTCTCGATGTTTTCCCAATTTTTGGCGATTTTTTGCAAAAATGTAATTAAAGTTATTTAATAGTATCTACTAAACATTTGTTTGATATTAAGGACAATATTCAATTAAATTTTTAATAGATGCGAAAAAAATCTTAATTGAAAATAAAATCAATTAAATAGTTACAAATTATTTTAATTGATGCTGCAATTTTCTTAATAGGACAGAATTCAATTCAACTTTTTATTAAATCAACAAATATTTTATTTGGAACTAGATTATATTTTTCTGTGCAGTTCTTAAAGTTTTTCAAATAGCTGTTATACATTTTAAAATCAAATGTGTGTATTTTGTTCCGTATTCAAACACAAACCCAACATACATTCTTTTATTATGTTATATATTTCCTTTAAATTATAGTATAACAGTTTTTTTAATCACATAGTATAAGGCTAAAAACTGTGATATTGTTTCGTTTTTACAGAAAGTTGATAATTTGTTTATTTACCCGGAACATTTATAAAATGTTGTGATGGTTATTGTTTTATTATTTAAAATAATTTTTTTTTAACTAATTGCATAGTTTTTACAATATAGATTTTTGTTATACATACTGTTATACCAGAGTAATAGTTTAATGAGTAGCTGTTAAACACATTCAATATTAAAGTGTTTCTTAAATTTTTATAAAATTACGATGTTCTAAAACTGTTATACCAGTGTTATACTGGTTATAACTGTTATACACAGTAAAATTTAAATTTTTATTATATTTTCATTAAAAACGAACTTTAATTTTATAATATTTTACATGTTTTACAAAGTTAGGCTTAAAAATGTTATACCTAAGAAAATTTTACAATTTTGTTGAAAGCTTTTGTAATTTTTTTTATAAAAAATCCTCTTTTTTTGTAATTTCCAATTTACATTTTAATATTCTTGCAACTACATGCTAAACATTCATAGTAATAAGTATGTATATACAAAGAAATAATTCCTCCTGTCTGCAAACAAATACTGTCAACGCCTTGCAATAAAACAACCTGCAACATGTTACAAATTGTTGTTATATCTTAAACTAGATGATGTTGTATATCTTCTTCGTTTTTATACCTTAATACTCTGCTTCAGAGGTATGCTTTGTTTGACGCACAAATATGTATACTATATATACCCAAATATCATTAGAAAACAAGCATATATAAACCATGTTTACCAAGAAGACTTTTCCAGTATACAGTTTACCTACCTGTTCAACAATTCTTACCTTATAAACTCTGTTTGTTACTCTTTCCAAAATAAAAATGCAACATAAAAACGTTTGACTACAAAGAATATTGTAATGACAAAATGTGTTTTTGCTACTTGAAATAAAAAAAAAAAACAGAAAATAAACTGTTATACAACACCAAAGCAATATGGAAATTTATGTCTTGTCAAGATATATGTATGTACAAAGGATTTTATATCCTTAATAGATGTTGCAGTGTATATGGTATGCTAAATCGTCATTATCATCATGATTGTGATCAACTTATACATAAACACTGTAATTATCATTTGTCACCAATCTTAAAATGATGTTGCTCTCTAGCATATGCATTGCACTATGGTTTCAAAGACAAATTTTCTTGGTCAAAATTGAATTTCTCACATTATTTTTTTGTTTTTTTTTTTTGTAGTTTCAATCGAATAATAAGCACTTTAAAACAACAGAATTAAAGTTAAAGCTATACGTAAATCTAAGAAAACCAAAGAAAAAAATGTTCCTGTTTAATTCTTAAAAGTTTCTCATAATATTGAATATAGAAAAAAAGCGCAATTTTAGTATAAAAATAATTTTATATTAAAAAAGTGCAAAACAACTTTGCGTCATGACTAGGGCTATATAGTTGCAACAAAAAGTCGATTTTTCGACTTTTGTAAAATTTTTTAAAAGTCGACTTTTCGACTATTTTACTGTATCGTTTTTTCAAAAGTCGACTTTTCGACTTTTTCCAAGTAAAAGTCGATTAATCGTCATTTTGTATGAAAATTTCTAATTCGCGAAAAAAAACTTATTTTATTAGAGTTTCTTCGGTTCAATCAATTGAGATCTTAACGTAGAATTTATGCTTTGTTGGTAATGATAACGAACTCAAATTTTATTAACGTTAAAATAATATTTAAAAAAAAATTCTAAAACTTTCCCAATTTTTAAGACAACGTTTTAAAAATTATGTTTTATAATTTTTTAACATTTAACTGCTGTTTTTTAAAAAATCCTAAAAGTAATTCCCAAAAATTAAAATTTAATCAATAATAATATTATCAAGCAGATTTCCAAAAGTCTAAAATCATTTAAATCTGCCTTATGTAATGAAACATCCGAATGTGATTTTTACACCTGAGGTATTCTACTTTAATGTACTACACAGGGTGACTACAGAATTTATTTTTGAAAATCCTTACACCTTTACAATTGGGCGCATTATATCGAAATCTGACCTTAATTACGATTTTACCTCATTTTAAGGTTATTTCGCTCACTTTTGGATTTTATGTCATATATAAAGATTTTTTTTTTTTTTTGGCAACAATGCCTTTATGTTTGTCTATTGTGTTATCGACTGAAACTTAATTTACTTTTAAACCATAAATATATGACATAAAAAATTCAAAAAGTCGAAAGCAAAAGTCGACTTTTCACTTTTTCATCAAAAAAAAGTTGACTTTTCAACTTTTTCATCAGATGAAAGTCAACATTAAAATAGTCGTAAAAGTCGATTAGCCGAAAGCCGATTTATAGAACCCTGACAAAAAAAAATTAGGGAGTTTCGTGCAAACCAGAAACAACGGTAACTTTAGATAGGCCTACAAAAATTTTATAGAAAATGATAGTTATAAGTTCTGTTCAAGAAACATAAACTGATATCCATACATTATTTTCCATTTGGCAGGTTTTGTAACTTTTTGTAATTTTTTAAGAAATAAATTTTTTTCAAGAACACCTTTTCTTTTAAAAATTCCGATTTATTTTAATTTAAAGGCGAAATAGGCACTAAATCGAGAGTTCGGTGTAGTAGATAATAATATAATGTCATTTAAAGACAATAGCCCTCATAATAAACTAATTTAACCATTAATTTTGGCCAAGAAAAGTGGTCTGCGAAACCATAGTGCATTGGAAATAGAGAAAGAAACGCGGTGGCTTTTACGGTATGAAAAAGTATTCATTTGTAAACAAAGTTTTAGAATTTTGTTTGTGTGTACTTATTTTTAGGGTGGATGATGTTACAATCTTCATTTTGATTCTATTTAGCATACATATAGGCATTAGTAACACTGATTACACAAACAGCCATGCTATGCAGTTGCAATTTTACCCCTTGATTTTTTTTTTTTTTTCTTTCTCGAGTACTCTTTTATAGGATGTTTGTTCTGCGTAGAAAATTAGCTTGCAATTGCTTGTTGTGACTTGTTTTATTAGTTAGCAAGCAGTTTCATGCTAGTAACATAAAGATTTAAGAGCCTTAAAGTAGGCTGTACATTTTTAAAAATATATTAAGTACTAAATTTAAGTAATTGGGAAACAGATTTATATTAAATAAAGTGAAATTTTTTAACTAGAACATATAATTTGTAACTTTTCTGATATTTTATTTATTTCCTAGAATATTATTGCATAGTTCCCATAATTAAACACATAATATCTTTTTTTATTAAATATCCTAAAAGTATGCAACATTTTTAATTTAATATTCAAATCCCTCTAAAATATTTATACCTTAGATTTAAATTTTTAATTTAAGTTCTACTAAATTGTAACCAGGTTTTTTTTCTAATTTGTTAAGCCTTAATATAGGCAACAAATTTTTAATAAATTTGTCAGATAATGTGTATGCAACAAAAAATTAATTATCAAATATTTTTGAACAAATATTTTGTATAATTTTAAAATTTGAGTTTAGAGTTTTCCTTATAAGGAGTGAGATTAAAAAACCCCGACACAATTTTCCAGTTACAAATACTTTTGTTTACGACACTGGACTATATTTCATGTCACATTACTTTTAAGAAGGTTGTCAGATTATATGTTCAAAATATTAAAACGATCGGCTCAGTATTTCGCTAACAAATGGAATCTGAGTAGGGGAATGTGGTAGGGGAATGTGGCGTACCTCATGGTACACCACACGATTGGTATATAAAAATCTATATCTCTGCAGAAAAGATTTCCAGTTTAAAGTGAGGTATATTTGTGTATAAGAGTACCGACAATTAATCATTTTTTTATTTGTACGAAATTGAAGGTTTTTTGTCCTCACTTTTTGTTTAAAGTCCACTGGTAAGCAAACTAATTATCCGATTTCGGTAATATTTTGTACTCATAAATAATCTGACGACTTTTTAAAAGATAACTTGATTCAAAAAAAAAACGTTCACTTTTAAACATAAAAAAAGTTATAAGTGATAATCTGTGTCGGTAATAATTCGATCTCACTCCTTAATACATAAAATATAACTCCTAATGAAGAAAGTATTAAATTTAATTTTAAATAATATTGTTATTAAAGATTTTTTTTGTTTTTTTGTTTCTATATTTATATTAATTTTATATGCTTGTCATAATGTCAAAATATTGAATATGTGACCAAACAACAATAGATATTGACAGATTTCCATGAGTAATAATGGTCATAAATAAATAGACATTCATGTTCGCACACAAGCACACAATTTACTTTTAACACATACAAATAACAAAACCAAACCAATACAAACGCAAACTCTAGTTTATACATAAATAAGTATGATAATACAACAACTAACCAACAAAACCCAAGTAAACCAGGCGATAAATGTATTGGTAAATATTAATGATTTTGTTAGATGTACATTAGAGTGGTATTTTTTGTAACACAAAAAACTTTTTTTTTTGAAAAATTTCAATTTAGTGTTCAAATTATTGTAGAATTAGGTCTTAAAGTTATTTGGTGCAAATTTAGAGAAAAATCTAATAGCTTTAACCCGTGACGTGCACAGCATAGCTATTTTACTATGAAAAATTTTCTGTTTTTCCGAAATATTTGTAGGTAAATGTACAAGTTATCATGTATCCCATATTGACATAATTATGCTCAAATAAAACTTAGTTTAGGATAATTTTTAAAAAATTTGTAGAATGGAGGAATAAAATTAAATTTCTTGTAAAATCGTTAGTTCGAAGTTTCAAATATTCTTGCTTATCATGCCAAAATTAATTAAAAATTATGTGTCGCAGGGCACCACGGGTTAATCTTATACGATTTTCTCAAATTCACTTCTAGACCTAGTTCTAGAATAATTACAACAAAAATTGATAAATATTGAAAGTTGAAAAAAATGCCGCTCTAATCTACATATATGTTAATTTATTTAGTATGTGTGCATATCCACACATGCATATAATTTTTATAAAATAACAAAAACCAAATAGAAAAATAGATTGTAACTAAAATGTCAATAACAGTTAGACAAAAACATTAGCGGTATTCACAATTTGCCTAGTACAAAAGTAGTCGGATTGGTATTGTAGTAAATAATACTTAAAAAACTATTTTTATATATAAATTAAATAAACCTGTAGAAATAGCAGAAAAAGCTACTGAAAGTTAGTTCAAAATGATGTTGAAAAAAGCTGCTAAAGTTAGCAGATTTTTTTTTTTTGCCTAATTGTAGTTAAATAAGAACAACAAATATAAAAATGTTATTTATAGGCGAAATAAATGTTGTTTAATGGAAAATAGCAATATACTTTCCAAAAATTTGCAAAAATGTTTATTAAGTACTTGTGACAAAAAAAAGCTTTATTAACCTACAATTTGGTTGGATACAAAAAACATTAAATTTTGCTAAAATCAACAGAAATATTTGTTAAGAAATTGGTATTGACATATTTTAAAACCCTAGAAATAATAATTTCTACATATATAATTGATCGCCATCACAATTTTTTTTTTTAACAGAAATCCCTTTTGTGCAGGCACATCATAGCCCTTTTGTGCCGGCACGTTTCGAGAAATTCGTCAAAATTAACATTATATGTACGATTTTTTAATGCTTTAACACAAAACCAGTGGAGCATTAACCCTCAAACCGGCGTGAGCTTTTTTGAAATGAAATGACTGTAGCTATATCTTCCTCTTATAAAGATATAACTGCAGTCCAAAAATTATCCCTTTTTGGTACTTCTACTTAAGAAGATATGGCGATTTTCGGTTAACGAAAAACGTGAAATTGAGCGCAAACGCACCTTAAGTTTAACATATATTGATTAAACTTAAATACATTGCTAATACTACTAAATATATTTTTTCTGCCAAATTTCATAAAAATCTGTCGATAAGTTTTCAAATTGAGACTATGTCCTTTACAGGTATCCTAAAATTTAGCTCAAATATAACTAAGTATTTATAAATACAACAGATTTATTTTTGTTATTCTTATATTACTTATATTTAGTAAAAAAAAAAATCTGTTAAATTTAGCAGTGTTTTCTGTAAGAACATTTTTAACAAATGTTTAATAACTTTTTTTTTTTTGCTATTTTTACAGGTTTAAATCTGTGAGTGTACCTAATATAATCTTTCTGTTAAATTTTTTAAAAATCTGTTCATACGTTTTCAAGTTAAGGCGATATCCTTTAAGAATCCTGTATGTCCTAGGACCAAAATTAGAGCTTTTAAGCTTTAGTCTTAGTTTTTCTTTATTATAAACGGTTTCTAGTCAACATAAATATGTTTTCAAGATTTTTGATAATTGTGTTCATTTCAAAACATTTATAAATTTTACAAAATTTTAACTTTAACGCTTTCTCGCTTCCAAACCGTACCATGTACACAAAAAATTACTTCAGAAAATATTTTGTAAATTTGGTTTCCTACCGAAATAATATTAATTCTTGTTATAAAACACTTTTTTGGCGCACTTATGGCTAATTAAAAATACCCCACCAGGATGCGGGGTTGCCGGTTAAAGGGTTGTGTCTATGGATGATTGATTTGAATTTCTGTAAATTGTCAGGAAATAAATATTTTATCGTGCGCCCCGGTAGGCTAGTTGGTAGCGTGCTGGCTTATCAGTGCGGGGGTCGTGGGTTCGATTCCCACCAGAGGCACTGGTCTGTTTTCGCTACAACGCGCCGAAAGCCATAGTAGCTAGTGCTCGGTTAGGGTAATAGTATATAATTTGCAATTATATGATTATTAATTAATAAAAAAAAAAAAAAATATTTTATGGATCATATGATATTTAGTAATAATCTTCGCATAGTTGAATTTGACTTGTACACTGACAGAATTGTCATCTTTTTAGTAAAAATTTCTTCATAGGTTTAATTAAAATTGTCATTGGAACTGTTACATTAAAACTTTTCAGAGAATCGATGGAACAGGTTTCATTAAAGTCAATGTTTATGAAATGTTTGTAGAATTAATGAAAATCTTAACAAAACTAATGAATCATATATACAATTAAGCATTTATACAATTTATGAAACACTTTCGTTCAGAAGTTTCTCTTAATTAATAAAACTCTTCATGAATGTCTTGAAAAATACATTGAAACTAAGACAATAAATTGCTTCATATGATTTTTAAATTGTTTAAAAGTTCAAAATAATGATAGTATACACTAAAATAATAAAGCACTTTATAAAATATGTAGAAACTTGAGAATTAAATCTTAAAATTCTCAAGTTGGAAATGTATAATAAATATTAATGAAATTATGAAAGTTTATGAAAAAATAAAATAAATTATGTCTTTGAAATAATTTCATAGCTCTAAAGAAAATTTTCCTTAAATTTATGAAGAGATAATTTATAAAATCGACTGAATTTTCTTTATGAAACTATGAAATTTTAAGGAAAAAAGTTTAAGAAAAATTTCTTAATAGTAATAAAATGTCTTGCATATAATGAAATTCTTCATTGACTCCACACTGATAGAAATTTGAGCGTAGTACTAATGAATTCCATCATTAATCCAATGAATTTTTTCATAAAAAAGTCCCCAAAGAAACGTTGCATTGAGTCAAAGAAAGGTGTTTTATTAAATCAATTTTAATGAATGGTTTCATTGACTCAATGAAAATTTCATAAAGTATATGAAATTTTTTTTATTAATCCTAGCCTAATCGTTATGAAAATTTCATGTGTTTAATGAATAAATTCATAGTTTGTATGAAATATTTTCGTTGATATTTAATAATTTACACTTTTTATGATTATTTTAGCATAGCATTAATTTGGTGGTTATTGAGAAATTATTATTAGTTGATATTATTTATAAGTTCTGGTCTTTATAGGATCTATAAAATATTTTTATAAAAAAAGCTCGAAAGTAGACATTACATGGCAGATTTTTATTGAACTCAGCCTGATTCAGAAAATTTTCGTTACTTGAAATAGGATGACATGTAAAAAAGAAATCTAACAAGAATGGTTTTCCCGGGGCCACATACCAATGTAGTACAGTGGGAAAAAGTCTATTGTTTCTCAACAAATTTGCTAAAGCTCATAATTCGAATTCGAAAAAGATAAAATTTGAAATGTAGCTGATAAGATTTCAGATCGAAAATTACAAATTTTGAAAATAAAATTTGTTTATCCATAAAAAAAAATATTTTAATTATTGTACTTTTTTTAAATTATGTACATTAAGAACTTTAATGATTGAAAAAATCGTTTAAATATAATAAGCAGGCATTAAAATATTAAAAGCTAAACTAAAAAAAAAAAACAATTTTAATTTATTTCTGTTTTTCTTTACATTCAATCTTTCTTCACATTTTTTATAATTTGTGTTAAAAGATGACATATTTTCTTATATGTCGATAAAAAATATGTTATTTTTTTATCGATCTGGCTTGGAAATCTGTAGAATGATCGACGATTATAGTCCACTTTTTGTAGTTAAATTACGACCATATTAGATAAAAATGTTAAATATTGTTAACAATGTTGATAACAAACAAAAATTTATTAATGTTTAGCATCACGTTTTTGTGTAACATCGTCAAAACGATAACAATTTAGGTCTCGTTTTGAACAAAACTATATCGTTTTTCTTAGAGAATCTGTTCCCTGGAATTCAGTGGCTAACTATTCAAATTCATCAAAAACTGTTCGCTCTAGGCAAACTTAATAAAAAAAAAATTTATTTATATCAAAGTTTTGGTTAATTTTGTTTTAAAAAAATTTTTTTTTTATTTCAAAATGATAGAAAAAAAAAATTTTTTTCTGTTACAAGTCAAAATTTTTATTAAAAAAAATTGAAAATTTTTCATTGATTTAATGATTTTTTTTATGAAATTATGGAAAATTCATTAAAAATGTTAATGAAAAAAATACCAATATTAATGAATTTTCATTCAGTTAATGAAATTTTTCATTAAGATAATGAATCGATTTTAATGAAATCGTTTCGTTAATACTATGAAGGAAAGTTCTATCAGTGTACAAAAAAAAAAAATCTATGAAATTGTTTCATTAATATCATAAAGGATAATTCTTTCAGCGTAGAAAATACATTTTCTCTTCCACTGATTACGTTAAACTCAAATATAATCTCCAAAAAAAATTATAATTTTTAAATATCGCGTAAACCGCGACTTTAAGTCTAAAACTTTATTTTTTGGAAAGCACACAATAAGTTAGCAAATTTCCATGAAAACGACAAAGAAAATTTTAACAATAGTATAGATGTGCGAAATTTTTTTGAATTCAATCAAAAAATGTAATTTTAGAAATTTTTAAATTTAAACCGCCATAACTTTAGCATTCCTTGCAGAAAGTGATTCATGCAAAAGGATTTGGGGACTAATTGTGGCTTATTATAGTCTAAAATCCTATTAATGTGACACAAAGTTAAAAAAAAAATAAATATTAACGCTAATTTTAAATATTTTTGACAGTAGCCCATATGAAGACAATGTGTATGTATTAAAGTTTTAGTATAAAATTTACATATTTTTAAATTATTCAGTTTTCAACACACACACACAAATTTAAATTGATAATACGTATACTCTATTTATTATTGTTGTTGTTTTTTCAACAAATAATCAATAGTAAATAAATTTTGAAAATTTATTTAACACTATGACAAAAAATGAATTGTTTTTATAAGTATATAGTACGGAGATTCTTTGTGTGTGAGTTTAGTACTAATCAGTATTCAAATCGAATTTTATGTAAATTTTTCACAAAAAAAAAAAACAAAAAAATAATTTTTGGTTTTTTTTTTTTTGTGTCGATGTAAATTTATTATGCAAATCCTAGAGCTGATAATTAAATAATAATATAATTTATTGGAAAAATAAACTAAAATAATTTTGAATTTTAAAGGTTATGGAACAAATTAAAAATGAATAATTTGCTTCATAGAAATGCAGTTTACAAGTTTAATATTCATTGGAAATATAAATTTTGTAATTTTTAATTAAAATTTAAAATTTCCTTCTTCAATTCAATGTCGTTATAATTATAAAAATTTCATCCATAATTTACTTTTGTCCACAAGTTTTTAGTTTTAGTATATCGCATTTCCCAAGAAAAATCCTTAAGAGCAAACGACTAGGATTTAGATCATTATATAACTTAATTAGCGTAAAATCGTTTTTATCTGGTTTTTAATATGAATAAACGTATAGTTCCACATGTGGTCTAGAATAAGGTTTTGGCAAAACAAAAAAAGAATACTCTACAAAAAGTTTGTATAGGGGTTGAAAAAACTATATTTCTGATTTCGAAAAACCTACACCTGGATAAATAAAGTGCCCACTGAATTGAAAAGTGTATTTAAATGGTAACAATTTTTAAGCTCAGTTAGTGTGCATTGATATTTAGATTAGATTTATGAATATTTATGGTGTTGCAACTAAAATTCATTTGAATTAACCGAACTTTGATGTGACAATTAATGATCTGTTGTACTAACCGACTGAAATTCGTAATGTCCGAATTTATGTCGAATTCACCAAATTTCAGTTGGCAAATAGCTAAATTTTTCTCTACGTGTATTTAAAAAAGGCTGAATTTCAGTTTATGGGGGACACCCCTAGAGAAAAAATCTGAATATGCCATCCCCTTCAGAATGTTCCCAGGAGTACGAAAATCATAATGAATAAGGGGGCTCACGCCCCCTATGGGCGTGGCAGTCGAAAAACGACCCGGCCCACCTACGTAGACAATATGGGTATCAAATGAAAGCTAATGTCTTCACGATTCCAAAAATAGCCATAGTTGCCAGATCGGGCGGTTTTTGCAGCCGATACGGCCATTTTTGTTAAATATGGGCGGGGGTGAAAAACGACCCATGCCAACTACTTAGGCAATATTGGTATCAAATGAAAGAAAATGTCTTCACGATTCCAAAAATACCCGTAGTTGCCAGATCGTCCAGAATTTGAGGAAGATATGTTAATTTTTATAAAATGGGGGAAGGACTTTTTTTTGTTTATTTCTTTTTAGCTCGGCCAGAGGCCGAGCACTCGAGATCCCCGCCGTCTAGAATTAAGACATACTGGAGTTAAAAACCCCTAAGCCCGGCCGTAGGCCGGTCACGCAGAAAAACTTTACTAAGCGAAGCCAGTATAACAAATTTGATTTACTATGATTGATTTACTATGACCTCCACGCGGTAATCCCTGGGTAACGCTAACAATAGTAATCTTTTCGCACAAAATGCTCATTTTTGTTTGATTTTAACAAAATATAAGCAAAAAAAAAAGGAAAAAAAAAATTTCCCCCACCCCAAATTTTGCCAAAATGGCCATATCGGCTACAAAAATCGATCTGGCAACTACGGCTATTTTTGGAATCGTGAAGACATTAGCTTTCATTTGATACCCATATTGTCTACGTAGATGGGCCGGGTCGTTTTTCGACTGATACGCCCATAAGGGGCGTGAGCCCCCTTATTCATTATGATTTTCGCACTCCTGGGGTCATTCTGAAGGGGCGTGGCATTTTTTTTTTTCCCAGGGGTGTCCCCCATAAACTGAAATTTTGCCTTAAAAAAAAATCTGTGAACCAATTTAATATTTATAACTACACTAGACTACAAAATTTTAAAGAGGTCAAGACCATGGGACTAAAACATACTTTTCTAAAGGCTTGATGTCCGCTAAATCCGAATCTGACCTAGGAATTTCTCCATTTCTTCAGGTTTTCGAGATATCTTAACACAAACCCAGTGTATAAACGGCAATTACATGTCAAATCTTTTATCACTACCAGTAATGACACCAGCTTACTCTCTACATTACTTGAACACAAATACTAAGTACACTGAAAGAATTATTCTTCATGA
Source organism: Delia radicum (assembly GCA_021234595.1). NCBI lineage: Eukaryota > Metazoa > Arthropoda > Insecta > Diptera > Anthomyiidae > Delia > Delia radicum. The sequence goes on along the minus strand of CM037851.1, from coordinate 68,472,051 downwards.
TACTACTGAAACAATTTCATAGAATTTTTTTCGTAGATTCAATGAAGAATTTCATTATATCTAAGTAATTTTATTAATATTAAGAAATTTTTCATAAAATTTCATAGTTTCATAAAAAAAAAATTCATTCAGTTTCATAAATTATCATCTCTTCATATATTTAATAAAACTTTTTGAACTATAAAATTATTGCAATCTTTTTTATTTTTTTTTTTTTTTTAATTTCATAATTTCATTAATTTTCATACATTTCAAACTTTAGTTTTAAGATTTAATTCTCAAGTGTTCAACATACGGGTATTTAAAAAGTGCTCCATTATTCTAGTGTAGCCATTTATGATTTTTAGAATTCTATGAACTTGTTTAAAAAACCATATGAAGCGGTTCATTGGATTAGTTCCAATTCAGTTTTCAAGACATTCATGAAGAGTTTAATTAATTCAAAGAACTTCTTAATATTGAAAAAATTAATGAAACTGTTTCATAAATTCTATAAACGCTTCAATGCCGGAATGATTCATTAGTTTTTTGAAGACTTTTATTAATTCTAAAAACTTTTAATAAACACTGACTTTAATGAGACTTGTTTCATAGATTCTATGAAAATTTTCAATGGACGAGTTCCAGTCACAATTTTCATTAAAGCTATGAAGTAATTCATTATCTAGGTGAAGATAATTCTCTCAGTGTGCTTACTTATAACTAGTTAATATTCCTATTATTTCAATACAAATAATAATATGTTACCTATATGTACTTCTTTTTATAATTATATTAAAAAAACTTTGAAAATCAATTTTTAAACTCATTTTTTTACTTATAGTAAGTACATATATTACTACTTATTTTGATTTTGTGTTAGCTGGAAAGTAATAACATTTTGTGCCAGCAAGTCATTTTATCTATCAAGTATAACATGGCTAGATAATGCTAAGATGTTAGAGCGGTTGATTGACAACCAGAAGGCCCGGGTTCAAATCCCGTGTGGTCCCACTTTGTTAAAAAAAAATCTTCAATAAAAAAAATATTTTTTTATTAAGTTTAGTTTTTTTTTTTAAATTTTTTGGAGATCCATTTTTTTTTGTCCATATTGGTAAACCAACCGTACCAAAAAAGTCACTGTTATTGTTGTAAAAACATGTTAAAAATTACCAAAGGTACAACTAATATTGGTATAAGAAAACACTATTTTGTTTGCAAAGCATGGGTTCTGCCAGTAACAACCGCTGAATATAAGTTTAAATATAAGTATAAAACTAAGACCGAATTGTATTGCTGATTTTTAAATGTGTTTTATTTTATGAAAATAAAAAATATTTTAAATTTATGTAATTTAATAAATTTTAAAAGCACCAAATTTTAATTGCCAACGTTGTGCCAACGGTGGCAAGTTCGTTTAAACCAACACTTGGGCACTGTTATCAATCGGGTAACAGGACAATGCTGTCGAGATTGTTAATCCCACGTTCTGCCAACGCATAACTGACTGTCGCCGACGCTTTGCCAACACTGTGCCGATTGTATTTTTCTGTCTGTGTAACCACCTATTTTTTTATTTTTTGTCAGGTGTTTAGTAATGATATGTCGTTATTTTTCGCGACATCCTCATATAAAAGTAATGAGTTTTGTAATGACAATTGTAAGTAGTTACCATTACCAAATATGTACTTATGTAACCACTTATATGATAATGCTTTCCTACACTGAGAAGTTTAGATAAACTGGGTCGTTATAACATTGCGGAAAATGACTTTTTCACAAAATTTGTCAATATTTATATCAAAAAATTTAAACTGCCGATTTTTCCGGAATGGAATGAGATAGGTTTAAACTTAATTTTGAAAACAATAAGGAGAAATTTCAAATGACATAACAAATTTTGTGAAAAAGTCATTTACCCGTTGTAACGTCCCAAATATAGCTAAAACTTGTGTTATTCCAAAATTCATGTTGAGATACCTTGAAAACATTGAGCCCAATACGAAGGCATTTAAGATGACACTACAAATTTTGTGAAAAAGTCAGAAAACTCGATGTTATAACGTCCCGAATATAGCAAAATACCGATTTTTCTAAACCTAATATTGAAATATCTTGAAAACCTAATAAGATGGATGGATACCACTTCAGATTCGGATTTATACTTTCAGAAAAGTATATTTTAGTCCTAGGGTCTTGGCCTCTCTAAAATTTTTTAGGGCAGTGTAGTCATAACTTTTAAATTTGTCTACAGGCTTTTTTTTTAATAAGTATTTTTGAAATTGGAAACATAGTGTTTTTAACTACTATACTCACTTTTTGTGGAATATTTTTTTATCAATACCTAATTCTAGACCACATGTGATTTACATATGAACATGATGTTGTTCTTCAATGGAAAACATATGTGGTAATGACAAAAGAATTGTAGGTATACACGAAACATTAGTAATAGGAAAAACAGAATTTTTATTTTACACACTGAGAAAATTATATGCATGCTATTAATGAATTTTTGCCTTAAATCATTAAAATTGCACTGGAATTCGTAAAATTAAACTTTTCATTAATTAAATTTTAATTTTAATAAAATTTTATGAAAAATATATTATTATTTATTAAAAGTTTCATACACTCAACGAAGAAATTTCATTAAAAATGTGGTTTAATAAAAAGGATGAAGATTTTAATTAATAATGTTAAGTTTTCTTTGATCTTCTTTTATTTAATTCTTCTTAGTTGAAACGAGCTTAATATCATTTTTTTATTAATTATTTATTTCCAATATTTCGTCTCCACATTATGTGACTTCTTCCGGGAACAATTATTACAAAATTGTAATATGTGTTCCCTGAAGAAGTCACCCAATGTGGAGACGAAATATTGGAAATAAATAAAATTCTTATAAAATTGATGAAAATCCTTCTTAGGTTAAACGTGCTTAAGATCATTTATTTATTAATTAAAGGATTAGAAGGATTTTTATTAATTTTATAAGAATTTTTTTATTTATTTTCTAATGAAAAGTTTCATTGAGAAAACTGAAAAAAACTCAATATTTTTGATCCAACAAAATTCTCTCTGTGCATGAAATGTAGAAATGTTAACATGCTAAAAAAAATACATAAAAATAGAGAAGGAAAATAAGAACAACGCCAATGGTTTTCACTTATATGATATGGGTGAACTTTCGTAGGATTGCAAACAAACAAAATACAAAAAGAAAAAAAAAACTATAGAAAATTACAAACGTTCTACTGCCATACAAAACTAGGTCAACAAGGTATTTATAACCCACATCTCTTAAACTACATGCAATATTTCCTATATGTTTGTGGTCTTATTATGGTTGGTACACTCAAAAATACAAAAGTCTGTAAAGTCTGCCACATTTTTTAATATCAGCAAAAAAAAATAGTAAATTTAGCAATAATTTTGCTGAATTTAGCAAATTTTTATGCTGATTTTAGCAATGTTTCTGCAAGTATCCTCACAGCAAAAATATTGCTGACTTTACTGACTTTTTTGTAGTGTAGTAGTATAAAATACTGCTACTTTTATCCTTTTATTATTTTTTTCTTCATTAAAAAAAAAAAAACAATGACTATTTTTAAGAAAAATCAGAAAACAAAATTTGTTTTTGTTGACATTAACATTTTACTAAATAAAAATTGTTAATTTAATAATGAATAAATTTTATATAAAAAAAAAACTTTTAAACCAAAAAGTTTTTTATTTAATTTAAGCTTCAAATTAAATTATAATAATAATTATATTTTTAATTTAACATGATTTACACCCCGTTTAAATTTGCATATAAAAAACTTTTTACTTATTAAGTGTTTTAAACAGGATGTAAATTTAAAAGCAATCGTTAATTAAAATAGACTAATCGTAAAAAAAAAGATTGTAATTTCATTGAAATATAATTTATGGTCCTTTGAGCATGAATATTTTATAATTTTTACACCACATTTTAATAAGAAAACTTTTTAAGGTTTTTAAATATTTGATTCTTTACATGATGTAAAGTTAAAAGCACTTGCTAATTGAAATACACCAACCGCAAAAAACTAATTTTAATTTTATTGGAATTTTATTTATGTTCCTGTTTAAGGTTTTATATAAAGCCAAATAATGAGTTAGATAAAAATTTTTATTTATTGACACCCCAGGAAAAAAAAAAATCATTTTCATTAAATAATTTAACGTTAGTTTCTCTTGGCCTAGTTAGTACTTATGGTGTCAAAATAGCAAAAAAGGCTACTAAAACTTTGTCAAAAACGACGTTGCAGAAAAAACTGCTTAAATTGTCAGATTTTTTTTTTCTAAATAGCAAAAAATAAAACTGTAACTTTACAATATTTTTGTTATAATCGAGTTAAATATTAGTTAATTTTAAATTTACCCTGCTTAACCTGGCAAAAACTTACTGTCAACAAAATGTTTGCTATATTTACCATTTATTTCGTAGAATGCAAATAAGTGAATTATAGGTATTTTGGGCGCTGTGCGATAAAGCCATGGGCAGAAAGGCCATATGGTCTTATTTATCAAAAAAATGGGATATAATGCCATATGGCGTCTTTTCCAACTCATTGGGAAATAAGGCTATAGTCGTTTTGCAAAGAAATGGGAAATAAAGCCATGTTGTGTATTTTTTTTTTAGTTACATAGTGACAAAATAATGAGTTTTCATTGCGAAGTGTTGAAAAGATATTTTACAATCGCGGTAAGTGTCTTTGATGAGCAAAGTTTTCCTGCGTAGCCGGCCTTCGGCCGGGCTTGGGGGTTTTTTCCTCCAGTATGTCCCATTCTCGGCTTCGCTGAGGAAAGTTTTTCTGTGTACTATTTTGGCAGTTTTTTCTACAATGTTTTTTTTTTTTTAACTAATTTTTAGTAAATTTTTCTGGTAGTTTTACAGGTTTATTTCTATAAGTGTTGATAATGTAAACAATTGTAAAATTTACATATTACTTGTATATCATATAAACTTTTGAAAATTATTCAGATTTTCCGTATTTATAACATTGTTTAACATGTAGAAAAATATTTAAATTTTAATTTTCAATTTAATTTTATAAAAAATAATTAACAAACATTGAAAAATTTGTATTTGTGTATACAGTGTCCAAAAATGTGACAAAATTATTACAAAAATGTTTATTGAAATTATCATTTATTCATTAAGTCTGTCTTAATTACTTTTGACTTAAAAGGATTATTAGCATACACTGAAACATACAATGTCAACAATTCTGTTCAATTTCTTATTGAAATTAATATTTATTTAATTATGTTAATTATTAACATGATGTTAATAATATTATAAAATTAAATAATTTATATGTTATTTACGATATTTTGAAAAACCTCCAAATTAATCGAATTTTTGAAAGTTTTTACATCTCTTAATTTTTGTAAGAACTTACACACATTAACAATTGTTACATGTTTATACCAATTCAACAATTGTGTAAGAAATTAAAGTCAAATTTCCTATTGAAGTCAATATTACTTTTATTTACTTGATGTAAATAATGTTAAAAATTATGCTGCTTATTTTGTATTTCACCAAGATAAAGCGTCGCGATATTTTTTTTAAATATTAAGAATCTGTAAGATTTACTTAATTTATGACATTGTGTAATATAATGTAAATATTGAAAAATATGAAATTATTCTTTTGACTTAATTTGGTAACAAATTTATAAAAATAATAATAATAATCGCATTTATTTACACTAGGTAAACAATTATGTAAAACATGTAAAGAATTTGGTAATTGTCCAAATAACACATGACCTAATAAATTAGTTTTTTTTTTATAAAATAAGATTTTTATTATTTACATGATGTACATAATGTAAAAAATTACATAACATGGTTACATATTAGATATTTGTTTATCAATTGAACTTTCGAAATTTAATCAGATATACTAATCCTATGACATTGTTAACATCATGTAAACATTGGAGAGAAAACAAAAACTATATTTTTTAATGAATCTATTCTATTAAAATAGTATTTTATTTAAGAGTATTTTTGTTATTTACATGTTGTAAATAATGTAAAAAATTGCATAATAACCTTAATTTTTGTTTATCACATGAACTTCTGCATATTAACCAGATATATAGCAAACTTGTTACATTTTTTACATCATGTAAATATTGGAAAGAACACACAAATCTGTCCTACTATAATAGTCTTTTATTTAATAAGATTTTTGTTATTTACATGTTGTAAATAATGTTGAAAATTATATAATATTCTTAGTATTTGTTTCTCACATAAACTTTGGAAATTTAATCAGACATACTAAACCTTTGACATTGTTTACATTATGTAAATATTGGTAAGGAAACAAAAACTATGATTTTTAATGAATCTGGTTAAGAATTAAATTAGAATAGATAATATTATTTATATACTATATAACTGATATAATATTATTATTGTTATTATTTAACTGCTATAAAATTATAAATATTTATATAAAAAATTTTTCCCTTGTCCACAAAATTATATTTATTCTTAAATTTAAGTTTACCAAAACTACAAATTTAATAAAATCAAGTATTTGTAAATTTTAATATTCCAAAAATGAATTCAAATTTTAAAATGTACCCTTTCACAGTTTCACACCACAGCTATCATTGTTATCTGCCAAAATTAATGCAAATGAATTAAAATTTCCACAAAAAAAAAAAAAGAAAAACTCAACAAATCACGTATGATGTTGCCGTAAACAAATACATATAATGTATATATTAAAAACTTTTTCAGGATAGATAGACTCATACTTATGTAAAACATATCATTGATACACAAATTTCACATGGAAATGAACACTGACGTAAAACTCATATCATATGATTATATTTGGATGATGAAATGTGTGAAAAGGATGAAAAGTGGGGTGAAAACAAAGTTAAAGCTAATGAAGGATATTGTTTGTTTATGGATATATGATAAGATGTGATAATGCTACAAAATGAGTTCAAATTCCAAAATCAACAATAGTAATAACAAATTTAACAACAAGAGTCTGCAGGATTATCAGCATGTACATATAATAATTATGATGATGATAATGATGAGTAGACAATACCCGAGTAAAGATAATATTATATAATCTTATATAATGTGATCCAGTTTTGTAAAATATAATCTAATTTATCATGAAATTGTGTACAGTCGCGGTCTAGAAGTGCTTTAACCATTGTTTTTTGATATTGTGCCATATGTTCATTTCAGCTCCGGTTTAGATCATTTAATTTTTATTTTGTCAAAAATACTCCATTCTCCACTTTGAGCTTAGCTTACTAAATACACCCTACGATGATATACATAACTTCGATTTATCTTCACTTCATAAAAATAACAGAAAAATTTTTCAAAAAATTTATAGAAAGAGTATCCAAATTTAAAAAAATTATATGGAGCTTTATCTAGTCATATCAATTTATATCTGACGCTATCTTATTAAATTTCCTCCGAAATATGGGTCCATGTACTTGTATCTGTCTGTATAGGTTTATATCTAATATGACGCAATGTGCAGTACAATATTATCCGAATTATGACCCGACAGAATCGATTAGATTGTATCACACTCAAAAAAAAAAGTTAGTAAAGTCAGCAAAAAATTTAGCTGAGTCAAAAAAATTTTAGTCAGGAGGGTGCTTGCAAAAAAATTGCTAATGTCAGCAAAATTTTCAGCAACAAAATTATTAGATTCAGCAAAAGTTTTCTTTTTAATAAGAGTTAACAAAATTATTGCTGAATATTAGTGGACTGAAAAAAAACTCAAACAATTTGTAGAAAAATTATACTTTAGTTAATTTATTTGCTGAAAAATTTTAAAATTGTTTTTGTTATTCTTTTAAAAATAATTTACAATACTTTATACAATATAAAAATGTTCATAATCCCACATTGACGACACGTATTAATTTAATATCTGAAAATATATAGCAATAATTATATATATAACATAAATGATGGCTTCTTTCTAGAAACGCGACAAAACGAAATAACAAAATATGAAATATACAACCGCTTCTTGCAATAAGAAAAGTAAACACACGAAAGTACGTACGATATGTGTCCTTGTCTTTCGCTTGAGTCTGTCTACCTGTACGTATATTTGTTTGCAATTTGACTACACTACATTAATAGTCACTATAATCATTTAGTTTTCAAATCCATATTTAATCTTTATTAAATTTATATATTTTATTTTGTCTTTAATTTAATTAGTAAAAAATTACTATGACAAGCCGGTGACAACACAAACTTTTTTTTTCAATTGTATACTTTCGGCACACCCTAATGTGCATTAACACTTATAAGAGATTTATGCCGTAACTTTTTTGAAAACAGCAAAAAAGTAATATATTTCTTGAATTTTTTTAACGACTTAACGCATATGAAATATAGGATGATCATGTATTTGTCTGAGCTTGTGTATATTTTCTTCCAATTATATACAAAAATGTAACTTAAAGTACAATTTTACCAGACCAAAAATCAAATCTAATTATATGTACATGTAGCAGTTCACATACAATCACATACATACAGCACATCAGGTCAAAATCCGGATACAAAAATATCTGGGTTTTATATAATTATTTGTAATCGTATCAGTTTAGATATAAACTGATACAATTAGATATAAAACTGATACAATCTAATACAATTCTATTGGGCCATAATTCGGATAAAATTGTACTAAACTCATACAAACAATTACAATTATATGGACCCATATATCGGATGATATTTAATAAGAGTACATATAGCGTCACATATAAATTGATATGACTACATAAAGTTCCATATCAATTTTTTTTAATCGGAATATTATTATTATTTAACCGTGCACTCTTGTTTAAACACATCATTATCATTATATATAAGGCTGAATATAACAAAAAGTGTTGCAGGGTAGTGCTAAATCTCCAATGGTTTTAGTTTTAGTTTTAGTTTTTTTGTTTGGAAAAATTTACATATGAATTGAAATTGGATACATATGAAAACAATATATACATATTAGGGTAGTTCAATACAAACAAATATTACTTCATGCACATACACCCGTATCGTGAATAAAAAGGGAAATGTTTGTTCCCATGTAATTTTCATTCCCCCTCAAGTGAAATTTGGTATTGTATTATACTATTCACGAGTGAATGATTAGTCAAAGGGAACAAATTTCGAGGGAACTTTTATTCACGATTGGTATTGAGTGAAAAGGGAAAACAATTCGAGGGAAAAAATATTCTCGATAGGGGTGGTAGAGAATTTTAGTAGACGAAAAATAAGGAAAATTTTCAGTTAACTAATGAAACTTTTCTTCACAAAGTGAACGAAAAATTTCTTAAAATTAATACATTGATTTATGCTTTTAATGATACTAGTTTTTTTTTTTTTTTTATTAAATTTGTGCTAATGAGATTACACTCAGGGAACTTCTGCTTTAAAAATATGTAGTTGATTGGGTTGTAATACAGTTTCATTATTTTTAATGTAAATGTAAGTCATTTGTAGAACAAATAAAATTTTTAACTAGCCTTGTAGTTCATTTAAAAAAACAACTTACATCAAATGACTGTTTTATGATTTTACATTCATTTTTTACAATTGTTTTTTGTTATTTAAAAAAATAAAAATAAATGTTTGTTTGTTTTTTACTACCATGTGGTTCATTTTTACTACAATTGTTAGTCATTTTTTGAACATTAAAAAACAAATGACAATGTTAGTTGAATTTAATGAAATGTAAGTTGTCCTTTTTTTAAATGAAATTTCATTTGTTTTTGACTACAATTGCTGTCGTCTTTACCAACATAATTTCCTAAGTGTATAAATAAAAAAATATTTTTTATAAAATGTTATAAAAACTTGCATCAAAATTTCAAAGATAGAGTTCCTGTGCAACTTCATTGCTTCTTAATAAAATGCATTAATATCAGACAGATAATTCTCTCAGTGTAGTGAAACTTTGTTTAATATATAACTCTACGTCATTTACACTTAAAAATTTAACCGCCCTAATTAGTATGAATGCGTATATTGGCAACAAAATTTAGTTAAGGGTTTATATGTTATCTATATCTGTATATGCTTTTAAACTAATGCAGTTGGCTTTGATAAATTCTTTTATTTTCGGTTATATGCAGATAAGAACAGATTCATTCATATGAAAATGATGACCATCATGTGATGCTGCTGATGATGATGTGTTTACATTTCAAGCATTTTAACTGCAAAACGTATTAAACTTCAAATGCTTAATTAAGTATTGATATGCAATGATATGTGTCATTAGCAGATGAATTGTGTAAATAAAATGTAAAAATTTATAACATTTAATTAGAAGCCAAGGTTAAATTTTACAAATTTAAAAAAATTGTTTGAAAAGGGTAAAATATTGTAAATAGATTATTTTTATTGCATGTGTAGTACGGAGATAAAAAATGTTAAATATATTTTTAAGAGCATATTTTCAGGGTTATTTTATGATAACAATGCAGTGTAAATAAATTGTAAATTTTCATTTTGATATCAGGAAAAATTTCAATTGTTTACGTGGTGTAATGAATTGAGTAAACAATGTAGATATGCACTTTATTTAAACATGCACTTTATTTATTTCAATATTATAACTTAACGTCAACAATCTAAAAATTGTTTACATCGTGTAAACAATGCATACAAAAAGCGAGGCAACTAATTTTTGTATATATTTTTTTTACAAAACTAATAGTAATTGAATTTTGAATTGTTTATATCTCGTGAATTTTGAATTGTTTATAGATAGTGTAGAAAAATAAAACAAATTTATTTGATACCTTAAAATTAACTTTTTTTTTTGGTTTTCCAAAATTTTGACTTATTATCTGATGTTTACATTATGTAAACAATGGAAAAAAGTCGCAAAAATATATTTTTTGCTTAGTTATTTTATGTATAACCTACAAAAAATAATTCTTTACACAAGTAAAAAAAAAGGTAAAAAATTCCAAGTTTGTAAATTTAGCTTGAATCGTTAAAATTTGTATTAGTTCTGCTAAATTTGTACTTTTTACTTAATATAAATAATGATAAAGCTTTGACATTTAATTTTTAACATCATGTAAACTACATGTATAAATTAACTCGAATGATTTAGATATATGAAGAACTTAAACAATGTTCGGCACTGAGGCCAAATATTTTCCACACTTTTTTTTTTTTTGTATGACATGAGTAACCTTCTGCGGATATTTTAGCCGATGTCTAAGCATGCTAAATCCATTCGCAGTTTTAAGAAAAATAAAAATGTTATTGGATTTAATGAAAGCTACATCAACTTATAGATCTCATTGTATTTAGCACATGTAAAAGTATATATTACATCACCAAAAAATATTAAAATTCATTAGAACAAATGTTTTGTCATATATTAAAATTTAAAAACAATATCGCGATTATTTTGGAAAACACAATTTTCTTTAGCTGTTTAATGATATTTTGTTGGGTTTAGGCTTACTTATTTGCAGAAATCATACTATGAAATACTTTTAAATTCTCAAAATTTAAAATTTTATATAACGATGTTTTTTAAGGTTATTAATTTTGTTTGCTCCATAAAATTTTAAGTCTTTCAAATGTGTTGATGCCTTGAGTTCATACATGCAAACAAAAAGTTCATATTTATATGGTAATGTATGATATCATGTATTGAAATTTATGCTAAATATTGTTCCATATATGATATTAATATCATTATGTGACTTCATATGTGATATTATATTAATTTATACGAGGGCGGATTAATAAGTCCGTGACTTTTCGAACTTCCCTCGTAGTTATATGAAATGCAACACTGCTCCCATCAAGTAATAGAGAACTGTCAAATTTTGAGCAAGTTCCGTCATGAAGTTTTTTGCAAAAAAAAATGTCAATCAAACCAAGGAAAAGCTTGATAAATACTATGGGGACGCTGCACCATCGATTTCAATGATAAAAAGTGGTTTACTGACTTTCGTTTAGTAGTTTTTAATTTAAACGACCTCAGTGACAAACAACAAAAATAAAAAAATATATAAAAAATAGATATATTAACTCAAATATATGGTCATATATGAGCCATATATGGCCATATACCCTCAATTCTGGGATCCGAACATATATGACACTTCATATATGATAACATATAATCATTTTCACATAATAAAAACACAAAAATGTGTCTGTCCTAATCTATCTGTATAGTAAACCAATATAACTTGGTGTTATAAAATATGATCAAAAACTGAACATATTTTTATTAAGCTTTTTTATTATATCTCTTAAATTTGGAGATAATAGTGGGTGGTGTTTGCGCGCCACTGGCGAAAGCTCCCCTTTATACTCTACATGTCATAAATTTGAATGCATTTTCATTGTTTTCACTTTATTATTATATACAAATTATTGTTTCTTTTTTTGTCTATAATTGGTATTGTCATTAGTATTAAACAATAGCTACAACAATGTTGCAATATATAAATCATATATTATAACCAGAGCAGCGACTTTCATGCAAATGCATGTTTGTACTCAGTAGTCCAAAGTCGATTTTGACCAAATACTTTTCCGAATAAAAGAATTTTCAACAAAATGACAGCAAATATAGTCAAAAACAAATGAAAATTCACTTGAAGAAAGGGCGACTAACATTTCATTAAATTCAACTAACATTTGTCATTTGTTTTTACTGTTCAAAAAATTACTATCAATTGAATTAAAAATTAACCACATATGTTAGTAAAAAATAAACAAACATTTACATTTTTTATTTTTTTTTTATGTTGAGGTTACGAAGAAGAATAAACTTTTTTCCTCTAAAAATTATAAACACTATTAATTTTTAAATCAGACTAGACTAGTTTCTGCCTCTTTTTATTGACAGGCATCATCAGTGATTTTCTATTTAAATTATTATTTGTGTATTTATAATTGTCAGATTGTCTCTATATGATAAATTTTTCAACAACCTGCGGCTGTAAGAATCAAACCTGCGCTCTTCTTACATTACAAACGTAACAATACCAAGTTATGACCGTTTAGCGATCACACCCAAGTATGGCCTCGAATGTAATGCAGCTAAATTGCAGTTTTCTTTCCTATTAGCTTTCCTATTAGCTTTTCTGTTATTGTATATTATACTCAGAAGTGACAATACTAACAACACAAATATTCTATTTTTAGATTTTTGTTTATTTTTCTAATCTTCTCCGTCTCTATTTCACAATGTTACCAGATTTATTATTATTTTTTTATTTTATAAATAACAAAAAACGACAACGATTAATGTGAAATCATAAAACAGTCATTTAATGTGGTTTGTTTTTTTAAATGAACTACAAGGTTAGTAACAAATATAATTTGTTCTACAAATTACTGACATTTACAATAATAATAAAGAAACTGTATTACAACCCAAGCAACAACATATTTTTAAAGCTGAAGTTAACTGAGTGTAGAGTTTTTAAAAACACTAAAATTTTAAGTTCAAATTTTTGAATATTTAGTGCATATTTCTGTATTTTTAATGCATATTTTTGGATGTTAGAGCATATTTCAATTTAAGTTCATATTTTGTATTTTTACTACATATTTTAAGCTGATTATTTCGATTTTTTGTGCATGAAAGTCTCTGCGCTGATTATAACAATTATTTAATGTTCAATTTTAAAGTTAAAAGTTCAAACATTTTAGACAATTGAGAAAGCCTCGCATGAATAAGGGAATAAGCGACATTTTTTGGAAAACGCGTTTACGCTTTATTAAGCATTAATACGTTTACCTATGCCAATCATTTTGCTAATTTGTTTCTTTTTCTGTCCCAAAACTAAGCTTAAAAGACGACTTTTGTTGAATATATATTTTTATTTTCAGAAATTTAATAAAATGTTAAGGGTAGACTTATGTATTTTGCAGTGAAACTAATATTTATTTAACAAAATTTAAACATATCTGGTACCTTATGTTTTGAAAATATCCCAAAGTTATATTATTGATATTTTAATTAACAAAAAAACTCTTAATCGCACTCAGGGAACTTCTGCTTTAAAAATATGTATTTGTTTGGGTTGTAATACAGTTTCTTTATTTTATTTTTTTTTTATGTAAATTTGTAGAACAAATTACATTTTTTACTAACCTTGTAGTTCATTTAAAAAACACATTAAATGACTGTTTTATGATTTTACATAAATTTTTTACAGTAGTTTTTTGTTATTTAAAAAAATAAAAAAAATTAATGTGTGTTTATTTTGTACTAACATGTGGTTCATTTGTACTACAACTGTTGTTCATTTTTTGAACTTTAAAAAACAAATGGCAATGTTAGTTGAATTTACTGAAATGTAAGTCGTCCTTTCCTCATGTGAAATTTCATTTGTTTTTAACTACATTTGCAGTGGTCTTTACCTACATAGTATTCTAAGTGCGTGAAATATTAGCATATATATATTAGCATATATATTCACATATAAATGAAACATTATTTAAATATAATTTTGAAAATATTTTGAATTTTGACCATGAAGAACTAAACAATTAAATGTAATATGATTAATCACTTACAGTAGACTCAAAAACCGCGAGTTTTTGTTTAAGCGGTGTATAAAAGTGTCCCATAGTTTCCCTCAAATTTTAAAGAAATTCATTAGTGAGCTAAACTGTAAAAAAACAAAAGGATGCATAATTTAATTTCTTACGTTTAGGAGTTGAAAATTAAATTATTAAAAAAAAAACTACTTAGCAAATGTACGAAATTCAAATAAAATTGTAACATATACCCTTATTCCACTATATAAAATTTTCAAGTGAAATTTTTCGCTAATTCCGCATAATATTTTTAAATGAAACTTTCTAATATTTTTAAATGAAATGTTCTACGTGTGGCTTTCCTTTGTAGAATAGGAACACAAAATTTATCAAAACTCAATTTTTACCGTTTCCCATGTTTTTTTGCCTCTTTTGAACACTTTGGTTTTTGGATTTTATACCCTTGTTCGAACCATCCATTCAATTGTTTATAACTGCTGCAATTATGAAAATAAATCAAAATTTAAATAAAACAAATATATTTAAAACAAAGCCAGCAGACATTTTAATAATTATATGATATTTTAAATAGAGTTTATAAAAAGATACAGTAAAAAAAGTCAGAAAAGTCAGCAACATTTTTGTTGGGAAGATCGTTGCAGAAAAATTTGCTAATATTGGCAAAAAAAAGTTGCAAAATTTAGCAAACATTTTTTTCTCGAAGTATCCTCCCAGCAAAAATGTTGCTGACTTTACAGACTTCGTTTTTGTTTGAGTTTACACATAACAATAGACTCATTCCATATAAAAGCATCAACAAATTTCTAAGTTTCGACCTTTACCCCTTTCAATTTTAACCAAACTTGGTACGGAAGATAAGTGTCATATAGATATGTCATCGTCCAAGTGTTGGGTTGATAGCTTTTACGGTTTTGGAAATATCGCGTTTTAAACTTTAAAAAAAAACATCGAAAATTTAACAAAAGTAGTCTTACATAATCGTTTATATATTTTTAAGGGTTAAATTACAAAATTTATTAATATCTCATTTTAAAGCTACCATTGCTAGGCTTAAAATAAAATAAGAAAAAAATGTTGGTTGAAGGTCAATTGCATTTTTTTTCTAAATCCGTGGTTCAAACCGCTGTATTTAAAATAACTTTTTTCTAATTGTCAAAAAATATATGTTAATTATACATTATTCGACTTTGCCGTTGCCAAATCCCAATGTGTAGCTTTTACGGGATTAAAAGTTATGGACTAAAATCTGAAAAAGATACTAAATATAGTATAAAAAAAGATTCGCATAAAAAAATATTTTATTGAAAAAAAAAAAAAAAAAAAGTTTTACAGAAGTAGTTACACATAATCGCCCATATATCTTTAATGGTTACGAGAGTCATTTAAGTCTCATTTTAAATCTACTTAAATTGTGGTTTTAATGGTACACATAAATTATTCACTTCTTGACGGCAAAATGCATATTTTTTTAAAATCCGTGGTTCAAAACGCTGCATTTAAAAAACCTGGTTTTCTAAAATTTTCAAAAAAAATATATGTTACGTATAAATTATTCTTAAATACCAGTGCTGACAAAACAATGACACGTGTGGCAGTACTGGCACGCGAGAGGATTTTCGGTGGCACGCTATATTTTCTGCAATATTTTCAAATATCTTAACTTTTATAAACAAATTATGTTAAACAACTTAATGCAGATGCATTAATATTTTTTTCGTCCTTTATTTCATTACCACGTAAGTGTTTTATATAACACATTGTAATTTGGCGTCATTACCATTTTTTTTTTTTTTTTTTTTTTTTTGTTTGTTGAAGTCGTTTTTGTAAAGAGTTAAGCTTATGCCCGACTAATTACACTGTGCAACAAGAAATAACATCCCGTACCATTCAACCGGAAAATTAAAGTATACCATTAGTAGACTAAAACCCCCGAAGGGTTTTGAAATCTTTGCTCTTGTTTTGTTTTTATAGGCCCTTGAAGTTGACTCTTTTTTAGTATATTTTTGCTCTTTTTTTACTATGGATGAAAATAAAATGTTGAAATAGGTAAATATAGAATGCAATAACAACGAAAGCGAGGATGCTCATTTTCACACAGACTGTTTGGTAGCTTCCTAAGACGTGTGGTGTTCAAAATGAGCTAAATCGGTCCAGCGCTTTAAAAGTTATGAGTGAAAATGTAAGGCTGCCTCAAAATTTTTCATACAAATGTGCGAATTTTACTAAATTACGTGACTTGTCCATTTTGTAACCAGACAGATAGAGGTGAATATTGTTGAATATTCACCTTAAGTACTTTTTTCAACAAATTTATTTTTTTCACCTCGAAATTTTTTTTGCACCTCCATTATTGTTTACTACAAGAAATGTTGGACATTTTGTAACCAGAGACATAGAGGTTAATAGTATTTAATATTTCACCTCGAATACTTTGTTTACCAAAATTATTCTTCACCTCGATATTTTTTTACTACAATAAATGTTTTTGTTGGTTTGTAAATTTAAGAGAAATTATAATTTAGTTAAGAGAAATTTTAGGTGTAAATGATAAACAGCGATTAGCTGGAATAAATGAAGAAACAATGATAGTGACTAGGGACTTAACAAATTTTTGTGCTTTTATTATGTCAATGGTTATAAAAAAAATAAATGAGAGAAAAAATTATCGAGGTGACAAAACATCTCTGAGATTAAAAACATTTTGAAATGTATTCGAGGTGAAATATTCAATACTATTCACCTCTATGTCTCTGGTTACAAAATGTCCAATTTTCTTGTAGTAAACAAAAATGGAGGTGAAAAAAAACTTCGAGGTGAAAAAGTTTGAGGTGAAAAAAATTTCGAGGTGAAAAAAGTTTGAGGTGAAAAAAAAATTTAGTGAAAAAAGTACTTGAGGTGAATATTCAACACTTCATCTCTATATGTCTGGTTACAAAATGGACAAGTCACATAATTTAGTAAAATTCACCAATTTGTATGAAACATTTTGAGGCTGCCTTACATTTTCACTCATAACTTTTGAGGCGCTAGACCGATTTAACTCATTTTGAACACCCCACTTCTAAAGAAGCTACCAAACAGTCTGTGTGCAAATGAGCATCCTCGCTTTCGTCGTTATTGCATTTTATTTTTACCCATTTCAACATTTTATTTTCATCCATATTAAAAAAATTACCAAAAATATGCTAAAAAAGAGTCAACTTCAAAAGCCTATAAAAACAAAACAAGAGCAAAGATTTCAGAACCCTTTGGGGGTTTTAGTCTACTAATGGTCTACTTTCATTTTCCGTTGGAATGGTCCGGGATGTCTACCATGACCCGAAATTTGTTCCACAGTGTTATTGTATTACAAATAGTAATAATGTCTTTGTCACCTACTTATTTTTTAATTACTGATAAGTATAAGGGTAAGCCTTATTATTTACAAACTTGTAACCTCATATTTTTCTAGTTGCTTATACGCATATGAATAACTAATTATTTTGGTAACCACTTAATTCTTATTTTTTGTAATGCAAGCGGGTAAGCGAGTGTACCTACAACTTTTGTGCGTTTTTCATATAGCGAATATATAATACTACTTACAAAAACGACCTTTTCGAATAAAAATAATGAGTTTTGACGCCGAATTATATGGAGTAGGCCCTATTGAAACTGCTGCTTATTATTTATGTATTGGTAATGAGAGCCCATTACAAACTTAATTGATTTTCGTCCAATGTAACACTTCATTAATATGATGAAGCTGTTTCATAAAAGTTTAAATTAAACCCAAACTTCAGCATATTTATGACATGTTTCTCAAATATGAATAGGTTTCAAAGCTTTTTTGAAATTTTCATAAATATTATAATTTTCATAAATTATTAATATGATGAAGCAAATTCATAATTTTTTATGAAATTACGATTTTTTTTTTTTTACCAATGAAAAAAAGAAAAAAATTTATTTTTAATACATTTTCTTTTGAACCCAATATTTTTGCGTCAATCAATTAAAACTCAGAATTTTAAATATAATTTCAGAAAACGTCAATTGACATTAATTTTATTAAAATTCAGAAAAACTTAATTAAGCTAAGAATTTTTATTTTGAATTTAAAAACATTATTTGATGTTAAGAATTTCCGTTTCCACTGAAATTTATTAAAACTAAATTTATGAAAATTTTGTACACAGAAACAACAGATTCGTTGTGACAGCCGAATTTATTGTCAACCGAACAAAAAAAATATAATTATTTTTTTTTAAAATAATTATGTTTTTGAGGGAACAAAAATAAATATGTATTTCGTTGGTATATTTTAAGTTTATCGGTATTTAAGAATTATTTGCTTAGGATATTTTAAAGTTAACGGTATTTAAAGTTATTTAGTTAGTGTTACTGTTAAGTTAAAAATAGTTTCTTGAAACGGTATTGACGGTATTGAATCAATATCGGTATTTTATGGTTAGTGTTTCCCAACCATGGTAAAATCAATTGAGCCCTTAACCTTATATTACTCACCTATGCTCACTTTAAATATATTAAATCAAAATTTTAAATTTCTTCTTACCTTAAAGGACAAAAACTACAGATATTTTTTGCATTCCTTTTTATCTATTTAAATAAAATCTAAATATTTTTCAGGTTAATTAATTTGGAATTGTAAAAGTATCTTGAAAAAATATATAGTAAGGACGAATATTTTTTTTTTATTGTTATTAAGTAAAATTTTTTTAAAAATATATGTTCGAAAAAATCATTGCCTACCTTTATTGGCTTGCAAAATAAAACTGTTGAGTGATTTTGTAGTTTCCTTTTCAATCAACTTAAAAATCAAGTGGTTTACTTTGTATTTTTAGTGTATTAAATCATATACACGTAAAGCTTCTTAAGAAAAATAAGAAAAAGAATAATAACAACAAAGTATTTCCTTTTACTGTACTTGATGTCCTCTTAACAATTTTTATTGTTATTGAAGCATACTTATAGGGGTCCTTTTTCTTCATGTAACAAGAACAGTAATCAAGCAACGCCCACATTTACAATATAGTCAATAACCTTGAATTAAAATAACACTAACAACTGTACACTCATAAAAAAAACTCATACAAATTGTGAAAAAATCACCTACGACAACATAGTAAAGTTGCTGAATTTGCGTCAGCAGAATTTTCGATGAAGTTGAGAATAATGTTCTGCTAAATTAAGATGACCTAAATTTTAGCTTAAAAAAAAAATTAATTAATAATGTTAACTAAGTAGACTGTTAAATTCACTGAAATTACTACACCCAGAGAAAACAGGAAAAAGGTTCATACATTTTCGTTCAATGTAGCAATTTCATCAATATTTATGAAACATTTCATAAACAACAAGAATTATAATAACAATGCCATGGTCTCTATGAACTTTTTTCGACACACAAATAATGGAATCCTTACTAATACAAAATATTATAGTGAAACATTTCATAAATATGATGAAATTGATTTTTTTTTTATGAATTGTTACGTTACATTGTACGAAAATCTATGAAACACTTTATAAATATGATAAAGCTTTTCCTTTGAGTGCAAATTAGCTAAGAATTTAGCTACATCAAACGAATTTTTAACTAAAATTTATGCTAAAACTTCGCATAAAATCCAAATTTTTGTATTCACCGGATCTGACCAGAAACAATTAGTTCAACAGAATTGAAATCCGTTTTGTAGTAATTTTTTTTATAAGTGTACTTACAGTAGGCCTGTGACAACATAAATATGACCAAACAACCGACCACAAAAAGCGCACAAAAATAATATTAAATTAAGGATGTGTTGTTTGGAAATTATTTTGTTTCATATTTTTGTTTTCGGGTGAAGGTCAACAAGAAAAATAAAATAAAGAAAAAATATCCAAAACACAACATAGAAAGAAACTGTACAATATTAGTGTACAAAATTTGTAACTAATTCATTTTGTAGGAGTAAGTAAAGTACACTCCAAAGAAATGTGCGTAAAGTTAGCAAACAACTTAGTTCAGTCTGCAAAATTTTTGCTTTCTTTTTCTAACAGTAATTAGCAAAAGAGATTTGCTGAAAATCAACGAGCTAGTTTTTAGCAAAAAATTAGTAAATTCAGCAAGTATATTCATATAAACTAAAAAACTTAGTTGAACATTTTAAATTTGCTCAAATAAAAATAAAATTGATATTTAACTTTATGTAGTCATATCAAGTTCTATGTGACCCTATATGTGATATATAATTGTATCTATTCGTATGGGTTTGGATCTAATCTGATGCAATTAGATAAATGTCCACTACAATTTTATCTGAATTATGGCCCGATAGAACTGTATTAGATTTTATCAGTTTTGTATCTAGTTGTATCAGTTTATATATAAACTTATACAAATATATATAATTATATAAAAACCAGATAAATTTTTATTCACATTTTGACCTGATGTAATTGTATATCATTGTATGGAAATCATACACAATTTCATACAAGTACATGATCATACTATTAGATTAATCATATATGATTTTATAAGTCATATACGATTATGTATATATTTCTATTATATGTAAATGCAATAACATATGTATTTATATAAAATAATGTATGATTATATGTTAACGCTTTTACTCGGGTATATCTAATTGTATATAATTATAATATATTTTTTTTTAACAATATCAGATATAAATATATATAATTGTATGTTGTATGCAACTACCCAGTCCGAAAAAGACAAACGAACCAACCCTGGCAAGGCACTATTGTAAGTGGTATAAATGCTGGCAAACAATTGCTTTCCGAATCTCAAAATGATAACATCACTACACAGAAGTTCCTTCTGTTCAAAAAGTGTGGGACAAGCACTGGGAAACCAAAATTCGAACGTTGGCAAAATGTTGGCAAAACCATGAAATAGCTGGTCTAAAAATTTGTTTTCCAAAATGAAATTTAAAAAAAAGTTCTCTATAATTTTGGTCCCGCCGGGATTCGAACCCTGGACACCAGGGTAAATAATAACTGCGGGTTAATAGTTGGCTATTCACATATATCAGCACTGACATAAGGTTTGATGGAAACAAAAAAAGTTGGCCTTAAAATATCGATTTTAGAATCTAAAAAATCAATTTTATATGAAAAAGATACCAAAAAGTATAAAAAAAATCACAAAATAAAATGTTTGCCTGAAACCGGACTCGAACTCGGAAGCCTGAGAATACAAACTTGTAAATTAAATGCTTTACCAGTGGTTAGACTTTTAAGCCGTTGGTAATTTCTGATTGAACAGCACTGCGAAAACACTTTCACAACGTTGGTCTCAGCCAATTCTATGCCAATGAATTAGGCTTTCAAAGGTAAATTTCAATTCACCTTTCGATTCTACACAAAAAATTAATACAAAGAATATTTTTCCTAGTTTTTAAAGTGCACCGTTTAGGCAATAGAGTTGACGGATAACTAAATTTTTTAAAAAATTTAATATCCCAAAATCAATTTTTCGTGACAAACTCTAATAATTATACACTAATAGATTTTTTTTCTATTAATAAACATTTTTGCTAAAAACTACTTAAAATTAGGTAAGAACTAAAAATTTGCTAAAATTAGCAGATTTTTTTTTTTGCTAAATATCACAAATAAACCTATTAAATCTAGAAAATTTTAGTTATATTTTAGCTTAATATTAGTTAAATGAAAGCAACATATTAATTTGCTTAAATCAGCAAAAACTTGTTTAAATATAAGTATATAAAAAATCACAAAAAATATGAAATTAAAATAAAAAATTCAAATTCAAATAAAAATAAAAATCTGGCCTTCCAACAAAAACGTACTTTAAATACGTTTTTGTTTTCTGTTTTTTGTCTTCAAATATTTAATAAAAGTTTTTGCTAATTTTAGCAGAGTAAATTTTCAATTAACTAAAATGTAACGCGAATATAACTAAAATTTTGTATATTTATTAATTTTATTTCTGCTGTTCTTATCTTACTAATATTTTACAAAACAAATAATTTTGCAATATTTTTTTTTTTAACTTTAGCACAATTAATGTTTTATACAATATTATAAGAGTTTTTAATAATAACTATAAATTACAAAACTTTTAGAATTTGTTATTCCAAAAAGTAAAATACATAATTTCTGGTGACCTTTAAAATATAACTTTGCTTTATTTAAATATTTAACGAAAAACCTGGTATAGCATACTTTGTGGAGCTTTGATAATTACACTTTGTAAAGCATACGGAATGAAAAACTAAAGCATACTTTTCAGATCTTTGTTTCTTTAAATATTGGTAACATAGTTTTTGGGGTATAATTATTATATTTTAAATTAAAACACTTTTAACACACAAAAATTTTGCTCTTTGACCTTCACAAAAAAATTTAATTTTGTTATTAAAACGTAGCATACTTTTACCTGTTATTAAATGCAATATTATATATAGCATTTTTAACCCTCTAAACGAACGTATGCGTTTTTGCTATGAATTTTGTACCACATGTTCGGCATGAAAACTAAAACAAAATGTTTTCTACAATTTTTTTTCGTTGCCTACTTTAGGCGATTTTTGCCAAAATAGGTTTCGATGTTATCTCGAAATCTAATAAACGTCAAGAGTAAGATTAGGCAAAACTTAATTATCTTACTAAAAAATAATTTCATTAAAATAAATTTTAGTGTTTTTACTAAAGAAGATATGGCGATTTTCGCTTTTCTGCCTGTTGAGTGCCTTGAGACACTCTTACCGGTTAGAGCGTTAAGTAATAATTATTTTCTTTTAAATTTTTGCTGCTTCTTTACCACCTTTTGGTTTCTTCAACATTAGTTAAATATCTCTTTAACTTATAATTAAATACTTTACTTAGGCCTTTTTTAGTTTTTTCTTTCTATTTTAACTTGAAGTATAGTAATTTAAGCTTTTTTTTCTTGTTTTAACAATATCTTATTATTAAAATTCATGTTCACTTTCCTGTTTAGTGTAAATTACAGACGACCTTTTTTTATACATTTTGTACATTTATTTTAGGTGCGTGCAAAATAAAAATAAACAACAAAAAAATTTCAGAAAATAGCAAAGAATTTTAGTTAAAAGTACATTTGTTAAAGAAATCACGTAATTTTAACACTCACACACACGCTTACTTATAACCAGGGCAGTGACTTCATGCAAGTTTTTAGTCAGAGGCTCAAAGCGATTGCCACCAAATACTTCTCCGAATCAAAGAATTTGCCACAAAATAGCACCTTTTTGTTGTTGCTTAATTTTTGCATATTTTGTTATAAATAGATATTTTTGCATATTTTACTATAACTGCATATTTAAATTGTTGTTTTGGCATTTTTGATGCATGTTGTGGATATTTTGAATATAATTGGATGTTTTGTAAAAATTTAGATTTAATCAAAAATAAACAAAAGAAATTATTTGCAGCCCTCACTCTAATTAGTGATATCGAATAATTCCCGACACAGCTTCTCACTTATAACTTTTTTTATATATAACAATGAATTTTTGTTTTTTTGAATCAAGTTATCTTTTAAAAAGTCGTCAGAGTATGTGTACAAAATCGGAACAAAAAGTAAGGACAAACAAAAGTCGAATTTTTACAAAAAAAAAAAACCGTAAATTGTTTACAAAAAAAATTTGCTTAATTGTCCAGTACTCGGAGCAATCAAAAATGATATTAAGATTATTTTAAAATTATTGATGAAGTCTGCAAATGGACTGCTCCTACCAGTTAGGACACTGAAGATGCCAAAATACTCACCTTTTGTTCAGATTCCATTTGCAAGCGAAATAATGAGCCGATCGCGTTAATATTTTGCGCACATAATCTGACAACCTTCTTAAAAATAACTTGACAATAAAAGAGTTCAGTGTCGTACACAAAAACAGTTGTGGGTGAAAATGTGTGTCATGTTTTCTCCGATCTCACTCCTTAGTTGTCATTTATTAGATAATTTATTTTTAAACCAACCATTTTATTTTTAACCCAACGTAATAAATCCATTTTTAAAAATCCACAAATTTTTGGGGCATATTTTTGTGGGCTTTAGTGCATATGTCAAATGAATTGCATAATTTGGATCTTTGCATATATTAAGCGCATATTTTTTAGTGCAGGAAAGTCGCTGCCCTGCTTACAACCATTTGTGGTGATTTTGTTCTATTTTTTATTTTCCATAGCATACTTTAAGGGCTAAATTTTACTCTAGAGGAGGTTTGTATGTGTCTGTTTTTTTTTTTTTATTTTCGTTGTAACATGTCTTGTGGTATATAAAATATATGACGATGTCATTTATTTAAATTACTTTTTTTGCGAGGGAAAAAACATTTTGTTGTTCTTTTTTTTTTTGTTGTGTTGGTAGCTTTAGCGAAATAGTATAAGGATTTGCGTGTTTGTACCTTTAAATCTAAGCCAAGTTTTTCTTTCTTTGTTTAATTTTTGGTGGAATTTTTTCTTTTTTTTGTTCTGTTGATAGTTAAGTGTTGAAAGTATACGATCACACATAAATAAAGTGTACTTATTTGTATTTTTATTTCATTTTTTAACCCTCTAACTGGCAAGCCGGCCTACAGGCGGGGTATTTTGAAGTTGCCTTAAATGTCTCAATTGAGTGTTTTATAATAAGAAATTAAGCTATTTCGGTCGAAAACTAAATTTACAAAATATTTTGTGAATTTATTTTTATGTCCATGGCACCGTTTGGAGGCAAGAAGGCGTTAAAGTAGGAACTCCGTAAAATTTCAACAAAAAAATATTTTAAAATTAACACAATTTTCAAATATCTTTAAAACATATTTATGTTCACTAGAAACAGTAGATACTTAACCCAAAATTGAAGATTAAACTTTTCTAAAAAAGCTGTGATGTTAGTCCAAGGACATACAGAAACTAATAAATATTAATTTTTATTTATTAGTTTCTGAGATTCGATCTAAACATATTTTGGCCCATATCGCCTAAAACAGGCAACGAAAAAAAATTTTCCAGACTAACAATTTGTTTATTTTACATACATTTTATTGGAGAAAATCTTAATCCAGTCGGAGGGTTAAGCTTTAGGCGCCTTGATGTCACCAACTTTTACATAACAAGTTGTAAGTTATATTATGTTTAGCCTTTTAAATGTAACATTTTACCTCTCTGCTGCGTAAAATGTATATATACGTTTTTCCAAAACTCTATGTTGTTGCGTAAGACATATATATACGTCCTGCTCACAAAGGTGCAGCATTTGTTTTTTTTTTTTCGACGCAACAACTGAAATTTTGTTTAATCTTGACTACGCAGTTAAGTAGTTAATATCACAGAAATAATTATTGTCAATAAAATTGCAATTAAACATTTGTTTGATTTCAAACTCACTTTCAATTAATTGTTTAATTGAAAATAAATTTGGTACACACAAAATTTCGAGTTTTTATAACCCATTATGAGAACAAAGTGAAAAAGATTACCAAAATTTAAAAACATCGCCAATAGTGAGAAAAAAATCGCATAAATTAAAAAAAAAACGCTAATATTTTAAATAAAATCGTTAAAGAAAATCGTCCAAATAAAAAAGCGACAATATTGAAAAAAAACTACCAAAAATTATATAAATTCAAATCCGATTTAAAAAAATTATATCATGCATTTAATAATCATAAGTAATTTAATGTGTGTGTCTTTATACAGTTTTATCAAATAGACCCTTATAATTACATAAGTTTGCGGTAGCTTAGTTCTAATTTGATACTATCAGATTCAATTACATCCGAATATTGGCTCGATACAATTTAATCCGATTTTATATAGTGGTATAAAATTATATCTGAGCTGATAAAAACATATACAAATAAGTTGTTGTTGTATCCGCTTTTGGCATTAAAACTTCATTGAACTTTCAAACCTTTGACACGACTTTATAATTTAAAGAAAATTGCACAACATTTGCAAATTTTATTTGATTCATAAAATTCTATCGAAGTTACAACTTAATCGAAATAAGTTTATCGTTTATCGGGTCCTACATCTTGCTATGTATAAGGTATAGAAATTAAAGAACCGGAAAGGCATCAATATGCATTTTCAAAAGACTAAAATCTGTGAAGTTTCTTAATTCGACTTAAGTTGTTTGATGTGCTTTGATGGAATATAAAATTATATCAAAATGAAGATTAACGAATTATTTAGTGTGTCTCTGTAGCGGGTAATATACAATTTTATCCCAATTTAAATAGTTTTCTAAAATATGATATAATATCTGAATAAATATGATTTTGTATTTTGCAATGTCTAATGATGCGATAAAACTCAACTAGGTATGACATCATATTAAAAATTTTCAACAAAAATTATTTTATATATGAATTTATATAATTATGTCCAGTTAAATGCACTGGCAGACAAAACATATAAGTGTACATAAAATAATGTATTTGTATATGCAAACCTTTTTAAAATTAAAAAAAATCGCTGAAATAAAAAAAAATGGCAAAACTTAAAAATCTTTTCGAAATATGGACTTTTTCAATTTTATTTAGGTGATTTTTAAATTTTGACGATTTTCCCTATAAATTTTTGTCGATTTTTTATTCCATTTTATTTTTTTCAATTTAGGCGGTTTTTTTTCAAAAACTTTGGCAATTTTGTTAAAATTTTGGTGATTTTTTTAAATTTTGACATTTTTTAATTTTGTCGATTTTTTTCTCGATTTCTATCAATTTTTTTGAAGATTTTTGTTTGCACATTTTAATAGTATCTTCCAAAAATTTGTTTAAAATTCAATTAAATTTGTAATGAACATGATGAAAATCTTAATTGACAATAAAATCAATTAAATAGTTACATATAATTTTAATTGATACTACAAACTCCTTAATAGAATTTAAATTCAATTAAACTTTTAATTGAATCAACAAATATTTTAATTGAAACTCGATTTTAGTTTTTTCTGTGTAAAGCTTTGATACAATATGAACTAGTTTTAGTCCTGTAATTTTGCAAACATTTAGATTGAATAATAATATATTGAATTGTCTTTGCCTGGCGCATACTTGGGACTAGTTAATTTTATTGGCATTACTTGATTTCAATGGTAATTTAATTTTTTGGCATTACAATTGCTTAAACCAATGAAAATAAAAGTTTGATTTAATTGGCATTGATCAATGTCAATGCTTTCAACAGACAGTTATAATTGATTATTATAATTGTTCGTTACAATTGTCTACAAAAACTTTTATTTTCAAATTCGGAAAAATATCATTTATTTGCGTACTAATTTAATTTTGGTTTATCAAGTATGTATTATTAAAAGCTAATCCATCATGACTTATCCATTTCCAAACAAGAATAAATAGTGTATACGTAATAAAACTTGCATAAAATAGCGAATACTTTTAAAGTTAGGACTTAAATCTAACATTTTTATCGTTTTTCCAAAACAAAACACTTTTTATAAACAATTATTTCTTCGCCAACTTCAATTGGTTGTTTTAAGCATTGAAGCCATTTCATTAACAATGTTCTAATCAATGCTAATTAAAAAAAAATACATTGGCATTGGAATGGAAATAAAATTTTTTGGCACTGACATCGTCCAGAAATAATGCCAATTAAATTTTAATGTCATTAAAAAACTCTCAAATATGGTCTGGTGAAAGGTATTTTATATTCGTATCGATTTCAATAAAACATTGAAGACTTGTTTTTCATTTAAATATTTTATTTCACTAAACCTTTACAGAAAGCAAAAATGCATTTTTGTTTAATTTGATATATCGACTAAAAGTTGACCTTGATTATACATTTTTAACATTGCCTTAAAGTATGCTGTGATTTTATTTAAATTGTATTTCAAAAGTTTAACGTTCTTGAATATCTTCAATTGCCTCTTTTAAATATTTTTAAGCATGGATGGTAACCGATTCGATGCACGTATCGGTAAGGGTAACGCTAGTTTCTTTTATTTCGGTAACAGTTTTTTAGGGGTATCGGTATTCCAGTTATTTGGGTAACGGTTTTAAGCGTTTAAGGTATTTTAATTATTTCGGTAACGATATTTTAGGTAATGTTATTTTAGTTGTTAAGGTGCCAGTATCTTAAGGATAACGGTTTTACAGTTGTTTCGGTAACGGTATTTTAAGGGTAACGTTATTTTTTATATTGATTGGTATATGCATGCCTGCACACTGATATTTTAGCGACATCATGTCCGAATTTCAATCACTTTGATTGAGTATAAAATTTCTAAAACATGTGTATTTAAGTTGATATTTTTACTTCTAATCTTGTCAGATTATTTCGGTAACGGTATTTTAAAAATAACGCTATTTTAATTATTTCGGAGCGGTCTTTTTAGGGATAACGGTAGTCAGTTGGAATAGTTTTGAATCGATAACTGTATGTTAGCGGTATTGCCTGCCATCCCTGCTTTTAAGTAATAAAATATTTTATAAATGCCTGACAGCTAGGCCTGTTTTTTTTTAACAATATTTTACCTAGGGATATGCTTTGATAATTTTTTTTAAAAAAATTTAATATATAAAACGTTTGTTGACATTTGTGTGATGCAGAATTTTGTCAATGCCCATTAAAATGTTTGAAATTAAAATTTTGTATAGCAGGGATGGAAAATTCAATATTTTCAATGTTCTACTTACATGGAAATTACTCAGATTTGAATGATATTTAAATATGGGATAAGAGGGAACTTAATTGCTAACCATGTTTACTATCTTTCGTAGCAATATAAGAACGCAGTTAAATTCTTGTGTGTGTTTAGAGGCTTAGTAATACACCCATTTTTTCCAATGTGACTTTAAAAGACGTAAATTTTTAAGACCGTTTACCTTATTTTAGGAAGGCGCTATAACGCCTTTCAAGTCTTGGCTAAAATCGTGGTTTGAAAAATTTTTTAAATTTGTAATTACATGGTTGCCATATAATGATTTGAAAAAAAATTGGTTCTGCTTTTAAGGCAATTCTTTTTTTTTTAATATTTAAATATATAGGAAAAACTGGTGCAATGTAATGACATATTTAGCAATAGATAACATTTTCGTTTAACATATACTTTTTTAAAAAGATTTACTGGTCGAGTCAATATTTTTCAAAATTTAGCAATTTTTTATGAACCAGCCAAGTAGTATGTAAATTTGAACAATTAAAGTTTCCAAATAACATTTTGAAAAAATGCCTAAAAATACCAAAATTTTAGAAATAGGGCGAAATGTTGAGAATTTTTTTAATAAAAATTTTACTTTTCAATAATAAAGAATTAGATGTAAACAATTTACCCCGTATTTATAAAAATATTAAACAGAATTTCAAATACATTTAGTTAAAACACAAATTTTAGCATTAAAACTGTATTCATTCATAAATGAATATTAACTTTAACACAAGGTTTAAAATAGGCATTTTAAGCTAATATTCGTTCCTGAACACAGTTTTAAGGCTTAAAATGTGTTTTAACCAAAAATGTATTTAAAATCGGAATTAAGATTTTTATGAATGGAAATGGAAATGGAGAAAACTTGTATTCAGAGTTAAATAAAAATTTGAAAAAAAAGTTCAATAATGTTAAATAATTTGAAAATATCAATTTTTGCCCTTTTTCGATGAAGACTTTTTCTAAAATTATTTAAAAATAAAAAAAAACCTTAGTCTGATTTATTTTTTTCTATTCTGCATCGATTTTATATAATTTTTAAAAGTCTGACTTAAAAACTCTAAAATTTATTCAGTTTTTATCCGAATTTGAAAAAAAATACATTTTTATAGTAAAATGCATTGTCAAATTTTAATAACGTATGCCACCTCTGGAAGGTGCGATAAATTTGCAAAATCCAATACATCGGTTTACCAAAAAAGTCCCACGGTATCGAGGTAAAACGAATTGAAAAATATATCTTATTTATAGTTTTACAATTTTTTTTTTTTACCAATTTTGCTTTTTTTTCTTTAACGCTAGATTTACGCGGTTAAATGGAACCGAACCGAAAATTGAAACCACGTTAATTTAAGTTCAGCACATTTTCACTTATTTTTATCCCTTTTTAGTATATTATTAGGCAAAAGTCATTGTAACTTGTGTGGGTTATACTATTTTTTAAATCCCGAAACTGCCCAAAAAAAGTTTTGCTTTTTTACTTTTTCTACCCGAAAAGTTGGCTTTGACTTTTTTTAACATAAACATCTAAAAGTTGGCTTTGACTTTTTTTAACATAAACATCTAAAATTTGGCTTTGATTTTTCAAGTTTTTTTAATCTTTCATATAAGTTTTAAATTTCAAAAAATTAAAATGAAAAGTTTATTTTTCGTTTTTTATGTGTTTAATGTTTATTGCTCTGTTTTGTGGATACCTAGATCGCAGTAGACGTTCAAACCATATTTTCCTTAAAGTAGGCTATTGTTTTTATTTTTCTGGTTTAAAAGTATTTAAATTTCATTTCATTAAATATTTGTATGAATTGAAAACATAATAGCTGCGGTTTTATTTATAAGAAAAGGCAATTTGCAATAGTAAAAGTTTAAACGACACATCATAAAACGGTATTTAAATTAATTTCGAAGAGAGCCTTTTTTGTATACCTCAATTTCTAATTGCGGTAATTTAGTTAACTAACTTTATAAATATTTTATCACGTAAATAAAGTTTATTGTTTGTTTAGTTTTCAAAACTAAACGAATTTATTTTAATCTAAAACAATTTAAACTTTTATTTTATACATTTGCCTGTAAATAGACCTCGATTTTATTTATAAATATTTCTAAAAATATGCTTTGATATATTTTTTTCTTATCATACATTTATTATTAAACTTAAGCTAGACATTTTTAGTAAATATTATTATCAGCAATTAAATATTAACCTAGAAATATGCTTTATTTTTTCCCCCTTTGCCATTTGAGCTACTAAATGTGGGCAACAAATTGTGTATTAATGAACAAATATTGCGCTTATAAACACACACAATTTTAGAAGTTGATAATACCTGAACGGTAACATTGACTTTTGAAAATAAGTAAACCCACCTTAAGAGCATTTTGACATTTTTAGTAAATATTTGTATGATTTTTAGTAATTTATAACAATGAAATTCTTTAAATTTGGAGAATATTTAAAATAAAATGTAAAAGGTTGAATAATAAATAAAACATTCTTAAGTAAAGGATTTCAGTTATGGATTTACCAGAAATTGGTTTATTTATTTGTAAGACAATTAAGATATTCAAATTACGCTAAAGGTTAAATGACAAGTAAACTTAAAACCCTTTAAATATGCTTTAATTTTTTAAATCAATATAATGTTTTAATACAATTTTTTGTTTAACATTTCAGTTTTTAGTGTCGTTTTTAATTATTGTTTTATTGTTGTTACAATATTTTTACTGTTAAATTAAAACCAGAAAAATTAAAACTAACCACTGCATGTCATGAGCTGCTGGTTTGTTCAGTTGGCGTTTTGTTGCTTTGGCCGCCCTACTGTATGTTTGGCTATACATGTCCATTTTAAATGTGTGTTCTCACACACGGTGTTGAACAGGCATGACTATTTTACACTTATTGTCACATAAACATATGATGACAGTATATAGTAAGAGCTCAGATTGGGTTTGTATGTAGTAGTAATACACATGTATATGTATTACTAACTAAAACACAATGTTAATTACTAGGGTAAGGAAGTTTAAAAATGCTGTTTTATGTGCTAAAATTATGCATCAGAAAATGCAAAAATATGCATTAGTTATTTATTTATGTCAATATTTTTAATGCTAATTAAATGTTAGTGTTTTTTGTCTTAAAATGTCGTTGCAGCACCGAAAACTACCGTTTTTGTAAAAAATTTTGAGTAAACTAGAAATATGATTTTTTATTAATACATACATTTATACGCATTTAAGTGCAATAAGCATTTTCGCATAACATTAATTTTCAATAACATAGACATTTTTAGCAAAGTCTGCATGTTTTGTAAAATATGCATTTATAGCTAAATCTGCTTAGTTAAATATAAATTTTTCATTAAATTTGCGTTTTTAATAAATAGAAATTTTTAATAATTATGCGTTTTGAATACATATGCATTTTGAAGAAAATGGATTTTTAGCTATAGCAAAATATGCAAATAAATTTTTTGTTTAATTGTGCATTTTTAGTCGTATATAAATTTTTGGAAAAATAAGCATACATTACACATGCATTTTAAAAAATTATGCAATTCACATCGATTTTATACTTTTAAAAGCATCAAATATCAAAGTAACATTAGTTTTTTCTGGTGTATGAATCTTGTGTAAAGTTAAACCAGATATTCGCTTAATGAATATGCATTTTTAAAAAAATTTGCATATTCAGTAAAATATTAATAAAAAAAATATTAATTTTAAACAACATATGAACGTTTAGTAAAATATGCAAAGCTATGCATATATAGCACAATATGGAAATACAGTTTTGATTTAAATATGGGCAACTCCTGGGCGACGGACGCGACATTCGCACACTTTTAGTTGAGCCAAAAACAATAAAGGAATATAAAGATGCGATATATATCCTCAGTGTATTGAAACAAGGAAGGAGGATAAACATTGAGCAGAATCAATAATGTAGTAAAAAGATATAAGCAAATATCAGCGAGAAACGGGCGCGCCAAGTATAGAAGATATTTGTCGCGCTATAGATAATGCCAAATAAAGTATGATTGAGAAATCTTAAAATGATTGCATTTGAGAATTGGTATTTTCGTAGTATTCAAATTAATGTCAAAATTCTTATCATTTTGAGATAATAGGCTAAAATACTTTTTTTATATTTTAATTATTTTATTTGTTATTCGTTCGACTAATCGTTCGATCAAAAATGTTGTGATCGTTTATTCCAACAAAATAAAAACCCGAATAAGTGACAAACCCACTACATAATTTGTTAAATCCACGCCTATCTCAAACAATTGGAAAATATGTGCATATTAATTATAGTATTAATTGCACACTGTCTCAAAAGACGATGAATAAAATTCAAAAAATCCCCAACCAAATAATATTTGTTTATAGAAAAATATGCATGTTTAATAACATACGTACTTTTAGTATAATATGCATTTAGTAAAATATGTATTTTTCATTAAAGTAAGCATTTGTAAATAAATTTGAAAAGTTTTTCGACCTTTGAAATGAATGACTTTATTTTTGAGCTCTAGGTCACGTTTGTATTTATAAAATATCATTTATTATTTTATATATCTCCAATATTTCGTCATTCTTTGAATGACATTTTTAGTAAAATATTTTTGCATTTTTAATAGTATATGCACTTTTATTTAAATTTTCATTCTTGACAAAATATTTATTTTAATTAAAATGTAAATTTTAAGTAAAAAATGCATTTAATAATAAAATATGCATTTTTAGTTTAATAAGCACTTCCAGTAAACAGTGAATTTTTAAGTAAAATCTGCATGTTTAAATGAAAGTTTTGTAAAAATATTCATATATGGTAACATATTAAATTTTAGTGAAATATTCAAAAACTAAACATATGATAAAATAATATTAGTTTATGTTGTCATCAGGAAGTTTATGTATTGAACTTCCTAGCCCTATTGATTACTCTGTATATGTGTGCGTGTGTTTGTTGTTTACATGTAGTAGTATTAAGTTTGAAAGCATTTTTAATTTGATTTCATGTTTGCGTGGCTTAATGCATTTTCTAACTAAATTACAGCTTACAGCAAATAGCAAAAATACCATTTAATAATGCAACAACTACAACATACTATTTTTCAAAAAGAGAAAAATGAAAAAGACTGACAGAAAGACAGACAAAAATATAAGAAGAAAAAAACCAACAGAGTTGTATAAAAAAAAACTATAAATGTAGCCAATATGTAAAAGTGTGTTTGTTACACACACACATACTCAAAAAAAAAAGTATCCTTTTTTACATTTTATGGTATTGTTGCATACACATATTTTATCCCAGGAACATTTTTTTAAGAAATGTAACAAGATGACTGCATTTTTTTTAAAGAAAGTCTCCTAAAACTAGGCAACATATTTCGTTGTAAAATTTTTGTGTACATTTTTTATTTTCGGATTTTTTATGTATTTCTGAAGAATTCGAAGTCTTACGAGAATTATAGGTTCTAAGATATTTTTGTACTCGCAAAATTTTTCAAATTATGCGAAATTTTTTTTTGTATACTCAAAATAGTTTGTATTAAAAATGTAATTGAAAATCGAATTTAAAATAAATGTCAATACACTTAACAGCCTGTATATTTAGTTTTCATTTAAATTTCCTATTATTTATTTTTGAATACTGACAAATCAGTAAAACGTAAGTTAAATATAAATGTCAGAATTTTTCCTACAATTTCGGTTAAAAATGATTATTTTATCCAGTTATCTCAAAATGTTTCATATTTTTTGTTCTTTCGTTTTCTACAAAATGTAGACACATACTACGAACACATTTTTTTTAATGTATTTAGTATGTGTGTAAACTTTTTCTCGACTCGACATAATTTTGTATATAAACAATTTTAACTAAATATATAAACAAACAATTTTAATAAAAAAGTAACTGGGAATATTTTGAAAAAAAAAATTTTAGCCGACCTCAAATAAATTTTTAAATATATAATAACAAGGTCTCGGAAGTTAATGCATTTATAATTGTGTTTATGTTCGTAAAATATGCATTGAAAAATGTTATATGCTATATGCGAAATATATAATCATTTAAAATTATATCTCAAATATATAAATATATCTTTTTTTTTATTGCACTTCATATAGTGAAATATGTAAAAATATACAATTACATATCGATATATATATGATTACATATGTCACATGTTATTGCATATATTTGTATACAATCTAATCTAATTGGATATAAATGTATCACATTATATATAATTTGATACATTTGACTGAGGAATAATTTCGAATACAATTGTATCAAATTATATCTAATTTTATCAAATTAGATCTAATTGTATCAAATAATGTCTAATTGTATCAGATTAAATCTAATATGATACAATTATATGTTTTCATTTTCCGGATATAATTATATATAATATTTTTTTTTACATGGGATTTTGTAAAAACGCAGATTTTAGTAAAATATCAAAAACTTTTTTGGGAAACATAAATTTAATGCAAAATATGCAAATATTTGCAATTAAACGCAAAATATGCAACAAAAAATTACGAAATATGCATTATAAATATGCATTTATCGCAAAATAAGTAAAACAATGTATTTATAGCAAAATATGCAAAAATATGCATTAACAAATCGATTTTGTTGGTTCGCAAAGATATTTGGTTAACTTTTTCCTCCAGCCAACGACAACAAACATGTATTTACATGAACTTCCGAGCCCTAATAATAGCTGTATAGTAAACGTATAAACCACAAATTTCCGCTTTGTGTTTGGTGAAAATATGTATTTCTCAACATGATCTCCTTTTAGCTCGATACACTTCTCCCAACGATATTCAATAGATTCAATACCCTGTTTATAGTAAGAACTGTCTAGCTATTTAAAAGTCTTTTACCACCAAGACATTTTTTCAAGTTTGAAATCTGAAAATAATCAGATTGAGCTAAATCTGGCGAATATGGTGCGCGATGAAGCTATTCGAACTTCAATTCATTGATTTTAGCCATTATCTTCACAATATCTTCACGACGCTGTTTTTGTTGTTCTATTGTGTTCAAACGAGGTACCCCATCTTACGCACAGCTGTTTTATCCCCAAATTGTTGGTCAATATGCGATGTATAGTGCTTTTTGAAATGCCCATCATTTCAGCCAGCTTACGCACATTCAGCCGACTATCATCCAATACCGTGTTGTGGATTTCATTAACCGTTTCTGGAGTGGGCACCCCAAATGGGGTCGACCATTGCAGTGTTCGTCTTGCAGCTCGTACGGCCGTATTTAAACTCTGTCGCCCAATATTTTACAGTCGTAGACGAAGGAGCTCACTCCCCAGAGTAGAATCTAGCTCGACTTTAATATTGGTTAGACTAAAACCTTTCAAATGAAGTATTTAATTAAATAACGATGACCGTTTTTTTTTTTCATGTTTACTAATTCACTGGGATCGTTTCTCTTGATGGCTCCAACAAAAATACTAAACAACGTTTCAAACTACTGCAGCCATCTATACGGCTAATTTTCGTTTAACTAAACTTGACTATAATTCAGCAAATTTTCAATTGTATTTACAAATATTTTAATTGAAATTAAATTTTTTATTTTTACTGAAATGGTTATCTCAAAAATGTCCATAACTTTCGTATAATAAAAAGTGAAATTTATTAACATTTTTGCTAATATAATATTTTGCTGGGTTATATAGTTTGTGCTACTACTACACTAACTACTTTTATCATATATACATGAAAATCTAATTTTGCATGCACTTAATAAGTTGTCAGACAAAAAAAAAACTCAAATAAAACAACAAAAAAAAGCAAAACTTACATCTAGTAAATTACATTGGGTACATATTGTACAATATGGACATTTTATACTAAAAGCTGAGTAAAATTGAACACAAATATGGAAAAGTTTTATAAAAATGTAATCGATTTTTTTTTTGTCATTTTCTTATACAGTATTCTTTTTTTTTTTTTTTGTTGGTTTTCTATTCTATATCTCTTTTTTCGATATGTGTTGTGACAAAGGACCTTTTTTTTCGTGTTTTTTTTTTTTTTTTTTGTTTGAAATTTATACCTTTTTCTTTTTGTTGTTTGTTGAAGTACTCTTTAGTTGGTAATTATATTTACCTAGTACATTTTTACTATATTCCTTCCAGTTGTATATGTATATGTGTATATTATATGAATGATGTCAGATTGTATGTGGGTTTGTGTTTTTTATTTTTTTTTTTTAGCAAAAGAGCCTTTTACAAGGTGTGCCCAATTATTAGTCCAAAAAAAAACTACAAAAAAATAAAGTATTGTTTTTCAGTTTATTTAGTATTCATTTCAAGGATATTGCAGGGTTTGTTAAAACAACATGAACATTTATAATTTAATTTATAAATTTTTAAATAAATTTAAATAAATCACATGTATGCCTTATATTGAATACATACTTGTGATAGCCCCTAAAACTAGGCTTGGATATAAATTAATATTAAATGTAATGTGTAAAGTAAATGAACAACAACAACGGGAACATTTTATTATAACAGTTAGAGAAAAAAGTCAACATCAAAAGCAATCTTATCTTTAATCTTACCAAAACAAAAATTTCTGATATAAAGAAACTGCTAAAACTGTTATTTTTGCAGAGATAGGCAACAAATTTTTTTTTCTAAAATATCTTACCTGGAGCATTTTGCAAAAAAAAAAAAAGTTTTAGTAATTAAGACAAAATTTACACTAAAAACTTCTATAAAAAATGCTAAAAGTAGACTTTATTCTTTGAATGAATCTGTTTAAAGAATTTATAACAAAAGCGCACGACATATTCCGAAAATCCGCTTAGCACGTTTTAGTATCCTGACTGGACATCCAGTAAGACCTTGAGAAAAAGTAATGACAATTTTTTAGGAATATAAGTTAAAAACTAGAGTTGTCATATATTCGTATTTTTTAAAAACTGGTTTTAGGTTCTTTAACTTAGAACCCGGTTCGAATAATTGGCCCGGGCAACGGCACTGGTTGTAAAAACCGGAATATGTTTAAAATAAAACTTAATTCTGTTTAACATTTTTTTTTTATCTTTTAAAAAATTTCCTTAGCTTCTTTAAGTGGACATTTTAGTTTCAAATTTCTACTTCAAAAGGCTTTACTATATCATTAATTTTTGTTTAACTTTTTATCTGTTAAAGTTAAAGTTATTTTGTCAAGTAAAAATATCCAAATTTTTTACTAAAATCTCAATTTGAACTAAAAATTTTGTTTAGATTTGTTTATGTGTATTAATATATTATATATATATATATAATATTATATTATATTTTATATGTATTAATATTATCTTATTATTGAACAATTTTAGACTCCCTGAAGATGTCATTCAAAGAATGATGAAATATTGGAGATATATAAAATAATAAAAAATATTTTATAAATACAAACGTGACCTAGAGCTCAATTATTTAATAAAGTCATTCATTTCAAATGTCGAACTTTTCATAATTTGTTTAGAACTTGCACAGTTGGATTACTAACGGCTTTAGTAATTTTTCTGCTAACTGTTTTCTATGAGTGTAGCGAAAAAGATATGGGCAGGCCTCCAAGGAGAGGATTTTTCACTTTTTTGGTCCCAACCAGTACGAATTTTCAGAAATCCCGTTCTAGCGGTTGTTTGTGCGAGATTAGAATCACATACCAAATTTCAAGTTTCTCGCTTTAGTGGTTTGCCAGGCCACCAAGGGGTGACTTTCCACTTTTTGTCCCTTACCGTAGGAATTTTCAAAAACCACTTCTAAGCGAATGGCAATGTGGGATAAAAGACCCATATACAAAATTTCAAGTTCCTCGTTTTGTCCGTTTGACATTTAAAATGTTTGTAATTTTTTATTGCCTTAAAATGCCCTCTAGTCGAAATATTAGCACCCCAGTTGATACTTAATATGAATCCTCTATAGTTAGATGGGATATTTTAAACATTTTAACTTTGTATTATTTGTTTGGAAAAATTTTAATTCAAAAATATGTTAAATTTTAATTTTTAAAATTTTACCTATAAAATTTAATCGAGGGGGGTGTCGGAACATTTTCTGTCATTCGTAAATAGTTTGGCTTTTATGCAACTTTTTCCGAAGAGCTTTTAAACCTTTATTTTAAATATTTATATAAATGGCAACACTGACACACAATATTGGTATCAAAATTTTGATTTTCTAGAGTACATCAAAATTTCATTAGTTTCAAACATTTTTTCATAAAAATGTATTAACTTTGGCCCAAACTTTTAACCCTTGAACATGAGATTAGGCCGCTAAAAAAATACGTGTTCATTATTTTTTTTTTCTTTATCACATATCCAAAAAAAAAATATATATAACATTAAGATCAGATAGAATTCATCGGGAGACTCCCATTGTAAGTAGTTTGTTTTATAACTTTTAAATTGTAACGGCATAAAAATTGTAATTAACTACATATTTAAAAATTATAAAAATAGATTTTTTGGAATCATCACCGTTTTGATATTAATATACAGATGGGGCTTTATGGTAGTTAATGAAAAAAGATGTATTTTGATTACTTATATCATGAGCTGAATTCAGTCAAATTATTCTTTACATATGGGTAATTCCATATCAAATCAGCCAAAGGGTGTACCGTACCTCCTCCGATTTTTATGATTTTTCGTAGGCATGTAGTATATTACAGAACTAAGTCAAATAGAAAGTTTGTGGGCACTGATATATCTGAATCCGGAAATATGATTAATTTTCATTTTCTTGAAAAGTGTTAGAGGTACGCAACTCATCAAGGTCGCCTTTGATTTGATGTACAACATGATTTTTTTATTTGTAAAGGTCAAAGGTCATTTTTATTGACCTTTCAGTCGGGAGTCTATATCTTTGAAAGCGAACTTTTTTAAAATTAAAAAAAAAATATATGTTAAAGATGGTATCCTTCTCTACAGTTGCGACAAATTTTAAAGTGGAGCTATTTTTGAATCCAGAAATATAAATCATATTGTAAAGGTAGATATTTTACAGAAAAAAAATTAAAACTAACCAACTAGAAGAGTCCGTTCGTGGGTTCCCGCCGATTGCGATGCAATGTTATAAACAAACAAAAGTTAAGAGACATGTGTTTTTTAACCCTTAAATGCATAATATACCATATATGGTACATGCATTTAATCTTACGACAATCCCTCTAATTAAACTAAATAGTGATACCTTTACTTTTAAATTGTTCAAAACAATATTACTCTTCATAAAAATACTGCTTTAGCTCACTTACAATTTGTTTTAATTGTCAGTAAGTAGATTTCAAATTTAAAAAGTGAAAAAAAGGTTATATAATATAGTATTCGCGTGGAAAGAAGTATTTTGGACTTAGTGTTAACTAATTATAATGAATTTGGATCAAATGTGATATATATTGTATTAGTTATATGTATAGAATGCATATTGTACCCTATATGGTACACATTAAAAATCGTTGTTTTTCCTCTTTTCCGGTAGGCTAGTTGGTAGCGTGCTGGCTTATCAGTGCGGGGGTCGTGGGTTCGATTCCCACCAGAGGCACTGCTCTGTTTTCGCTACAGCGGGCCGAAGGCCAGAGTAGCTAGTGCTCGGTTATTGTAATAGTATATAATTTGTAATTATATGATTATTAATTAATTAGTTTTCCAGGAAAATTAATTCCCAATTCAAGTGCAGTGAGCGACTTTACATAAGGTTAGCTTTTTTCTCCATACCGGGTGCTGACCTCATGCATTTAAGGGTTAAGCTGCCCAATCTTACATTTATGGGTTAAAAAAGTGGGGTCAAATATGTACATTTTTATAATTTTTTCCGATTTACAAGACCAATATTTTAAGTTGAATTGAGATGGTTCAACCCATATATGTACATCGTACAGTAAAGGGTTAAGTGAAAGTAAAGGTTCGATCGTAAAAGGCAAAAATTAATATTTTAAAATAATTATTTATCAACTCGATTTTCTAACGATGTTTTGCTATTTTTATTTACGATTGTAGTCAAGATGTTAAATTATGTTAGAGGTTTTAATTCACTTAATTACCTTTATCTAGTCAATAATATAGACGTTTTAAAGTTGGTTCATAATGAAGTGTCTGTATATTTTCGCCTAAAATTAGGCGATGTTTTTTCAAATAATGTTCATTTGGTGTTGTAGCCAAATTTTTTTTTATAATTTAAAAATCATTGATAAAAATTCCATAAAAAAGTGTAAATTTTATTTAATTTTAAACTGTACTTAGTTTAGCAACTGTTTGTGTGTGTGTGTGTAGGTTTATATAATTTTATAGTCTGTCCCTTATTGAATTCTATTACCCTAACTCCTGTTATTTGTACCTTTTATCTAACAGTAGTACAAGTACAACCCAATCTAATTGTGTTGTGTTTTTTTTTTTTTGTCTTGTCTCCATAGATAAAGTGAGAAAATGCTATTGAAACTTTTTTCTTAAACAAAGTTTTCTTTTAAGTATAATTTTGTGAAAGAAATACCATCCTAAAAAGTATGCACTTCAAATAAAGTCATCTTTTTTTTCCTTTTTTTATTTTAAACATGAAGAGTAAGATACTGAAAATACAAACTTACTAAACTTTACTATGGTTTTAGTTTTTTCTTCAGTTTATTTTACGTTCTTGTAATTGTAATGGTTTAGAAAGTCATAAAAAGTACTTGTTGTTAGGTTCCGCTTGCTAGTAGTTGGTAGTTTGTAGTCAAACTTGAGTAGTTGTAACTGTAGTAGTAGCCTTATGTTTTCAAGTTCACAAGTAATAGAATGAGCATAATACACTTACATATACAAAACAAGTTATGCCAAAAAGTATGCTATAACAAAATTGTAAAATTCTTAAAATTTCCTTGCATATTTATTGTTTTTCATAAGTTTTGTTTTAACGTTTAACGTTGTTAAACAGAAAATGGTAAATAAAAAATTGTGTAAACACGAGAGAGTAAAAATTAATAAATATATAAATAAATATATTTTGCTAATTATAAATATATTTTGTTAAAATTCTATTCCATAATTATGTTGGCTAATTTTATTCTGAAATATTTCGAAGAATATCAAAAAATTATGTTGCCTGAATTTTTATAGTAAATTTTCCATAAAATTGTTGCCTGCATCAAGGCTGTTAATGTCTGATTTGTATTATTATTTTTGTAGTTTAAAGTGTAAAGTTAAATTGTATAATTAATAAAAAGTAAAACTTTATTAAAAAATATGTTACCTACATCTTTGTATTTGAACGTACAAAATCTGTTGCCTACACTTAGGCTAATTTAGCTTATTTTAAATATTTTAACTATTTTAATTCATATCTCATTGTGCAAAATAAAATTTAATTGCGAAGAGTTTTTTCTTAAAAAGTTTGTTGCCTACTTATTGTTGTATAATTTTACAATAACTATTGCCTGCTTCTTGGAGAACTTTGATTTGACTTATTTTTAATGTTTTTTGTTTTCAGTTTTAGAATAAGTAATTTTTTATTGTAAAAAGTACGTTTTTTTATGAAAAAAATCAGTTCGTTTATAAGTATACAATAACTATTGCATGCTTTTCTGCTAAAAAAGATCGGGTTAAAGTATTTTGTTATTTTTAAACGCTTTTTATGGAAATTTTTAAACAGCGAAGCGCAAATTTATATCAATAATTACTTTTATTTAACACATTATGGATCAATTGCTCCGTATACATGCTAATACTTTTAAACGGCTATAATTTTTTATTCGATTAAGATAAAATGGTTAAAAAGCCTAAAATAATGCAACATCTTAAATACTATCATAAAAGACAACAGTAGAAAGTTGGTATCCAGAGTTGCCAAATAATTATTTAAAAAAAAAAAACAATTTTCTGTTTTTTTTAATACGACTTGATTCAAAAATTATTTAAAAATATAAAAAAAAAAAAAAATATGAAAAATGTATTCCGTTTTTATTCAAAACATTAATATTGTTTAGTTTTGATTGAAATACATACTTCAACACTTACATAAATTATAAATTCAGGGTAGCCATATATCATTTTTTAATAATGATCAAAAACCGCAATATTTTTAACAAAATACAAAAAATAGATAATCTTAAAAAATCTAAATTTCATATATTTTTAAAGTAAAATTTGTCTATCAAATTATACCAAATTAACACTTTTTAAATATTTTAAACTGTTCAGGATTCGTTTTCTGTCAATGTTTCAATTTTGGTTAATAATATTTCAACTAGATGGCGTTTTAAAGAAAAAAAGAAAAATATTACTGTGTGAAAAATTGTTCTATATATCTCCATAGTTTGAATGAAAAATGTATTGCGGATATGTGACGTGCCATTATTGAGTTATGAGCAGGGCAACCAAAAATATGCTCTAAAAATCCATTTATGTCCATAAAAATTGTAAAAATGACTTTTCCCTCATACAAAAGTAATTTCGCATCTTTATCTCATGTTTATGTCAGATACGACCGACCATCAATTTGTTAGAACTGTAGAAACATATTTTTGAATTGTTTTCATTAGGGTAATGATTTTTCCGAAAAAGTGTTTCCTGACCAATTTAAATTTGTTAGGACTCGGAGTAAAACCCTAGCAAGATTCCTTAAATTAGAGGTCCATTTTAATTCAATCGCTAATAAGGGCACTCTTTTATGTGGCTCCATAAAGATTCTGTGAGTAAAATATAA
Organism: Delia radicum; assembly: GCA_021234595.1. Lineage (NCBI taxonomy): Eukaryota > Metazoa > Arthropoda > Insecta > Diptera > Anthomyiidae > Delia > Delia radicum. Next base: position 68,428,080 of record CM037851.1, on the reverse strand, counting down.
TTCAAATCGAAAGAACCAAAGTAAAAAAAAAACCGTTTTTAGTAAAAATTAAAAAAAAAAACAATTTTATTGAAAACAAAATTATATATAAAAAAATTTTTTAAAAATAAAACATTTATTTTAAAAAATCCAAAAATATCCTCAAAACTATGTTCTTTTTTTGAAGAATATGCTAAAAGCATATTCTTCATCAAAAAGAATATGCATGCGCTAACAAATCGATGTCAGAATTCATCAATTGTTCTGAAACGGATAAATTTCGTACATATGTTTCAATACGGCTCACAGGAAAAAAACTTCACACAGCATATTTCTGGCTACTCTGGCAATGAGTATTCAAATCGATGTCAGAATTCATCAATTGTTCTGAAACGGATAAATTTCGCACATATGTTTCAATACGGCTCACAGGAAAAAACTTCACACAGCATATTTCTGGCTACTCTGGCAATGAGTATTCAGTTGCCTACTTCCAATTGCATTATTAAAAAAATAAAACCAAATAAAAGCACATATTTTTGGGTAATAAATTGTGATTTTAAACATTTTTCTAAATTCATTCAAATTTAATTCTGCGAGGTGTAAAGTTATTGAGAGAAGTACGTAATTTATTTAAAACTATTTTGCCTACATCGTGGTATAAAATTTCACTAAAGCTATGCAATACTTTTTGGATTTTAAATTGTAATTTTGAATGCTTTTAAGATTTTTATACAAATTTTATTATATCAAGTGCCGTGAAAAGTACGTTTTTCTTTAAAATTATGTTGCCTACATTCAAAAGTTTAATTTTACAAAAACCATTGCCTACTTTTAGGCTTTAATTTAGAATAATTTTTTTATTATTTAAAGTTTTTCATGCAAATTAAGTTTTTATTGCGCCAAAAATGCATTTAACTCAAATTCGTGTTGCCTTTTTCGTGGTGTTTTATTAACAAAAAACTGTTGCCCTCTTTTATGCTGATTAAAGTGTGATTTTGAATATTTTAGATTATTTTTTTTTTATTTCTTATGCGTGCTTACAGAAAGTTATTTTCGTTAACAATAAAAATACAAATGGGTTTAAAAAAAAATTCATAACAATCTCATCAATTTTAATAGTAAATATAAAAACAATTTCTTGTAACAAATTTAGGTTAATAAACTTTTAAAATACAAAAAACAATAAAACCAAAACTGAACTGAACTGCATGAATCTTAAAAAGCTAAATAAACTCAAGTGCGATAAAATATTGAAATCCTTTGAGAAAATGCAGTTGACACCAAACATTCATGAATAAACTATTTAAGTAGGGTAACCAAACCAAACCTTGTTTTTTTTTTGAAAGGATAGAACTATTTAGTTAGACTAAATGCAAGTTCTGATCATGATATTATGAACGTTTTAATCTATAGCTTTTTTCTTTTAAAATATAGCTTTTTTCTATTTTTAGCAATATTTTTTTTTTTTAATTGGAATTTGAAAACTAAATATTACAGCTTGTTGGTTTATCAAAAAATATTTTAATTAACCAATTTGAACTTTGAAGCTTAAAGCAATTTCTGTTGCACCTTAGTTTGACTGACGAAGTTCCAAGGAACAAATGTTAAACAAATTTTATTTGTAGTGACGATTTTAATAAAAAATATATAAAACTTAATATTTATATTTAAACTGCTTATTTGACTGTTTCTTAAGCTTTTTTAAAACATTGTTTTCAGAACTGTTTGTTTGTTGCCCTATATATAAGATTTACTAGCTTATTTTTATCTATGACATGTATTTCAGTCTCACCAGTGGGTGTTAAAAATCGAACCCGCGTGTTTTTTGTCCTTAATATTATAAATACTTTTTTATTATTGCAATCATTTCCGTTGTTAAAATCATTTATTCATCAATAATAAAAAAATAAAAATATTTTTGAATAATCAATGGTTTCCTTTTCATAATGATTTAGGAAATCCATAAGAGGGTTGTTTGGTTAATGTAGTAATTTATTATATTATTTAAATGCCTTAACAATTAGGCATGTGTTGTTAATAACACTCCCTTCTCGGTGCTATATTGCCACTAACATGGCCTTTTCAGTGTTGTCTTAGCCATCCATGACTGTGTAAAGTAAAACACTTAACTTAAAAACAGTAATTTATACAATTAAGTGCCGGTAAGCCACATTATAAATAATGAAGGAAAAGACTTTTGGTTTTTTTTTCGTTTCTTATGCCTCTGTCTATAAAGGTTATAAAAAAAAAAACTTTGAACAAAATGTGTATGGTGAAAAAAATGCTATAAATTTAATATGCTTTTGATAAATTTAATGATTATTAAGTTTTTTATTTCAAATAAAAAAAATAATAATAAAGAAAAGAGCAAAATTAATGATTAATAGGTTTTTTGTTAAAGCTCTGCCTATTCTGGAGGCTCTAGCTTTTCTAAAACTACCGGTTCTGATCAGATCTTTAGCCAGATCGAAATACATGTATCAACCTAGCTAATATACATACTTTGCTGTATTTTTGTAAATATACGGAGGCTGAAAGCACGTTATAAATTAAAAATAATATTAAAATAATCTCGATGTATAAAAAACAAACAAAAAATAATAAAACTGTAAAGGTAAAAAATTTTAATTTAATTACTTTCTAAAAGTATGCTACAAAATTTAATATGTTTTTTAACACATTTAAATATGCTCTATCAACGAAATAATTATCGAATCGTTAAAAAATAATTTTAAATAATACTTTTAACAAACACCCTCAATACAAGTACATAATTTAATAAAAAAAAACTATTTATGAAAAAAATATTTAATTTTCAATTAGCACATAGTTATCAAAAAAAAAAAGCTTTAGCATACCAGTAATTAAATTGATATTAAATTAATTTTTATTAATATAAGTCTTTCCAAAAAGTATACTTTAAATTAATATTGTATAAAACACCTGAAAATATGCTTTAAAATTTTGCATTTATATACATTTATCCCAGCCATTTGGATATATGTTTAACAATATTTTTTATAAGAGATTAATTTTTAATTATTTGCTCCGCAAATTATACTATTAAATATATTTATTTTAAATGCATAAAACTATGCTCTATAATATATTGCAATCGATTTTTGAAAGTATAACTAAATTACTTTTTAATTATAACATATTTTTAGTCCGCATATTATGTTGTGTTTTATCTGTAGCATATTTTTAAGCTGCTTGTATTTATGTTGTGTTGCATGTATTTATCGTCAACATATGTTGTTAATAATCAAATTAATCACATGCTTACATGCTGTATTTGCCCGATGAACATGTCAAACATGAAAATTCAATTACTTTTAACATATAAACAAACGAAAAAAACAACTATTTAATATCGAATTAAATTATAAAAATATTTAATTAAAAAACGAATAATAAGCTGCAGTCAACTATTTTTGTTCACTAATATATTTAACAGTTCTCTTATACGTGAAATTTGTATTCATTAAAAAAGATACTAGCGAAATGAATTTTTATTAGGCGCATTTTGTATACTAAACTTCCTAAAGGTATGAAATCCTTAAAGTAGGCTTTGAAATTTTTTTAAAACTCTAAGATCCTTAATATTAAACAATAAATTTAATTATATATAAAACTTTTATTAATAGGCAGTTTGGAATAGTTTCTGTAAATATTTTCCTTCTGTCAATTGTATTTTTATTCCATTTATAAGTTTTATATGAACTAGTACTTATTTTTATTATTTTATTTTATATTTTATTTATATTTTTACTAAATTACTAATTGTATTTTCCGTTTCTTCTCTTTTTAGGTAAGTTTTCAAACAAATGAACTGAACAAGATTTCACTAAAGGTATTTAAAACGGATTTTGTAACAACTACATAGAAACATGGAAAAATTTGTTTTTTTTTTGTAGCAAATTTGGCTACAGCCCATAATTTTAAACGAATGTGGAAAAATTCCTCATGATCGATATTTAAAAGCCATTTATTTTTTTTTTTTGATAGTTCTGGTATAAAAATTTTAAAGTTGTGGGATACAAACGAAATGTATCTCAGACTAAAGACTCTATTGATACTTTTTGTTTAATCCGTCGCCACATTTTTAGTTAGTAATAGAATAAAACTTCAAATATCCTTTTTTTGATTTCACTACAGCATCTTTAATACACCCATAAAACAGACTCGGTAGTAGCAACCGTATTTGAGCCAAACGAATGGTTCGGTTGTAGATATCGATTTTTTGGTAGTTATCAACGAATTTCTGTCAAGACAATTCAAATTCTATTGTCGTACCGGAATTTCTGTTGTTTCAATCGAATGAATGTTATCACAAGCAAAAATTCCGATCAAAACAGTCGAAACATTCGATTGGCAAATACGGTTGTTATTACCGAATCGGTTTTCTGGGTGTATCTTACCAAAATCGTTCATCTTTTCTTTAATTAAAAATAAATATTCTGCTCCATAAATGCATATCATTAAAAACTTTTTATTTTTAATAAGAAAATGGCACACACAGAGAAATAAAGTGCCAACAGAATTGAAAAGTGTGTTTTAATGGTAACAACTTATATTCAGTTAGTACAACGATATTTACATTAGATTTATAAATATTTAGGGTGTTGGAAATAAAATTCAGTTGAATTAACCGCAATTCGTTGCAAAAACTAATGTTCAGTCGTGCGAAATGACTGAAATTATTAATAACCGAATTTGAGCCATAGTAACCAAATTTCGGTTGGCAAATAGCTAAATTTTTCTCTGTGTGCATACTTATTTTTTTTTGTAAAATACCTAATATTTGTAATAAATTTCATAGTTAAAAAAGTTAACACATTTTTAAATTAAATTATGAAATTTTCTTTGCTCTAGAAGAGCTCTTTAATTGTATTTCTTGATAAAGCAGAATATCCATATTCATCTCCATTAAAGACCAACCCGATTAGTAAATTTTATTAGATGTTGTATGAAATATCAAAAGTCTCTATTTCCAACGAAATTTGTTAATACAAAACAAAATAAACAAGTGACTGAAGATTCGATAACGATAATCAACAGAGAATAAAAGTATCTAAAATTTGAGTTAAGTTTCGATAATATTCCACAATTTTTATATTTTCTATAGCAAAAATATCAAAAAAAAATATGAAAATATCGCTGGTTTTCAATATTTGTTAAGAACATAAATAAACGACTTTTAAAAATGGCCCCATCAGCTAATTTAATGCAGATTTTATCTACTGACAGGTAATTACATGTTTCATTTCGCGTCATCGAAAATCTTTAGAGGACCAATTTAGAAGAAGGGCTAAAATATTTTCACAAATTATAATTTATATAAAGATCAACGCTTTATCCGTATTGCTTATTAACTTGATGAGAAGTAAAAAACAAAATTGGAAGAATGGAACTAATTCAAAAAATATTTTAAACTAATAAACATTGCGCACATCACATTTTTTTTAATTTGTTCACGAGTTTAATAAAACTAATTGATTGATTTTGAAAATTAAATTTTCATAGTGTCCGCTAAAGTGTACCGTTGATACGGATCAATAAGTCCGTGACTTTTTCAATGAAACGCATTTTTTTTTGCAAAAAAAAAAATATTTTTCAACATAATCGGTTCAATAACTTTGCATAATATTCGCCGTTTATTGTTTTTCCCTTTTGAAGATAATCGATGTGGATTATCCCGCGTGCATCCCAAAAAACTTTTGTTATCACCTTATTGGTCGACAAACTTACCTTGGCCTTCTTCGGAGCCGGTTCACCCGGAGAAACCCATTGTTTAGACTGCTGCTTGGTTACCGGAGTGTTGTAATGGATCCATGTTTCATCCACAGTTACAAAACGCAGCAAAAATTCATTCGAACTGCAGTTAAACAACTCCAAACAATCCTTTAAAGTTGTCACACGATTAAGTTTATGGTCAATTGAGAGCAAACGCGGCACCCATCTTGCAGACAGCTTTCTTAAACCCAACTAATTTAAAAAGAAAACCACACTGCCATATGAAATGCCTATAGCATCAACAATCCCACGCACTTTTACTCTTCGATCGGCCAGCACCATATCGTGGAGTTTTTACCTTTTCGGGTGTATTGACCTCAATTGGCCGTCCAGAACGTTCAGCGTCATTTGTACTTGTGCGACCACAATGAAAGTCAGTAAACCACTTTTTTACCATTGAAATCGATGGTGCAAAATCCCCATAGTATTTATCAAGCTTTTCCTTGGTTTGATTGACGGTTTTTTTTTACAAAAAATTATATTAAATGAGCCCTCGAAATTAATTTTTTTCCATTTTTAAAAAAATCCACGAGGTCTTGTATTTTGAACAGCTGTTAAACGCAAAGTAAATGACGGAATTTGCTCAAAATTTGACAGTAGTCTATTAACAGGTGTTACTTGATAGGAGCAGTGTTGCACTTCATATAACTACGAAGGAAGTTCGAAGAGCCACGGACTAATTGATCAGCCCTAGTATATTTTCCATTTTTTTTTTTTTTTTTTTTTACCAAGTTGTAATCTTTTTTAATTGGTTTACGAATTACTTTAAGACCCTATTACTGAAACATTTACAATAAAAATTTATAAGGGAAACAACAACGAATATATTAGTTAAAGCCCCAGTTAGTCGCAACCGGACATTATGAAAATGAGACTAAATTTTCTTGTCTATTTTAGACAATTTTTCAACATATTTTACAACAAATAATATCGTTTATTGGCCTGCAATTAAAAAAGTTAGTCCCTAAAACAGCTATAAACAATACATAAAACGCTTTAATAAATAAAATTAAAATAAATTGTGTCTTAAATATAAATTGTTTTGTAGATTTTACTCTATTTGCTAACATGTGTGCATTTAGAGAGTATTTTAATTTACGTACACTTTAGCGAATATGCCGAGGTTTGGAGTTGTTATGAAAAATGTCATAACTTTTTTATATTAGTTGCCACATGAAATTGATATAAAATGATGTATTTGGATTAGGAATTTTCCACCAAATACCAGATATAGGGCCACATTAGCGAACATTACCTTATTTATTTTTGAAAGCTGAAACTACTCAACTTGACCAAATTTGGTCGCGATTTGTGGGTATGCGTGTTTTTTTTTTTTTGTTGTAAAAAATTCACAAAAAGAACAAAAACTTTCTTTATTGTTGAAACTAATCTTTTTTTAATTTATTAAAAGTTTCATCAATTTTAGTGTATGAAACTTTTCATATTTCAATAATAGTTTTCATAAAAAATTTATAGACTTACCTCAATAAAAAGTTTTAATGAACAAGTCCTTATACAACTTCATTGCTCCCTATATTTTGAGATTTAAATGTAAAATCGTATTGTAGCAATCTTATACAAATTTTCTGAAAAATACTTAATCAAACTAATAAAGGACTCGGCGTACATATTTTATAACAACAATATAAATTCAACACAATTTAAAGAAACTTTTTGCGTAATAAATTTTATAGAAAAGAACTCTACCATCAATTTCGCACATAAAGTACAAAACTCCCAACATTCATTTACATTTTTATATCCTTTTACTCTTCACTTCCTACTCTGCCTCGGCAAACACCCACAGCATCATATTTCGTAACCAAACAGTATAACACTTAATATCAATACGAAATTAATTGCCTAGAAAAATAATTACCTCAAACTTTAACTATAACTTTAACGTTTGTTTGATAGAAGTAACAGCGACAGAAAAACAGAAGCAAGCAGCTAATATAACCCAGGGGGATGTCTTAACCCTTTAATGCTTGGAAGCTGCTCAAAACTAGATGTGTAATTGTTTATAATATAACATTCATGAATTTAACTCCAACGTTGGGCGCCATTTTTAAGTACAATGCAGAGGTATCACAGGGAGAACTTCAGGAGCATTAAAATTTGGTACCTAAATAAATCGGGTTTTATCATGGTTGGTAACTTATTAGATGCAGGTATCGGTAGTAAGGGTAAGCGGTAACGGTTTTTTAATTATTTTGGTAACGTTATTTTAGGGAAAACGGGTTTTTAGTTATTTCGGTAGCGGTATTTTAAGGATAACGTTATTTTAGTTATTCTGGTAAAATCAATACACAACGACAATTTTAGTCCCATTATGTCCTAATTATATTGACTAACTAGCTACTTAATGATCAAGCTTTGTGTAAGTATATATTTATTTACAGCGATTATTTTTTCTGATTTTGTCAGATTCTTTCGGTAGCGATATTTTAAGGATAATGCTATTTCAATTATTTTGGTAACGGTATTTAAGCGATAACTGCATTTTAGTTATTTCGGTGTATACGGTATTTTAAGCATATGGCTATTTCAGGCATATCGGTATTTCAATTATTCCGGTAACGAAATTTTAGTTATATCGATAGTCAGTAGAAACGGATAACGGTATTTTAGCGGTATTGTCTGAAATCCCTGGGTTTTATTGATTCTCAAAAAATTCGAAGCGGCTTAAGCTTAAGCACTATTTGCATAACCGACAGGAATCGATGAAGGTATGAAGTATGAAATTAGAAATAACTGCTGTCTTATCTTTTATGACAAAATTCTAAATCGTTAAAGATTTTGAACAGTTCTCAGTTGCGCGCCACTTTCTTTAGTTACAAAAGATGACAATAATTATTTGTCAATTTCTATATTATTGTAAAATTTTCATTAGCACAAAAAATCGTTACATTTTAAGGTTAATTTCTTTGTAAAATTTACCCAAAAAAAACTGTAAAAACATTAAATTATGTGCAGAAATACATTTATCAGAGTGTCAAGAGCATAAAAAGGCTGTGTATTTTGTGTAGTAATAGTCGTTGTAGTAAAATGGAAGAATAATCAAAAAAAAAAAAAAAAAAGAAATCACACAAAAAGCTAAAGCAATCGAATGACTATGATAAGCTACAAAAAAGGAGAAAATTCAACGGAAAATGGTAGAGGAAAATAAGCGCAAAATGTAAAAACGAATGACTCTACAATGTTATAAAGTTAAATGTAATTAATTTAAGTGTAGAAAAAAACAAAACGAAACAAATTAAACTTTAAACATAAAAAAATAAACTAATTACAAAAGTTGTAATGATTAAATTAAAGTTTAAATGCCTAAAAATAGGCAACAATTAAGAGAGTATTAAAAACAAATAACATTACCAATGATGTGTTCTAAAAAAAAACTAAATTATTTCACTTTGTAAGGATTTAAAGTTTAGGTAACAAAATAAGGCATACATTTAGGGCAATGAAATATTTTCAAGGTAGTTTACTTTTAATAGGCAGTATTTGTACACAGATAGAATTTTCGTGGACGAGTTTTAATGAAAATTTTCACTTAACTAATGAAGTTTTCGTCGCAAAGTGAATGAAAAATTTCCTTAACTTTATGAAAAATCTTCATAGTGGTTATGAAACTATTTTTAATGAAACTTTTTCATTAGTTGTATGGAACTTTTAACAAATAAAATAAAAATTTTCGCAAAATTTTATGAAAAACTAAATTAATTTATAAAACGTTTCAATAGCAAAACTCCAGTGACACTTCACAGATCTAAAGCAAAAATTCATTGATATCATACAGATAATTATTTCGAATATTAATTAATTATTTCGAATATAAGAATTCTGAAATACCTTAAACGAATTTGTCATTATTTTTGCACAAGGTCTTAAAGGATTTCACCAGGATTAATTTTAAATCAAAACGTATACTTGAAATATTACGACACGTTTTTTTCAAATTCTGACTTTTTCGAAAATCATCATAACTTTTTAATTTTTCTGACAATTTAAAATTAGATAAAATATTTATCCGTTTCAGAACGATTGACTAATTCTGTCATCAATTTGTTAGCGACTATTTTTTTTTTGCATATCTGGCTATAAATAACATATTTAGAGCTTAAAAGCATACACTCAATGAACTTCTGCTTTAAAAATATGTAGTTTTTTGTGTTGTAATACAGTTTCTTTATTTATATGTAATGTAAATGTCAGTCATTTGTAAAAGAAATTTCACTTTTGACTACAATTGTTGTGCATTTAAAAAAACGAACCACTTCAAATTACTGTATTATGATTTTACACTCATTTTATACCGTAGTTTTTTTTTTTTATTTAAAAAAATTAAACAAATAAATCTTTGCTTATTCCTTAAAAAACAAATGACAATATTAGTTGAATTTACTGAAATGTAAGTCGTCCTATCTTTAATTAAAATTTCATTTGTTTTTAACTACATTTGCAGTGATCTTTACCTACATAGTATTCTAATTGTATCTTTGATAAAATAATCTTATTTTTGAGCATATTTCTGTACTTTTTGGAACAAAAGTATATTTTTACAGCATATTTTTGGGTTTTTATTTAATATTGGTATTCATGTCAGACATTTTCATCTTGCAAAAATGGAAAATTGCGAATTTACACTATTTCGCAAACAAAAAATGCAGGTTTCCCAAATAATTTTGTTTTTTTGTTAAGTTCTAATATGTATATGACAAACATTTTTTTGTTTATGTTTTTATATTTTTTGGTGGTGTAATATATATTTTGACATGTGATAAATACAATAAAATTAATGTAACTTTAATTAAATCGAAGTAAAACTTAAAACCGTCACTATTTTTGAGCTGTTAAAGATAAATGATTAACGCGGATGGATTTAGGATGATTAGCCATCGCTAACATGGTTACTTATGTCATACAAAAAAGTTTTGCAAATATTTTTCCCCAAAATTATAAAGCTGTTGCCTAATTTTAGGTCACGGAAGAGATATTTTACGTTTAATCCCTATTCGTTGCCTACTTTAAGGCGTCATAAAAATATTTTAATTAAAGCTATTTTCATTGAAAATTTTACTTGAATGTGCTAACACATTAATTAAATTAATGAACAATTTCTTTTTATCTCTGCTTACTTGAAACAGTCTTTAAAAATTTTGTAATGCAACTAACTATTTCTGTTATTAGAAATGCTCGAATAACTTCAATATATCACTATTAAGTCTTCTATTCTGTGGCCTACTTTTAGACGTTCAAAGATATTTCAAAATTTGAACTCATTTTATTTAACCCTCTAACAGGCAAGCCCCGCCTCCCGGCGGTGTATTTTAAATTGGCCACAAGTGCGCCAACGTAGGTTTTTAGAATAAAAATTTGAGCTCTTTCGGTAGAAAAATAAATTTACTAAATATTTTGTCAAATAATTTTTTCTATGCATGGCACAGTTTAAAAGCGAGAAAGCATTAAAGTTAAAATTTCAAAAAATAAAAACATTGATACTATATACAAAGTAAGATGGAAATTTAAACTGAAAAAAAAAAACTATAATTTTGGTCCAAGATCATACTGCATTCCAAAAGGATACCTGTAAAGGACATCGTCTTAACTTGAAAACTTATGGACAGATTGTTATGTTAATTTCGCGTTTATCGACAAACGAAATCGACATATCTTCTTAAGTAAAAGCACAAAAACGTTAGTTTTTGGACTGCATTAAAATCGTGGTTAAGAGGAAAAATTTATCCCTAAACTTACTAATTTTTATGCTATTCGCTCTAAATCTATCGCCTATTTCATATCGCCTAAAATTGGCAACAAAAAAAATTTGTGTAGAAGAACATGTTGTTTATTTTTCGTGTCGGGTTGTTTATTTTTCGTTCGGTTGTCTCAACCGGATTTCATCCAACCTAATTGATTCGATTGCTCCAACATCGTAAATTCGGTTGTCACAACTGAATTCGGTTGTTGTAACCGAATTGGGGGTTGTGACAACTGGATTCAGTTGTGACAACTGGATTAGATTATGACAACCGAATTTGCGAGGTAGCAGCTACCGGATCGATTCGGTTGGATGAAATTTTAGAGTGTAAGTTGTACAAATTTCCTTGCAAAAAAGCTTAGGCCGGTTTGATGGTTAAACAAGTATTTGCCTTTAGACAGCTTTTTTATATTTTTTATCTACTCTCTACTTAGACGTTTAAATGTATTTGAAGAAACTTTCCTTAAATCATTTGTCTTTTTTCTTCTTCTTATCACATACCCACAAATGTTATATTACAATCAGTGATTGCGCACAATTTAATGGGTTTATTTACCATTAATGGATTGTCCTCAAAGGACTTATTGTTGTATAGTCTTGTCCTTTAGTTATTTCGTTTGTGTTTGTATATTTTGTCAACAATTTGTTTTATATAATTGCTTAAGATATTTTATTTTGTGTAACTTTTGGTATTTATTGTAATTTTATTGTTCGTTTTTTTCGAATAAACTCTTTTTTTTTTTTTTTTACTCGCTCTATCGTCGACGACCAATCAACCCAAATTGTAAATATGTAAAAAATCTTCGTGTTTAAAAAAAAATATTAAAGTTTTTCATGAATTTATGATAAACTTATTTTTATTAATTACAGTTATATTAGTTTTTTGTTTTTATATACATCGAGATTATTTTTATGTTATTTTCAATTTATAACGAGCTTTCAACCTCTGTATATTTACAAAAATAAAGCAAATCAAACATATTAGCTAGGTTGATACTAGTATTTCGATCTGGCTAAAGATCTCATCAGAACCCGAAGTTTTAGAAAAGCTAGAGCCTATATAATAGGCAGAACTTTAACAAAAAACCTATTAATAATCAATTTTGCTCCATTCTTGTCTTCTTAGTAATCAACCACGTGGTTAGGTCTTTTCCTAACAAGCATCATGACGTTACTAAACTTTGAAGACCAAAAATGTTCTATTTATATAAAAAATTTTTAGTGTGTACTCTGGCTCAAGTAATATTTTTTACAGTTATATTAGTTTTTTGTTTTTATATACATCGAGATTATTTTTATGTTATTTTCAATTTATAACGAGCTTTCAACCTCTGTATATTTACAAAAATAAAGCAAATCAAACATATTAGCTAGGTTGATACTAGTATTTCGATCTGGCTAAAGATCTCATCAGAACCCGAAGTTTTAGAAAAGCTAGAGCCTATATAATAGGCAGAACTTTAACAAAAAACCTATTAATAATCAATTTTGCTCCATTCTTGTCTTCTTAGTAATCAACCACGTGGTTAGGTCTTTTCCTAACAAGCATCATGACGTTACTAAACTTTGAAGACCAAAAATGTTCTATTTATATAAAAAATTTTTAGTGTGTACTCTGGCTCAAGTAATATTTTTTACAGTTATATTAGTTTTTTGTTTTTATATACATCGAGATTATTTTTATGTTATTTTCAATTTATAACGAGCTTTCAACCTCTGTATATTTACAAAAATAAAGCAAATCAAACATATTAGCTAGGTTGATACTAGTATTTCGATCTGGCTAAAGATCTCATCAGAACCCGAAGTTTTAGAAAAGCTAGAGCCTATATAATAGGCAGAACTTTAACAAAAAACCTATTAATAATCAATTTTGCTCCATTCTTGTCTTCTTAGTAATCAACCACGTGGTTAGGTCTTTTCCTAACAAGCATCATGACGTTACTAAACTTTGAAGACCAAAAATGTTCTATTTATATAAAAAATTTTTAGTGTGTACTCTGGCTCAAGTAATATTTTTTACAGTTATATTAGTTTTTTGTTTTTATATACATCGAGATTATTTTTATGTTATTTTCAATTTATAACGAGCTTTCAACCTCTGTATATTTACAAAAATAAAGCAAATCAAACATATTAGCTAGGTTGATACTAGTATTTCGATCTGGCTAAAGATCTCATCAGAACCCGAAGTTTTAGAAAAGCTAGAGCCTATATAATAGGCAGAACTTTAACAAAAAACCTATTAATAATCAATTTTGCTCCATTCTTGTCTTCTTAGTAATCAACCACGTGGTTAGGTCTTTTCCTAACAAGCATCATGACGTTACTAAACTTTGAAGACCAAAAATGTTCTATTTATATAAAAAATTTTTAGTGTGTACTCTGGCTCAAGTAATATTTTTTACAGTTATATTAGTTTTTTGTTTTTATATACATCGAGATTATTTTTATGTTATTTTCAATTTATAACGAGCTTTCAACCTCTGTATATTTACAAAAATAAAGCAAATCAAACATATTAGCTAGGTTGATACTAGTATTTCGATCTGGCTAAAGATCTCATCAGAACCCGAAGTTTTAGAAAAGCTAGAGCCTATATAATAGGCAGAACTTTAACAAAAACCTATTAATAATCAATTTTGCTCCATTCTTGTCTTCTTAGTAATCAACCACGTGGTTAGGTCTTTTCCTAACAAGCATCATGACGTTACTAAACTTTGAAGACCAAAAATGTTCTATTTATATAAAAAATTTTTAGTGTGTACTCTGGCTCAAGTAATATTTTTTACAGTTATATTAGTTTTTTGTTTTTATATACATCGAGATTATTTTTATGTTATTTTCAATTTATAACGAGCTTTCAACCTCTGTATATTTACAAAAATAAAGCAAATCAAACATATTAGCTAGGTTGATACTAGTATTTCGATCTGGCTAAAGATCTCATCAGAACCCGAAGTTTTAGAAAAGCTAGAGCCTATATAATAGGCAGAACTTTAACAAAAAACCTATTAATAATCAATTTGCTCCATTATTAAACTTTTCTTTTAATTTTATAGGCTTGTTTAATTTATGAGGTTGGGCAGAGGAAACAAAAAAAAAGAAATTACCTAATTGTTGCTAACAATCTTAAAACATATACAAATGTATAAAAATATTTACAGACCCCATAGTTTTAAATTATGTCACTAAAGGACACGTGTTGTTTTATATGTGTGCGTTTAGCTGTGTAAGGATAATGTAGTTTACGCACACATACACATAAATACTACATATACACTAATAAAATTATACAATTATGTGCATTTGTTGTTATATTAAGGTTTATTTGTATGTGTAAATATGGTCAACTTGTGAAATATAAATGAGGTCATACTACACACACACTCACACACATCCATACTCTCATAACACACTACAACTATATAAAGCTACACATCCGAATAACAATACAATTATACCAATAATAAGACAACACTATATTGCTTTTAACTTTTCCTGGTTGTTTGTAAAAGATTGTACACGAAAAAAGTGTTACTTTTGTCATAACTAGAGCAAGGAATTTCGTGAAAATCTATATTTTTCTTGATAATCGAAAATGATATAGACTAAATATTTATTCGAATCATCAAATTAAGATAAAATTGTATCGATTTGTATTTGTATATTTTGTTAAAAGTGCATATTTAGACTTTTGCTGCATATTTGTGTAATGCCTATTGGCTACATTTCTATATTTTGAAAATGAGTTTTACATTTTAAAATCTTGTTGAACTTAAGGAAAGCATAAGATTCTGTTCCAATTGAAAAGATAGATGCTAAATTAAATTTTTTCCTATATTTTTTTAATGTTTTTGATCCATGATTGTTGCAAAAAGTGTGGTTTTAATTAAGTGCATATTTTTAATTTTTCCTTTTTCAGTTGCATAACAATTCTTTGAGACCAGAGATTTTTTATTAAAGAATTTATATTCAAAAATATCAACAAGTTTTAAATTTATTTTTACTAATAACTTTTGGGTTTAAATATCAACTGATTTGATTAAAAATTAGATTTAAAGAATTTTTATATTCAAAGCTTTTTCGGTTTTTTTTTCTTGTCTTCTGCTCATAGAAATAAAAATTAACTCGATATATTATCGCTTAGTTTTGGCGATAATGGCCGAAAAAGTTAAAAATGTATCTTGAAAAGCGATGATCAAAGAATATTTGTAATATTTTTTTTTAATCGGTTTATTTTGTAAAAACTTTTTTGTCTTTCTGTTTAATGAAATATAACATTTTATTTAGTTTTTATGCGTATGTATTGTGTTGTTGTTTAGTTTGCTGTTATTATATGTACAGTGGTGGTCTTCGAATTAGCCCACCCAGCATGAAATTTTCTTTGTCATATTATTATTTTTTTAAAAGATTTTTCAATGTTTTTATTATTTTAATATATTTAATACAATCTACATAGTATACTTGTCCCACATTTCGCTTGTTAAAAATTGTTTAATTTGACCCTTAAGTAGAGAATAAATTTTTTCCAACTTTGACGACTCCTAACGGGTAAATGTCGCGAGATTGAGCTTTACCGACCTGCACATTTTTGTTGCCCCTCAATGATATCAATGAATTTTTGCGTTATATCTATTAATTGTCAGTATAACTCGCGCATTGAAACTATTCGTTAAATTAATGCAAATTGTCACTTGAACTCGTCCATTGAAATTTTTAATTAAATGTTATGAAAAATTTCATTAATTTAATAAAAACAATAGACGAGTTCAATTTTATTAAAAATTACATACGACTAATGAATCAGTTTCATAGGCATAGTTTTTTAAAAAACTATGAAGCTTTTTCATAAAGTTTCAGAACTTTTTCATTCACATTGTTAGATAATTTTATTAGTTTATTAAAAAAAATTCATTAAAACTAATCCGAGAAATTCTCTCTGTGTACATATTACCTTCGGACATATTTACTCTATAGCATACTTGCCTGTGATCGTCAAAGGATTAAAAGCCAATGTAAAAATATTATGGCAATTAACAGAAACATCGGCCACATAGTCTATTATCAGGGAGCGGAAGTTCGTGCAAATGCATGGAAAACCCTTAAGTCCGAGAACAGGGTAAACAAAATATAATTTAAATCATTGAATTTATGTTAAAATGGCATCCATTCGTTAGTGCATATTTGAATATAAATGCATATTTGAGCATATTTTGCTTTAAATGCATATTTTTATAGCATATTTTTACTTATTTTGCTTCAAATGGAGTTTTTTTTCTTGAAACGCATTTTTTTATTGCATTATTCTTAGTTTTTCTTAGAAAAGTCACTTTATATATTATTTTGTGTCTAGCAAACAAATGTAATTTTTTTTTAAATGATTTCATTAAATTTAAAATTTGAAACACGAAATATAAAATAAATTCTAATGCCCTTCTTTTAACTTTTTTTTTTCTAATTTCCCTCGAAGATATCAAAATCCCAGTTCACTATTGTAGAAGACCACCGGGGATAGTGCATTCGATTAAAATTATGTTTCATCTAAATCTAACACTCATCGCTATTATAATGTCAAAAGTAAAAATTTAAATTTTGGAAAATTCATGTACTGGAATTAAATTAAGCTAAATCCAAAATGGATTTTAAAAAATTATAAATTCAATTATTTTTCATATTTTGAAGCAATTTTATTTAAATTTTAAAGTTAATTTGTATTGTTTAATATATTCTCAACAAACATTTGCTCAATTTACAAAAAAGTTTAATTATTTATATGAACAAAAATACTCATAGAAAAATACTGAAAACTGTTTTTCCTAATAACAATTAACAGCGCTCGGCAGCTTGGGTCCTCTTTATATATGTTAGTTGGTAATTTATTTTATTTCTTTGTTATGTTTATGTTTTTAATAAAATAATCAAATAGGTGGATATTTTTTAATTTTGAGTGTAAATATATTTTAAGATTTTTCATCCAAAAACACAATATTTTCTTGCCTGAAGTTCCTGCCCCTGTCTATTATATATATTTCACAAATATAATTTTTTTTAAAAGATTTTAAATTGAGAATTAACTTTAACAAAAATTATGTGTACTGGTGGGGCTAATTTGATGACCACCACTATATGAGTACAATTAATACACTCAAAAAAATGTGAAAGTTACTATATGAACATTAGAGGGTGTTCACTAGAGTGGTTTTATAAAATCGATCTTCGATTTTTATAAGTGCTCAGATCTAGGATTGTGTCATTTAGTGTAAAAATGCTATTGTAAAAGTTTTAGCTCAATCGGACTGTGACTTCGAGACCCGAAACAACCCTAAGGCTTATAAACCGGAATACAAGGCGACAGTCACTTTTTTTAGTTTTTGTCAAATATTTTAAATGTCAAGAAGGTAAAATAATCGAAATGAAGATACAATTATGTTTTCAAAAAGGTATAAAAACACAAAATCGGTTAAAAACTAGCCCAGTAATAAATACTGCCCCCTACCACTAAGGTGGTAATTATTAGTGTCCGACCGAACGTTCGGCTTCGGCTTCGGAGTTCGGCCAAAAAGAGATGTTCGGCCAAGTTCGGTGTTCGGCCAAATTTTGGCCGAACTTGGCCGAATACCGTATATTTGAAGAAGAACAGTTCATTTTTGATTTATTTCACGTAAAAAACAAAATTTTCAAATTTATTTCACGTAATAAACGAAATTTTCAATTAAATTCGTCATATACTTTAGTTAAAAGAATAAAGTTCAGGTATTTCCATATTTTTGTTGAAAACTTCAATAAAATAATTGAACTGACTTTATAATATTTTTGAAAAAATATTCTAAATTTGCTTTTTTACAAATTTATTGATGTTTGAATATTTTTTAATATACTTTACTTTAATGATGCTTTTTGTAGTCAAAGTCAACAAAAATTAAAATTTTATTCAAACTAAAAAAAATTAAAAAGTTCGGCTTCGGCTACGGCTACGGCTTCGGCCTAATATTAAAAATTTGGCCGAAGTTCGGCTACGGCTTCGGCTTCGGCCAAAAAAAGTGACTTCGGTCGGACACTAGTAATTATTACTTGACCGAGAAATGCGAGCACACATTTTAAACATTTTTGAAATTGATTACTGAAATATATTTTTTTACTTAAAAGACTCAAATTTGTGAGATGTGGAAGAAGTTTTTTTTTTTGGATGGCGTTAATGTAATGTCAAAAACGGACAACATTTTTGGAGTGTTTTTCAAATCTCCAATTTCAAATTTTAAAAAAAATTCTTCAACAAAATCGCAAACATTGATATTTGGACTACAATGACTTGTTTAAAACATGTTAGAGATCGAAAATAAAAATTTTTAAAAATATCCCCTGGCACACTTGGGTATGGCAACGATTTAATTTTTGCAAATTTCGAGGAAATTGTGTTTTTTGTAATTTTTGGCTTATTTGTTGTTATAAAATATTTAAAATCGAAAATTAGCTACTTTTGTACCGTTTGTTGTTTTTTTTTATCATCATGACTTAAGGTTGAAAGTATAAAATGTTGGACATCATAAACCCATGTGAACCAGAGGCCCCCGAAGAAAAAATCGTCAAATAATCAGTTAATCTTTTTTTTTAATAATTGTAGTTATTAATAAAACTGCAAAAACTATTTTAAAATCTTTTCCAATTTGTTTCAAACAATCATTTTGCGTACACCCTGGAACTTATTTGGATACCGTTCGATTAGACAAACATTTTGTTAAGTCAGCAGAGTCTAAGAGGTCTCAACTGTTTATTTATGAATTCTCACGTTTGAAACGATTATGTTGAAATTATTTAAAAACAAATTCATAATTGTTTTGTGGAGCTTTATATGGTTTCGAATCATTTTTGAACTGCGGCTTTATAATTTTTTTTGTTTTATTGGTTACAACATTGTTTGTCGCACAATTTTTAGTGATTGTGACTGCATTTGTCAGTTGTTTTTTAACAAATGAAAATAACTTAATTTTTAGTTATCTTACCTGTATTCTAACTGTAATTTTCAGTAGATTCTACAGGCAAACTTTTTTGAGTGCATACATACGCGTGTGAGAAGTACGTGTTTTCGGAATGACTTTCTTACATATTCTTTATATTTAATTCATTCAATTAGATCTGTGTTTTTAAGATATTTATAGAAAAGACAATAAACGAATACAATGCATGCTTGGGAATTTGTATTAGCATTGAAATTTTATTAGTTTGAACTACTAGTGCAAATAAAAAAAACTTGTTATTACACGAAACTGTACCCTCCTGAGGACAACATTTTTATTTAAAATTGCATTACTTTCATAATGAGTCTTATAATGGATTTAAAAAATTTAAAAAAAAAAATATATATATCGTTTTTTTACAGTTTTTTTTTTCAACAAAATGTGCGCTTATGAGAATCGAAAAAAATGGTATTGCAAATAATTTCATTGCAGTTGAAATTAATACACTGCTAATGAAGTTGTAAATTAATTGGCAAATGAATTAATCACAGTATTATACATTGTTTTGTAATATAGTTATAATTTAGTTTTTTTTTTAAGGTAATTTGTAAACAGTTTGTATCTTTAATAATTTAGTCAAGGGTAAAGACAATGCAAACTTAATTGAATTTATGTTATATATCAGCCCAAAAATATGCTTAAAACTTTGAAAGGACTAGGTATGTTAAGTTTTTAGTTTTTGTTTTTAGTATTTTTGTTTTGTTTTTAAAGCATACTTTTAGGATATATTTTTAATTTTTATTTAAAGCATACATTATGCTTTATATATCCTTTTAATATTTACCCTCTAACTTAGCTATGTATATATATTTGTCTATAAAATTATGATAATTCATAAAAATTGCTATAAAACAACACAAAAAGTAAACAAAACAATAATAGTTAACCGCAGTCTTGCAAGCATATACATAAAATTCTTTTAGACGACAATAAATATTTCGAACGTAACACTTTTATTAACTTAATATTTTATACAATATTACACACCTTTCTAGCACGCATATTCTCGGTTGTAGACTTCATTATAATGTATTTTTACAACAATTCAATGGCAATGGTTTTTACTGGAAAACAGTAACTCTAAACCACACGTTTATAATCATATTAAATGGAGGGAAATACAGAAATGAAAATGTAGTTGTAATAATAGTAAGGTGGAAAACTGTAAATAAACACGCATACCAACACAAAAGAAAAACTTTAGTTAAATAACTTCTAACTATGATTTTGAAATAAAAAATACAAATTTTACTAACAATAAAAATACTAACATTTTATTGTTATATGATAAATTTTATTTTTTGAAGTTAAAACCTTCTTTTATGACTTTAGCTTTAAATACTGACAGGGAAATTAGTAAGAAATCTATAAGAAAATATCTCGAAATATGATCAAAATATGGAATTTTGAAATTTAGAAATAGTATTTGTTACTCTTCTAAGAAACTGGGGCTGAATTACGGCATTCAAACAAAGTGCGAACATTCCCAGGCAGAAAAATACAATCGGTACAGTCTTGGCAAAGCGTCGACGATGGTCGGTTATGCGTTTTCAGAACGTGGGATTAACAATCATGACAGTATTCATCCCGTTACCCGATTGATAACAGTGACCAACCGTTGCTTTTAGCGAACTTGCCTCCGTTGGCAAAACGTTGGTAATTAAAAAAATTCGGTGCTTTGAGAAATATGTGTAAGAAAACACATTTAAAAAGCAGCAATCCAGCTCGTTCTTAATCTAATACATCATATTTAAATGTGTGAAATATAAAAATATACTTAAAAAAAAATACTACCAATTGGTTGTAATAATTGTAAAAACAATATTGGCAAAGAATTTAGCGGGTGATTTTTAACACAGTGGGATTTACAAAAATAGTAGTGGTTTTCCAGTACTATTTTTTTTTGTTTTGGTACGGTTGGCAATTTCTACCTTCGTTGTTATGTGGGACAATCTACTTCGCTCTACAATTTTAAATAAATTTATCAAAATGTTATTGTATTTTGAATAATAAATTAATAAAAGCAACATTTTTAAAAAATAATTATGCTTTCTGAACTAAATAAAGGCCATTCTTATACTAAACAGTGATTAAAAAAAAAACAATATTCTGAAACAAGTCACCTGGGTGGGTTTCGGGAGACAACGTAGATAAATTGTAGAACTCAACAACAAAATTAGAAAGAATATTCGAATTTTGAATAATTTAACAGTTTCTGGTAAAAATAAAAAAACTTACGTCACTGAGTCGAAAGCATTTATTTTTTTTGACCAAAAACCGTAAAGGATTCGGGAGTGCAAAGGTTAGCAACACCTTAACTCGTAGGTGTGCAAAATTTTGTGGCCATAGGTCTATATTACGCAAAATTGTTATTTCACAACATAAAATCAAAGAAGCTTAAAAAAATTTAAAGGCAAAAATCATATTTACTTTTTGAAAATTGTGCAAAAATTGCATATTTTGTCTCTGCTTTTTATATACCAAACAATGATATTGACATATTTTAAAACCTAGAAATAATAGTGGCAACACATAATTGATCGCCATCTAAATTTTTTTTCAAAGGGGACTTTGTGTTAAAAAATTTTCTATTTTATATGAACAAGTTTTGCTCCTTTAACAATATTCGTACGATTTGTCAATGTTTAAACACAAAACCAGACGAATATAAATAAATTTTAAGATATATATACATATATTAAAAATCATTGTGGAAAAAAAAACTGCACTTAATTGAAATTAACTTTTAGAAAATACATTTTCTCTTCAACTGATTACATTAAATTTAAATATAATCTCCAAAACATATTATCATTTTTAAATATCGCATAAACCGCGATTTTAAGTAAACAATTTTTGAAAAATTTTTTGGAAAGCATAAAAAAATGAGTTAATTTCAATGAAAACGCGAAAAAAATATCCAATATGTGGGAAATTTGTTTAATTCAATAAAAAAAAAGTAATTTTCAGATTTTATTAACCTATATATAATTATACATTGAAGTATATATGAAATCATATTTAGCTATATCAAGTATATACAGGGTGGGTCAAAAGTCACGACTGTGTGTAAAAATTTAATAACTTTTTTTGTTTACTGCTATTTTTTATTGTTATTAAGTTAAAGTTATTACAATTTTAGACGCAGGCGTGACTTTTGGCCCACCCTGTATAAAAAAGATCAAAGACTCGGAATCTAGTTTACTAAAGACCTCAGCCGAGTAAGTTATAATACTGATCTTACAATTCAATTCCATTAAACGGCGCAAAAACCCTATGGAAAACTGCGAAAGTTCAATAAATCGATCAATTTCGATTTCACTTGTAAACCACCAAGCTATTTTGTATTTTACTTTTTTAATATTTGTATCTTCCAAGTCTAATTACTACATTTTTTATTTTAGTTTTTGGATCTGAAATTTAAAAACTATGAGCAAAAAATAAATTCAAAGAAAAAACTCTTGTAAGTTTCAAGTTGTTTTTTTATTTTTCGACTTTTAAATGGCCATCAATTCTTTTTGTGAAAAATTTTCAATGTGAAATTAGCATATCATACATTTTAAGTATAGTTTACCTAAACCTGGTCATCGTTTCTCTAAATTCAAAAAATCTTGAGATATTAGAGGTATCTTAAGTCAGTTTCAACAGGTGTCGGAAAATTTTGAAGTTGTTCATATAAATCTTAAGGTTTTAGTCAAAAAAACTTTCATATAACATAGAAAAAAAAACTTCAATACAACTAAAATTTCTATTAAAAATTTTTAAATAACTATTATAAATGGCGCAGAGAAAATGTATTTTCTTTTTGCATTTTACATGTAAAACTAGTTTTTTAATTTAAAATTTTCTTTTTAAATCATTCAATCAAGAAAAAGTAAAATGATTGACTTGACCGTTTTTTTTTTGTCTTACATTAAACTGTAATTACTTATATGTCATTTCTTATAAATAAAAATTTTCTTTGCTACTCTCTTATAAATGCCGAAAGAAAAGAAGTAGCAAAAAAAAATGGCAAAATAAGTAGAAAATATCCATTTGAACTTGTTTCATTTCCACTTAACTTTAACAAACAACAAGAAAGTGGAAAATTGGATTAACAGCACTCTGAACCAGTTAGGAGGTAGTCAGTCATTCAGTCATTCATTCAAGCTGACATGAATTGCTCTTAACAAAAACAAATGCTTATTCAACCAGCCAGCCAGCTTTTAAACATCTCCTAGACAGTTTGTGCATTTTCTATGTGCTAGAAATGGTTTGGGGATTGAAAAATAGCTACAACATATTTGGCTTGTCTGTCTGTCATGTCAGTCTGGCTGCTAGTTATTAAATTGTAAAGTTTGGCTGGTACATCTTTTCAAAGCTTTTTTATTTTTAGCCTTGAATTTTAAGTTGACAATCAACACGCAAAGAAAAAATAATGGTTGGGCTGACCATATTCATATATAAGGCAATCTTTGCTTGAAATCATTTAAAAATATTTTCTTTTTAATTCCCAGTGAAGTTTAAAAAAAAAAACTAATTTGGCGGATCCAAACGGATTCAATTGAAATTTTTAACCCACATGTTTTTCCATTCCAAAATAGATTTTTTTTATTTGAAAGATTCGAAATTTAAAGTTTTTATAATCCTACTTCAGATTTTTAGATGATTTTGAAAATCATAACCGATAATTTGAACCTTAACCTTAACCATATACCAATTGTTCAGCACGAAAAATAAACAATATGTTCTTCTATTATTTATATTGTGTCCGCATAAAAGAGGCAAGTGAAGTGAACACGTCGTATTAGAAAAATATTTCGAAACATTTATGCAAATGGGTTTATTATAAACTTAAAAAAAAAATAAAAATATTTTCTGAATCAAATGAATGACACATTAAAAACATAATAACTGTTTTTTGTATTTATAAAATAGTTAATAATGTTTAAAATCATTTATATAATAATTTAAAAAATATGTTTCTTTTAACATTGAACCGATATTGAAAACATTGGAAAAATCAGTGTTTATTGAATTAAATTTTTACTTAGGTTTCTATTATTTTCATGTTTTTTTAGAGTTTTTCAGTCTTTAACATATGGCATTCCGATGAAGATATAAATTGAACAAAGAAAATAATAAAGATTAATAAAAGACATATACAACTCTGTATTTTAAATATCTTATAGATATACTAGGGCGGATCAATAAATCCGTGACTTTTCGAACTTCCCTCGTAGTTATATGAACTGCAACACTGCTCCCATTAAGAACTACCTGTTAATAGACTACTGTAAATTTTTGAGCAAGTTCCGTCATTTACGTTTTACAGCTGTTCAAAACATACAACCTCGTGGATTTTTTTAAAAATGGAAAAAGTGAATTTCATAAAAGATTATATTTTGCGAAAAAAAAAACCGTCAATCAAACCAAGGAAAAGCTTGATATATACTATGGGGACTCTGCCCTATCGATTTCAATTGTAAAAAAGTGGTTTACTGACTTTCGTTGTGGTCGCACAAGCACAAATTACGCTGAACGTTCTGGACGGCCAATTGAGGTCAATACACCCGAAAATGTCGAAAAAATCCACGATATGGTGTTGGCCGATCGATGAGTAAAAGTGCGTGAGATTGTTGATGCCATAGGCATTTCATATGGCAGTGTGGTTTCGATTTTAAATGATCAGTTTGGTTTAAAAAAGCGGTCTGCAAGATGGGTGCCGCGTTTGCTCTCAATTGACCATAAACTTAATCGTCTGACAACTTCAAAGGATTGTTTGGAGTTGTTTAACCGCAATTCGAATGAGTTTTTGCGGCGTTTTGTAACTGTGGATAAAACATGGATCCATTACAATACTCCGGAGACCAAGCAGCAGTCTAAACAATGGGTTTCTCCGAGTGAACCGGCTTCGAAGAAGGCCAATGTAAGTTTGTCGCCCAATAAGGTGATGGCAACAGTTTTTTGGAATGCACGCGGGATAATCCACATCGATTACCTTCAAAAGAGAAAAACAATAAACGGCAAATATTATGCCAACTTATTAGACCGATTTAACGAGGATTTAAAAAAAAACGACCCCATATGGCCATGAAAAAAGTTTTTTTTTCATCAAGATAATGCACGGGTGCCCACGCGTGCAGTCTCAATGGCAAAATTTCGTGAATTGGGCTACGAATTGGTGCCTCATCCGCCATATTCTCCGGATTTAGCCACCAGTGACTATTTCCTATTTCCAAACCTAAAGAAATGGCTCGGTGGAAAGAGATTTAGCTCCAACGATGAAATTATTGATCAAACAAATGCCTATTTTATGGACCTCGAAAAATCCTATTTTTTGGAATGCATACAAAAATTAGAGAAACGTTGGACTAAGTGTATTGAGATTATGTTGACAAATAAATTTTTTTTTGCAAAAAAAAACTGTTTCATTCAAAAAGTCACGAACTTATTAATCCGCCCTCGTATTATAAATAATAAGACAACTTAAATACAAGTTGTCTTATATTTATAATAAAAATTTCCCCAAGTAGATGGCGCTTATTTTTCATGCAAATAACTAAAAATTTTGTTAGTTTTTTTGCTGTTTTTATTTTACTAATATTTAGAAAAAGATTCTGCTATTTGCTATTTCCTAGAACATCATTTTTAACTAATTTTAAGTAACGTTTTCTGCTATTTTTACAGTCTTTTTTGTATGAGTGTATAGTTAAAAAAAATATTTGCAAAAAATGTATTTTAAGTTGGAATTTCTCATTGTTTACGATTTCGTTAAAAATAATCTACAGCGAAAAGAAGATCGAAAATTTTAAAGTGTATCTTTAATAGACATTGAGACACTGGTTACTAAATTTATGAGAAAACTCGCGAACTTTGCTTTTTAGTTTAAGGCAAAAGTGGCTGCAACTAAAAAGATTTCATTTATTTTCATACCTTATATTTTGGAATCTGGGACAAATCTTAGTTAATAAAATTCAGAGAAAAACATGCAAGTATGTTTAACACATGTTTTTCAATCAATACCAACCTAGTTCTAACTAATTAAAATGCGTTTTCCTAAAAAAATAAATTATTCATGGTAAAAATTTACTTCTTATATTTTTTACATAGTAATTTCATACAAAATTAATTTTAATAAAAAAGTTATAAAAACTGTATTGTAGAATAAATTTTCTGAAATTTTTTATATACAATTTTAAATTGTTGAAGTCAAAAAAATTACGTGGAATATAATTAAAAATTAGGTGCTCAAATTTTGCAAATTCGATTAAGGTATTTTAAAATATTCAGAAAGAATACAAATAAGTGAAGTTTTCTCTTTAAGTGCAAGTATATCATACATGCTTCACCCAATCACATTATACAAGGTGGCGCAAAAATAACCTTCCGATGTTTTTTGGCTGTTATTAAAAAAAAAATGAAAAACTTTGATTCTTCTTGTGGATTATTTTTATTTGGTATTTTAATTTTTTTTACATCAAGTCGAGAATATGATGTCATGTAAATGGCCGCCGCCACAGTTGATTGTCATTTGAGCCCTTTTTATGGCATTTTCCATCACTTTGGCCAAAACTTCCGGCGATAGGTCCTCACATTCTTGACGGATATTGTCTTTAAGAGCTACAGGAGTCTGAGGCTTGTTGACATAAACCCGCGACTTCAAAAAGCCCCACAAAAAGAAGTCTGGAGCGGTCAAATCAGGCGATCTTGCTGGCCAGTGCAAATCGCCAAAACGGGAGATTAGGCGCCCGGGAAATGCATCCTTCAGCATATCGGTTGTGGCACGTGCAGTGTGTGCCGTTGCACCGTCCTGTTGGAATCACATGTTTTCCAATAACAATTCATCAAGTTGCGGCAAAAAGAACTCGTTGATCATTGCTCTGTAGCGCTCACCATTCACAGTAACCGTTTGGCCCGCGACGTCTTCGAAGAAAAAAGGTCCGATGACTCCTCCAGCGAAAACACCACACCATACAGTGACTTTGAGCGGGTGTAATGGCTCTTCGTGGGTTACACGCGGATTTTCAGTGCCCCAGAAGCGTAAATTTTGCTTATTTACGTACCCGCTAAAATGGAAATGGGCCTCATCACTCATGATTATTTTTGATGAAAAATAATAGTCAAATAAATAGTCACCAATATTCCGCGTTCTGGAGCAGTATAGCGTAACATTGTTTATTAACGTGTATTTCGCATGTGTTTACTACACAAATGTCAAAACAGAACTGACATTAGGGGCCAATCGCAAAATTTATAGCATTTTCTGATAGGAGGATTACTTTTGCGCCACCTTGTATATAGTTTAAAACCACATTTTAAAGTTATTCTTAAGTTATTTATGTATATGAATTAAAATGAAATTTTGAAGAAAAACTTGATTTTTTTAAAAATTTTAATTCCCAAATATTTCAACAACCGGAGCAAATATTTAAATTTGGTGTTCGCATTCGTGATTTACGTATAAAATTCTATCAGTATTGATAAGTCAAATGTCCGATGTAATTTTACCCCCGTAAATCATTTAAATATTAAACACATTTTAGTTAAAACACAAATTTTAGACTTAAAAGTGTATTCATAAACGAATATTAACTTTTACACAAGGTTTATAATAGGTATTTTAAGCAAATATTCGCTTATAAATACAATTTTAAGGCTTAAAATATATTTTAACCAAAATGTATTTAAAAACTGAATTAAGATTTTTATGAATACGGTGAAATTAATAAAACAAAAAATAGCAAAAATAAATCTGTTGAATCTACAAATATTTAGTTATATTTGAGCTAAATAGTAGTTAATTGGAAATAAGAAATAAGTTTGCTACAATTAGCAAAAAATTTGCTAAATATTAGTAGACAAATAAAATCATAAAAAAATGTGAAATTTTTATTTTTTTTTTTATATTTTGTTAATGCGAATAAAAATCTTCTACTCTTCTGAAATCAGCAATCTATATTTTTGTTTAGCAAAAATCTCTGTTGAAAAATATACTGTTATTTGCATTGTACTAAATTTAAGGTAAATATAGCAAAAATTTTGTTGATATAATAGTTTTTGTTTGCTGTTTTTTTGTCTACAAATATTTAGTTAAAGTTTTTGCTAAATTTTTGTTAGTAGTTTTGCATTTAAATAACCAAATTTCATTTCAGAATTTTTTATAATTGACATTAGAGGGTAAAACGTTTCCAAAATAATACTTCTTTTTGTGCAATTTGGGTCATATGTTTAATACTTCGTCTTTTGCTGCACTCATAGAAATAAACCTGTAAAAATATCAGAAAATGTTATAAGAAATTAGTTAAATACTACGACGCGCAAAAAAACTGCTGAAACTAGCCGATTTTTTTTAAATACTCCTGTTAACTTTACACAATTTTAGTTTTGTTCGAGTTGAATTTTAGTTAATTGAAAATAGCAATTTAATCTGCTATAATTAGCAAAAATCTTTACTAAATATTTATAGACTAAAAAAAGTAAACAAAAATTGTAATATCAACTAAATTTTTGCTACATTTACCTTAAATTTTGTAGAAGGCAAATTATAGTATATATTGCTAAAATCCACTGAAATTGTAAATTGCTTATGGTAGAGTGGCAGATTTTTATTCGCATTAAACAAAAAAAAATTACAGTTTTTAAGGTAATTTTTTTGTCTACTAATATTTAGCAAATTTTTTGTTGGTTTTAGCAGATTTGCTAATTTCATTTAAGTTAAATTTAGGTCAAATATAACTTAAAACTTGTAGATTCAACAGATTTATTTTTGCTATTCTTATCTTATTAATATTTAGCAGAAAAATCTGTTAATTTTAGGAGTTTTTCTGCAACGTCACTTTTAACTTTAACTAATTTTTAGTAGTTTTCGCAAAAAAAATTTACTAATTTTTTTCTATCAATGTGATTGTTATTATTAGTACTGCTAATGTTAATAAGTTTAATGATGAGGGCAGCCAATAATAAGGCAGAGCTGTTTTTTATTAAAAGAGATAGAACTATTTAAATTATCTGATCTTAATAATATAATAATTGTGAGCTATATTGGTAAAGCTATTTCAGCTTATTTTTCAATATTTGGTTATTTCAGCTTTTTTCCAATTATTGGCAAATTTCCTTTTTTTAAAGAGTTTATTTTGGGGTTTTCTCTTCAAATACAGTTTTTTTTCTTTTTCCCAGCAATCGGTATTTGAAATTTTTTTTTTTTTGTAACTGAAAATTTAATGTGACGTATATTTTATTATTAACTGTTTGACGTTTAAATCTTAATGAAATTAATTTCTCTATTGCAAGTTTGTGTGACTGGTAAAATTCTAAAGAACATAGGAACAAATTATATACACATTTTATTTAGAACAATAATTTTACGTTTAAGGCTTAACCATAATTATGTATGTCAAATTTTTTTATGAAAATAACTGTGGTTAAAGATGAACTCTGGTTATTTTTAGAAAATTTACTAAAATTCAATGGCTCATTTTTAAGTTTGTATTGCCGTGTTTACAGTTTTTTGAGTTTTTTTTTTAAAGCTTTTTGGTCTTCAAAGTTTAGTAACGTCATGATGCTTGTTAGGAAAAGACCTAACCACGTGCTTGATTACTAAGAAGACAATAATGTAGCAAAATTGATTATTAATATATGTTTTTCTTAAAGTTCTGCCTATTATAGAGGCTCTAGCTTTTCTAAAACTTCGGGTTCTGATGAGATCTTTAGCCAGATCGAAATACTAGTATCAACCTAGCTAATATGTTTGATTTGCTTTAGTTTTGTAAATATACGGAGATTGAAAGCTCGTTATAAATTGAAAATTACAACATTGTTTGTTTTGTTTTTTTTTGGTTGCCCTTATTATAGCTATAATAATAGTGAAATGAAAAAAATCTGTAACTATTTATATTTCTTGATCTTAACATTTTCTTATGTTACTTATTTTCTAAGGTTGGCCATAGTTTCATAATTCTGCAACGGGTTTTAAAGAAAAGTTTTAACGAATAAAATTCCTTTGCTTTGTTTTAATATCACTTTATAATTTGCTCCCTAGGGTAGGCTATAATATTATTTTTTTATATTTTTACCATAATAATTTTATCCTTAAATTTTTTTTTGTTTAGAAGTGCTCCCTTAGTTTTATATTTAACTGATTGGTTGCTCTTACTATATTTAGTTAAATATTCAATTACTTGAGCCCGCCATTGTTATTTTCTGTTTGAGAGTGCAAATAAATTATTACTGATTTTGATGGCATATTTTTCTGGTGCGTTATTTTTATTTTTTTTGAAGAAGCTAAATTTTTACTTAACATTATTTTCATGCCTACTTTACATTTGTTATTTTTATAGTACACATCAAATAACAATTTGCGTTTTAGGTTTTTTTGTTTTTGTGATTCCTTTACAAAAAGTATTTACATATTTTTCAACTAAAAATAAAACAAAGAAAAAAAAATAACAAAATACTACTGTATACTGTTTATAATCTTACCCTAGAGATTTGTTTAATGGTATTTTAACACATTCAAAGCCAAAATATAGGCAATGTTTTTTTTTATTGTTTCTGTGTATTTTTCTGGTTCATGGTTTTCAGTTTTTACTCGCGGTTAGTTGATTTTATTACAGTATATACAATTGTTTAGTTATTTATTAATAATATAACGCAAATATACAATAAAAATAACAGAAATGTTGATTGAAATATTTTCCACCCACCTAAAAGTATACTTTTTTTTTTGTTTTTTTTTTTGCTGTTTTAATACTTTTGGACTAAAAATTGGATAGGAGTGAAATTTTATTTTATATATAAATTAATGTTAATATTTTATTAAAAAATTAAACGAAATTATTGTATAGTCTTGTGCTTAAATATTAATTATAAGTTCCTTAGGACATACAACCGAAGCCGAAGCCGCAGATTTTTACCCTCTAACTGGTAAGGCTTCATATAATTTACTACAAATCCAAATGAATGTTTTATACTTGGAAATTAATATATTCCGATAGAAAACTAAATTTTCTATATATTTTGCGAAGAAATTGTTCGTGTGCCGTCCACGGTTGGGAAGCGAGAAAGCTTCAAAATCAATATCTCGCAACATTTGAAGAAATAATTATTTTTGAAAAAACATAGTTTTTAAAAATCTAAAAAAAACCAATTTAAGTTGACTAAAAACTCTTTATAATTAAATCTAAGTAAGATTTATGCTTTATCTTTTACAATAAGTCTTTACTTTGGTCCAAGTACACACAGTATTTTTTCAGGATTCCTCTAAAGGACATCGTTGTCTTATAAACTGATAGACGGATTTTTATGAAATTTCTCAGAAAGATGACATTAAGTATTAGTACCAAAGTTTGAACAATATAAATTGAAGTTTTGATACTTTTCGCCATATCTTATTAAATAGAAGCAAAAAAAAAAAATTATTTTTGGATAGTGGTTTCATATGATGAGAGCAATAATGTTTGTCCAAAACTTCTCTTTTATATGCATTTGATTTCGAGATGCACCCTAAAGTATTTTGGATCATTTCGCCTAAAGTACCCAGTGTAGAAACGGTTTTTAGTTCATAGCAAGACAACATAAAACTCAATAAACATATTTGATATGAGAAATTTCAAAAATGTTCGACACTTTGAGGCAAAATATTTTCATAAAAAAATATTTGTATGACGCGAAAAATCTTTTTGTATTTGCTAGCCGATATTTACGCATGCAAAGTCTATCCTCGGTAATCATTTATCTAACACGGCTCAACAACTATAGTTTGCATTAGCATTATTACAATAAAACTGTGAGCGTTGTGGTGTAATGGTTAGCGTGTTGGACTGTTACACAGATAGTCACGGGTTCGATTCCCGGTGACGACGACATCAATTTAGAAAAATAATATGTATGAGCTTTCTATCACTTATATGTATCGCTGAGCCCACCTTCGGTGTTCCCATAGCACTTAACCCCACCGAAGTAAAATAATAAATCAGGGCTATGAAACAAAAAGCTTCAATAAAATCGCCATAAGGTGGCGAGCAACAACTATTCTAAGATGTATCACCTCGCGCAAGTACAGTGTTGCGATGTTTGAAGCCCTTCATCGTTCACCACCTTTCATCTCTCCACTATCCCCTTTCCAAAGAAAGCAACACATAAATAAATAGGAAGAATTTCCTGAGTGTTGCTTCTCTTTCTAAAAAAAAAAAAAAGATAGTTTTAAGTTAAACCCTCAAACGGAACTAATATTTTTTGCAATGAAATTTATACCAAGTGTTCGGCACAAAAGATAAACATTATGTTCTTCTACCAATTTTATTTCCATTGCCTACTGGAGGCGATATGGAATATGATATAAATGAAAAAGTTTGGGCGTAAATTAATCCTCTTAAGAAGATTTAACTGCAGTCAAAAAATTACACTTTTTGTGCTTTTACTGATGATATTGAACTTTTAGTTTTTCGAAAAACGCGAAATTGAGCGAAAACGCACTTTAACTTCAATGTATATTAACTCAAACTTAAAGATTTTGATTCAATTTCTTCCTTTAGAGGTATCCTAGTGTCGTTGAACCAAAATAAAAGATTTTTTTTTTTTAAAGCTTACGCTTTAATGTTACTTTGTGTTTGCTATCAGCGGTTTCTAGTCAACGTAAATATGGTTTAAACCTTGATTACCGGTTAAAGCGTTAAATCAAATTAATAATACAGGTACATTTAATTAAAATTTAATTAAATGTACCTGAATATATACATCTCGTTGCATTTATTACATGTCAAAATATATATAACACCATAAAAAAATTGGGTGTATTATTACACTCAAAAAAAAATGTTTGCCATATAATAAACCTTAAAAAGAAAACTGCGAAAAATTCACAAAATTTTAAATTTTGTAAAAGGATGCTTTTTGAGGTTATGAAAATTTTGTTTGCTCCATAAAGCTTGAAGTCCTTAAAAATTTGTTGTTTTATTTGATTTACGATGTACTCGCTAGGAATAAAACAAATTACATTTTTTTTTTTCAATTTATCAATTATGATGTGAGCAAGATTATTCAAGTTCAAGATCATTTGTTTTTTGTTAAACAAAAAACCGTGCAATGTGTATTTAATACTCAAAAAGTTTTTGTCCGCTAACTTATAGCAGACTTTATCTACTGACATTTCCTTAAAAGTGCCTTTTTGACTTCGAAGTGATGTTTACTAAGATTTTCAATTCACACCATACGCTAGGCAATTTCAAATGTAAACTTCACTCCAATTCCATATAAGTTTGTGATGTTCATTTCTAACCAACCATCCCGCTTTTGGCGGGATTATTACGCTTTGTTAAGGCAATTTACGCCTTGAATTTTTTCCCCGCCTTTTTAAGTCAATGTTGCGCTTTATATATTAGAGAGATTTTTTATTTTTAACAGTTTACAAATTTACTTAAAAGAGGATTTCGAAATTGTTTAATACTGCCGAATCAAAGGCATAAAGAGCCATAACGACATTTCACATAAATTTAATTATTGCTTTTTGATAGAAATATGATAATCCGAGTGTTTCTATTAATTAAAATTATTTACAAAAAAAAAAAAACATTTTAAAAAAGCAATATAAAAGTTTGATATTTTGTAGAATTTTATAAACTACACTCATAGAAAAAAACCTGTAAAAATGGCAGAAAAAGCTACTAAAAAGGCGTTTTATATAACACAAATTTTTCAAACAATTTAAAAAAAAAGCAAATTTGATCCAAATCCTATTTTTAGACAAAAAAATTTAAATATCTTGCTTTTTGCACTGAAATCGCAATTGGTCACGTTATTCATATCCCGTTATTGATGCGACTGACATAAACTTAGTATAACTCAAACTGTTTATTGAGAATAGTATTCAATCTCAATGAATGGCGCAAAACCTCTATGGAAAAAACTACGAAAGTTTAAGCAATCGGAAAATTTTGGTTTCATTTGTAAACCGAAATACAATTTTTTACCAAGCAGCCATATGGAAAAACCTTTTTTATTGAATGTATCTGTTGAGTCTAGTGACTCCATTTTTTATGGGTTTTATGTGATAGTTAAAAACTTTGAGCAGAACAATTTAATTAATGAAAAAAGATTCTTTAGGTGAAGACTTTTCAACATGAAACTTTATATACCCTGGTTTCTAAGTATAGTCTACCTAACCCTGAGAAATAGGAGACATCTAAACTTAGTTTCAGCAGGTGTCGAAAATTTTGAAATAGCTCATATATTTTTTTTGGAAATTTTTAAAAAAAAACACAAATTTTTAAAATATTTGCCCGAAGTTTTCCTTTGAACTTTTGAAAAATGAATCTTGTGACGTATGATTTTAAAGGTAATGTTGGCATCTTTAATTTCATTACATACTTCATTTTGTAATGTCGGGAGTCTAGTGACCCAAAAATTGGCGTCAACCTTAATTGCATAAAGGACAATATTTGTGCCAAATTTGGAAGCGGTGAGGGAAATCAGTTGGTTGGTTTTATTTATAAGAGCCTGAAAAATATTTCATTGCTGCAGGTTTTTAGGTAATTTTTTAGACAAATATTCTACCTATAGATACCAATTTTGTAAAATTTTAAAATATTTATTTCAAAATCCTTTTTTTGAAATTCATATTTCTCTTATCCAATAATATTGTACAATAATAATGATGATGATGTTGTTATGCTCTGTTTCACTTCAAAATAATGTTATTATTTTTATTTCTGTGTTTTATTTTTTGCTCTTGTTATTTTTTCATTTGTAGTTGGTTCTTATTTCAACATTCTTCAAATGTGAAGTATATTTTCAGGCGGTTTTTTTCTAAATGTGTATGTTGGTGTGTGTTATAAATGCTAGTGTATGTTTCTAATATTATGCTGAAATAAAAATCAAAGTTTGTGTAAATGTATATAAAAAACACATGTTGATATGATTTCATTTCAC
Organism: Delia radicum; assembly: GCA_021234595.1. NCBI lineage: Eukaryota > Metazoa > Arthropoda > Insecta > Diptera > Anthomyiidae > Delia > Delia radicum. The sequence continues at coordinate 68,392,620 of CM037851.1, read as the reverse complement.
AGTTGAAATCATTTTCAAAATCATTTTGTGTTTTTATATGTTTCTGTTGTATTTTTTTTTTTTTTTCTCTAGTAATCGAGATGTGGGTAGCATACTTTTAGGGCAATATAGAGAGTTTTGGGTTGGCAACGTATCTTTAGCATACTTATAAGCTTTACAAAATTAATTTTTAATGTTTATTGATTTTGTTTCTTATTTAAAGTATTTGTTCAACATTTTTTTCTTGTATTGTTCTTGTTGAACATACAATTTTCATTAATAATTTACATTTTATTTTGTTTTAATTTTGTAAAAGGAATTTTTATTATGTTTTTAGTTGTTTTTTGTTTGCAAGTTTCATTTAATAAGATATAAATATATAAAGCATACCTTAGGGAGTAAACATATACATCAAAAGAATTTAATTTGGGAAAAAAAATTAGTGAAATTATTTGAAATTTAAATTAAAAGTATATCAAAAAGCCGTTTAAAATAAAAATAAAAAAAATGTTTAAGTTTTAAAAAATTAAAACAAAAATTATATTTTTCGATCTTTTATCATAAATTATGACATGAGCAAGATTTTCATCTAATAATGCACTACTGATTTTATCTACTGACATGTCCTTACATGTTTCATTTCACCGAAATTTCTTAGAGAACCAATGTAGAAAGGCAGAATAAATTAAAATTTGAATTTTTTCCGGCTTTTATACATTGGTTGGTCAGTAGATACAATCTGCATAGCATTAGCAGATGAAGACAGTTTTTAATAATAATATTGCGCTATTTTTTGTATTAACAAAAAACTAATGATCTTTAAATGGCATAAGTTTTCTCATGTTACATTTTAAGCTTAAAATTGAAATTTAAAAACTGTAGCATATTTTAAGGCTCTGATTGTTTATGCATTTCCCATAGAAGCAAAACTCAATTTTCATTTCCTCTATTTAAAAATATCTTTTTTTAAATCAATATTCAATATTTTTATATTTATATTTATCGCAATAAAAATACGTATACAATATGCAATATTATTTGCCGCATCTAAAAATATCATATGTAAATTTTCCTCTTTCCTTATTTTTTTTTTTTTTTTTTGCTAAATTCTAAATAAAAACAAATATTTGACATTGTCTTTTTAAAAAAAAAGTTTCCAACTAAAGCTATTGTTATTACTGGTTGTTATTTTTTTCCTCCCTCCAAGAAAAACTATGTCAGGGCAATAAGAAGTGCAAAAATAAAATCTAAAATTCAGCAATGAAAAAAAAAAAACAACAATACATACAAACATTAAAAGCACTTGCAGTAGAAGTGTCAGTATCTATCAGAGCATATAACTAATCTTTAAATTTACGAGTAGTTTTTTTATATTATAGTCGTACGTAAAAAAGATTAAAGCTGTTATTAAGTAGAAAAAAAAAAATAACAAAACTACACATTTCTTCGGTTATTCCATTTTTTCTTGTAGAAATAAACGACTTTTACATGTTAGTAATAAAAATAAAATTTATAAAACAAGAAGGAAATAGTTTAATTTTCTTAAATTTATTTAAAGAGAAAAAAATGAAATAAATAAGTCTATAAAGATTACAGAAAAACCTGTAATTTTACATAAAAGTTTACTATTTTGTAGGCCAGCTGTACGTTTAGCTAATTTTAAATTGAGTGTGTGATTATTAGTAAAGTGAAAGTAGTAGGAAAATTTAGTAAAATTTTAGTAAATCCATAATAGAAATCTTAAAGAATATTTGAAGAATCTATGCGGGACATCTAGTTGCACCCAATGTGGAGCCACAAGTTGAACCTACTGTGGAACAACATGTTGGACCCTGTGTGGAACACCAAGTTCATTTACATATCATTCAGTCCGTGCTAGATCGGCAAAAATCCATTAAATATTTTTATGTTTTGTACACATAGGCCTGGGTTCTATATTCCACTACGAAGTGAAAGTGGAATCGTTTTTAATTCCACATTTTCAATTCCGCTGTGTTCTGAAAAACGAGTGAATCGTTTTTTTCACGACGATTTCATTTTCATTTTGCTCTTAGCAACAACATAAAAAAATGCGGGATAAAACCAAATTACCACTTTAAAGTGAATGCAATTGCAAAAAAGAAGAGTGCATTTTTTAACAAAAATAAAAATTAAACAAAAAAATACTTATTTTTAAAATAATATATAATGAGTTTCGCAATTGTGATTTCCTGGTATTTAATTAAAGAAGAAAAACAAAGAAGGGAAATCTATACAGAAAAAGGCTTCGTGACTGTTCAAATCCTTTGGAACTACCAGAAAAATCGTAAGACAATAATTAAAACTGAGTCGCAAGTGTTTAAAATTAATAAAAAAATTAGTTTTGTTGCGTATTTATTTATTATGATCGCAAAAGACTTCAATCTAGCACCCAGGAAAACTTGCTATTACCATAGAATGGGAAATGGAAGAAGAAAACAAGAATCAGAAGTACTTATAGTTGAGGCCAAGAGTACCTGATTTTAACATGGGGGTGTCATAGGAGGCAAGGCCTTGCCTTGTGCTTACATATAGGGACAAAAATAAGACGTTACAAAATATGTAGTGAAATCACCAGTTACACATAAGTACTTATTTCATTTCTTATTTGTAGCATCAAAAGTAATGCTTAAAGCCATTATATGACGTATTAATTGTAAGGATGTTAATAAGTAGTTATTTATAGGTGCAAAAATAAGTACGTATTAACATGTACCTAAATAAGAAGATATTAATAGGCAATAAAATAACTAGTTATTAATAAGGACAATTATAACTAGTTATTAATAGGTCCTAAAATAACTACTGATTTTAGTCATTACAAGGAAATGTCATACAAAGGAAAATACTCGGTTATTCTTCGAAAATAAGAAAATTATTACCAAAAACTCTTAATGTATTAATAAATAAAATTTAATAATTTCTACTTAATATCAATTATCTTAATTTTGTTATTTACTAAATAAGCTTTTGTTTTGTGAGAGTCGTTTATGTATAACTATATATTTGTTTGCTTAAATAAATTGCATTTAAATTATTAATTATGATATATTATGAATCTTTATAAATATACCTTACGAAAAAGTAGTTACTTATTACCTTACAAGTACCTTATTTCTTTGGCCCTTCCTAATAAGCAGGTATATAACACAATATTAGTAAGACATAATTGTTTAGCTTCCAAAATAAGTAGTGATGTATGTTCATATCAGTAAGGTATTATTTCAGACCTTCAAAATAACAACAAATGTAATGGATAGTCATTACTACGAAAGGTCTGAAATAAGTGATAATAAGAAACTTATTATTTTTGCTATTCCAAATAAGCAGATATTTAACACAATATTAGTAAGGCGTTGTTTTTTATCTTACAAATAAGCAGTTACATATATTCATATTAGTAAGGTATTATTTCGGACCTTCAAAATAACAAAAACTGGAATGGATAGTCATTACTTTGGAAGGTCTGAAATAAGTCCTACCCATTACCAAAGTTTTGCTGGGCAGTGGAAAGAAGTACAGCGTCAAAAATTACAACTAACTCAAATAAAAGATAATTTTGTCTAGATTTATGTTATTGAAAATTAATTTCATGACTTTTCGGTCCAATTTCGAAAAATTAAGCTAAATGGGGTGAATGGTGTAAATATAGAAATCGCGATATTTCATAAACTGCAAATGTAAAATATATTCAGCGTACCTAAGGCTTTTTAGAAAAATATGTATTTCAAGGAGAGGTTTTACAAAAAGTTGGAAATTGTTGATTAGTGTTGTTATAAATATTTAATCCGCCATTTTAATTAAAGAAAATGCGTAAAATGAAAAATTGTTAAAATGTTGTGTTGCAAAACATAAACATTTAGTGTATAAGAAATTAATTTAAATTAAAATGCATTTTTCATTAAAACCAATGAAAAATATATATTAAATTGTAATTTAAATATTTCATATTAATCATAGTAACATGTTGATGTTGGTTGGCAACCCTTTCGTAACAAAGTCAATATTTTTTGTGCTCCTGCAGTAGATTTTTTTTTAAAATCATTTAAAGTAATTTTAAAATAATTTTTTAATCAACTGGTGTATACTGTGTTATAAATCTTTTTGTAAGTTACAAAAATTTAATCAAGTATGACTGGGGCAAGGCGTAAAAGTACAAATATTATTAAAAAAATAATATGTGGTCAATGCAAATTGCAAATTGAAGAAGAGGATGGAAGCATAAAATGTGATAAATGCTCTAAAACGTTTCATGATATATGTACTACTTTAGATAAACGTCAGTTTGACCTATTGTTGAAAAATGAGAGCGATGAGTACATTTGTCATTTTTGCAACGAAAATGATGGAGACTTAAAACACCAATTAAGCGCAATAAAAACACAGCTTGGTAAACTGAATCAGCTGGATGAGTTACAGACAGCAATGCAGTTTATGTCAACAAAATTTGATGACATACTTAGTGGTATTACCGAAAACAAAAGAAAAATTGAAGCAGTACAAAAAGAAAATAGAAATTTAAAAAAAGAAGTTGCCGATTTAAAAACATCTGTAAAACTCTTAAACGATCAAAGAGTAAAGAATGATTGTTTAATTAGTGGATTGGAATGCGAGGATGATTTAAATGCTGCTGAAACCTTAGTGAAGTTTGTTGATAATTTTGATGTAAAGTTACAGCCATCTGATATTGATGAGGCGTATTTCTTGAGAAATAAAAAAACATCAAAAAATATTGAAGCTACAAAAGATAAAAAGAAGCAAACTATGATCGTAAAGTTTAGCAACAAAAGAGCAAAACAAGATGTTATGTCAATAAAACCTAAACTTCGAGAAAATGAAAATAAGACTGTGTTTATAAATGATTTTTTGAGTAAGGAAACACTGACCTTACTCAATCATGCAAAAAGCTTGGGAAATGTTGGGTATCGCAGAATCTATTCTTTAGCTGGCCGTGTTTATGTTAAAAAAAGCGAATTGTCAAAACCTAAGTTAATTAAAACTTTTGAAGAAGTTGATAACATGTTACTAGAAGCAACAACAAATAATGTTCGCAGATCTTTACGTCGTGAAAATCCTATTATAGAAGTTCCGGATAATAGTGATAATGATTTTCAATCACCTTTTCAATCTAATGCTTAAATTTTAATTTGGCTTTTTATTAAAACGTATTATATTTTATATTATATTTAAACATTATGAACTTAAATAATCAATATTTTCATTCTTTTTCATCTTATGAATCATATTTAGAAAATCAAAGCAAATCTTATTTATCAATTATATCTGTAAATGTTAGGAGCATTTCGTCACTTACGAAGTTTAATAAATTCAAAACCATAATTTCTCTTTTTCCAAAACTACCTGAAATTATATGTATTCAAGAAACTTGGTTTGAAGATAAATTGGTACAACTTTACAAAATTCCGGGTTATAATTCAGTTCACTGTTGTAGATCTGACTGTTACGGGGGAACGTCGGTATATGTTCGTAAAGACGTTTTATTTTCTACTGATATCTGTAAGAGTAAAGATTTTATTGAATCTATAGTATTAACCATACAAAGTCAAAACATTGCTGTAAAGCCAATAAAGTTAATATCATTTTATAGATCGCAAAAATGCAATTTCGAAAAATTCTCTGAATATTTGGAAAATTGTCTTGTATCATTAGCTCAAAGTCCATGTATATTTGTTGGTGATACAAATGTTGATTTCCTGACTAATCCTCATGCTCTTGTTTTAACTGATTTATTTCGATGTTACGATTTTAAAAACTGTCATAATATAATTACTCGTCCTAGTAGTGGTACCTCAATTGATAATGTGTTTAGTAATCTTGAAAAAGATCTTAAAATTAGTTCTATTGAATGTGAGTTGTCGGATCATAACCTTATCAATATCGGAATAGATTCAGCAGTAAAAACCTAAGAATTTATACAAACAGTCCATTATAATTGTAATTATGAAAGAGTTAAGGAAAATCTTAGTCATACCTTGTTAATGTCAGATTTTACAGGAAATCCTAATAATGACTTTTTACATTTGATAGATTGTGTAGCAAATGCTGTTTCTACTTCAACAATAATTAGTAGGACTAAAAAAGATTTAAAATTGGAATTAACACCATGGATTAATAAAAATTTGCAAACTCTTATGGAATATAAAAAGAAACTTCTAAAAAAAAGGAAAAAAAATCGTAATAATTATGACATTGAAATTTGCGTTAAGAGAATTAGCAAAATAATAAAAGTAGCCACTAAAGAGTGTATGAATAATTATTATAAAGACAATTTGCGCAAAGTACAGGAAAATCCTAGAAAGTGTTGGCAATTTTTAAATCAGACTCTTGGAAGAAAATCTAAGTCTGAAATAAATATTAGAAATAATGAAGGTCAAATAATTGTAAATGATAATGAAAAAGTCGAAATTTTTAATCAATATTTTTTAAATTCGGTTGAAAATTTGATTAATGGAATCGAATACAATTCCAGCGATCATTGTAATGCTTTCCGAACTTTAAGATACACTCGGAATGAATTTTGTTTGCATCATACCACTGAAAATGAAGTCTTTGATTTGATTACCAAATTAAATTTGAATAAGAGCCCTGGAAATGATGGTATAACCTCGAAGTGTGTATTTGAATGTAGAGAGATTCTTGCACCTTTCTTAGCTAAAATTTTAAACTCCTCAATAAGTCAGGCAATTTATCCTGATGTACTAAAAATTCATAAAATTATTCCAATACCAAAGGAATTTCATTGTAATACAGTTGATAAATTTAGGCCTGTTGCAGTTTTACCTATTGTAGATAAAATTTTTGAAACGATATTACATAGCCAACTTTCAACGTTTTTAGAGAATGGAAAGTTAATATATCCAAACCAATATGGCTTCCGTAAGGGTTGTGGTACGGATGAAGCTATTGTAAACGTGGTCAATTATATCTGTGATGGTTTAGATAGAGGTTTCAGTGCGGTAGGTGCAATATTTTATGATTTTTCCAAAGCGTTTGATCTCGTAAATCATTCAATTATGGTTCAAAAATTAAAATTTTATGGAGTGAGAGGTAGAGAATTGAATCTTTTCAAAAGCTATTTGGAAAATCGTAAACAATTTGTACAGATTAATAACTGTAAGAGTTCAATGCTTAATGTGGCGTATGGAGTCCCTCAAGGAAGTGTGTTGGGTCCTTTATTTTTTAATATTTATCTAAATGACATAAATAACTTGGGGTTAACAGGACAAATTTTTATGTATGCAGACGATTTATGTTTACTATATCCTTATAAAGAAAATTTAGTTTTTAAAACATTTGCAGAGCGGGATGCTGCCCTCATCTCAGAGTTTGCAAGGATTAATAAATTGGTATTAAATCCAGGCAAAACAAAACTCGTGCGTTTTAGACCCCAGTTTAGACGAAATATTTCGGAAAGTACCATATGTATAAATGGAAATGAAATCGTTGAAGTTGATTCAATAAAGTATTTAGGAGTTGTTCTGCAAAATAATTTATCATGGCAAAATCATATTCAATATGTACGTTCAAAAATATCTCCAGCACTTGGTATATTGTTTAAACTTAAGTATAAACTAGACGAAAAATCAAAATTTATAATTTTTCAAGCTCTCATTCAAAGTCACCTGAACTATCTTACACTCTTATATGGATTTAAAAGAAATGTAGATTTGAAATCTTTGCAGATTATTCAAAACAAATCGTTAAAAGCTGTTTTTAATCTCCCCCAATTATATCCGACTTTGTCGCTTTATGAAAATGTTGCTAAAAAAGTTTTACCAATTTATGGTATATACAAACTTCAATTATTGACATATGTTTTTAAGGTAATACATGGAATTGGGCATCATACAATCAGTTTTTCTACAAATCAAGCTTTGTATAATACAAGATATAATTCCAATTTAAGGCTTGTTAGATGTCGTCTTGAACTCACCAAGCAAAGAATTGAGTATAGTGGTAGTTTTGAATACAATAATTTGCCTCAATTTTTAAAAGACTGTTCGTCAATTTCTTCGTTCAAAAATCAACTTAAAGATTACTATTTACACAATATTGATATGCTTCTAATATAAATAATAATTTGTAAAATTTTTAATTTTTTTTTTTCTTCTCCCATCTATTTTATTTTATAATTTATTTTATAATCTATATACAAAAAATGTAATAGAAATTAATGAAATAATGTTAATTAGGTAAAGTTGCCAACGTTGTCTCTATAATGCCTTAGCGGCGCTGAGACCATTATATAATTTGTAAACCTTTATATGAATTAACAATCAAATAAATAAAAAAAAAAAAAAAAAAAAAAAAAAAAAAAACAACAAACATTATAACTTATCAATCAATAACTAACAATTTCTTTATAATTTTAGCAATTATTTCGCTCACAAAATCCTGGACTTGCTGCCGCTACAAATGCTGCCGCCGCCGCTGCAGCAGCTGCGGCTGCATCAACAGCTGGTGCACCTCCTGGTGCGCCCAATGGCACAATGCAAACACAACAACAACAAATGCAAATGGCTGCCTCACAACAGTTTTTGGCTGCCCAACAAAATGCTGCATACGCAGCACAACAAGCAGCCCCTTATGTCATTAATCCGGGTCAGGATGCAGCACCCTATATGGGTTTAATAGCAGCACAAATGCCACAATATTATGGTGTTGCACCTTGGGGCATGTATCCAGGCAACTTAATACCACAGCAAGGCACACAACCAAGAAGGCCGTTAACGCCATCACAACAAGCTGCTGAAAATCAATCCTATCAGGTAAGAAAACAAATTAATATTGAAAACTTTAACAAATAAAATGCTGTAGAAAATTTTATATATAAATACAAAGCTTTAAATATAAAATTTGTGTAATTTTACATGTAAATTTGAGTAAATATATATATAAAAAAAGCAGTCAAATTAAATATTGTAAAAAAAATAAAGAAATTGTAAAATTCACAATATTTTGTATATAAACCAAAAAATATATTTAAAAAAAAATCCATAACCTAAACAAACAAAAAATATTTTCTCTTTTTCTCTCTCTCATTTTGCTGTAATTTTACACATAACCTCCCACTACAAACTAACTTTGTACAAAATAAAAAACTAAAACCCAACAAAATCATAATGTATGAAATATTTACAACAAATATGTATAAAAAAAAACCCTGCCTCGAAATACATCAGGTTATACCGGCATTTTTTGATCAAAGCGGTTCGCTTGTTATGGGACCACGTACAGGAACACCAATGCGCCTTGTTAGTCCAGCACCGGTTTTAGTGCCACCAGGCGCCGCACGTGCCGGACCACAACCACAAGGTCCTCCCCAACTCTATCCCCCACAACCACAAACAGCACAACAGAATTTATATTCACAACAAAATGGTTCAAGTGTTGGAGGTAAGAAATTTTATATATAATCTTAATTATGTATTTAAATGAAAAATCAAAAAAAAAAAAATCAGTGTAGAATAGAGTGAAAACAAGTCAACTCAATCACTATTCGGATTAACCATCTCCGATTTCAATAAAAATCGGCGACATGAAGTCAACGAAATGTAAATTTCAGATTGCGAACCTTTTCGGTTTCCGAAATACGACTTTATGAAAATTGCAAAAAAAACAATAAAATTTGGCTAAAGCATCGTTTAAAAATTGTAGTGTCCGACCGAAGTCACTTTTTTTGGCCGAAGCCGAAGCCGTAGCCGAACTTCGGCCGAAGCCGTAGCCGAAGCCGAACTTTTTAATTTTTTTTAGTTTGAATAAAATTTTAATTTTTGTTGACTTTGACTACAAAAAGCATCATTAAAGTATATTAAAAAATATTCAAACATCAATAAATTTGTAAAAAAGCAAATTTAGAATATTTTTTCAAAAATATTATAAAGTCAGTTCAATTATTTTATTGAAGTTTTCAACAAAAATATGGAAATACCTGAACTTTATTCTTTTAACTAAAGTATATGACGAATTTAATTGAAAATTTCGTTTATTACGTGAAATAAATTTGAAAATTTTGTTTTTTACGTGAAATAAATCAAAAATGAACTGTTCTTCTTCAAATATACGGTATTCGGCCAAGTTCGGCGGCCTTTACTTTACATCTCCAAAAAATCGCCCCAGTTTATATGTATGAGTTAAATTAACGACATGTTATGAACACATACATACATTCATAAATGTACACATGCATAGGAAAAACTTGTATTAACCCTTTTACTACCGACTTTTTGTTTGTGGAGTCTATTTCTATTCTATTTTTACTTCAGATTTTTGTAAGCGTTAGGGGACCTTACATTAGAAAGGAACCCCTCCCACTCATACAAACAAAAAAAATCAGTTCGAAACTAGAATTTTTAAAATTTCTCGGCCCATTTTTACCACTAAAACATGCAAATAATATGAAATGCTTTGTTTTATTTCGTTCTGGTTAGTAAATTAATATATGTTACAAATTTCGAGATTCCAGCTTTGCTAGTTTAGGAGATGCACCAAACTCTCCTTTTTGGATATAAAGTCTAGTTAAAAAAATAGTAGTTTTTTAGGAAAAATCGCGACTTAATTGTTCTGACGAAACAGTTTGTGCATATCGCTCATTTACTTCAAGAACGTCACTAACTCAAAAAACATGCTTTTTGAGTTAATGACGCAGAATTATTCGTTATATCGCGTATCATATTTTGTAAAAAAGTCGTATGGATATCTTGTATACTCACCTCTTGATTATAACTATGTCGTTATTTTTTTTTTCTTCAATGTGGGAGTAAATTGAAACTTTTAAACTAGTTTTCTACAAAATCAAAATTTTTGAGCTATGGCGTTATTGCAATAAATGAGAATTTTTCACAATTACCAATAATCCTAATGAAAATATTTAAACAAAAATATTAAATTTTGTTTCATTATCATAGTTTTTACATTTGTTTAAAAATGTATACACTGTAGTGTACAAGGGTAGTGAAAGGATTAAATAGAAAAAAAACATACTTAGGAACATGTTTTTGACTTTAACTCAGAGACCAATCCAGATACCACCCTGAATTTTTCACACAAATGTAGAGGCGAGTTCAGCACAAAATACCAACTTCTGGTCACGGTGCATAGTGCCACTCTAGTCTAATCTAATCTAGAGGCAAGTTGAATAATAAGCATATATTTTTTTAAGAATTTAAAAAATTGCGCTTTTGAACTCAAGACCCCCTAAAAATTACCTTCGACCCTTCCATGAAAAAAATCGTTATGCATATCGTTTTAAATAGCACATTTTAACCTTTAAATAGGGCCGACACGAATTTTGTCTCTTGTATAGTTTAAAAGTTATGGGGCAATTTGTAAGGATACTTCAGTAAATTTTTAACGTTTTCTGCGATATTCATGACGTCATATTCCGGAAACCGAAAGGGACCTGAAATTTATGTTTCGTCAATTTCTTGTCGAGTATAACAGTTATGGTGGATTTCATTGAAATCGGAGGTGGTCGCTAAGAAAATTACATATTTTTGATTGAGTTGACATGTTTTTTTTTCTATGACGAATCCAAATCCAAAAATATGCCGTAAAAAGCAAACAAAATATGTACTCAAAATTTGTCGATTATAGAAAAAAGGAAATCCAATATATATATAACAAGTTTCTCTTTTTAGTTTAGTAATAAGTAGGGCAAGAAATATCATGCAAATGCATGGGTTTTTCGATACTCCGCAAGTGATATGGACTAAATATTTATCTGAATCATGAAATTTAAAAAAAAATTTAATCGATTTGTAGTTCCCCTTTTAATGCATATTTTGTGCTTTTGAAATGCATGTTGTGCATATTTTTTTTTTTATTAATTCGCAGTTTCTATTTGAAAAATAACGACCTAATTAACATGTTTATTTATTCTCTATACTTCTAGTGGGTTATTATATATTAAATGTTGTTGGCGCATATTTTACGTTATTAACCACATTTTATGAACGCATATTTTCATTTTTATGTGCCTAAAACTACTTGCCCCAGGGCAAGTACATATGTGCATAAGGTGTAAAAAATCCTTTTTTTATTTTTTAACATATTTTTTAACATACAATTATTCAAAAATATGCAATTAAAACTGTAAAAAATGTGCACTTTAAGGCAAAACTTGCAAAAATATCCATTTATACACTTAGGAAATTATGTTGGTAAAGACGACAGCAATTGTAGTCAAAAACAAATGAAATTTCATTTAAAAAAAGGACGACTTACATTTCATTAAATTCAACTAACATTGTCATTTGTTTTTTAATGTTCAAAAAATGACTAACATTTGTAGTAAAAATGAACCACATGGTAGTAAAAAATAAACCAAAATTTTTTTTTTTATTTTTTTAAATAACAAAAAACAACTGTAAAAAATGAATGTAAAATCATAAAACAGTCATTTGATGTGAGTTGTTTTTTTAAATGAACAACAAGGTTAGTTAAAAATTTTATTTGTTCTACAAATGACTTACATTTACATTAAAAATAATGAAACTGTATTACAACCCAAACAACTACATTTTTTTAAAGCAGAAGTTCCCTGAGTGTAATTAAATATGTTACAAAAAATCAGTGCCATTTTGTTGCAAGTTCGTTAATTCGAAAAAATATTTCGTGAAAATCGATTTTCGGATCGAAAGTCCGTGCCCTGGTTATTAACAAATATTTGTCTATCCGAATTCATATACTAAAAAAAGTTTGGCAGTAGAATATACTGAAAATGACAGTTAAAACAAATTTAAATTGAGTTAAAATGAAGACAAAGAAAATTACCGTTAAAATAACCAACAATTTTGTTATTTGTTACTGTTGAAAAACTACTAAAAAATGCAGTAAAAATAACTAACAATGACTTAGAAATAACTGAAAATGTTGTTCTAAATCATTTTTGAAACAACTGAAATAGTTATCCATAAAATACCGTTACTGATATATCTGAAATGTCCTTAAACTACCGCTACCGAAATACCTTAAGTGTATCCTTGGCTGAAAAAGCTTTACCCTTAAAATACCGTAACCGAAATCATCTAAAATAGCGTTGCCTTTAAAATAACCATTTAGCCGATATTTCTAGCGCAGTAGCTGCGACACATTGTGTCATAGTATTTTAATTTCGTTTTTTGTAAATTAAAATATATATGTCTAGGGTCATTTTGGCCGCATGCTACATGGGCTAATTATGTCCAAACTGTTTTTTTTTACCATGAGTAATGATGACAAAATAAAACAACAAAATGAGCTAAATATCGATTTTAGATATTTTATTAAACAAATTAGCCTTGTTATTACCCAAAAAACACAATTTCCTCGAAATCCCCATAAATAAAATCGATTGCCCTACCCAATTGTACCGGTGGATAACTAAAAACCAAAAATTATTTCCATTCACTAAGATGAATTTAACAATTTCATGGAGTTTAAATTTCAATTCTTTTGATTTTGTTGAAGACAATTTTTTAAAATTGAAAACTAAGCGAAATATCTCAAAACGGACCAAATTTTTGCAAAAACCGACGTACCACGTTCCGATAATTCAAATGTGTTAAGTTGTTCCGATTACACTCGTTTCCCCGGTTCATTCCATATCGTTCCAGTTTAGACCAATTGTTTCGTTTTATTATCAGAGTGTTTAAATTGGTATTGCCACGTACGTATTTGGGTACACAAATAATTTGAACACTCTGTTTTCACAATTTGTTAAATAAGTTTTGGGATTTTAGCACATTTAATTACTATAAATGCAATTAATGTTTATCCCGATGAAAATAAATTTAAATAACTCTGTGTCTGTTTTATAAAAATTTAATCTCTCGGAACCTTCCCGGACATAGCCTATATGTATAATGACCGTCACTTAAAGCTCCTGGGAAGCCCAGATTTCATCGATATTCCCTATCGTATCTATCAATTGTAATTTGTTTCTTTAATTGATTAATCAATGAAATGAAATCAATGAAATTAAACAAATGCTAATGAAAATAATTTCATTACAATTGATATCAATGAAATTGTAATGAAATCATCAATTATCTAGTCCCGTGTATGGTACAAACGAAATAACAATTTGCACTATGGAGTGTAGGGTATAAACAAATAATGTATTAAATAAAATTATTGTAAATGCATTCTTTAATAAATTTGTATGTGAACAAAAAGAAACCCTGAAAAAAAATTATATCATTTTTAACATCTTAATTTGTTGTGCGTAAATGAGGCCTAATTCATTAAAATTTACATAAATTAACATTTTAATGCTTAAGTTCATATGTTTATGCATATAATTAAATAACTCTTAACGTTGTTTTTTTATTTTTAGTTATTAACCACAAATTAACCTTTTAATAATGACCTTATACAATATTGAAATAAAAGTATTGAAGTTAAATTTATTTAAACTGGTTCTATAAATTGTTGTTGAAATTAAAATGAATTTAATTTAAAAAAAAAGTATGCAGTTTTGTAAAAACAAGATGAAATTGTTATAAATATTTTAAAAACATTTTATAAAAATTTACCTTCAAATATGCAAATTCTTAAAGTTGTATCGTGTAGGGTAGAATGAGAAGGTTTCGCCACTGGAGCACATATGCCAACCCTGATTTTCGCTGTATTAAAAAGAGTTATTAAAATTTTCCATTCCACAAGTTGTGCAGTTATTGATCAACTTTGAAATGGAATAAAACCGAGATGAATTTTTAAATTGACATGACATTTACTTTACTTCGAAAGAAAATCTTCTGGCATTGTAATTAAAATATGACTTCTCGGACGTAGTCTAATCTGGAGGTAAAACTTTCGATGACTTTTTCCAACATTTGTAGCCGTATATTTTCAATAACGCGGCGAATGTTGTCCTCCAAGTGGCAATCGTTTCGGGCTTATCGCTGTAGACTAGCGACTTCACATATGCCCACAGAAAATAGTCCAGCGGCGTTAAATCGCACTATCTTGGAGGCCAATTCACGGGTCCGAAACGTGAAACTATGCGTTTCCTTCAATAAATCAATTGTGGCACGAGCTGTGTGACATATTGCGCCGTCTTGTCGAAACCACAGCTATTGCACATCATGGTTGTTCAATTGATAAACGAAAACGTCAGTAATCATGGCTCTATAGTTGCAATTTTTTTAAAGAAGTACGGACCAATGAATCCACCAGCCCATAAAGCACACCAAATAGTCAGTTTTTCTAAATGTCTCAACATACACTTGAATATTATCATCACTCCAAATACGGCAGTTTTGTTTATTGAAGTATCCACCAGTGAGCTTCATCGCTAAACAAAATTCGCAAAATTTGGGCGATACGTATTTCGAACAGAATTTCAAAATAAATTTGCACAATTTGGAAGCGTTGTTCAGGCGTCAGTCTATTCATATTTAAACGACAAACCAAACTAAACTTAAATCACTTGACAGCTGACCAAATGACCGCCAGTTAAGAAAAGTGTTGCCAACTTAAAGTTTTATACCTGTATAAAAAACACCCTTTATTTCAAACGTGGTCGCGGATAGACATGTTTTTTTGGTTGCAAAAAAATAATATAGAGTTAGTGTATTTGGGATAACTTTTTCATTTCGTGTATTTAAACAAAATACCATTTAAGATGTCGAAGCCTTGATATTAACCCTCTAACCGGCAAACCCGCCTCGGGGTATTTTAAATTGATCATAAATGCTCCAAATTAGTGTTTTATAATAAGAATTTAAGCTATTTCGATAGACAAAATATTTTGTCAAGCGATTTCTTGTGTTCGTTCATGGCACCGTTTGGAAGCAAGAAAGTGTTAAAGTTAGAATTTCGTAAAATCCAAAAAAATAAATACTTTGAAATGAGCACAATATTAAGAAATCTTTAAAACATATTTATGTTGACTAGAAACTGTTGATACTTAATATAACTCAAACAACAACAAATATGTACAGCAGAAGTTCGAATAAAATTGTCCGGTCCCTACGTATTCGTTATGACCGAACTCCACTGTATCAACAAATTTCTTTCTATATTTACCTTAAATTTAATTGAGCTAAAAAATGTAAATTTTGCTAAAATCAACAGAAATATTTGCTAAAAATTGTAGACTGCTGATTTCGGAAGAGCAAATTTTAATTTGCAACAAAAAAAAACTACAAAAAAACTACTAAAGTGGACAAAAAAATTGAGGACAAAAAATATTAGACACGTAATATTTTTAGGTGCGCAATCGCACTTTTGGGAATTAAAAAGGCGGATAAAAAATTACAACATTTTTGTATGAAAACTTCTTTGAAATTTGTGAAATAAAGATTTTTGTGTAAGCAATATTAAAGTACTCGAAAAAAAAAATGTTGATACACATATTGTCTATGCCGTGGGCCAGGGCTGCCACTTATTTGAAATATTTAAAATATGGGTTATAAAAGTCCTTTGGGAAAAAGTCGTGTTAAAGCCAAACGATTACGAAAACTGAAAAAAGCCCAAACACATCCTCGATAAAATTAAATAAGCATTATTATAACTTAAGCCAACATCAGCTTTCCATACAAAAAGTTGTATTAAAAAAAAGTAGTTTTTTGCCTAACAAAAATGTTTGGACATGCACGGGCGTGTTTCATATGCCTCTTAAAACTGCATTTCATTTGATTCCCAATTTGCTATAGTTTAATAACTTATATAAGAAATGTATTTAAATAAAACCAAATTTGTTAATTTTTGACCCCACTTTTTAACCCCTAAACTTGAGATTGCAAACAAAAATACGTGTCTAATATTTGTTTGTCCTTTACAATATCTTCAAGTTTCATTCAATTTTGAGGATTCTCCACTGTGTAGTTTCCTTGCAAGAAAAAACTTTAAAAATTTCGCATTTGTTTGTGATTTATTTTGTCTACTAATATTTAGCAAAATTTGTTGCTGCTTTTAGCAGATCAATTTGTTGCTTTTAATTAACTAAAATTTAGCTCAAAAATAGCTCAATTTTTATAGATTCAACCGATTTTTTTTCTGCCAATTTTAGCAGTTTTTCCTGTAACGTCATTTCGAACTGATTAATAGTAGTTTTAGCAACAATTTTTACAAATTTTTGTCTATTAGTGTAAGAATTATCCAACAACATTAAGTTTAAAAAAATCGTGAAAGGCTGACCGAATAAATTTATTTACATTATTTTTATAGACATTTGATTTAGCAATAAAAAAATTTATAATTTTGAATAAATCTTAACCCAAAGTTTAAATTACATTTTGCGTTCTCACAGAATTGATGATTGTTATGAAATGCGCAAAAACAAAATCGATAAAGTAATTTTATATCACTTATAAAATGTAACACATTTTCACATAACTTTCAACTGGCGTTTGAATTCTTTTAACAAGTCTGTCATAAAAACTTTCATTATATTTATTTAGCAATTTTCACGAACTTGCATGCCTGCATGCCTAGGTTCTGACATCACGTGAGTGTTTTGTATATAAAGTATAATTTTCTTTCACTAGATACCTGCCTGACAATTACCTGTCTAACGTGTAATATGTATTCAATAGAAATTTGTATTTGAGTATGTTTGTTTAACTTTAAAATCGATTTTCTAAATGAAAATTAGAAATTCTATTCTAGGTAATGGAAAAACAAAAAGCATTTAAAATTAAACATTAACTTTTTAAATTGCAAAAAAAAAATGTTGCATAGTTTAAGGTGTCACAACAAATGTTTTTACTTTTTAACATTTTTTAACAATTTTTTATTTTAAATATTATTTAAAAATAACAACACTTAATTAATTTCCATTAATTTATAATGCCATAAATTTACTAAAATTATGCTTTATTAAAAATTGTGTATGCCTTAAAGTATGCTATAAATTTGAATAACTATATTATATTGTATATTAATTATCCCACTAATTAATTATGTGATATAATTAAAAAAAAAATAAAAACATATATAAAAATATTGAACATAAAAATAAAAAATCGAAATTAATTTACCGCTTTATGTAAACTAATATTAACATTATTGAAACAATTCATTACCCAAGTAAAAGAAATCGATGTGCGGCATCATCATATTATATTAAATAAGATATACGATGAGATCCAATTTGTTCCGAAAAATGAGAACATATAATTGTATGTAAACTACAATTAAATACATTTTTGTATAATTTGTATATTAGATACAATTTCATCCGAATTTTGTCCCCATACAAAGTTTTGTGTATTATATAGAATTGAATTGAATTAATTGAAAATATTAGATAAAAGTTGATACAAACAGTTCCCAGTTTTTCACAACAATTATATCAAATTATATCTAATTTCCCAAACTAATATGCATCACTAGTATTATTTCTACAGTTTCTTACGAAGATGAAACTGTGGAGCCAAAAATTCATGGCTCTATTTCAAATATTTAACTCCGAACAGGGTCGTTTTGTAAAAAAATTAGCTTTTCTCATATATTGTAAGTTAAGTAAGCCAAAAATCTCAACTCTTTAAGTATATAATATAATCTTAAATCACTTCGAAAATATTTTTCATATGGCACCACATATAATTAAATGTGGCTTTGTAATGGACCATATAAAATCATATCTGAATTCAATTAAAATCTCTTCAAAACATTTTACCTCATTTATTTCTATATAATTTTGTGTAGAACAATATATGCATTTATAAAAAAAAAAATATTGTTCAATTTTAGTTCACATTTATATAATTATATCGCTCATTTACTTCAATAACGTCATAACTCAAAAATTTTTATTTTGTAGAAAACGAGTTTAAAGTTTTCAATTTACTCCCACCTTGAAGAAAAAAAAATAACGACATAATTTCTCACAAGAGGTGAGTATACAAGATATCAATACGCCTTTTTTACCCATAATGATACGTGATATAACGAAAAATTCTGCGTCATTAACTCAAAAATCATGTTTTTGACGTTTGTGACGTTCTTGAAGTAAATGAGCGATATGTACATTTATGTTGAATTATTTACGAACGCATATATAACTCTATATTGTATATATAGTAAGATACATTAAGTATAATTGTATAAAAGACAATATAAAATAATATATTTTGCTATATATACCCCCATATTTTTGAAATAACACAAAGCTTTGTGCTTTAACATATATTTTTATATGACCATACACAGAGAAAAATTTAGCTGTTTGCCAACTCAAATTCGGTTACTGACTCAAACTCGGTTTTACGAATTTCAGTCGGTTGTTACAACTCAGAATTAGGTTCAACAACAAAGCTCGGTTATTTCAACTGAATTTTAGTTGCAACACACAAAATATTCAGAAATCGAATGTAAATATCGTTGTACTAACTGAGTTTATGAGTTGTTACCTTTAAAATAAAAATTTCAATTAGGTTGACACTTTATTTCTCTGTGTGTATGTATGTATAAATTTATACATTGAAACATTTAATTGTATACAATTATATCTGAATATATATAAACTTATTTACTTGGGTATTAATAATTGTTATTACAAAGACTGGTGATTTTATTATTTTATTTAATTACTATTAAAATTTATTGTTATACAAAGAATTATTTTTTAACGGCTGTTTTATTAAATGAAAATATATATTTAGGTCAAAATTATGCTTTTGGTCAAATTTATTTCCTGCTCACTTTATTTACATCTTATTTGAGGCCAAAATATTGGAAATTTTGAACAGTTTTTTATATAACAAACTAAAATCGGACGGTAATTATTATAGTAAATAATATTATAGTAAACAATATTTTGACTATAAATTATTTAATTATTAGCAGAAACAAATTTTGTTAAATGATGCAATATAATTCTGAATTATATTGAGATTTGTTTTACTTTAAAAACCGTTTCTAATATACAATTGAATTGCTTCTGCTAAAAAATCAGTATTGCGACCTTGATGAAATTGGCACCGATCATGACCCCTGCCTCAGGACCTTTCTCATAATTTAATTTCTTTACTTATGAACATATCAAAAGTGTGACAAAATGGTTTTCAGTGACATTTGTAAATATTTTGTTATGCATCAAAGTTTCGTCAGTATAAAATTTTGACAAATTTGTCACATAAAGAGACTCTAATTTGTTACCTGAGAAATTTACTACCAAAGATTTGATTATCATCAGATAAATGACATGACAAAATAGTGTGACAGTAAAAATTGTCTATATAATACATATTTGTAAAAATTAGGTTTCATTTAATGAAGAATAACATGTTCTATCATAAATTTATCCTAAAATTTTAGTTGTTTCTTAAAACAACATTATCATTATTGTGTTTTATACACAATGACATTTTGTGATAAAGTGTTTACTATGTTTGTGTATGTAAGACTCTATATCTGTGAGTCATATTAGTTTCACTATGTGTGTGTACTTGAACATAATTATATGCTGTCATTTGTTTTCGAACATGTAGTTTACTCTACTATAGTTATGTCCACAGTTGATAATTGTACGAATTTTTAATCCCTTTATAAAAATCTGATAAAACTTAAGTTAACAAAATTTCCGCAAATTTAAAATTATTTAAAAATAGTTTTTTAAAAAAAATTTAATCTTCTAACACATTTGTCTACAAATAGAAAACAATAAGTAAATTTTTTTACTAAAACTACTAAAAAAAATTAAAACTTGTAAAAATTTTTGCTAAAACTACTAAAAATTAGTTCAAAATGACGTTGTAAGAAAATATCCTAAAATTAGCAAAATGTTTTGCTTAATATCTAATTAATAAATCTAAAACTAAATCTTTTAAATCTACAAAAAAAAATCTGTTAAATCTGCAAAACTAAATCTGTTAAATCTACAACAATTTAGTTATCTTCGAGCTAAATTTTAGTTAATTGAAAATTACAATTTAATGTGCTAAAATCGGTACCAAAAAAAAATCACAAAAAGTTTAAAATGTTCAAGGTTTATTTATAGGTTTTGTCTGCGAACAAAAATCTGACTTTCTGAATTTAGCAGCTTACAATTTTTTTGCAAATATTTCTGCTTAGTTTAGCAGAATACACTGTTATTTGCATTCAACTAACTTTGAGGGTAATATAGTAAAAATATTATAGATATTAATGTTTTTTTTTTGTATACAAATATGCTGATTTTAGCAGAGAAAATTTATATTTTCAATTATCTTATATTAAACACTAATATAACTTAAAGTTTGTTAATTTAACAGATTTACTTCTGCATTTCTTAACTGACTAATATTTAGCCAAAAAATCTGCTAATTTAAGCAGTTTTTTCTGCCATTTCTAATAATTTTTAGTAGCTTTTTCTCCTATACAGGTGTATTTCTACGAGTAAAACAATTAGTTGTTTTAATTAAAATTTTAATCATTTTAATAAAAAATTTAATTAAAAGCCTCATAGATTATACTAAAAACGTTATTATATTAATTGAAAATATATATGAAGTATTATAGCTTATAGGGTTAATAACATAACACAAACTCTATATGTGTGCTCATTAATAGTTTCTATTAAATACATAGTTTTGTGTTAAATGTCCTTGTAAACAAGGACGATAATTTCACTTTAATTTTGTTTAGTTTTTTTATATGGACGTTTACAAAACTAGCAACTATTGCTAAATTTAGAAATATACGGACTCAAATATACACTGCGTTGCAGAACTATAATTACACATTAAATTCACTAAATTTCATAAATTAAAAAAAAGTAAGAAGAGTTTAACTGTCATCAATGTAAAACCAATGGAAAATTAATAATATTTAACAAAAAAAAATATTTTTTTTTTTTTTACCATTTAAAAATGAATAACAAAATTAATTAGTGTTTCATAACCATAAATACACTTAACTTAATATATTAAAATTTACAAAAATTTAAGAACAATATTTTAAAGCATAAGTTTTTTTTTTTGAATTACCTCAAAATTTCGATCAGAAATACTGTCTACCAGATTTATTCGAAGTTCTACCGTTATAGATCTCCACTCATCAATAACTGCTTCTTTTAGATGAAAAACGCTTTCATGTTGACGGTTTTCTGCATAAACTCGACGCGTTAATACTGCCCAAATATTTTCAATCTTATATTTTTTGATGAGAGCCATTATAGCGTCTGTCGGCCGACTTACATGTACTGAGGGATTGTCTTATTTTAATATAAAATCTTCTTCGTTGCTATTTTCAATAAATTTCACCAATTTCTCTTCTTATACTATAATATACTCATTATAGTATAAGAAGACCAATCCAATTTCTCTTCTTATACTATAATGTACTCATTCTGGTGCTAGTAAATGCCAAATCAGCCATACCGTCGAAACAGAAAGCGACCCAAACCATAACGGATCCGCCTCCGAAATTTATTTTGGAGAAACATCGTGGTTCCCTACATAGGACTCTCCATGCAGCTGTTAAAACCATCGGGACCATTAACTTTTTCTCATCAGAAAAAATCACGTTTAAAAAAAATTTATATTTAAACAGTCCTACCAACAACAGCTGTTATTGAATTACCTTTCTCCAGTTGGTTTGTTAATTCACTTTAGCGAATTCAAGTCGGGCAGTTTTGTGGCGGGGTTATAACCTTGTCGTAGACATCAACTTTTGGCGAGTAATTCTCTGGGAATCCTTTAAGAGCCTACTTATGGTTGATTTATCTAATTATCTGATTGAGACTCTTTATTAAGTTGCTGGCACAGTTTATTATTTAACGCCGGTCCCGCTCAGTAAACTTTTTTTTTTTTTTCCGCCTGGTTTAGTTTTACGATAAGCACTCGGATTATTTGCAAAATTTGTGACAGCCACATGTGAACGGTTTATTTCTCTGGCAATTTCCCGAAAACTTAAGCCACTTTTTAAATAGGCTGAAATTTGTCCTTTTTCGAAATCACTTAGATATGAACCACTCTCATACCTGCTAGATTTGACGAGTTATCGTCATTTTGTCGATTTTTGTTTATAAATTTTGCCAAATGACCCAGTGTACAAATGACCTAGATACAAATGACCCTTTGTATTCAAAATAAAAAAGAACGAAAAATTTTTCACAAATTTTAATATATTTTTAGTCTTTTATGAGTCTAAAAAATGTAATCACTCACTTTTTAGATTGTTGAGAGAGACAACTTGTTACATTGATTTTTAGGGTTCATATTTATTAACAAAAAAATTTGTGTTTTCATTTTCACTTTCTGGAGCCATTTAAAAGTCGTATTTATCAACGCTCCGAAATTGCGGGCTTTGTTAGTTAATTAGAATTTTTTTTATTTTAATTATTTATTTTTTAAATATAAATTTATTTAAATTTCAACAAAATATATATCCAACTTAAAGGATACAAAAGTTTTTAAATTTGACGTGTGTCGCGGATTTTGATAAAACAGATTAAAGCGTTGTTTCGCTATATAGACTTTAAAATTCGCAAAATAACGAACACAATAAGTAAAACGTTACACACAAAAAAAATTTAGCTTTTTGCCAACTGAAATTCGGTTACTACGATTTAAATTCGGTTATTACGAATTTCAGACGGTTGGCACGACTTTATATTAGTTTTTATAACAATGTTCGGTTAATTCAACTGAATTTTAGTTGCAGCACCCAAAATATTGAGAAATCTAATGTAAATATCGTTGTATTAACTGAATTTGTAAGTTGTCACCATTAATATACACTTTTCAATTCGGTTCACACTTTATTTCTCTGTGTGCACTATTTTTGGTCAACTAGTACAACTTTAATGTTAAAAACTTGAAAAAAAGCATTTTAAGGAACGCACTTCAAATGCACTTTATGCGGGAGGTTCTTGTTTCAAAATTACCTGAAAATGCGATTTCTATTATTAATACATTATTGCCCATTACGTGCTGTTAGATAAAAATTTAGCAAAAAAAAAAAGCTGTAACCATAGTGTGCACATATTTTTATAAGTTTCCCCGGGTTACAAAAAAAATATATAAACAAAATAAAAAATCGAAAAAAGGGGTCACATTTTCTGGAGTACAATAGTATGCATTCTAAAGAAGGCTCAAAACTAGAAATGGGCACGTAAGTGAATTTTGACTCACACTCACTCACGCTCACGAGAAAAAAATTCCACTCACGCACACTCACTTTTTACACATCTGTCTATTGTCGATCACAACAAATTTTGTTAAAATCGTCCTGCAGGTTTTCCTAAAATGGCAAAAAGAATAAATGGGACATATATCAGCCATTCGTCGTCCAAGGGTTAAGAGATAGGTTAGGAAGGGTTATGTGCCCAAGGGCACATCTCCACTCGGAGACCAATACGGTCCATTGTAAAAAGGGTTAAGAGATAACCAATATGAGTATGCATTGTAGGCCATTATTATCAGATTAGAGAAATGTTTCATTTTTTACTGCCTTACTTTGGGGTATAAATGCCCAGCTCGTGATGGGTCTAGTGGGCCTTCTTTACAACTGAATTAACGTTAACTGTTGCTATGTGAAGTTTGCATGGCAATCCGACCAGCTAGTAAGAAATGTCTGAATTAATTCCAAAATATTTTTTCCACATCCCACTTTGCAGTATGTAAAGGTGTGTGTTTGTGTATTTGTGTTTTTATTTGTGTCTGCAATAAAATTGCTTTTGTGTCTTAAACACACATAAGAGATTTAAACAACAATTACTTGTTACATTATATAAAAATAAAATCTTTTTGAAAATACAAAAATATAATTTTTTTATTTTTCTTTTTATACTCTCCATTGAATACAACTCCCCTTCCAATGTCTTTGATTCACCCTGTTTCTTTTAAGTGTTGTGTGCAATTTTGCATTGTATATTCATTGCACAATAGAACAGCAGAGCATCATCTTTGCACCTGTGTTAGTTCTAAATTTTGTTTGGTGGGGGTATTAAATCTTCTTGATTACCTACTATTACACAAGGGTATTTCTTCTTTTTTTTTTACCGAAAATGAGAAAAAATACAATTGTATAGTAAATTTTCATGTTAGTAGTCTATTGCTTGCTACACTCATAGAAATAAACATGTTAAAATAGCAGAAAAAGCTACTAAAAATTTGTTAAAAACTACATTACGGAAAAAACTGCTAAAATTAGCAGATTTTTTGGCTAAATATCATGGATGGTTACTGATTCGGTGAGGTTATCGATTAGGGTAACGGTATTTTTTTTTTCTGTGACGGTATTTTAGAGGTAACGATTTTTCAGTTATTTCGGTAACGGTTGTTTAGCGTTAACGGTATTTTAGTTATTTCGGTAACGTTATTTTAAGGATAACGAGTTTGCAATTGTTTCGGTAACCGTATTTTAAGGGTAACGTTATGTTAGTTATTTAGGTAATATCAATGCACAACGATATTTTTAGTCCCATTATTCGCAAATTCCCATGACTGGCTAGTTTATGATCAAACTTTGGGATTATTACAGCGATTACTTTTTTTCGGATTTTGCCAGATTATTTCAATAACGGTAACGCTATTTCTATTATTTCGGCTACGGCATTGTAGCGAGAAAGATATTTTAGTTATTTTGGTAACGGTATTTTAAAAATATTGGTATTTTAGTTATATCGGTAACAGTATTTTACAGATAACGGCATTTCAATTATTTTGGTAACTGTATTTTAGGGATAACGATAGTCAATTGAAAGGGTTTTAAGTCGGAAACCTTATTTCAGCGGTATTGCCTGCCATCGCTGCCAAATATTAATAATATAAGAACAGCAACTGTAAACCTGTTAACTTTATACAATTTAGTTCGAATTGAATTTAAGTTAATTGAAAATGACAATTTACTCTGCTAAAATTAGTAGAAACGTTTACTAAATATTTGTAGCTTAAAAACTGCAGCCAGAAAAACACACTTATGTTTGGAGGTAATTATATATATGTTTACAATGATTCAAATTATCAGATCTAAACAAAGATATATTTACAATTTTAAAATTTTTAGATATTATGTTTGGCACGTGAGAACATAATTATATTTGTAGCCAAACATATATATGTTTGCCGGTAGACGTTTTCACTAGTTCCAAATATACAGTGAGGAGCACTTGTGAAATTGAGGTTGTAACAGCAATTTTAAAGTCCCGCAATGCAAACTTTTAAAAAATTCAAATTTATTATCAAGTTCAACCGACGATAATGTCGTAAGGAAAAAACTGAAAAAAAAATGGTAAGAGTAGTTAGTTCAGGTGACGTTACAAGTATTATGAAAAATGTATTTCCAGGAAGGTCAAAAATCGGAGCATTTTGATCAAAAAATACACTCGTTAATATAGCTCGAACGCCTGATGTCGGAGAGTGAATCTAAGGCCAGATTTGGATTCAGCGTACCTTGTACCTTTAGAAAAGTATAATTTAGTTCTAGTGTCAAACATTTTTCGGCCTGAATCTTTAGGTGTAAAAAGTACTTACATGTACTCACAAGTGCTCCCCATTGTATATCTTTACTAACAAACATATATATTATATTTGCAATTAAACATATTATATTAGAAACATGTGAAACATAAATTTTTTTCAAACAAAAGTATATTAACAGCATTTATATTTCCAGCAGGGCGTTTTTTGTCAGCGTGAGCAAAGAATAACTGTAATATCAACAAAATTTTTGCTGTAGTTCCTTTAATTTAGTATATTTTACTAAAATCAACAAAAAATGGTTGATAAAAAATTTTAGATCAGTGAGTACTGAAGGGTAGATTTTTGTTCGCATTAAAAAAAATCTAAAAATTTCACATTTTTTAATGATTTTTTTTTTTTGTCTACTAATATTTAGCAAAATTGTGAAAATCAGCAGATTAATTTCAGTTAACTAAAATATAACTCAAATATAAGTAAATATTTGTAAATTCATTTTATTTTTATTTTAATTTTTTTATTTTTGTTATTCTTGTTTTACTAATATTTAGCAAAAAAATCTGATCATTTTAGCAGTTTTTTCTGCAACGTAATTTGTAGTAGTTTTAGCAAAAATTAAAAATTTATATTTTTATCAGTGTAGTACACACAAAAAAATATTTCTTAAATTCCGCCAAGTAAACATTTTGTTGAATAAAAAAAAACATAATCAATTACTTTTTTAATTGACTCAATTACTTTTTTAATTGACTCAATTACTTTTTAATTGACTCAATTAAAAAGTAATCAATATTTTAAATAATATTGATTACTTTAAATAATCAAAAATATTGATTACTTTTTAATTGAATCAATTAAAAAAGTAATTGATTATTTTTTTTTATTCAACAAAATGTGTACTTGGCGCAATTTTTTTTTTCTGTGTAGTATCAAATGAAGCTTATATTGTTGTTGTTTATGGCTGCATCATGTATCTACATCTATTTTTGTTCCTTTGTACTCCCTTCAGCCTGTTTATATGCTTTAGTTTATTTTTTTTTTTCTTATTCCGAAAAGAGAAGTCTGTCTAGTCGGTTTGTTAAATCCCTTTTGGCTGAAATATTGTTGGATGTATGTTTTGTGTTATATGAATGTTTATTTTTTAAAGTTTTGTTTGTATAATATCCCACCTGCTGTTGCTAGCTAACCTTATATTGAGACTAGCTTCATAATCAAAAGGGTTGTTGTATTGTTAGTTCCAGCGTTGGGTGTATTACATGTGTTTGTTAGAATTGTAATACAACTATTATTGTTGTTGTTGTCAGATACAATTTTTGGACATGGTAGTAAAAAAATCACTTTCCTTTTGTAGAAAGCTTTAAATTTAATTTACTGAAACAGTTTTTTAACTGTACATATTTATTTTAAAGCGAGTAAAAAGTTTAAGTCGATCATACATATATAGGCCACCCTACACTAAAATACACTATATTTGGTAAAACTAATAAAAATGTTTGTTTGTTTAATATTAGTATAACTTATGAACTAAAAATAAGTTAATTTTGCATTAGCACAAGTTCAAGCGTCTTAAAATTTAGGAAAATTAACTAGATTTAAAGATAGTTTTACTAGATTTAAGCAAAATGTATACTTAATTTAATTCAAAAATATACTCAATTTTAGTAAAGTTTCATGAAATTTAATACAAAATTTACTAAATTTTAATACAAATTTACATAATTGAAGTAAATTGTTTTTAGGAAAACTGCATATTTAATTTAGAGTTCAATTTTCTGAGGAGCCAAATCATTCCCGTATTTCTTAAAATTTAGTTCAAACTATTTAATATTTGGTATACTTTTTTTTTTGAGTGTACGTTAGAAGAAATTTTAGAAAAAATATTTAAATTTTAATTTAATATTTGCGATACACTGTATTCAACGAATATTTTCTTCGTAAAAGAAAAAATTCGCTTCCTTATTGAAAAAATAAGTCTGCAAAATGTGTTTAAGTTAAGAATTTTATTTTCCCAATCTAATTTAATTTAATCGTGCTATTCCAACTGTTTAAATAATTCTAAATTTAAATATAAAATATTTGTTTTGATTTTATGCAAACTAACCCAGCAAAATTTGTATTAGTTCCACAACTAGTTCTACAACTAGTTCTTTAGAGCCATTACTAGTAGTTTGGCATTTCAACCCATGATTTCAGTATGAAATTCTCTCCCTAAGAACTAGTTCAAAAAGCGTTTGAAGGACAAGTACTAGTTCTATAGAACGGTTTTAAAACCCACTCTTGATTTTTGTTTGAAATTGTCACGCTAGGAACTGGTTCTACGGAACGGATCTAGA
The DNA here is from genome assembly GCA_021234595.1 of Delia radicum. Classification (NCBI taxonomy): domain Eukaryota; kingdom Metazoa; phylum Arthropoda; class Insecta; order Diptera; family Anthomyiidae; genus Delia; species Delia radicum. Next base: position 68,363,936 of record CM037851.1, on the reverse strand, counting down.
AACTATTCTTATATCAGTTCTAGCATGCGTTCTACAAATAATGCTTTGAGTTATTTTAGAACACATATTTGGATGCAAGAAATTTCCTCACGATTCCAAAAATTATTTAATTAATTAGATCTATTAAACTTGAGTTATTTTAGTAAACTAGAGTGTGGGGTGAAAAATTGTAAAAAATGCTTATATGCAAAAGTTTTTGCTGAAATGAAAGGAAATTACAAAAATGGAATAAAATAAAGTGCTTTTAGTTACTTAGTTTAACTATATGATGTAAAAGATACAAAATGAATCCATATTTGAAATCCGTTAAATTTTTCAAAAAAACAAGTTTTGTTTGTGTACGTTAACTTTTGTGATATACGAAGGCGGATCAATAAGTCCGTGACTTTTCGAACTTCCCTCGTAGTTATATGAAATGCAACACTGCACCCATCAAGTAACACCTGTTAATAGACTACAGTCAAATTTTGAGCAAGTTCCGTCATTTACTTTGCGTTTAACAGCTGTTGAAAACATACAACCTCGTGGAATTTTTTAAAAATAGAAAAAAGTGAATTTCGAGTGCTTATTAAACATTATTTTTTGCAAAAAAAAAAACGGTAAATCAAACCAAGGAAAAGCTTGATAAATACTATGGTGACTCTGCACCATCGATTTCAATGGTAAATAAGTGGTTAACTCAATTGCGTTGTGGTCGCACAAGTACAAATGATGCTGAACGTAGACAGCCAATTGAGGTTAATACACCCGAAAATGTCGAACAAATCCACGATATGGTGTTGGCCGATCAAAGAGTAAAAATACGTGAGATTGTTGAAGCCATAGGCATTTCATATGGCAGTGTGGTTTCGATTTTGAATGATAAGTTGGGTTTAAGAAAGCTGTCTGCAAGATGGGTGCCGCATTTGCTCTCAATAGACCGTAAACATAATCGTATGACATTTACAAAGGATTGTTTGTAGTTGTTTAACCGCAATTCGTATGAGTTTTTGTGGCGTTTTGTAACTGTGGATGAAACATGGATCCATTACAACACTCCGGAGACCAATCAGCAGTCTAAACAATAGGCTTCCCCGGGTGAACCGGTCAATAAGGTGATGGCAACAGTTTTTTGGGATGCACGCGGTATAATCCACATCGATTACCTTCAAAAGGGAAAAACAATAAACGGCGAATATTATGCCAACTTATTGGACCGATTTAACGAGGACTAAAAAAACGACCCCATATGGTCAAGAAAAAAATTCTTTTTCATCAAGATAATGCACGTTTGCACACGTATGCAGTCTCAATGGCAAAATTCCATGAATTGGGCTACGAATTGGTACCTCATCTGCAATATTCTCCTGATTTAGCCCCCAGTGACTATTTCCTATTTCCAAACCTAATGAAATGGCTCGGTGGAAAGAGATTTAGCTCCAACGATGAAATTATTGATGAAACAAATGTCTATTTTATGGACCTCGAAATATCGTATTTTTTAGAAGGGATACAAAAATTGGGGAAACTTTGGACTAAGTGTATTGAGCTAAAATGAGATTATGTTGAAAAATAATTTTTTGTTTTTTTTTTTGCAAAAAAAAACTGTGTTTTTTCTTTATTGAGCGGCCTCGTATATGTGTTGAAAATTTATATTTTCAAATATGTTGCACCGATAGAATATTATTGTCGTAAACTAAACGCACTTTATGCCGTTTTTGTCCATCGTTTCAGCGCTATTTTTGCTCATAAAAAACGTTTGCTGCGATTCGCTCCTCTCTAATGATGTGGTTTTTATTTATAAGTTTATTCTCATGACACAGTGCGACCTCAATAAAATTATCTTGCATGAGTTCTAGAACTAGTTGTACCATCACTAGTTCTAAGAATGCTATTAAAGAACCTGATATCTGAACTAGCAATTTTAGAAGGGGTTCCAGAAATTGTCCTACCGGTTAAAAATCAACATAACCGCATTCATGCTCATATATGAAGTAATTCGAAGTCATTCATGTCCACATACCACCATATATGATTCATATATGCTTATACACAGAAAAAAAAAATCATTTACAGAATGAATTTTTTCATAAACTGTATGAATCGAACATGATTTTTTTTCCCAAAACTTTTTCATTTATAATATGAACTTGTTCATACATAATATGAAACCCAACTTGAATTAGTTTCCAAAAACTATGCATTCGAGTTATGAATGTGTTCATACATATTACGAAACATGTTTATAATATGTATGTACCAAATTTATCTATATTATGTAATTTTCATAATAAAAAATATTTTTTATCTATTTTCCCATTAAAATATAAGATTTTTTTTTAGATTTTATATGCATAATAACTGCATTTTTATTATTATTGTTTTTAAATACAAAATATTGAGTATAAAAAATTAAATAATGTACATGAATTACAAATTTGTTAAATAGAACAATACCCAATGTCCCAGGAGAAAATACTCATGATTTCGGATCATAATTAGATGAGTTTCTTGAAATGCTTTACTGAAATGCTGCCTCGAGGATGAGATATCTTAATGACGAATTAATATATATTTTTTTTGATTTAGAAGCACTCAAGAGCAGTTCTAAGTAGGACATCGTGAACAAAAATCATGGATTATATCAGCAATAAAGCAAGCGCTTCCACAAAATTTCAATTTTCCATGAGTACAATAAAATTTACCATTGGTTTTCTATTTATGCACACTTTTTAGGTGTACTATTAAATTAGTCGCTGTTGTGCAAATTTCTTTGCACATAAAACACTTCATTTTTTTATCTTTTTAAATTACCTAATTGTTAACAGCTTCTTATTTTCTTTCACAAAGCACTAATTTAACAACCAGAATTAAGAATAAATAACGATTTTTTATTATAAAAGAAAAATTTGAAACGTTTTTATTTCACAGAAAAAAAAAAATAAATGAAAATTAAAACAATTTCTTTTTTTAAAATTAAAAAAAAAAAAATAAAAAAGTTCATACGTAGCATGAACTTGTTCATACATATTAAGAATTGAAACCAATGAAAGCAATTCGTTCTATTTATGAACAAAATTTTTTCTGTGTAGGAAGGAGTAAATATGTAATCATACATGTAAATATTAACTAATTTTCGTTAATGTACACATATGAACATGTATGGAAATTAATGCACACACATGAACATATATTATTATTAGCATCAGTGAATCATTTATGAACACATGAATTATGTATGGATGTATGTGTACATGTATGAAACATGTGCGCTGATGTATGGATCCATACATGTCGATTTTTAACAGGCCTGGGTAAAATAGCAAAGAAAAAATATATTTAAATTATTAAAAATAATTGCATACTTTTAGGAAAATTTTAATTTGGTAATTCTAATTTGAAATAATTAATATGCATTAAATTTATTATAATATAAATGCTTAAAATAATAAACATTATAATTTTTATTGTTTCAATTCAGTAATTAAATTAAAATTTAAACAAATATTTTTCTAAAACAAAACAAATTTAAAAATGTAAATTTTAATTTACACGTGTTTTTTTTTAACAAACGCCATTATTTACTGAACATTTATGTAACTATACAGTATTGGTTTAAGCCATTAGCAATTATGTGAATAAATTTAATTGGAAAATTTCGAACCTTTTAAAATCGTCCACTGTACATTTTGTATGTTTCAAAATCTATAGCATGTGAATATTTTATATGAGACTATAAAAAAACATGAATATTTTTGCCACGTTTTTAGTGGTTTAAAACATTAAAATAAACCATGTACAATGTAACATAAATTCATTACATTTTTTTCAATGTGTGAGTGTGTTTTAATAAATGAATATATGTGTTTGTATTAAAAGTCACGTTGCGTGTTTGTATGCGAATGTATGAGAATAGCAGCTTTTACAATGTTATTATGAAAAAAAAATATATATTAATGAAAAAAACATATTCACGTGTTTTTTCCAAAAGCAGTTACATTATTAACCCTCTAATACGTATACGTTTTTTAGAGATTAATTGGTAGCATATGTGTAAGCTGCAAATAGTCAAAAAAGATTTGTTAAAAATGTTAACGACTCAAAAGTAAAAATACATGCTTTTAAGTTAACACCCTAAAAGTATGCAATATAATAAAAATCAATTTAAATTGTGTAACAAGTTTGTAAACCAATTTTATACAAAATTATATAGTTCGCAAATTAAAAATATAATAATTCACGCTTTGAATTTATTCAAAAATAATTTAATTCAAATTATATTTATGATATTTTGTACGTCCTGGTTTAAAACAGTCTTAAAATATGCTACTTCGACTGTAGATTTTTGATTTTTTCCGGTTTAATAAAGAAAATTTAAATTGTTATAAATTTGATTACATTTTATACCAGATATACAAAAAACCATCACATTCATACACACTAGGGTTATAAGTTTTTCTGCAAAATTTGTACCTATTACTACGAGCTGAGCAATATTGTATTAATAGTAAAAATCGTTTTTTCGGGAAATTTTAAACAAGAAGTGTATTTTTTAAAAATGTATCTTTATCACATTTTTACCATTAAAATTGCATAATTGGACCAAAATTACTGTACAAAATATTTTTAACTTCTTTTTACGTAATTTGCGAAATATCGCATTTGTTTTTAACAAACACGTAAAATTTTAAAACATCTGTGTCCTTTTAGATTGATAGGCATCGTTATAGTCTAATTACTTTAAAATGTTTTTCATTATGTTTTTTATGGATTAACGCCTAAAATACATAAAATTTGATAATTGTAAAAAATAATCAAAAGTTATAACCCTAATACACACTAATACATAGGCTGTTTGTGTGCATTTGGTTTTTTTTTTTGTAACTAAACATGTCTTTAGTTTTGTTTGCCATGCATGGGTAATTGTTAACAATAATTGTTTTGTTTATGCATATGTTTTTTGTTGTTGTTATTGATGTAGCTGCTGTCGTTTCTACTCCTCTTTAGCTAATAATAAAGTATTTTGTTTGTGTTTATATTATAAATTTCCGTGAAAATAAATTTTTAATATAAACTGCAATAATTTAAGTAAAATTATTAAAGTGATTTGTGAAAATCATAATAATAAAATTGTTGCCTACTTTTGGGAGTTTAAACATTAATAAAATGATTGAAATGATTGAAAAGTTTCATAAAATTGCTGCCTACTTTTGAAAGTTTAAACATAAGAATTCTACCACGCATTAATCCTCAATTTAAATTGCTTAAAGGGACTTTAAAAAACATGTATAAATTCGATTTTATACAATTTTGTACAATTTCAATTATTTTGCATTAAAAACTTGAACTCAAGACTTTTTTTTTAACAATTTTCAAATTTTTATAAAATCAAAGTTTTAAAAGCAATTTTTAATAACGCAATTTTTAAGAGTTCTAAATCAATTCTTTGATAGCTCTTTATTTTTAGTACCATTGGCAATTAACACTTTGTCAGTGATTGATATTTACCATAGGCAAATTGTGACGTTATTTTTTATGAAACTTCTTCATTGAATAGATCGAATTTTTTAGGAATATCCTAGACAACACATTTCTGAAGACTCAGAAATTATGACTCATAAAAGACTAATATATAATAATTTTCCGAGCGCTCTAATTTCTGAGTCATAAATTAATCACAACTGACTCTTATTTATGAGCCTAATTTAAAATTTTTAAACTTTTTTTCAACACTTGCGTATGACTCAAAAATTAATCATAATCGACTCATAATTTATAAGTTTGCAGTAATCAAATTTCAAAGTTCAGAAACAGGCTTCATCGGAAAAAAACACCCTCATTTAGCTATGATTTCCGAAGGTTGGATGGCTCTTTTATGAGTCTTTTTAGACTCCTATTGTAAACTGGGAAAATAATATTTATATTTATATTCTAAAAACTTGCATGATTATTTTCAATATGCGAGTTAAGATAATTCTCTTAGTGTATTATTTTTAGTACAATTTCATAAACTTGTGTTTTTTTTTAACAAATTCAGAGAGAGAATTTTAGTGGACGAAAAAGAATAAAAATTTTCAGTAAACTAATAAAACTTTTCTTCATTAAGTATATGAACAATTTGTTAAAATTAATGAAAAGCCCGTACTTTGCATGAAATTATTTAACTTCTTATAATGAAAATTATTCATCAGTTTAATGAACGAGTTACAATAAACGAGTTTTAGTGCAGTACAACCGCATTGCCTCTGTGCAAAAATTCATTAATATCATGCAGAGAATTCTCTTAATGTAAAAACGCTAATTTGTGTAACATTTTCAATTAATTCGTACATTTTTAGAACACTTTTAAGGTAAAGATTCTTGTTTTAAAACAACTAAAAACTAATCAAAATGGCACTAATTAAAACAAATCTATATAAAATTCGAAAAAAAACATTTGGATATGTTTTTTGTGCAAACTCAGATGCAATTTTTAGTACAAATTTTTAAACAGTAGTTGGTTAGAAAATTTGAAAGCTTTCAATTTTAGTACTGAATTACTTTTCCGGTAGAATTTCCAATTGTATTATAATTTAAGCACAATAAGAATAAAGTACTTTAAAAAAAAAAAATATTATAAAGAGGAACTGTTTTTAGAACATTTTAAATTTATTGTTTTTTTTTATTGCAGTCTATAAAAATTTGAATAAATTGTTTACTTTATTAGGGAAATTTTAAATTTGTAGTACTCGATCTACGACTACAAATTCAATAAAAATGTTCACTTTTATTATATTTTTTAGCACACTTTTTAAGAAATTGAACTTAGCTCTTTAAACGAAATTCATTTTTAGTATTTTTTATAGTTTATTATAATTTTAGTACATTGTCAAACAATAAATAATTTGAGCTTTTTGTTGAGTTTTTATGCGACTTTTCCCGAAGAGCCTTTTTATATTTCAAATAATTTAAAAATGTGGCAATTCTTGATCCACTATATAGCCAATATGGGTATCAACATTTTTGTTTTCTGGAGTACTTTAACCCTGCGTAGCAATAAATCTAGTTTTAGTAAATTAAAGACAAGTTTTCATACAAAAACAAATTCATTTTTAATTCTACTCTTTAACCCTTAAACGTGAGATTGGGCAGCTAAAAATACGTATCTCTTTCTTTTTGCTCCTTTACAACATATCCAAAGTTCAATAAAAATTGTGAGTACGGGTCGGGATACCTCCCTTGTTAGTACTAGATACTGAGTTAAAAAAATTGTACGGATATATATTGTACTTTGACTTAAAAAATTAATTGCCCTCTTGATGATATATTAGTAACCAAAGTTGAAATTTTGACAAAATATGAATCCTAGACGGTTTAAAATGTTTTAATATTTTTTGTGTACATTAATTAGTTAATAATGTATAATTTTATGGACACATCTTGATAAAAAAAAATATATACAATTTTTTAATGTTAATCGATTTTAAGAATTTTAGAAAAAATTTGGGTTTTGAGCAATTTTTAAAAATGTCTATTTTTTTAATTATAACATTTATATGTGCAGTAGTATTTTTATCATAACTACACTCAAAAAAGTTTGAAAGTAGAATTTTAAGAAAATGACAGTTTAAAGAACTGAAAATTCAGTGAAAAGGGCGACAAAGATAATTACAGTTTAGATAACTAGATTTAGCTGTTCATAAACAACTAACATATGCAGTAAAAATAACTAAAAATGTCGCAAAATAACTGAGAGGCAATTTACACGAAGAAATTAATTGCAGGTAATTTTTGAATTCTCTTTTAAAGTTGCTTCTTAAAATCATGAACATTTACACGAGCAGTTTTTGCATGCAATTTTTTTAACGCCAATCTTCTTTAATTGTTCATTCGCTGAAATTTAATTTATAAAGAATTGGAACGTTTTACCCGGTCCTGGTACTTTATAAGTAAAAGTTCCACTAGTTCTTTATTCCACATTATTAATTTTTTATTTTACGAAATATTTTCGATACACAACACTTTAGAAGCCGAATACGAATAAAACAAATTAACAAGAATACGAACGATAGCAAACAGAAATGTCAAAAAATATCTTGAAAAACGAAAACCGTGCAATTTTTGCTACCCCGCTTGCTTCTCTACCCCGTTTGCCTACATACAATAATTGCACGCAACATTGCATGCAAAAAATTGCCTCGTGTTAATTGCCTCTGACAATTTTTTACTAAAAAAATTTTGAAACAATTAATAAAATAGGTAAAAACTACTGTTTTTTAATCCTTATTTTTAGGCATTTTAAAAATCTATTTTTTATAGTTACAAAACATTTTGTAAATATTACAGTATTTGTTAGCTGTTTTTTATTTTACTAATATTTAGCAAAATTTTTGCGGATTTAGTAGAGTAATTTCATATTTTCAATTAACTAAAATTAAGCTCAAAATTTGTTAATTTAGCAGTTTAATTTTTGTTGTTCTTATCTTAAGAATATTTAGCATAAAATTTTGCTCATTTTAGCAGTTTTATCTGCAAAGTAATTCTTAACTAATTTTAAGTACCTTTTTCTGCTAAACTATAGGTATTTAAAAGTACTGGGTTGGAAACGGAATTACAACTCCATTTTCTCCAAAATAAGATGTTCAATTCTTCCCTTTTCTTTATATTATTGTAAAAACAATGTCAATAAATTTCCAAAAACCGAGAACAGACAAACAGCTAAAACATTTCCAAAACAAAATAAAAATAAAACTTTTAAATTGCATTTGTGTCTTTTGGGGTTTTAACACAGACACACACTCAGTCAGTCATTCATACACTTTGAGCCAACCATAAAAACAAACATTTGAATGAATAAAACAAAAATCCCTTGCACCTGTGAACGGTCACGTTTGGAAAATTTTTATTTTTATACAACGAAAAAAAAAAGATTTTAAAGCATGGGAAAATCCCACAAAAAAACCCATACATTCTAACAAAATGCTCGCATACATGTACATTTTGAAACCAACACAACCACACATATACTCTCACGAATAAAAATATTTTAATGCAGTCGTAATATAAGTACCAAAAATTATTATAAAGGTGGCCTAAAGAAGATGATAGAGAGATGAATCTGAAGTAGAAATGGAAGAATAATAGTAGTTTATTTAAGTAGTATTAGCGTACAATTTGTTTTACAACCACGTACATAATCAAAGGAAAGTAAAATTTAATGGTTTTTATTATTCCTTCATGAGTTGAATATACTGCTTGCTACTGCTGCTGGGTTTACAATAGAAATGAAAGGAAAAAATCTCATTGTATGTGTGTGTGTAAGGAATATAGAATAGAATATATAAAGTTTTGTTTTTGTTTTCTACTTAATATATAGAGTATTAAGATAGGGCATAGAAGAATATAGAATAAGCTACTTAATTGACATGAAGTTAAATAAAAACCGAAAAGAGCAAAAAAAAAAAAATGACCAAATTAATTTAATTAATTTTGATGAAAACTTAATTAAAATAAAAAAAAAAAGCTAAGTGACACAAACCATAAATTAAAGTTTTTATAGTAGAGATTTTAAAGCAACAAGAATTGTTAAAGAGCTTTAAAAAGTATGCAATTAATATTTTGTTCGCTGAAAAGTATGCAATAGATTTTTCGTTAAATGAACGCATTCAAATATGCAGCATTATTACTAACAATAGCAACTTAAAGTATGCCACGCATTTTTTAACCAATTAATTCAAATCTTACAAAAATTTCAATCATGAAAATTATTTTCTTTTATCGTTCATTATTATTATTTTCTGTTATCGTTTAGCTTCGGCGATAATGTTCGAAAATGTTTAAAATTTATCTCGAAAGCCGATGATCATCGAAAATCGAGTTAATGCTCAAATTATACCTTTTGCATGTTTAGATATTAAAAATTTTAATTCTAGCGGTTTGATTTAGATTTGTGCTTAAATTTGACCTTTCGCTGAGATATATTTTATTTACTAAAAGTTTTAATTAAAGAGGTATTACTTTAGAAGTAGTAATGATTTTCGCTTTGCGAAATTGGATAAAAACCTAACTCCATATATTTTAAATAAATGTATAAGGGAATGCACCCTAGTGTGGCCCTACACCTGGTATTTGGTAAATACAGAAAAAAAAAACTTAGCGGAATATTCCAAATACATCTGCTTATAGGCCAACTCCTTGGACATTTTTCAGCTATAGATCATTTTCTTGTGTCAGTTAATTTAAAAAAGTTATATAACAACCCGTTTAAAAAAAAATTAATATGATTGAACAAAGTAATATATCAAATTTAATATAGAATTATATCTAATTGAAATACAATTTGATCCGAAATTGTATATAAATGGATTATATTACATTGAGTATTATTTGGACTATTCAGTCCAGTTAAAATAAATTTGTTAATTTAAATACATGGGGTGATAGATATTATGATCTTAACCTTTCTATACAAAATCGTAGTAATCTTGAACCCACATTTTAACCCCTAAACGTGAGATTGGACAGCTAAAAAAATACGTATCAATTATTTGTTCTCCTTTATCGCATATTCAAGTCTCATTAATATCGGAGGAAACCCTTTTTGCAGTGCAATTTTGTTTTTTGTTTTTTGGCTTTTGTCATTTTAATCACTTTACTAATTATTTTGTTAAAATGCTATTTTTACTGATAATAGGCAAAAAATGCCATTTTCACAAGATTTTTTGACTATCCGTTAAAAAAAAATTCTATAAAATATTTTCGAGGTGGGATAGGAATTTATTTTCGCAGCCTATTACAGCAATTAAAATTTTAAAATCTTTATTATTTAATGTGATAATACTTCAGAACTTTAACTGTAAATTCCTACATTATTATTTGTTATTAAAATTATACAAAAAAATCTTACGTAGTCGACTGTGATGAACTTTTTGAAATCAAAATGCTGCTTTTGCCTTTCTTGTACTACTTGCGGTAGTTATTCGTGTCATAACTTTTTGTGTGCCATTTTAAAATAACCCTGATTATATCAGTTAAAAACAAAAGATAAATAGTGTATTTTCGCAACAGTTTGTATCACTTATTAGTATTATAAAAAAAACTAACAAAGCATTATTTTTTTTAAATAATAAAAACATAACTGGTAAAAACATTAGTTTTTGCCAATTTTGGCAGATGTTTCAAAAAACTTTTAGTTAAATATTTTCACGTAGTTTTATTAAATATGTTAGTTATTTTTACTGCATTTACCAGTTGTTGTTTTTAGCAGTTAAAACTGCATTTTTGTATATATATATATATATACATTTATATATGTATATACATTTATTTCGACTGTCATTTTTGAATCCTTAGACGGTTAGAGAGTTTTTTGACTTCAAACGAAATGACTTAAATTATATGGAGTGCTATCCGCCAAAAAGACGTAAGTGCCAAAATCTTAATTTAACAGGAGAAGCTTTTTAAAGTTTTCTTTGGTTTATCCGATTGCAATGAAATTTAAATATCGTATAAAAGCCCAAAAACATAATGCAAATTAAATTTGTTTAAGCTACCAAATCTCACATTTAGGGGTTAAAAAAGGAACACATTTCTGTTTGTTTGTTTTTTGTTTTTTTTTTGTGTTATTTCTTGTTTGTGCCAAAGAAAGTTTACTAAACATATTGGATATCAATTAAAGTCTTTTAAATTGCATATTCAACGCTACATAATACATGCTTAAGAATGTGCAGGATTTTGAGTTACTCATTAAGAAAAAAAAAAACGTAACTTGAGGGTTACACGATCAAGTTTTGCCTATCAAGTTTTAATACACTCACACTTTTTTACCAATACACTCACACTTTCTAAAATTGAAACGAACTTGCTTCAGATTTCTTTTTCAAGTGGAGTGTATCAATTTACGTTCAAGAAAACAGCTGATTACAATTCTTTTGAAGTTGTTTTTTTTTCCTTGCTGTAGATCCCGGTTCACACACGGCAATTTTACTTGCGCAATTTTTCTTCAATTCTCCTTTGAACTTGCTTTTGTGTTCACGTAAGAAAAGTTTGTTTTAGCAATTTTCGTATATCAACCTGCAGTGTTGAAAATTGCGGATGACAAAACAAAACGGAATTGGAGTACGGGCAAGTCTGTACCCCCTTCCATTCTCTTTTCCTCCCTCTTCTATAAACTCAAGAATTGGGCAAATAAAATTGCCGTGCGTGAACCGGGACTAGTTCTTAAATTGCTTTCAACTTGCGTGCAGTCTACGTCACAGCTGTCAATTTTTACATATTTTGACAAACAGTATATGTAAAAGACTATCAAGAAAATCTTGATCGTGTGGCTGCAGTGTAAGTGACACTTTGCTTTCATATGCTGTTGTTTGTCCTAAAGAAACTGGCGCTAACGTCTTTTTTGTTTTTGTTGAAATTTGTAACGGTAGTTCCTAGCGTTATGTAATTTTGAGGAATGATGGAAAAATAAAGAATTTCGTCAAAAATCGAAAATCGTACCGCTTAAGTCTTTTGGCATATAGGGCTCGATATATAGGGGTGTTTGGCATAAATATTTTAGATGTATGTACATATAATTCTCATAATGTTTATATATTTTGCTTTTCTTTGGATTTCATTGTAAATTTTCAAAATTCGTTCCGGGTTATTTTTTTTTCTAACCTCAACTATCAAATAAGATTTCCTTCTTAATAGCTTGATCAGAATATTTTTAACAATGACATTTTAAATAATATTCAAATGCTATTCTCTTTCATTTTCCTCTACTTAGGTCTTGCTTTAAATACATCATCATTGACCGGAAGACGAGATTCTTTTGATCGCACCACTTCTGCCTTTAGTCCCTCTGCCATGGATTATACCAACAGTAATGCGGCAGCCGCTAATGCTGTTTCCACAACAGTGGCACAAGCGGCAGCCGCCGCAGCAGCAGCTGCTGCCGCTGCCCGCGCTAAATGGCCCGGTGCGGTAACCAATACATACGGTGCTTTAGGAGCAACAGCTTCAGCAAGTCCTTTAGGAGCTGCCATCACACCGCCTCCACCACCACAATCGTGCCTAATGAATAATCGTGCTCCCGGAGCTGAAACGAAATATCGTCAACAAATGGCTGTGGGTTTGCCACCGGGTGCTGCTGCTGCTCAAGCTGCTGCCGTGGCAGCAGCTGCTAATAATATGTTTGGCTCCAACAGTTCACTATTCTCAAAACATTTAGCTATTCCCGGTAGTGCAGCGGCTGCAGCTGCCGGTGCTGCTGCAGCTGCCGCCGCCGCTGCGGCTGTTTCAAGGCAAACTGCTGCTGGTGGTGTAGGTGCAGCCGCAGCTGCTGCGGCTGCTGCTGCCGCCGCTGCTGCTGGTGGCGCACCACAACCGGGACGTTCACGTCTCTTAGAAGATTTCCGCAATCAGCGTTATCCCAATCTTCAATTACGTGACTTGGCCAATCATATTGTCGAATTTTCCCAGGACCAACATGGCTCACGATTCATACAACAAAAATTGGAACGTGCTACAGCGGCTGAAAAGCAAATGGTTTTCAATGAAATCTTAGGTGCTGCCTACAGTCTCATGACTGATGTCTTTGGCAATTATGTTATACAGAAATTCTTTGAATTCGGTACACCAGAACAGAAAAATACATTGGGCATGCAGGTTAAGGGTCATGTACTCCAGCTGGCCTTACAAATGTACGGTTGTCGTGTTATACAAAAAGCATTAGAAAGTATTTCACCCGAACAGCAACAGGAAATTGTACGTGAATTAGATGGCAATGTCTTGAAATGTGTTAAGGATCAAAATGGCAATCATGTTGTCCAAAAATGCATTGAATGTGTTGATCCTATTGCATTGCAATTCATTATTAATGCCTTTAAAAGTCAGGTATATTCATTAAGTACTCATCCTTATGGCTGCCGGGTTATACAACGGATTTTGGAACATTGCACTGCTGAGCAGACACAGCCGATATTGGATGAATTACATGAACATACTGAACAATTGATACAGGATCAATATGGCAATTATGTTATACAACATGTATTGGGTAAGTTGAAAGAAGTTTATGCCAAATTTTAATAAAGGGAGAAAGATTAATTTTTATTTAATTCTTTTGTTTAATTTTAGAACATGGCAAACCTGAGGATAAATCAATTTTAATAAATAGTGTAAGAGGCAAAGTTTTGGTTTTGTCACAGCATAAATTTGCTTCCAATGTTGTTGAAAAATGTGTTACACATGCTACACGATCGGAACGTACAGCCTTAATTGACGAAGTCTGCACATTTAATGACAAGTAAGTAGATTTAAACGTCCTTAAGCAAAATGTATTTTGTGTATTAACCCATTTTATACCACTCATCGATCTCATGTTAATTTTTTGACGAAACTTGCTAGAAAGATGTAATTGTATATCAATAAGCTTTTTCTGTGGTTTGTTGCACCCTCTAGCGGTGATATTCTCCGTTGCAGATAAATGATTAACGCGGATAAATTTATTATGCATAAACATCTTCTAACACATACACAAATGGCTATTCATGTAATATAGAAAAATGTAACATTTTCCCTAGAAGTGTCGAACATTTTTGAAATTCGACATATATTTTTTAGGCATACGTAGTATGATGTCCCGAATTATGAATTTTTTCTCGTTAGTTCTCAAACGAAGCGTAGTTAAGAGCAAATAACGGAAAAAATAAAAAAAAAATTGGAGGTCATCTTTCATCCCCTAAAAGCGTTCGTAGTGTATTTTGTCCAAAAAAGCTTCGAATTTTTTTCGCAAAATTTGTGTCAAAAGTTGCGCAATGTGGAGTAGATTAAGGAAAGAAAACTACTAAAACTTTTGTAGAGTAATTTTTTCCACCACAGTATTTCAAAGTTTGAAAGAAGTATTAAGAAGTATTTTATTTGATAGCCAACTTCAGACGCTTGTAGGAGATGAAAGATACCATCCAAAGATTTTTTATAATTATTTTACTTAACAACGTGTAACAGATTTTCATAAAAAAAAATTATTTCGTTCAAACTTTGAAAAGCTGTAGTGGACCAAAAGTACTTTACAAAAATGTTAGTAGTCTTCTTTCCTTAATCAACTCGACATTGCGCAACTTTTGACACAAATTTTGCGAAAAAATTCGAAACTTTAATTTTGGACAAGTTGACATCCAAAAACATTTTTTTTCCTGTAAATTATTTTTAAATACGCGTCGTTTGAGACTTAAAGCAAAGATGAATTATAAAAAATTCTGGACATTCTAATACGTAGGTCTATATTTAGACAAAGTTTTATCAAAAAATATACAACAAAAAAAAAAAAAAAAAACAAATGCAGCGAATCAAAATTTACTCTTACATATACTTTCAATTTTAAAATAACTTGCGATAATTTAGTTTAACTGTTAATAATATTATAACGGAAATGGTGATTCAAAATCATACTTGGGAATTTTTCATTGGCGTTGCAATTTAATTGACATTTCTTGTGGACAATGCCAATTGCAAAAAATTGCATTACCATTCCAATGCCAATGCATTTTTTTTTTAAATTGGCATGATTAGGTCAATGGTTGCATCAATGCACAGTGGTAAAATACGGCCAAAACTCTATAATTTCTTTTCCTATGATTTTAAAAAGCTGAAACTTGTATATGAATAAAGCATATACTTTCTTATATGTCACCAAAATGTCGGTTCAATAAATACAGGGGTTGACCAAGTTAGTACCTAGATGTATAGAAAATGTTCTTAAATGTATTAAAATTGGCCTGATATTTGTGCAAACTATTTATAAATAATGCTTGATAATGCTTGATAATGAAAATTATCAAATTCGGTCCATGCATTCAGAAGTTATGTGTAAAAATATAATTTTATGTTTTTGTTCATTTTCGGTAAAACTTTTATTATTTGAGTATAGTTCGGTATAAATTGTTGGTGATAAGAGTCTAGAGTTCCCACATTTTTTGCGGTGATCAAAATAAATTAAAAAAAATAAAAGTTTTTCAGAAAATGTATGGAAACCAAATGAATTTACATCTTAGTACATGGGCCGATTTTGATGAACTTTTGTTTTAAATATCTACTCATACAAATAAATGTTTTGCCGTAAATTAGAAATGTATGTGTATGTATGTATGTGTGATAAGAGTCATTTTAGTGTAAACTGCAGGCGCTGAGTAGGGAAAGAAACCAACATTTTTGTAGGTTGTCCACAGTATTTTCTAGAGTTGCCACATTTTGTGCGGCTATCAATATAATATAATACAATAATTTCAAATCCATAAAAGATTTTCAGAAAATTTATGAAAACCAAATAAATTTTCACTTGGTACATGGACTCACACAAATAAATGTTTTGTCAAAAATTCGGAATGTATATAATACATTTCATATGTATTTTTTGGTACTTTTGTGATGACTACCAATAATTCATTTGCAATTCATTTGCACAAAAATGATTGTAATTAAACAAATGCCACAAAAAGGCAGTTCAAATTTATAGTACTCACTTATGACATTTTGTATTATCTTAGAAGTCTTAATAATTTTCTGTAGCTTATTAAAATTTGTTAGTTTTACTTTATTTTATTTCTTAAAAAGATAATCTTTTGGGTTAAATAAATCGTGCAAAAATACGTAGTCGAAATGAGAAACTGATTTTGATATAGAATCAATTTTATAAAAAATAAACTTCGAAGGATTGTCATATCCTACTTTGTTTTTAAATTAAATTAATTAATTTAATTTTAAATTAAATTAAATTTTTTAATTAGAAAATCGATATAAGAAAAGTTTCAACTTTGATGTATCATAAAATTTAATATAGTCCACTCAGGTGGCTGACTATTTTTATTTGGAATATAAGTTTTCTTTTGACAACAAAATTTCTAAAAAAAATAATTTTTTTTTTTTTTTTAATTTTTAATAATTGTTTATCAAAACGGTTGGATTTAATATATGTTTTTTTTCTCATCTTCTTTGTAGTGCCTTACACGTTATGATGAAAGATCAATATGCCAATTATGTGGTACAAAAAATGATCGATGTCTCTGAACCAACACAACTCAAGAAACTTATGAATAAAATACGCCCACATATGGCGGCGCTACGTAAATACACCTACGGCAAGCACATCAATGCCAAATTGGAAAAATATTTTATGAAAACCTCAAATCCCATAACAACAACAGCCACCACAACACCCGGCTCAGGTGTAATAGTGGGTGGCATAACAGGATCATCAGCCAATACTACAATAGGCATGTCAGTAGCAGCGGGAAATGCCATAACAACAACAACGGCAATAACATCGGCAGCAAATAACGCCACCGCTACAGCAGTAACAAACGCCAATAATATTTTACAACAACAGCAAGCATTAGAAAATGGTATTAATGTAAACTCACCCATGGATACAACTAACGTTGCCAACAACAATGCACTAACAGTTAATGCCACAAATTTAGGACCCATCGGTCCACCCACCACTAATGGGGTTTTGTAAGGAGATTTAATTTTCTTTATTTGAAAATATCTACACATACACAAAAACTAATTTTAGTAGATTAAGTTTAAAAAAAAAAAGTTTGATAACAAAAATAATACATGATAGTTTGTAAGGACCCATAATTGAATGATATATAATTGAAAGAAAAACAAAATCAAAAACAAAAACACATTCAAACACTATAATATTAAAATATGTAGAAAAAAAGCCTACGCTTTATTGATTTATAAAAAAAAAAAAATCTAACGATTTTAAATTGATTAATTAAAAAAAAACAGACTTTTTAAAAAAGAGAGAATTGTATAAAAAAAAATTAGAAATGATTGAGAATTTAAAATTTGTTCGAATGATATTTGTTTATAAGTGTTAAAAAAAACTGAAAATTAAAATACCCAAGAGGACACACACAATTTGTTTAAGTTATTACTGATTAATTTAATTATAAAATTATTTTTTAAGTTTTAATTTTTTCAAAACTTAAAGCATGTTTGAAAAAAACGAAATAAATTAAAAATGTTTTACTATAACAAAATTTAAAGCTTTTTTTATAAGCGCTTCAAAAGGCTTTGCTCGAAATATATACAAAAATTTTCAGAGATAATGAGAATATCAGAAATTTGAAGTCAATTTTTTAAATAAAATTTAAAAGAAATTAAATACATTTTAAAACCAGTGATTAATCACATTAATTTCATAAAAAGACATTTTTTTTTTGGGAAATTTTTATTAAATATTGAAAAAAGTAACGTATTTGATACAATCTGGCATACTTTTAAGTGGTTGAAATACTTCATTTTCTAAACAATTTGAAGAAAATAAGGTTTTGAGATTAATATAAATCCTCTTAATTACTAAAGATATGCTAAGAAATCATTAAAAACTCGGAAACTGCCTACTTTTAGGCTTTTGGACTGTACAATTTCCTCATAATTAAAAGAACATACTGGATTTGAAGTATTTTTCATTACATTTGAAAACTAAAATTAACTGCCCACTAATTTATACTGCTTTAATGTATAAAACCTTAAATTGGTTTAAAAAATAGTCTAGCATACTTTTAGGGGTCTAATAAATTGTACAACTCAGAAATTTAAAGCATTGTGTTACAAGCTCTTAAAAAGCTTTGCTCGAAATATATACAAAAAATAGTAGAAGATTTTTGGAGATATTAAAAAAATCACAAATTTTCAGTAGATTTTAAAATAAAATTTAATACAAATTAAATTTGATTTAAAACTAGTAATCAAATAAAGTGCAAATATTTCATAAAAACGCATTTTTTTTGTAAATTGTTGTTAAATGCTGCAAAACGAAATGTATTTGAAATAATCTAGCATATTATTAGGTGGTTAAAATACTCTATTTTCTAAAAGTTTAAAAAATAAGAGTGAGATTGAAAAAACTCTCTAAGCTACTAAAAGATATGCTATGATATGAAAAAATTAAAAGCTCGAAATTGAAAATGGAAAATTGAGAGTAGCAAAGTCTACTTTTAGGCTTTGGACATATGAAGTTTCCTTTCAATTTAAAAAACTCTAGATATAAAGTCTTTATCATTTGATTTAGGAACTAAAATTAACTAAAACCTTTAAATTAAGCAAAGTCTAGTACACTTTCATGGGCCTAATCAATTGTATATCTCATTAGAAAACGAAAGCATTTTTTATAAGTGTTTAAAAAAAGCTCTACTCGAAATATATACAAAATATTCAAAAAGTTTCAGAGATAAATTTTTAGCAAATTTTAATAGTATTGCAGTTATTTTAGAAAAAGGCAGATTTTGTAAATTTTAGTTAAATATTGCAAAAAGAAAAGTATTTAATATAATCCGGTATGCTTTCAGTTGATTGAAATACTCTATTTTCTATAAATATTAAAAAATATGAATTTGGGATTGAAAAAATCTCCTTAATTACTTAAATATATGCTAAGAATCGTTAAAAAACAAGAAACTGCCTTATTTTCAGTCTTTCCTTAAAATTTAAAACACGCTCGATTTGAAGAATATCTCACTTCCAGTGACAAGAGCTTCATGCATTTATTAATTAAATTTCAGTCCTAGAAATATGCAGCACAATTTATTAGATAACTGCTATTAATTTGGTAGAACATTTTAGTGAATATATTAAGTTTTTGGTGGCGTATTTTAAGGGCTGAAATTTAATTAATAAATGCATAAAGTTCCTGTTTACTGTTCATTTCATTTGTGAATTAAAATTAACTGCCTGCTAGTCTAGTATACTTTTAGGGGTCAAATAAATTGTATAACTCTGACATTTAAAGATTTTGATAAAAGATCCAATAATAATTTTTATACTGCTTATATTTGAAGCTAAATGTTAAAATAATATATGAAACTGGTTTTCCTATACAAAACAAAATTGCTTGCATATTTTTAGGCACCTAAAGATATATATTTTTTTATAATAGCAAACAAGTTTTGAATTAAATTGTAATTAAAGCACGCATGCCAAATTTTATTTATCTACACTTCATTATCTCTGAAATACTCTTATAATTTTGAAAAAATTAAATTTAAAAATTTATTTTGATAATTCAACACACACAAAAAAATCATTCGCTTTAAAATTATCCTTAAAAAAAAATCGTTTTAAAACTTAATAAATTTGAGTAAAAATAATTATATAATGTTTATGTTAATTGTAAAAAAAAAAAATAATACCGAAAAGTTTCCAAATTTTTAGTTAAGCAAATTTTAGCAGAAAAACAAAAATCTGTTTTTTTTTTTATAAGAAAAATAAAAAATTAATTGTAAAACTTTATTGTTTTGTCTATAATTTGTAAGTGTAAAATGTAGATTTCGTTTTTCTGTATTCTCCCCCTAAGTGTTAAGTGTATAAGATTTAAAAAAAATCAACCAACCAAAACTATACAAAATTATTATGTTGAATGTAAAATTTGTAATGTTAAAATAACTAAAAATTAACAACCATATGTAAACTTTTTTTGTAAAAAAAACCATAACAAACAAATTATAAGAAACAATTTTTAAGAATCATTAGAAAAAAGATAATTTTTTACAAGAAAGTCGATTCTTTAAAGAGAAAAAAGCCTTTAAAAAAAGGTATTGACTTAAAAAAAAAGGTGTGATGTATGAAATATTTATAATTAAAGCACTTTAGAAAAGTAAAAACCGTTGAAAAAAGAAGAGCAGCTCTTTGAAAATTTGATACTTTTTGCGAGGAAAAAAAGTTGGATATAAAATTGAAGTGGAAAGTAATCTGATGGAGGCATAAGAAAAACAACCGAAGTTACCTTGAAAACGATAACGTAATATGTGCAATATTGTAAACATTAATTAACTATGCTTTTTAATTTACAATACACAACTTTCAGCCATATATTCATTAACTCTCGTAAACGATTTTGAAACATATAAATAACAAAATCAAAAATTTTTTTGTAAATGGCATAACCTTTAGCTCAAATTTTCTTGCAATATCGTAGACAATATTGCTCAACTTTTTGGTGTTTTGACCTAAGACCTAACATTTATTTCAAATTCTCGTAAAAGTTAATCAACAACAGATATATATCGATTTAAATTTTTTAATGCGATACGCTTTCATTTCTTGTAATCTCGTAAACGATATTAAAACAAGTTGTAGCTATTTCGTAAGCAAAACTGTTAATTAAAAAACCTTTAGGCTCAAATTTAGTATCGTATACGATTTGTAACTTACGACGAGATTATGAATTTGTTTTATATTCTAGAAGATTTTTGCTAGAAATAGATTTCGAAATAAGACAAATTTTATGCTTAATTTTAAAATAATCTCGTATACGAGATAACGCCATTATTGTAAAGATTTGGTATACAAAAAGAATTTTGGTATATTTTATCTTTTATAAGTTTAGCTTAAAATTGCTAACATTTACAAGATTTTGAATATGTTGTTAATTCTCGTAAACTTTTACAAGAAATTGCAAATATAAAAATTAACATAATTTCTTAATCAATTTGTAACTTCGACAAACGTTTTGGTTCATTTTTATGTAATATTATATACGATATTAAATATAAAGAGCATGTTGACTATTCCATAAGTTTACTTTTCTTTACGATATACAATACGACATAAAAAAAAGGAAACTGTTTTGTGATTTACAAAATTCTGTTATTTTTTTATATTATTATCAACTTTTTGCCATAAATTTCAAATGATTAATATATATTAGCATCATTTTTAAAATAATTTTTCACTTGAACAAACTTTTATTGTCATTTTCGACTAATCTTGTTTACGATATTAAGCAATTATTGTAAATGTTTGATGTATAAAAATCTTTTTGACTATTTTTTTTTTTTATAAATTTCATTAACTTCTAGCTAAAATTTGCTTGCAATATCGTATAATATAAAATAGGTTTTTTTGTGATTTACGAGATTTTGAATTCTTCCTTTTTGAATTCCCATTTTCGCATGAAATTTAAAGCTTTTCATAAATCAACATCAGCTCTAAATGAATTTGTAACTTTCACAAACTTTAAGCATAATTTTCCGGTATTCTTGTTTAATATATTAAGCAATTATTAAAAAATGTTGGTATATAAAGTCTAATTTGACCTGTTTAAAAATTGTATTTGCTGTAAGCTCAAATTTGCTTAAAATATTGTATACGATATAAAAAATTTTTTCCATATTTACGAGATTTTAAATTATCACATAGTTTCGCATTAAATTTGTTAAATTTTTGAATCAACATTGTTTCCAAATCAATTTGTAACTTTGAAAAACTTAAAACAGTTATTGCAAAGGTTTGGTATATAAAAGAGGAGGGGGAAATTTGACTTGTGTTAATGTGATAAACTTTAATCTTAAATTAGCTTACAATATCGTATACGATATAAAATTAAATTTTGGTGATCTACAAGATTCTGAATATATTATTTATTCTTGTAGATTTGAGAAAAAATATCCTTATGTTCTTATCGCTTTAGCTCAATTCACATATAATCTCGTATACGATATTTAGGATTTATTGCAGCGGTTTAAAAACATAAAGTAATGAGAAAATTTTCTAAGTTTAATATTCTTTTATTGCTCCAATTTCCGTAAATAATGTTGCTTACGATATATACTTCTTTTTAATAAAATTTGTACGATATTTCTAAAACACTGAAAATATTTACACTTTTTAGATTTATTTATGAAAAAGTTAGCTAAGATTTATATAAAATCTCCTTTACGAAATTTGAGAAATCATCGATATAATTTAATAAATTACTGTATTCATTGCAATAATATCGTATATATAGCCCTATTGGTAAAAACTCGTTACGCTTTAAAAAAGAAATTGTATTGAAATTAAGGATATTTGAATTATTTAATTTCTTGCCGCTTTTTATATAACAAAATAGTTTCATGTCCTAACTAATAGATTCGAAGAAGTTTTCTATGGGTTTGTCGATTTCTCGTAAATATTTTTCTTTTTCGATTCATTATAATTTTTTTATTGCAATATCATATTTAAGCTAATTCATTTTAATAAATTTTATTGCGGGTTTTAAAAAAATCTTTAAATACAATAATAAATTAAAAATACTTTATTTGAATTATTTAATTTTTCGTAAATTCTTTTGTAAACGACTGCAAATATTATAAACTTTTAACTCTAATTTATTTGTAATTTCGTTTACGATATTAACTGCATTTTGGATTCATTTTCTTGAGAGCAATGAAATGTCGTATACGATATACACAACTATCTACTAAAAATCAAAAATCCAGTCATATTACCGATATTTTATATATTTGATATCGTTGGTGACTGTTATATTGTAGACATTACTTGAAAGCTTTTAACAGTTATCTTGTTAAATGTGTTTGAAAATTGTTTGAAAACCTGACGATAATCGATTATAAAAGTTGTACAAAAAATTTTTTTAATTCAAAAGAATTAACGATATTTCAAATCTATTTAAAGGTTCTAATATTATGGTTTTTACAAATGATCAACATTTCTATTTCAAATCCTAGTTTGTATTCTTAGCTATACAGATTGCCTAACAACAATCCACCAACGATTTAAGATTATTTTAATCCAATTTTTTTTTTGTCGAAAAAATATTATCAAATTTCAAAACCCCTTTTTATAACATCTAAACACAGCTGGCTCTAAAAATTCACATCATTTTTTTTTTCTGTACACCCACATTTTTTCATATTCACACATACATATATATAAAAAAAAGAACACACACACACATAAAAACCCCAAAAGCATTCTCATATATAAAACATTGATATCATAACTATTATAAATATTATAAAATATAATCTCTTATAAATATTCTTATAAAATTTAGTAAACAACAAAAATGTAGAATTAGAATTTTAAATTTAAACCCAAGATAAGCGATATGCGAATTTTTATTAAAAACTAAAACACAATATTAAGAATTTATATTAAAACAACAACAAAAAATCCCCATTAAAAAAAAAAGTATAAGAAGAATAACAAAGAAAACAAGATCGAATATGTGACTATACATTTAAAAGAAGTACAATTTTAACAAACTTAACAAAAAAAAATATGTTAACAATATTGACAGTAAAACAAATATTTAACTAATTTTTTCCGCTAACCTTTAGTAAAATAAATAAAGTTAAAAATTTGTCTTTAAATGAAATTTTGCTAAATTTGAGTAAAAGAAATTTAATTTTAACAGTACAAATTTGAACAATTTTTGTAGTTGTTAAATTTTTTTGCTAAAATTTGGCAAACTCAATGTTAATTAAAAAAGAATTGTTTCAAATTCAAACCTTTTAACAATTTTAATTGTGAAAAAAAATTATTATTTTAAAATTGTTTGAAATCTATACACAAAAATTAACAAATTTTATTTTTCTTTAAAAAAATGTCACCATCACACCTCCTTTTCTTTATTTTTAATAACCTGCCCCCACACATCAAAAATAAAATTTAATTTAAAGACCTACAAAAAACCCTAATTTTAAACAACCTGTAAATTTTATTTGTTAAACACAAAAACAAAAATCTGTAAACTCCTGTGTAAATCTGTAATTAGAAAAACTAACAACATTGTTAATATTTTGTTCATGTGTAATTTTTTGTAAAAAATAAAAACCTCAAACAAATTCTGTTAAAAAAAATATTTCTCTTTTGTAAAATTGTAATTTTTTTTTGTTATATTTATATTTAAACTCCTACTCCTCCTATAAGTACTTTCACTATTTTGTTTAAAAAAAAAAAAAAAAAACTATAACTACATAAAACATCCTCGCTTTTATTTAATTTTTTTTTTTTTTGAAGAAAAATGTATAAGTCACTGTTAATTTATTTTATAACTTTTATTTTAATTTACTAATTTTAATTTTAAGCTTAAATAACGTTTAATATTCAGTAATTTTAAGTGATATGATTATAAAAGAAGAAAAAAAAGTTTTGCGCTTTGATTTGATTTTAGATATAAAATTGTATTATTATTAACAGCAACAACAACAATTTCTATATTTTGTAAATCGTCGTTTTATTATAATGAAAATATTGTTTGTAAATTCAAATTTGATTATTATATAAACTATTTCATAATATATTTTACACAAAAATTAAACATAAAAAAAAAAAATAAACTAAAATTTGTTTGGCTTTATTTTTCAAAATTTTTTTGGTTTTGTTAGCGAATTTGTAGAAGGATAAAGTATTTTAGAAAATAATTTTTAAAATTTAGTAGTTTAGTATAAAATGTTTAGTAAATTTGAATCATTCAAAAATGTTCCTGGTTTGTACTAAAACAAATTGTTAACACCAAGAGAATTGAAAAATATTCACTGTTGATGTTTCTAGATGCGTTGGAATTTCAGTGAATAATTTGTTCAGTGAAAAAGTTATTAAATTAGACTGATTCAATGAATTCACTTTGGATTAATTCTTTCTTTTTCACTTTGTAATTTTCTTAAATCGTAATATCCAAAACCTTTAAAGATTTATGATATTTAGTTGATGTACAAGTGATTATTGTATTGGGTTGCGATATTATCACCTCTGTCCTATGTTTCACATTCACTTTGGATTTATTCTTTCTTTTTCACTTTGTAATTTTCTTAAATCGTAATATTCAAAACCTTTAAAGATTTATGCTATTTAGTTGATGTACAAGTGATTATTGTATTGGGTTGCGATATTATCACCTCTGTCCTATGTTTCACATTCCCATGAAAGTGAAATCAATACTACTTTTTGATGCTTTGACTTTCACATACCCATTTTTATTTTCGATTTACTTTCCTGTAGAACGTAAAAAGAAAGCATTTTTTTCCGTACAACAATTTTTAAAAATCATAAGACTGCTTAATGAGTATAAATTTAGCATTTTGACAGCAAACATATTTTGACGATAATTTTTCGACATTTTTCGAATATTATTTCGAATTTTATACATTTATGGGGATTAGAAAGCACTAAATTTCAATTTCATGTGTTTTTTCAAATTCATTCGTATTCAAAAAGTAAGGAAACACAGGACATGGGCGTATGACAGATGACTAAATTAATGATTTGTTGAGATCTTAAAATATTTAAAAGTTACTAAATGTAAATGCTGGCATATATTTCAAGAAATTTAAAAACTTTACTCAAATATTTTTAAAATAGAAGGTCTAACTTAAGAAAAAATCGGTTTAAATATATATTTGTACAGACGTTTTGATTGAGTACAATTAACTCAACCAATCAGAAACTTAAAAATCAAAAGAAAGAGAAAATTTAAATTTACAATGAATAAACCTGCTAGCAAACACGCTTTAAATTTGTGTATCAAAGTGGTTCATCTAAAAAAGCCCTCTTTTGGATATAAAAATTACTGTCAAAAGATATTTAAAAAAATTCTATTAATCTTTTTTAAGCATTTTTTGCATTGCTCCCAAAATATTCAATTACAACTTTTAGGATTTACTAATTTTCTTTAAATTTTTTTTAGAAGGCTTATATTTTCATCAAAAAAATTTGTAACTTTTGATAATAAAATTTTAAATATCA
The DNA here is from genome assembly GCA_021234595.1 of Delia radicum. NCBI lineage: Eukaryota > Metazoa > Arthropoda > Insecta > Diptera > Anthomyiidae > Delia > Delia radicum. The sequence continues at coordinate 68,337,455 of CM037851.1, read as the reverse complement.
AAAATTTGCGTTTTCTTTTTCTTTTATAGAATAAGAACTCTCAAAAACGTATCGAAATTGTGATGTGTTTAATATTTGTGTAGTACGGCTGATTTATTTATAAATGCAAAAGAATTTAAATACATTTTTTAAAAATATTAAAATTGTTAAAAAATTTTTTTTTTTTTTTGAAATAAGTGAATTTGACGACTGTAATTTTGAGCTACGATTACTTGTTTTAAAAACAAAGTTTTACTGTTTTAAAAATGAAATGACCTTATGAAAATTTAACATTTTAAAATTGTTCAATTCTTGCAAATAAAATTGAAATTGAAAATGAAAATGCAAATAGAAAGATTAATGCTATGGATTCCTTTTTTGTAAAAGGTACCAGATTTTCTTTCAAAAACAAAAGGTATCAAAAAAAAACGCTTAATTATAAAAATAGTTAAAAAAATAGTTTGGCAAACTTGAGTACATAAAATACTTAAGTTGTGTAAAATGTAAGATTTTAATAAATTTCTTTGATATGTTTATATCTGGCATGGCATTTTTTTTTGCCATGAAGCCCGTACAAAACTTTTTAAAAGTTTCGAATTTTGTGAATTCTAAGAAACACGGCAAATTTACTTTTCACATATAAAAATTTAGATTAAGGGCAATTTCACCTAGACAGAGAATTTTGTTGGACAGAAAATAATGAAATTTTTCAGTAAATAAACGAAAATTTTCTCAAAATTAATGAAAAGCTTCATATTTTTTATGAAATTCTAAGAAACACGGCAAATTTACTTTTCACAAATAAAAATTTAGATTAAGGGGAATTTTGCCTAGACAGAGAATTTTGTTGGACGGAAAATAATGAAATTTTTCAGTAAATAAACGAAAACTTTCTTAAAATTAATGAAAAGCTTCATGTTTTTTTATGGAACCAATTTTTTAATGAAACTTCTTCGTTAATATTTTTCATACAATTTTATGAAAACTTGCATTAACTTAATGAAAAGTTTCAATCTGCGAACTGCAGTGCGATTTCATTGATTTTATGCAAAAATTCATTAATATGCAGTTATTTCTCTCAGTATTCAAATGTATTCTGAGAATCAAACGGTTTTTTTTTTTACAATTGATTTCAGATTCATTTTTTTTTAATTAAGAAATATAGCTGAATGCTTCCGGTGTTAGGGAAACTCACAAATTCTGAGAATTTTATTTAAAATGGATCGAAATTTGAACTTTTCTATGGAAACTAATATGAAGTGCTAAAAATCACTGCATTATGATTTATTTGTCTAAAATTCTAAATTTCTACGTTAAAAAATACACATACATTACACATTTTACATTTTTTTCACATCTGATATGTTATTGTTTTTTTCTGCGATTTTTGGTTGCCCTGCAAAATTTTTAAAGTGGGAATGAGTGATTATTAAACTAAATTAATAAAAAAAAAAAAAATCGTTGTGTGATTAAAACTATCAGCGTTAAATTGTCTTTAGACATTTTTTAATAAATATGTTATTTACGGCCTTCAGGGTGACGATATGTGTCTCAGCAAACTTAGTAAAAAATTTCAGAGATAATTTGATGTTTAGAGGTCGCTACAAATTGTCATGTAGATTTTATCAATAAATTATGAATCACTTGAACTTTGTAAAATTAACAAAACAAACCGGAATTTTCTATGAAAATTTTAAAACAATTTCAGTGAAAGTAAAAGTAAAAGTGGAAGCACATTAGCCTCACTCAACTCTTGAATATTACAAAAAGACACTAACAAGGAGAGTCCCCTAATGGGTTTGCGCTGATCTTAATGAAATTAGGATATGTGATAGAGAAGAAAAAAATAAAGGACAAGTATATTTTTAGCGGCCCACTTAGGCTGTAGGCAAAATGACTCAAGGAGCAATTGCTTAAAACAAAACGAAAAGCCTCACAAAAAAATCTTTTACAAAATTGGGTTTAATTTCATATGAAAAATAACCCAATTTTTCATGGTAGTTTTTGGGGAATAATTCGTTTTCAATTTTGAGCTGTTTTTCGTTGTAAAAAATCACCCAAAAAATTACAAATTTTACACTTTTACATTTTGGGCAAAATTGTATATGGTTTCAAAATGGGAGAAGTAAACATAAAAAAATTTTAAAACAATTTCAGTTGAAAGTAAAAATCCATTAGCATTACTCAACTGTTGGACATTTCAAAAAGACACTGACAAGGAGGGTGCACTAATTTGGTTTCTCGGATCTTAATGAAATAAGGATATGTGATAGAGAAGAAAAAAAATAGTTAAAGGACAAGTATTTTTTTTTTTTTGCGGCCCACTTAGGCTGTAGGCAAAATACCCAAGGAAAAATCGCCCAAAAACAAAAACGAAAACCACCCAATTAATTTCATATGAAAAATAACCCAGTTTTTCGTTATGAAAAATCACCCAAATAACTTTGCCCATTTAACATTTTGAGAAAAATTGTAGAGGATTTTACATTTGAAAAATATGTATGGCTTGAAAATGGGAGAAGTGAACATAAAAAGCACATGCCATTTTCAAAGAATGTATTATGGTGTGGGGGGGGGGGGGGTTATGTATTAATAAATAGTTTATACGTATTTATAAACTGGAACAGAAAAAAAAATTATAATCGAATTGTTAATATTACTTAATTAAAATATCAAAGATTTTAATAAAAAAATAATTCTTCATGTTTGAACCCTCCTCTTTCGAGTATTTTTTGAAAACTTAAAAAAAAAACGATTACATTGTATTTTTTTAGCACGGAAAATATGTTCATATAAATTTAAGATCCGTAACTATTGTAAAGTACTTAATTTTGATTATTTTGATATAAGTTTGCAAGTCCTTGTGTAGCAAATAGCAATATTCTCTACAAGCTCGACTTCGATCTCGCAGTTTTCTGTATTTGAAATAAATTGGTATGGGTCGGAGAATTGCAATTCGTAGTAGAGAAAATAATTTTTGCCAGTTTGATATTGATCAGAAAAATTTTTTCTATATAGAAGATTTTGGTAACGTGAGGGTCGAAAAAGTAAAATCTGTTTGTCTGGTTGGTACAAAATATTAAAAGACATTTTCCATCCCTGATTAAATACCAAATCCGGACTAAATCATGTTGGATGAAATAAAACGAATGGAGAGATATTATGAAATTCCGGCACTATTCGACCTTTATTTACTAATACCTATTCGTCTTAACCATGATTTAATTATACAAGGTTTGCTACATGATTGTGTTTTTCGGTTGCCCTGAATTATTTTGACAAAATACAGAACAATAATAACCGCTATCGTGAATAAAAAGGGAAATGTTTGTTCCCATGTAATTTTCATTCGACCTCAAGTGAAAATTGGTATCGTGAATTTCCCCTGAAATTGTATTATGCTATTCACGAGTGAATGATTAGACAAAGGGAACACATTTCGAGGGAACTTCTATTCACGATTGGAATTGAGTGCAAAGGGAAAACAGTTCGAGGGAAAAAATATTCACGATAGTGGTGATGATGTAAAAAACTAATGCCGAACTGTATTGCTGCTTTTTAAATGTGTTTTATTAAACATATTTTTCAAAATTAATTAAATTTAAGGTATTTTGAAGGCACAAACCAAGGGTTGGCCACTGTTATCAATTATAATGCTTTTGGTATCGGAGAATTATTATCACGGTTCAAAACTCAGGTATCAAAGTTAACAAATTTCGAGTTAACTTTTATTCACGATTGGAATTGAGTGAAAAGGGAAAACAGTTCGAGGGAAAAAATATTCACGATAGGGGTGAATATTTATGAAATAACAAAACGTAATAAGAAAATAAAATTCGGCCTAAATAACATATTTTCACACGAAAATATTTTGGTTGAATATTTCGCGCTATTTTGAATATTTCGCGCTGTTATTACAAGAATTGTATTGCAATTAAAAAAACTAATATGTAATCTTTAGTGGAATTCTAAGGACATTTGGTAAGATTAGATGAATCAAATGGTGTACTGAATATTAAGTTGGACCAAGTCAACCAATGTTTCTCTATTTTTAAATGTCACAAACAATAGTCCTTGGTAATTGGTCTATGGCCGGAACATTTATACAAAATAGGAACTGTATTTTTGAGACATGGCTTCTGAATTATTTTTTATTCAAACCTACTTTATAAGAGTTTCTTAAATAAACATATGGAAAAGAATTAGTCCTTGCAAGCGGCAAAAACCAAACTTATGCATTGTAAATCGATTCAAAATCGGATCGAAAAGAATAGTCGCCTAATGAATACTGATTTAAATTATAATATTGAAAAAAAAAAAAACAATTTAATTTGCAATCATATATTTTCATTATAATTAATTTAACTAATTTAATTTTTCAAGTCAATTTTCAACCCACCTTTTTTAATATTTAATTAACTTTAAAATTATTGCTCTTTAATTTTATTTTATTAACAAAACATTTGATTTAACATTTTTATTTTTAAGATGAAACTAACTCACTGTTGCATTTTTTTTTTTTTTTATATATTTTATCAAAAATGAAAACTTTCTATTGAAATTTAAAAACAAATAAAATTGTATAAAAAATTCTGTAAATTTTTTTTTAAAGAAAAAAATCAAAATTTTTCTTGTTTTGTATAATTTCTGTAAAAATAAAACCTAAAAAAAATTAAATTTAAATAGACCAAATAGTTATTTTTAAAATAAAAAAAAAATTTTGTTTAATTGGAAATTTCACTAAATTAAAATATGATTTTAAAGAAATTTTCAAAACAAAAGTAAAAAAAAACACTGTAAAAAAATAGTAAATATTTGTATAAAAAAAAATTAATTGAAATTATATGCTTTTTTGTAAAATATGCTGACCAACTTTTGTACAAAATCAAACAAACAAATTTGTAAATTTTTTAAAGTTTTTTAACAATTTTTGTAAAATTTTTGTAAACATTTTTTAAAAAGAAACCTGCAAATAGTAAGTGTCGTGAGTTTTTATTTATTTTAATTTATTTATTTTTTTCCCCTAATTTTGTTAAGTAATATAACTAAATTTGGCCTTATAATATAAAAACAAAAACACGAATTTAATAACAAAAAGAACTCAAAAAATTTGTAAATTTTTTTTTTTTGTTAGAATTTAGGTAAAATACACAAGTTTCTTAAACCAACAAAAACCAGCAATGATGATGTAAATTGTATAAACTTTTTTATTTCTTTTAAATATTTCCTAAAATTTCAAAGGAAAGTTTTTATTTTTGAGATATTAAAAAAAAAATGCAACATTATTTTTAAGTTTATTTAAAAAAACTACATTTTATTTAACAATTTCTATTTAAAGAAAAAAAAACTGTTTAAAACTGACAGTTTTATGTACTGATTATTTTTAATTATTTACCAAACGTTTTATTGTTTTTTAATAATTCATTTATGGTGTGTGTGGTGTTGTATAAAATATTTAAAATATTTTTAAAATAGTTTTCAAAATGTGAATTAAAAATAATTTTAGGAACATTTTTCATATAAAAATAAGATAAAAATTTGATAATTTATTTTTCGAGCGGGATTCCGTGTTACTATCCCGGGCAATGACAATTGGCATTCTCTAGTTCATATATACCAGGCCTAGTTCACTGATACCAGGCCTAGTTCACTGATTCCACCACCTTCATCTTTAATATGGGATTTTGGAAAAGAGCCAAAAGTGTACTAGTGTTCTTAGGGTAAAGAAAGGAGAATTTTCACCATGGAAGAGGAATAAATTTAGGATCAAAAAGGAACGTCTCTTCCTTAATGGCCTGCCAAAAACGATGAAGTTAGACTTGAAGAAAGGAAAAACTTTAATAAGAACGTGGTTTCAAAAGGGCTTAAATGGAAAAAGTCTACCTCTTTATCACTAAGCCAAACCGCTGGAGCTAGGAACTTTAAATTTGGAAAGTAGGCATTCGCTATGACTGACCTTTTGAAAAAGTTAACGGGGTGGGACACAAAGGGGATGTCTCCCTATTAATGTCCTGTCCAAACCCCTTTATACTTATAGTCTGGACTAATTAAGTGAAGATATTCCATTTGGATTTTTGCTGAAATTTTTGATACATATGGGGTTTAACATAGAAATCATTACGCTAAAAGTCTAAAGCGTTAAATAGAAGCATGCACTACCAGATTTTAATTAAATTTCTTAAAAGAGACGTTTTCTTAAAAAATTAGTCTAGTTTTCTTCTAAATATAATCCGACATTTTCAACGAAGTATCGTGTTTTTAAGACAGTAACTAATATAAACTATTTTGTATTTTTTAAATAAATTACGAAAATTAATAGTTTACTACAAAAATAATGATTCGGTAGTTGTTTATTATAATAAGTACTAAAAAATAACTGCTTTAAAAAACTGTTACTATAATGCTGTACTTTTTAGGTCCTTTTTTTTAATAACTACCATAATAATTGATTTGTATTATTTTATACAAAAAAGCAACTACAATCACAGTTAAAAACAACTACTGATTACTGCATAAACAACTGTCAAGTGAAAAAAACAAACTTTTTTTAATTTAGTTATTAACTCTATTGGCGCCCAACGTGGAGGCAAATCGGAATTTTTTTAAAACTTTTTTTATAAAAATGACTAATAAAAAGGTACTTAAAATTATTTTTCATAAAGTTCACATTATTTGAACATTTTTCTATAGAAAATATTTAATAAAATCTTGATATATTGTAATGTAAACAACCAACAACACTACACTGAACGAAAGGAAACATATTTTGTTTTTTTTTTTTTTTAAAGGGGTGTAATTAAAAAAATAACAATTATAATATTTGTCGTATATTAAAATTGATAAAAAAAAAATATTATAAATATTTACTTGTATTAAATGTAGTATACAAAATATAATTAAATAAACATAAACTTATGATAAACAAAATATATAAACAATTTTTAAAAACATACTTTTTAAGAGCATTATATAAACGGCTTGAAAAACAAAAAATAATTAAACTTTGTATTGTATTCAAACCAGTAAATTATATATTATATAAATTTATACAATAATTAGTAATTTTCACCAGCAACTTTCAGACAAAAAACCTTAAAATAAAACAGGAAATTTAAATTTACAAAAAACTTATACTTATTTAAAAAAAAAAAATTGGAAAATTAAATTAAATCAATTGTTTGCAGCAAACATATTTTAATAATAAGCACAACAATATTTGTATTGAAGAAATTTAAACATAAAGAAATGCCCTTTAAAAAAAAGGGGACATTTATTAAAGTAGTAAAAACAAACATAAATTAGTAAAACTTTTTTGTAGCAAGAGTGTTAAATATATACAAAATTAAATAATAAAAAAATTAAATTTTAAAAACAAATAAACAATTTTTAACAGAAATAACAAATAAACTTCTCTTAAATAAAGCAAAATTTTTTTTTTGCACTTGAAATATTTATATTTAAATATTAAAATAAAATAATTTAAATAATATAAAATTTTGGCTTAAAAATATAAAAAACAAAAACAAAAATTTGTAGAAAAAAATATACTAACAAAACAACACAATGCAAATATTTTTGCTATTAAACCCCCATAAGAAAATGAAATTTTCAATTTTTCCAAACAAAAAATTTTTGAATATACAACCAATCCAAAAAAAAACAAAAAAAAATATAAAAAATGTAAATTTTCATTTTTTTAAAACCGTATAACATTTAAAAATAAAAAAATACTAATGTAAAAAAAACACAATTTATAAATATTGAATAAAAATTATATTTAAACAAAAAACCCTTATGTAATTTTTTGTAAAAACTCATAAATACACTCACAAAAATAACATTTTTTTTAAAAAAAAATAATGAAACTAGTTTTCAAAAAACACACACACACACACATTTGCTAGAATGAAAAACAAAAAATAAATATGAAATAAAAATATTGAAAATAAATAAAAAAAAATCAATTTTTAAAACAATTTTCACAATTTTACAAAACTATTTGACACTCTCTCTCTCTATATAACTCCCTTCTTAGTCTTCACCATTTCATATATAATTTTTTAAATATTTTTCCTAAATTCATTATTGTTTCTTAATTTTTTTTTTTTTTAATCCATCTTAGTTTTATAAGCCAAGTTATTAATTTTAAGAATTATATTTTAAAAAAACACTGAATATTGAAAAATTTTCAAAAATTGTATGTCTTTGTAATTTGTTTGTAGTTTTTAAGATCTTTTACTTTTTCATTTTTAACATTTAATTTATATATAATATTTTTAAAAGAACAATGTATACATGTTTATTTTTCTTAGTGTAGCTACTTTCCTTTATATTTAAACTAAAAATATTATTATAAAATATAAATTTATTATTATGTTTCTCATTACAATTATAATTATTATTATTATTATGAATACAACAAACAAAAATGCATTAAAAATGATGAAATAAAGAAAAACAAAAAACAGATTTATTATGTAGCAAAAAAAAAAAAACAGAGTGCCTTTTTATTTTAATAAAGGGATCAGGGTAATTGAGCGAAAAATTCAACTTTAGTGTCGAATCGATTTTATATAAAGGGTGATTTTTAAGAGCTTTCGGATTTGATTTAAAAAAAATCACATACAATTTAGAGAAATGTATGAAATCTTTATTGGAGTCGATTGAACGATCAATATAATTTAATGTTTAAAGATGATTTCAGGTAAATGTTGACCGCGGCTACACCTCAAATGATTCATACAAATGGTTCATGCCAATTTTGGCATACTCTCTCAAACGTATGTCGCGAATAAATTCTTCAATATTAGCTCCAGTGCGTCAGCTGTTGCGGGCTTGTTCCTATAGACATTAGCCTTATCATAGCCCCAAAAAAAAAAATAGTCTAAAGACGTTAAATCGCACGATACATCACCCCTGTTGGGGCTTTTAAATCAGAGCGAAAGTGAAAATTTTATAATTTTTCGGTGTTCTTGCGATTAAATCAGAACGTTTTTCCCTATTTTTTTATTCGTTTTAATTCGTGTAAAAAAGCCTGGTCGAAAGTAAAACGAATGCCATTTTTTTCTAATAAATTACAATTTAGGGTCAAAAATGGTGCTTAATATTAAAAATTTAGAACTTTTTTTTACTTATTTCTGATTTTGTTGTATTTTTGGTTGTATTGTTTATACTGTTTTAAAAAAACATATTTTTTTTTGTTTTGATATTCTAGAAAACACTCAAACAAATTGACAAGAAGGTTAGAAGAATTTCTTAAAAGCATTTTACTTTAAATATGTTCTTTATTTTCCATAAAACCGTATGTCTTTTGCACTTCGATAATAATTTCGAAAAAAATTTGAGGTTTCGAAAGCTTTTTAGGATTTGAGAACAACGAATTTAAATTTCGTGTGATTTCTCAAATTCGTTCTAATTACAAAACGTTCTTAAGTAGGGACATGGGCGTATGCAGTCAATTCACCGGCCCCAAATTGAAATAAACTGTTCACCGAATTCTCACATGTCACTCAAGTCCAGCTCTTCCATTTTGTGCAAAAAAAAATTGTAGTCATCGCACGTTAGCGCTCGCCATTCACAGTAACGGCTATGCCTTCGTCGTCTTTGAAAAATTACAGTCCAACGATGCTACCGGCCCATAATCCCCACCAAACATTGCATTTTTCGGGATGCATTGGCAGTTCTTGCAATGCTTCTGGCTGCTCTTCACACTAAATACGCCAGTTTTGCTTGTTCACGTATCCATTCAACCAGAAATGATCTTCTTCGCTGAACACAATTTTCCGATAAAAAATTGGATCTTTATCAAACTTTGCCAGCGCACTAAAAGTTAGCCACTGTGTTACGTCGTTTGGCTTCAATTCTTGCACCAGATGTATTTTAAAAGGCTTTACACCTAAATCCTTCCGCAAAATTTTCCACGTAGCGGCGAACCGATAATTCCTCTGTCAGCACTACACATATGCGTGTTGGTGCGAAATTTAGTCACAAGATTCCGAGTAGCCGCCTCAGAAGGTCACACAAACTGACCATAAGTTGGAAGAATTGCACGATGTACTTTCTTAACCGAGGATGAATCCCGGTTCACACACGGCAATTTTACTTGCACAAGTTTTTTTCAATTCTTCTTTGAACTTGCTTTTGTGTTTACACAGGAAAAGTTTGTTTCAGCAATTTTTGTTTTCTTTAGTTCGTGTTGAAAATTGCGGATGGCAAAACAAAACGAAATTGAAGTACAAACAAGTCTGTACCCCCTTCCATTCTCTTTTCCTCCCTCTTCTATAAACTCAAGACTTGTGCAAGTAAAATTGCCGTGTGTGAACCGGGACTAATAAAATTTAATAATCTGCAAGCGTTGTTCGTTTGTAAGTCGATTCATGTTTAAATTATAGACCAAACTGAACATGTTTAACAGTAACATGTTACACGAACACAGCTGAGCTGCCAAAACTAGTGTTGACAAAAAGAAAGTTGCTAAAAATTCACCCTTAAGTACACACAAAATGTCTGTCTGATTCAATATGTTATTTATAATGAGAACAGATTTCTTGGGTAGGAACCCCGATTGATTTGAAATTTAACCCAATTCTTGTCAGTCCAATCTGAAAATAACTCATTAACATACACAAAGTTTCGTTTTCCAAACATTACTTTTATACGGCTATATTGTTTTTAACTGGATTAAAATAACACTGTGCTACACAGAAAACTCACTCGTTAAATGACCTAGTGAAGGTTGTAAGTCTAGCTGAGTGTATTTATTAAACCTCTTTTTAACTGGATTGAAATAAGACTGTGTTTTTATCTGGATTAAAATAACACTGTGTTTTTAACTGGATTAAAATAACACTGTGCTACACGGAAAACTCACTCGACAAACGACCTAGTGTAGGTTGTAAGTCTAGCTGAGTGTATTTATTAAACCGGTTTGACAAGTTGCGTTTTCCCTTACATTTTCGAGATAACAGTACGATAGTATTTTCTGTGACTGGCGCCCTTGTTACTCACAAGGGAGGTATCCCGACCGGAACTCCAAGATGTTAATGAACTTTGGATATGTTGTAAAAGAGCAACAAAATACGTATTTTCTTAGCTGCCCCATCTAATTAAAAAGTACGGTTAAAAATTAATTTGTTCTTACATGAAAACTTGTCTTTAATTTCCGAAAACTATATTTATTTGTACGCAAGGTTAAAGTATTCAAGAAAAAAAACATTTTTATACCCATATTGCCTATAAAGTCCACCCAGAGTTGCCTCATTTTTAAATTATTTGTTATATAGGGGAAAAAATATCTTCGGGAATAGTCGCATAAAAACCGTACTATTTCGAATATCGGAAAAAGCTCAAACACCACCTCGAATAAATTAGGCATTTAAAAAGCAGCAATACAATTCGGTCTCAGTCGTGTGTGTGTCTAATATACTGAAAAAATTCTTCAATTGGTTGAAATATTGGTAAAAAAAACAACACTGGCAAAGAATTTTGCGGGTGGTACTGACACAAAACATGCTTTGCAAACAAAATAACAGAGTAGTATTTGGAAGATGACAAAGCCAATTGTGATAATATTTTGTTGTTGTTTTTGTTTTTTCTTTGATATTTTAAAAATTTTGAATCACCTAGCTCCTAGACGAGGACAAGAAATTCTCATTGAGTTTGTGATTTAACATAACAAATATCTCTAGAAACTCTAATAACAAAGTCCCTTGAAGATTTCCTTGGGCAGGAATGAAATCCGGAAAGGGACAAGCCTACAGCAGATTGTTTTCACAATTTGTTAAATAAGTTTTGAAACTTTAGCACATTTAATAACTATAAAAAAAATGTTTCCTAGTACAATATTATTTTTAAATTTGGTAGTTTTCAACACGGTGGGTTTTTACCAAAATAGCAGTGGTTTGCCAGTACTTTTTTTTTGTAAGGTTAGCAATTTCTACCTGGGTAGTAGTTACTTTTAATAGAACGAAAAAAACGTAAAATGCGGTAATTTTTGACCTCATTTAGTAATATCTAAACATGAGATTGGGCAGCTAAAAAACCACACGTGTCCATTAAATTTTTATTTTCTACAACATATCCGAAGTTCGTTAAGATCTGCCGGTCCTCCCTTGTTAGTAATTTTGCATCCGATTTTAAACTGTATTTAAAAGAAAATGATCTGATCTTTCACGGTTATAACGAACGCTTGGAGACGGACATTTAGTTCGTTATAACCGGCTATATGCGTAGTGAACCAAAAATTAATAAAATGACAAGATTTTTTCTTAAATTCTCCTAATTTTAAAATTTTTGTGTGTAATATTGAAGCAATGAAAAATCGCCCAATAATAAAAACGAAAAATCATACAAATGAAAAATTACCAAAAAGAAACGAAAAATGGCCTAAAAGAGAAAAATGTAAATTTCACACAAATAGAAGGAAAAAGGTCCAAAAATGTTATGAAAAATCACTCAACTTTTTGTGTCATATTTGCTTATTTTTAAAATTAACTTTTCATAGCAAGGTAATATAAATACTTGTATGTGTGTGCGCCCCGGTAGGCTAGTTGGTAGTGTGCTGGCTTATCAGTGCGGCGGTCGTGGGTTCGATTCCCACTAGAGGCACTGGTCTGTTTTCGCTACAATGCGCCGAAGGCCATAGTAGCAAGTGCTCGGTTAGTGTAATAGAATATAGTTTGTAATTGTATGATTAATTAATAATAAAAAAAAAAAAAATACTTGTATGTTAAAAGCTCAGCAGTATGGGCATTGATATGATTCTATCAAGCTTTGTGCTTGCAATTTCAGTTTGCATAGACTCAAATTGGTCGAAATTATCTTTGTTTTTTACCCATTAATACAAATATGAAAGGAACATCTTTATTTAAACAGAAAACAATTTAAAAATAAATTTAAACAAAAGGTAAGTTAAGACGTTATGTGGGAAACAACAAAAAATGTGTCAGTTAACTATATAGTCCCAGTTAGCAGCTAACGGGAGATTGTGAAAATTATGCTAAGTCATATTATTACAAGTTTTCAAGTCATATTATAGTTAATAAAATGTTTGTTGTTATTTTTGAATTATTCAGTGGTTTGGCCAGCCCGCCAATTGAAATTTCTGAAAATCCCGTCTAAGCACTTGTCTATACGGGAAGTAGGAATCCACATACCAAATTTCAAGCTCCCTGCTGAAGAGGTTTTCCAGGCCGCCAAGATTGTGACTTTTCTCCATTATGCCCCTCCCCGTAGATGTTCATAAAGATCCAGCCTATGCGCTTAGGGTACCCACATACCAAATTTCAAAGTCCAATAAGAAAATATCTATAGCGTATAAAGAACCCTCACACAAAATTTCAAATTCCTAGATTAAACTGTTTAACCAGGTCGCTAAAGGGGTAGGACTTTTCTCCATTTAAACCTTTATTTTACCACGTTCCTGAATAAAATTCTAAAAAGTATTATATCAGTAAGTAATGTCTTAGTCGAAGGAGCACAGATGCAAAATTTTAGCATTCTGGTCAAAGGGGAGACTCGTTCCCTTTTGCCGCTCCCCGTATGAACTTCGCCAGAAGAGTCGATGTTGAGAACAGTCAGTAATGTTATTCTTTTATAAATATAGATTGCGGAATTATTTGCATGCGTGGTAAAAAAACAAGATTTAGTTTTTAACCCATTTTATACCATGCATGGGTTCTGTGCGAATTTTTTTTGTCAAAACTTGGTAGGAAGATATTTTTGTTTCCCAGTATACATAATCGCTAAATTTTGTAGCCTAATCGCGCCGTTTAGCGGTGGTATAATTAATTTAAATTGAAACTTTGACCATTTGTACGCACTCAAATGGTTAATATTTTTTGAAAATCTAATTTTTATATATTAACAAGGTAACATCCAAAAAAACTGCACAAATTTTTGATTATTGTTTACACACTAATTTTAAGAATTGTTTAAGAATATTGGTAAGGGAATGTTCCAAATTGCGGTCTGTTCCATAAGTTGGTTGTCAAAACTGCCAACTGTCATCGAGTTTTAATTTCGCCATCACTATTTTAAAAAAGTTTCGACTTAAAGGCACAAGTTTTTCTTTGTTTTATTGTCTCTTTTCAAAAAAATAACACTTGCGTATAAGATGAGGACAGTTGGTTCGATACCCCGCATATTTCGGGGACAATTTTGGCCGTGTCGCTAAAGTATGCGCTGTGCATGCATATATATATATATATATATGTATGCACAGCGCATAGTCTAGAGACATTTATTCATTCCCCCGCATAGTTTAGGGACATTTGCTTACTTTGGGGACTGTCCCCAAAGTTTTCGCGCCTTTTCATACAGCTAGCGTTTAAGATGAGGACAATTTTTTCCATACACCGCATATTCCGGCGACAATTTTGGGCGTGTCCCTAAAGTATGCGCTGTGCATACATATATATATATGTATATATATATATATATATATATATATATATATATATATATATATATATATATGAGCTCGAAGTTAAAGATTACAAAAACTCTATAGATTATTTGCTAGGGCAATATCCTAATAAATAAATATAGAGTATGGCCTCGAACTTGAATAATTTGAGTTTGTCATATTTTATTTTTTTGTTTCGTTTCTAAAATTGCTGCATTTCTCTTCCTTTAAAAGATGCCATCATTAAGACAAAAATTGTTGTAAGCAGTTGAAAGATAATTTTATTATGTTATATTTAATTATTTCTATATATTTTCAGATATTAAATTAAACCATGTCGTTAATGTATGAGTATATTTATATTTTGTAACTGATTGAAAATAATTTTTAAATAATTTTTAAAAGAATTTTTAAAAGTTTAAGATTTTCAGCAAATAAATTAAATTAAAGTATTATTTTTCTACAAATTTGTTAAGTTTTTTTTAGTCTACTAATATTCAGCAAAATTTTTATTAACTTTTAGCAATGATATTTTAATTTTTAATCAACTAACTGTTAGCTAAACTTTTGATGAACCTACTTATTTTGTTGCTATAAATAGCAAGCTGATATTCAGCATAAGATTTTGCTGACATTAGCAATTTTTTTGCAAGCACCCTCTTGAATAAAATTTTGCTGTCTCAGCTTTACTAACTTTTTTTTAGTGTAGCTTAAAATTTTCATAATTTCATGATCAGAACTTGTATTTAAGTGCACTAAAAAAAAGTTTGCAAAGTCGGCAACATTTTTTGCTGATAGTAGCAAAATTTTTTGCAAGGATCTTCCCAGTAAATATGTTGCTGACTTTACTGTAATTTTTAGTTTAGTCTAAATAGTTCTATCCTTTAAAATAAAAAAAACATGCTCTAGCTTATAGAGTTCAAAACTTATTCACTATCTGGATCCGAACAAAGTGAAACGTAATCTTGTTCTGAGTCGGCCCCTATAACATACTGATCATTATCCAATTCTGATGAAAAATACTGGTAAAAGAATGGATTAAGCTGCTGTATCTCTTTTTGTCGAAAACCACAAATAAAGAATTGTGTTTTATCGGCACCTTCAATGAAATCATTTATCAAAATTCTTTTCAAATCATTTTCAATTGAATTAATTAGTTTAATCATATCATTAGCCATGACCGGTAATGGTAAAATATTAAATGATTTTTTAGGATTTTTACGAACCAATTCGACACATTTCTTTAGGCCATAATAAGGTTTTATATCTTCATTAACTCTACCAAATATCATATCAATTGTATCCGTATTTGAAATATGCTTAAGTTGTGAAGAAAAACTACGAGGAAACGGTGGACCTTTATCGGTAGATCTAAAAGATTTTACTTGATCCGGAACACTATATACTAAAACTGTATTATCATCCAAGTGATGACATTTTGTTGGTTTTATCATTTCCAAATCATCATCATCGGCATAGTCCATATGTATTAAACCGCGACAGGCATTATAGGCAAATATCTTTACAACATTCTTTAGGGACCCATTTGATAATATCCGTTTAACGATATCGGTATGAATGTCTAATTGACCATCATAAGTATAGATGACATTATTGGAATTACCATGTGACATCATAATAAATAGAAAATTTTTCAAAGGATAAAAGTCTTTAGTTTCCAAATATTTTAAAATTTCTAATAATTTCTCTTTGCTGCAATCTTCTATGGGTATATAAGGTATTCCGGATATTTTAAGAGCCCGTATTAAATATATAAAATCAATTTCACTACCAGTTCGAATTTGATCTGTAAAATAATAATTATTAATTATAATTGCCAATGCAGGATTTATACTATAGAAATATAGATCAGCATTTGTTGAAGTTGATATAATTTCTAAGTCGATTTCAATTCTTTCCTTTAAAAGTTCTTTTAAAATTCTTTGCACTGGCTTTTTATGATCCTCAAAGATACGATTGAGTAAATTATTAATTTGCTCTCCAGCTAAATAATTTACACGTGTAAAATATTGTATAAATATCGAATTATCTAAATTACTCCAGTAATAACGGCGATAATCCCTCAAAGACATGTTCATTTCTTTAATTTCACTATTAAACATGGTACTCGCATTAAATATTTTATCATCATTCGCTTTGGGATATAGTTTATTACGAAATGAATATTTATTAAAAAATTTCCAAAATTGTTTATTTACTCTAAGAATATTGGAGGGTCGTCTTTGTTTTTGGATTATATGATAACTGGCCAGAAAAATTTTTGGTTTATATTTTAAATATTTATTATGTTTAATAGTAATCCATAATTTATATAATACTCGAGAGCGGCAATGACAATTCATATTCACTATGATCATTATGCATGAGTGTCCAATGAATTTCGAAGTTTTCAGTTCCTGATAAATTTGTAACAAAGTGGCTTGGTGTATATGATATTTACTTTTTGGTTCATTCGATGTTAAATCTTCTAAGATTTCATCCATTAAGTAAATCGGTAAACATTTATTATCCTCTTCGGACGGATGTTCATGACAGTTAAGAGAATAGACTTTAAATTTTAGTCCACAATTTATAAAACGTTCAATAGTTGTTATGAAATTCATTGTAATTGCAATAAATTATAATATAAACAATTTATGTAGTATAGAATTATTAAAATTAAATAAAAACCATATTTTCTCTTTAAATATTAAATTGATACTAAAATATTTTGCAAATATGTATAACGTGCTCACTATAAATATTCTTATCTGAATGCTACAAAAAAAGTAAAAGTGTTGAAACAGAATAAAAGCGAAACGAAAAGTTAGATCGTTCGGCAACGTTTTTTACTAACAATTTCGATAAAATTGGAAAATTGTGTTTATTTATCAGAGAAGAAAAAAAAAGCAAAATTCAATGTATTTAAAGCAAAAACTGTTGTAAAAAAAGCAAAAGTAAAAGACTTGGAAAAAATACACTTTTTAAGAAAAGTTTGAAATTGATGGAACAATGTGGTTTTATAAGTAAAAAAAAGAGCATTATAAGTCCAAAAATCTAAAAAAAGCTAATGCAACCCAAAAAAATCATAAGAAAATCCAATTTTACAACTCCAATAGAAGCTAAAAAGCACAAATGGGTAAAAAAAACACAGGGATGGCAATCAATACCGCTCTCGAGTGAAAACCCTTTCAACCGACTATCGTTATCACTAAATTACAGTTACGAAAATAATTGAAATATGTTATCCGTAAAATACCATTAATGATATACCTAAAGTACTAATAACCTTAAAATACCATTACTGAAATAATCTCAAACGATCACAAAAAATAATCGCTGCAAATACACTTAGATGTAGGTAAACCCCACTGCAAATGTAATTGAAAACAAATGAAATTCCATTTAAAGAAAGGACGACTTACATTACAGTAAATTCAACTAACATTGTCATTTGTTTTTTAATGTTCAAAAAATAACTAACAATTGTAGTAAAAATGTTCTACAAATGACTGACATTTACATTAAAAATAAAGAAACTGCTTAACAGTCCAAACAACTACATATTTTTAAGGCAGAAGTTCCCTGAGTGTAGATATATTTTTCCAAAGTCTGATCATAAACCAGTCAGAATTCGGGCATAACGGCACTGAAAATATGAGTGTGCATTGACAATACCTGAATAACTATAATAAATTTACCGTTAACATATATATATATAAATTCCTGGGATTCCTAGTTGGAACATAGGGCCAGTAAACATACCGTTACTGAAATAACTTAAACCACGTTATCCTTAATAATTTAAATACGGCTAACTCTAAAAACCCATTAACAAAATAACAAAAATATCATTAGCAATAAAATACCGCTAGCAAAAAAAAAAAAAAATAGCGTTACCCTTACCAATAACCGCATCGAATTGGTTACCATCCGTACACTCAGAGAAATAAACTTGTAATAATAGCAAAAAAGGTGCTAAAATTTGTTAAAAATTATCTTGCAAAAAAAACTTCTCAAATTAGCAGATTTTTTTTTTACTAAATATTAGTAATAAAAGAATAGCAAAAATAAATCTATTGAATTTACAAATATTTAGATATATTTCGGCTAAATTTTAGTTAATTGAAAGTAACAAAACAATCCTCTAAAATCAGCAAAAACATTAACTAAATATTTGTAGATATTTTTGTATTTGTCACTTTATTATAATAGTTTTTGACATTCGACGAAAATTATATTAATTACTCAATATATAAAAAAGTTTTTTTTTTTATTAACCACAAAAGTATGATTAGAAATTAAATACAGGTAAAACATATTTGCTCATGTGTTTTCAGAAAGATTTTCGGGTTTGCACAGAAAAAATCTTTGCAAACAAAGTTTTAATTAAACTTTTGTTTGATTTCAAACTTATACTATGTTTCCACTTGTTTTAACCAAAACATGTGCTTTATTAAAAAAAAAAAATTTAGGGAAAAACATGTACTAAACATGTTTTATTTCAAAACACGTTCAGTGGAAACGCAACCAGTGAAGGTTTCGACGCAACCAGTGAAGGTTTTTTTTATATTGACTACGCAGTTAATTAGTTAAGTATGAATATGGTACACACAAAATTCTAGTTTTTATAACCCATAATGACAACAGATTAAAAAATCGCCAAAAGTAAAAAGATCACCAAAATTAAAAAAAAAATCGCAAAAATTTATTTTTTTTTCTTTATTTTAATTGCAATCTATCTCTATACATTAAGACAATAAGCAAATTTGATGACTGTTTAAAAATGACATTTGTAGATATACTCATATGAAGTACAACTATAAGTCCAAAAAAAAAAAAAAAAATAATATTATTTTTTTTTTTTCTTTTTTGATTTTCACAAAAATATACATTTTGAATGGACATAATTAAATTTAAATTTAACTGTAAATTTAAATAATTATTTACATTTATAACAAATATTTTACAATTAAATTTTTTTTTTAATTACAAAACACAAATAAAAGTTAGCAATGCTAACAATTTAAATGTGTATGCAACATACAGATAGATAATACGTACTTAGCGTTAAATAATAAATAAATTTGAAAAGGCATTTTCTAATACTTTTTTAACTAGCTTCGGAAAGGAAGGTCTAAGATATGACATCTCTTCAGTCTCCTAATTTCGTCTGTTTCGTCTAATAAAGCGATAGCCAAGGGGTTTACATGATTGCTTAGTCTATTTAAATACTTTTCACTATAATATCTGATAACTTCTTTAACTGTTTGAGTTTTGAGATCATTATGGATAGCCTCGTTTGTAATATACCATGGTGATTGGACTATAAGTCTAAGTGTCTTGGACTGATATCTCTGAATTATTTCGATATTAGAATGGCTTGCAGTTCCCCACAGTTGAATTCCGTAGGTCCACACTGGTTTTAAAATTGATTTATAAAGCCTTAATTTATTTTCAATATAAAGTTGAGATTTTGGACCAATCAACCAGTAGAGCTTTTTATTTAGTATATTTAAATGTTGACGTTTAGCTTTTATATGCTGCTTCCAAGTTAGTCGACGAAAAAATTTATTTAAAAAAAAAAAAAAAAATTTATTTAAAAAAAAAAGATTAAATAGTAGAAATCGCCAAAACTCAAATACACGTAAAAAGTTTTAAAACATCGCAAAAATAAAAAATCTTTAAAATTTAAAAAAGCGCCAAAATAAAAAATTGTTAAAAAAAAAATATTTTCCAGATAAGGACGTTTTAAACTTAATGGTAAGTTTTTTAAATTTTAGAGATTTTTATAAATTTTTAGAGGTTTTTTTTTTTTTTTAGTTTTTGCATTTTCTGCTGGCGATTTTTTCATATATGAGAAATTTTTCACATTTTGGGAATTGTTTTTTTAATTTTGAAATTTGTTTTCCAATTGCAAATTTTGTTTAATTTTGCCTATTTTTTTAATAAATGTTTTATTAATTTTGACGATTTTTTAAATTTTGGCGTTATTTTTTTTATTATAGCAATTTTTAAAACTTTGGCGGTTATTTCTTCAATTTTGACGATTTTTTTTTTAAGTTTTGACAATTTTTTTATTAACCAATTTTGGTTTTTCAATTTTGACGATTTCTTAAATTTTTGTATTTATATTATTTTTACATTTTACCGATTTTTACGTTATATTTAAAATTTTTGCAGATTTCAACGATTTTTTTTTATTGTGGTGATTATTTTATTTTAATTTTAGGGATTTTTTTTACGAATTTTTGGCTATTTTTTTTTTTTTTTTGTTGTAGTTTTAAATGTTGCTATTTACTCAAATTTTTTATAAAATTAAAAACAATATTCAGTTAAATTTTAAATATATATTTTAACTGATACTAAAATTAATTAAATAGGACCAAATTCAATTAAACTTTTACTTGAATTAACAAATATTTAATTTTTTTTTTTTTTAATTTAATTGTTTTTTCTGTGTATTGTGCTTAAAATATTTAAATTAAAATAGGACAATATTCTGATGGCGAAAACATGAGATCAAAATAAAAACTTATTCTACATTACAAAGCTTTGCTTGATAGTTTTCAAATGTTAATTTGTTTATTAAAAAAAGCTTCGCGTTAATTCTGTTTCGGCATTAATGAAATTTCAATGTTTAATTTTTACTAGATATGGGCGTATGGAATGTTCGAACAAAAATTTTTGAGTATAAATTGTTTGCACTCTCACTTACTCACAATCAATGAGATACATTAGAGTGGGCATAAATTATAAAAACAAATTCATTTTAAAATATTATTTTGCAGTAAAATTGTTCTACACTAATAGAAAAAAATAATTAACGTTTTTGCTAAAACTGCTAAAAATTAGTTCGAAATGAAGTTACAAGCAAAACTGATCAAATTTTGCAAATTTTTTGCTAAATATTAATAAGTTAAGAGTATTCGTTAGTAAAAATAAATCCGTTAAATTTACAAAATTTAGTTAGTTGGAAGTAACAGAATTGTAGTTATATCTTATCAAAAATTTAGTTAATTGAAAGAAACAAATTAATTTGTTAAAATCAGCAAAAAAGTTATTTAATATTAGGAGACAAAAAAAAGTTTCAATAAAAATTAGATTTTTTTTTAGATTTTTTTATGCAAATGCAAAAATCTGCCCTTCTAACATCAACAGTGTACAATTTTATAGCAAATATTTCTGTTGATTTCAGCAAAATATACTGTTATTTGCATTGTACAAAATGTAAGGTAAGTATTAGGCCGCTTCTTCTTTTTAAAATCGTCGAATATTTGACGCAACTCCCCTGGGTTAGAATAAAATTCATGAAAAAAAATATTCCTTAATTTTTTTAAAAATTTTCGAAAAAAATAAGCGTGCCAGACTGTGAAAATTTTTACAGATTTTCGAAATTGACATATTTTCATAAAAATTGTTTATTCTAAATAATTCAAAAAAAAAAATAATATTAAATTCAAAAAAAAAAAAATAATAATAATATTAAATAATATGCAATTTAGCTGCATTAGATTCGAGGCCATACTTGGGTGTGATCGCTAAACGGTCATGACTTGGTAATGTTACGTTTGTAATGTAAGATGAGCGCAGGTTTGATTCTTACAGCCGTAGGTTGTTGAAAAATTTATCATATAGAGACAATCTGGCAATTATAAATACACAAATAATAATACAATTTAAATGGAAAATCACTGATGACGCCTGTCCATAAAAAGAGGCAGAAACTAGTCTAGTCTGATTTTAAAATTAATAGTGTTTATAATTTTTAGAGAAAAACGTTTATTCTTCTTCTTAACCTCAACATTTCTATATTAAATTTTGTTTGCATTATATTTGACCCTAAATACTCAAGAAACAAATATTTAGTTATTATAAAATTGTTTACCCTTAACCACACTAGGCCAAAACAATTTCTAAAAGTTTGCATTTTTTTTTAAAGCTCCAATTATAAATAAAATACTAAAAATAAATTAATTATTGCAAATATTAAAATAATTTTTGGCGCTTTAAATTATACACGTCACGGGAATTAAAAAATAATAATACCGAAGAAATCGCTCAGCCACTTAGCGTGTGGACCGATTTAATTTTAGCTGATTAGGAGAGAAGTCAGTATTTATGATAAAGAAAATTTAAGAATATATTTTTGATGAAAGAAACTAATTTAACATTTTAAATTATTTTGTTTCAAAATATTAAATATTCGGCGCATCGTTAACCCATGTTAACAGGGGCTTAAATTGTCCCACAAATCAAAATATATGGTTATAGCTGAATTTTGTTTAATTTAACAACATAATTAAGTAAAACTTTCAAAGTAAAAACATTGAAAAATATTAACCCTTGTTAACAGAATCACCGAAAAAGTCCAGACAAAAAAGTTTAAAACGGATTTTTTACATGAGGTGATGATGAGCAATTTTTGGCAAGTATATGTATTCAAACACAGATAAAAGTGGATCATACTATAAAAACGTCCATTTTTGTGTCTCATGTGTATAAAATATTGTTCTTTTTAATTTTTTTTTTTTAATTTGAAGATATTCAGTTATAACTAGGGCTCAGAAATTAATGCATTTATATTAGTATTTTATGTACATAAAATATACATTTCAAATCGTAAAATATGTACTTGAAAAAAAAAATATTATTTTCATAATTTTAGTAATTTTTGTTTAAAAATTTAAAATTACGAATACACATCGTCAAAAAACAATAAAAGAAATATATGTATAAATTTAAAAATTATTTTATTTATGAAATTGAAAAATAGTGTAAAATTTATTTTTAGTAAAACATCAAAAAGTTTTCTTAGAAATATGAATTTTAATGCAAAATATGCAAAAATATGCATTTATATAAAAATATTCAATATTTGTAAATATACGGAGGTTGAAAGCTTGTTATAAATTGAAAATAACATAAAAATAATCTTGATGGATATAAAAGCAAAAAACTAATTCAAAAATATGCATTTGCAAAGATATTTGGTTAACATTGTTTATTTTTTTTTTTTGTAACATTTTTGACCTACGGTAAACATGGGTTAACGAATCGCCAAATATTAAATATTTTGGAATTGTTACCAAATAAAATAATTTATTTTAAATTTATAACGAGGTTTTAACCTCCGTATATTTACAAAAATAAAGCAAATCAAACATATTAGCTAGGTTGATACTAGTATTTCGATCTGGCTAAAGATCTCATCAGAACCCGAAGTTTTAGAAAAGCTAGAGCCTCCATAATAGGCAGAACTTTAACAAAAAATCATCAATTTTGCTCCATTCTTGTCTTCTTAGTGATCAAGCACGTGGTTAGGTCTTTTCCTAACAAGCATCATGACGTTACTAAACTTTGAAGACCAAAAATGTTCTATTTATATAAAAAATTTTTAGTGTTTACTCTGGCTCAAGTAATATTTTTTACAGTTATATTAGTTTTTTGTTTTTATATAAATCGAGATTATTTTTATGTTATTCTAAAATTTTTATATTGTAAAATTAGTTACTTTCACCAAAAATATAGTTTTATATTTTTTTATCAAAAATACTGACATTTCCCCAAATCCGACACAAAAGAAATCGGTTCCACTGCTAAGTGGAACGAGGGATTCCTTCCGAATTATTTTATTTTTAATTCTCGTGATGTGTTTAAAGAAAAGCGCACAAAATTCTTTTAATATTTTAAATCTTTAATTTTTGTAAAATTTCTTATGCATAATTGCAGCTTTAAAAATAATGCAATATTTTAGATATTTTGTTGGCCTAGTATGGTTAAGGGCTAACAATCTTATAAAAACTAAATACGTTTTTTCTGAACTGTCGGGGTTAAATAATTTAAAAAAAAAATTTTAATATTTTTTTTTTTATGAAAATTTCAAAATAATAAATTTTTATGAAAATATGCACTTTTTGAAAAACGCGAAAATAGTTTAAGTAAGTATAGCAAAAATTTTACCGTTTTTTTTTGATGTTTTTTTTTTGGCTACAAGTATTTAGCAAAAGGTTTTGCTGGTTTCAGCAGACTGAATTGTTATTTAAAATAATTTAAAAATCAACTAGAAGAGTACTAAAAATTGTTGCTTGGAATATGGAGGTAAACTTAAGCAAATCTGCTATTATGGTCTTTAGAAGAGGTGGTAAATTGTCCAGTAGAGAAAAATGGGTTTTCAAAGGCGGGGAAATAAGTATTGTACCGGAATACTGTTACTTGGGGGTAATTCTCACTCCCCAATTTAGCTTCAGGAAGCACTTAGCAAAGAGAAACCTTTCTGCGCAATATAGTATTATGGCCACCTGGAACTCATTCTATAGCAAGAATAACATTTCATTGTCAGCGAAATGGAAGCTGTTTCTTGCGGTGTGTAGAGCGATTCAGAGTTATACTGCACAAATTTGGGGCTATTCTCTCTTTGAGGAAGTGGATAAACTTAAATTATTTTTTATAAAAAGGATATTGAAACTACCGGACAGCTCTCCTACATACGGTATAATGTTGGAAACAGAAATGGAAAATATACTTTACAACTTCATCTAGAATACATCATGAAAATTCTTTTCGTATATGAAGAAGAAAGACTCCCATATACAAGGTGGCGCAAAAATAACCTTCCGATGTTTTTTTGGCTGTAATTTAAAAAAAAATGAAAAACTTTGATTCTTCTTGTGGATTATTTTTATTTGGTATTTTAATTTTTTTTACATCAAGTCGAGAATATGATGTCATGTAAATGGCCGCCGCCACAGTTGATTGTCATTTGAGCCCTTTTTATGCCATTTTCCATCACTTTGGCCAAAACTTCCGGCGATAGGTCCTTACATTCTTGACGGATATTGTCTTTAAGAGCTGCAAGAGTCTGAGGCTTGTTGACATAAACCCTCGACTTCAAAAAGCCCCACAAAAAGACGTCTGGAGCGGTCAAATCAGGCGATCTTGCTGGCCAGTGCAAATCGCCAAAACGGGAGATTAGGCGCCCGGGAAATGCATCCTTCAGCATATCGGTTCACAGTGGGATAAATCACAAAATTTGTGGAAATAATTCGGCCATTTGTTAACTTGTGGTCCGATTGCAATGAAATTTGGAACATGCATAAAAGACATAAAATTGAGTTTAAGGTTTGATTTTGAACCCTTTGGGGGCGGCAAAATGGCTGCCCAAAGTTGGGTACTTTTTTCATAAAAAATTTTGAGTGTTTGCCATTTTTTTGTTTCTCATCCGATTTTCAAACAATTAACATATTAGTAATCTTCTTGTAAAGATGAACAAAAAACATGCTTTAATGTGTGGGTTACCTCCAATAGTTTCCGAGATATTCCGATTTGAAAATGTGAAATTCCAAATTTTGTCCGACTCAGGTCCAAAGTTTTCCGAATATCGGGAGAAAATTGGGACCAATTTTCGTTTTAAAATAACGGTTATTTAGCCAATAAAATTCATGATTGAATAAAAAAAAATTAGTTCAATATCTTATTTCAGTCAAAAATTACATTAGTTTAAAGTAGAAATTAAAAAAAAAAGTAAATTTTGGCGATATTTTCCCCAAAAAGCACCAAACTTCTTATCGCTCCAGACAAATATTTTTCTTCTGAGCATATAAAGTATGTATACTTTTCTGGAAGGTCTTTTTATATAAATGCGACTTGTGGTAAAAAAAATTTTGATTTGTAAATACTTTTCCCCCCATCCGCTTCCAAAGTTGCCACATTTTTGAGGTAAATATCAACTTTAACTCACAGTTAAAATTTTTGCACGCCTCCAATTGGGTAGTGGAAACCGGTTTTAGATACTCCAACAGATACCTAATGTAGTGTGTAAGTCATTTCCAATCCCCGCTTTAAATGACGACTTGGCAGCAAAAAACGAAAAAAAATCCCATTTTTGGAAATTTTTTTTTATTTTTAGGAATTGTGGGATTGTTTTCAGAAAATCATAAATTCTGACATTTGTTCCGATTTGTTGAACTAAAAGTCTAGTTAAATCCAAAAAATCATTCGATTATGTCTATTAATAAATATTGTATTGAATAGTGTAAATTTTCATTTAAGCAAAAACTGAAATTTTTACCTTCATATTTGGATCACCCAAGTTTTTGTTTTACCAAGATGGCTAAATTCAACCTTTTTAAAAAAATTGCAATCTACAGGTAATTTTCTTTTCAACGATACCAAACACTGGTATGTTATGTTCATAACTTCTAAACAGAAAATTTTCAAATGTTAGCCCTTATTCATATATTTCTTCTAATGTGTCCTGGTATTCACATCTTACATAATTGGGACAGGTAAACAGGGTTTTATGATGTTCTTCATTAATGATATTAAAGGTTTTGTGGGCCCACCCAAAGATACGTGTTTTATGATTGCTATTTTAAATATACCCTCTCTTTTTATATTTTATGGGCCTTAGTATTTGAAGACCCAGTTACCTGGGTTATGATAGCTAATATTTGTACCTAATATTTGTATATACTTAAATATGAATAGGTTTAGTTTTAAGTTCATAAAAACTCCTCAATCATGGTAATAACAGTAAATCATGAAGCATTGTGTTTAACTTTGTGGGACAACTCAAAACTACAGAGATTTGAAAAGGTTAACGTTGTAGTTGCATCAATTGAATCTTCACATCACACTAAATTGGACACTGCAGAAATATCTAAAATTGACAATTTTATTAAATTATTTGATAAAAAAAATGCAGTCCGTTTCCGGCTCTATTCTGAAATTTAAAACAAAATATTATAAGTGGATGAATGATAGCCTGGAGATAAATTTTTCTGCTGTTGGTGCACCCTGTAAGCCTTATAATGATTTGTGTGAAAAATCTAAAAAAAAGAACATCGATTACTCTTTCTACGCATTCAAATACAGAAGTTTCTGACACGTTTAAGGAAATGTTAAAGAAATTACAGTTTTCAAATGTTTCCAAAGAAAGGACTATTAATAAAAAAGTATTGGGTTTTGGCATATGCCCGCATTCGGTTCATGGAACACTTCTTACACATAGCATATGATTTAAAGTAAAAGCATAGCAGGAAATGAAACAAAATCAGTAAGAAACAACGAAGAAATGTCCAAAATGAGGGCAGATGAAAAAAGGAGGATACAAGAAGACTTTAAAAGGCAGACAGGCTTAAACATAGATAAACCACTTGCTAGTTGTGGAAGTACAAACGATGGCAATACAGCAAGAAGGGTTTTTAGAGATTTTTAAATTACTTCAATAATAACAGGAATTGACAAGGAGTTGCTTCGAAAGATCAACATTATGTTAATGGCAATTAATAGAAAACATAAACTAAATTCCTCAAAATTTGGAGTATATACCGACGAAATAACAAAACTTCTATTATCATTATATCCCTGGAAAGAAATGACACCAACAGTTCATAAGGTATTGTGCCATGGAAAAATCATCATTGAATGAAACATTCTTCCTCTAGGTGAACTAACAGAAGAAGCTCAGGAAGCAAGGAATCGAGATTTCAAACATGCCCAATTGTTCAGTTCCAGAAAATGTTCAAGGCAATCACAGAACGAAGATATTTCCAATAACCTATTACTGTCTTCCGATCCCGTCCTGTCGTCAATGAGAAAAAAAAAAAAAAAAAAAAAAGAGGAAAACGATGGATTTCTTATAACACATTGTCATCTGTAAATAATGAAGAATTAAAAGATTTGCTTTATCTGTTAGATATAAATAATGATGTGTCCGATTATTTTGTATTAAATGAAGAAACAACCTAATTTGCTTGTCTTTTTTTTTTCATTAATGAAGAACATCATAAAACCCTTTTTACCTGACCCAATTATGTAAGATGTGAATACGAGGACACATTAGAAGAAATATATGAATAAGGGCTAACTTTTGAAGATTTTCTGTTTAGCAGTTATGAACATAACATACCAGTGTTTGGTATCGTTGAAAAGAAAATTACCTGTAGATTGCGATTTTTTTTTAAAAAGGTTGAAGTTAGCCATCTTGGTAAAACAAAAACTTGGGTAATCCAAATATAAAGGTAAAAATTTCAGTTTTTGCTTAAATGAAAATTTTCACTATTCAATAAAATATTTATTAATAGACATAATCGAATGATTTTTTGGATTTAACTAGACTTTAAGGTCAACAAATCGAAACAAATTTCAGAAATTATGATTTTCTGAAAACAATCCCACAATTCCTACAAATAAAAATAAAATTTCCAAAAATGGGATTTTTTTTCGTTTTTTGCTGCCATGTCGTCATTTAAAGCGGGGATTGGAAATGAGTTACGCACAACATTGTGTATCTGTTGGAGTATCTAAAACCGGTTTCCACTACCCAATTGGAGGCGTGCACAAATTTTAACTGTGAGTTAAAGTTGATATTTACCTCAAAAATATGGCAACTTTGAAAGCGGATGGGGGGAAAAGTATTTACAAATCAGAATTTTTTTTACCACAACTCGCATTTATATAAAAAGACCTTCCAGAAAAGTATACACACTTTATATGTTCAGAAGAAAAATATTTGTCTGGAGCGATAAAAAGTTTGGTGCTTTTTGGGGAAAATATCGCCAAAATTTACTTTTTTTAATTTCTACTTTAAACTAATGTAATTTTTGACTGAAACAAGATATTGAACTAATTTTTTTTTATTCAATCATGAATTTTATTGGCTAAATAACCGTTATTTTAAAACGAAAATTGGTCCCAATTTTCTCCCGATATTTGGAAAACTTAGGACCTGAGTCGGACAAAATTTGGAATTTCACATTTTCAAATCGGAATATCTCGGAAACTATTGGAGGTAACCCACACATTAAAGCATGTTTTTTGTTCATCTTTACAAGAAGATTACTAATATGTTAATTTTTTGAAAATCGGATGAGAAACAAAAAAATGGCAAACACTCAAAATTTTTTATGAAAAAAGTACCCAACTTTGGGCAGCCATTTTACCGCCCCCAAAGGGTGTGGAAGGTTCAAAATCAAAACTTAAACTCCATTTTATGTCTTTTATGCATGTTCCAAATTTCATTGTAATCGGACCACAAGTTAACAAATGGCAGAATTATTTCCACAAATTTTGTGATTTATCCCACTGTGCGGTTGTGGCACGTGCAGTGTGTGCCGTTGCACCGTCCTGTTGGAACCACATGTTTTCCAATCCCAATTCATCAAGTTGCGGCAAAAAGAACTCGTTGATCATTGGTCTGTAGCGCTCACCATTCACAGTAACCGTTTGGCCCGCGACGTCTTCGAAGAAAAAAGTTCCGATGACTCCTCCAGCGAAAACAGCACACCATACAGTGACTTTGAGCGGGTGTAATGGCTCTTCGTGGGTTACACACGGATTTTCAGTGCCCCAGAAGCTAAAATGGAAATGGGCCTCATCACTCATGATTATTTTTGATGAAAAATCATCTTCCTCTTGGTGGTGATTAAGGATGGCTTGAGCGTATGTTACACTTTGTACGGAAACATCTTCAAATCTTGTACCAAAATTCGCTGTAAAGACCGTCGACTGATACCCATTTGCGTGGCACGTCGTCTGGTCGATGTCGACGGCGCTTCCATGACATCCTCGGCTACAGCAGCAATATTCTCTGCAGAATATTGCTGCTGTAGCCGATTACAATGAAACGCCTACTGTTTCACCAGTAGGCGTTGGACGGCCAGGAAATCTGCGACGAAATTCACGTTGTGCCAAAGTCACCGACCCATTATTGGTGAAATAAATAGTCACCAATATTCCGCGTTCTGGAGCAGTGTAGCGTAACATTGTTTATTAACGTGTATTTCGCATGTGTTTACTACACAAATGTCAAAACAGAACTGACATTAGGGGCCAATCGCAAAATTTATAGCATTTTCTGATAGGAAGATTACTTTTGCGCCACCTTGTATATTGTCACGCAACGTTTTGTCAAAAAATATTTTTTGGGTAAAAAATCTGAATGAACTAGTATGTATTGTTATGGCTTGTCCTGGAATTCAGTAAATCTTCATAAAGAAACTGGGTATGAGTTATTTAAAAGTCTGGTCGATCATATAAAAATAAGCAATCGCCAAAAAATGTGGGTACGTGCGGTTGGTAGTGATACTAGAAAAATTTATAAATGGCTAGATCATAACTGTGGAAGCAAATATTTTAAAGAAAACTTTAGTAGATCGAAAATAATGTGGATTTTTAAAGCAAGATGTGGATTATTGTACCTCAATGGATCAAATGTCAACAATCCATAACTAAGCACAATATGTAATTTGAATGAAGATGAAAATACTCAACACTTTTTTGGAAGATGTCCTATGCATCATATCGTAGAAGATTTTTTGGAAAACCTTTTTCGAATGAAAACGAAATAATAAATGTTTTAAATGGTATAAATGATGAAAACTGGGATAATCTAGTTAACTACATTATCGGTGCCCTTTCTTATAGGTCTCTAATCCTAAATGAATATGCGTAAAATTTATTATATTTTAACTACTATTTTTATTTTTTCACCTAAATTGTTTGTGGTAAATTTTAGAAAAATTTACTGAAAAATGTTAAGAGTTATCAACCAAACCTCCGACATACGACTTATTGTCATTGTCGTATGTTCAAAAATTTCAAATATATTATAGCATTAAGTTTAACTATGTAAGAATATGTTTTGAAATAAAGAACGTTTATCTATCTATCTATCTCTATCTATCTACTAAAAATTGTTGCTGTTTTATATTTGCCGTTCTTAATTTACTAATATTTAGCAAAAAATCAGCTTAATTTTAGCTACTTTT
The DNA here is from genome assembly GCA_021234595.1 of Delia radicum. Classification (NCBI taxonomy): domain Eukaryota; kingdom Metazoa; phylum Arthropoda; class Insecta; order Diptera; family Anthomyiidae; genus Delia; species Delia radicum. The sequence goes on along the minus strand of CM037851.1, from coordinate 68,306,300 downwards.
TTTTGTAATGGCTTTTTTTAAAAATGTTTAGTAGCTTTTTTGCTATTTTACATGCTTAATTCTATGGCGACTTCATAATGAACACATTAAATTCAACTTGCAGATAAACATGACCTTATTAGCTATAGTTGCATTAAAACACACGCATTCATGTTATATCATGTTTGTTAACATGTCATTATTAAAATGTTAATATACGTACTTATTGTCAAACAGGACACACACCAAAACGCCTCTCAATAGTGCGGCAATAAAATTAATGCTGCACTGCACCAAAATGAAAAACTTAAAAAAAGAAGAAATTTCCAATGTTCTATATTAAATCACACCTACATGATGTATTTGATTATTGCAAAGGTAGATTTTTAATGAAAATTATGTTGGTTTTTAATACAAAGCTTTACTATGGTAATTGTTAATTATTCATAAAATGGTGTAAACAGTTGCATTTAATTGTACACTCTAAAAAATGGTTTTAAATTCAATACAATACAGTACATAAATTTTAGTGTAATACAACGCATAAACCCAAAATTTACACATGACATGTGTAATTTTCTGGTATACACATTTTTGTCTACAAAATTACGCATAAATTGTAATGGTAGTCATTTTATATTTATACCCTGCAGGAAGCTTGGGGTCAAGTGTCTCCAAGTCTCCACTTTTGTCTACTATTTTGTTGACATTGTCAACTAAGCGTCTACACTTTTTACTTTATTAACTCACTAGTAAATTTTTGGTTCCAATGTCTACATATGGTCCCATTAGAACTAATTAGTCACTAGTGAATCAATGGTTCTTATGTCTACATGTGGTCCCATAAGAACTAACGAGTCACTAGTGAATCTTTGGTCCAATGTCTGCATATGGTCCCATAAGAACTACCTAGTCACTAGTGAATCTATGTTTCTAATGTCTACATATGGTGCCATAAGTACTACCTAGTCACTAGTGAATTTTTGGTTCCAATGTCTACATATGGTCCCATAAGAACTAAATATTCACTACCTAGTCAATAGTTCTAATGTCACTAGTGATTTTCAATGACACGTACATGTTAAATGTCTATAGCAAATAACATTACCTGGGGAATATTTGGTTAGTAGTACTGGTGACACAGTCAATAGTGAATCAATACTTTTTCACTATTGACATTTCCTGCAGGGTAATTACACGCTTTGTGTCTATCATTAGTATGATGTGCCTAAAACAAGTTTGTAAGTGTGTGTAATTTTACTAACATTATAAGGGTATAAATAATATGTTATTAATATATTTTCGAGAAAGAAAATATTAAATGAATCGTTTGTCGCACGATATCTGCTTGCGGAAAGGTATAAAAAAATCATTTATATTAAGATGAACAAATTATTTAAAGATTTCTTAATTAATTAAATATTTATAAATTTATTTGCATATGTAGTTGCATTCTTGGACAAACAATTGGTTACCCCTAGGAGCAGCATTTTTATATGAACTTCCAGGTTCCAGATCTTACCGGTAATCGATTACCAAATAACAGATTTAAAATTTTTGCGTTTAAGTAGAGGAGGGAGGACATACAAATTAATAGTACAAATACAATTGGAACGCCAACATGTGATTAATATTATTTTACACTAGATTTGCTCTTATTATGCAATTTTATTAAAGCATGTGCTTCTCCTCGAAGCCGTTTTAGATAACTTGCCTAGTTATATTTTGGTATTACCAAATTAAAAAGGAATCATGTGACGGTTGTGCAACTGTGGCAGATTCTGGCATTATAAGAAAGGATGGTATAACCAGTACTAGTTCCCACAGAACTAACTCTTGCGATACCAATATGTGCAATCTTAACAATCAGGTAAACTTTATTATAGCAAATATTTGACTTTCAGCGATTTGGATTTTTAACAATAGTTTCATTTTTTACAGCTTCGTGGTTTGTGATGTTATACGCCAACATTCATGTTCTAATAGCTTATTTGCCTAAAAATTCTAATAGGTGATCTATCTCTTGAAGTGGCCTGAGTGAAACCTAAAAGTCCAACAACAGACAGATAGTATTCGTACAGGTGGACAAAATTTTAGTAACCGCCAGGGGTTTTGACGCTCTGAATTATTAAGACCTCAGAATCGCCACAGCAAGTCAGCGAATTTTTTTTTAAAACATTTTAACCGTAAAGTTCAAAATTCATGTGTGTTTTTTTTTCTATATTTGAGGTTGCATAAAATATTTTTCGTCATATTTTTTCAAATAGCTTGTAACAGCATCTGAAAGTACTGTTCTTGACCTTCAAAATTCTTTTTTAAATTAAAAAAAAATGTTTTGTTTTTTTGCTTTGGCAATTCTGAGGCTAGATTAAGCTCTCCTTGCGTTTTGGTGTAATGGTTAGCGCGTTGGGCTGTTACACAGATGGTCCCGAGTTCGATTCCCGGTGACAGCAACATCAATTTAAAAAAATAACATGTATGCGTTTTCTATCCCTCATATGTATCGCAGCTCCCGCCTTCGGTGTTCCCATAGCACCTAACCCCTCCGATCTTTCACCACCTTTTACCTCTCCACTATCCCGTTTCCAAAGAAAGCAATATATTAATAAATAGAAAGAATTTACTGTTGCTTCTCTTTTATTAAAAAAAAAAGAAACAATATAAATATAACCAAATATTGGCAATGCATTCTTATAGTTATTGTAGATTTTATTTAGGCAATCAAAAGTTTTTAAATAAGAAAATGAGCATTTTGTTTCTATTTTCAAGCATTTTAATATGCAATTTTATTCATTTGATTATGCAGTTTAAGGCATTTTGTGCCTAAATTTACTAATAGAAATTAGTATATGTAGACACTTTTTATATATGTAAGTTTACACACTTTGTGTGTATAAATATTAGACACGGCTCTATGAAACAAGACCCCAATGAAAAAGGTCCCCAAACTAAAAAAGAAATAACGCCCCATTTTTTGGGCTTTATTTCATTATGAAGCAATACCCCAAAAAAAAAATTAAATAAACCCCAACCAAATGAAACGAAACCCCAATGCAGTAAAGCCCCATTTCGAAAATGAAATAAGGCCTCAATTAAAAAAAACAAAACAAAATTATATATTACTTTAAAATATTTCTTTATTCCTAATTAATACATAGGAAAAAGGCTGAAAAAAATCGCGCGATTTTTTTTTTCAGCCTTTTTAAAATAAAAAGATTAATTATATTTAGTATAACAATACAGTTTTTTTTAATATTTTTTAGTAGTATATCACAAAATAAAACTAAATTTATAAATCGTATAATCGCACGCAGAAAAACCTTTATTTCGCGAAGCCGCCTGCCGCGTTCTGCTGAGGAAAAAAACCCTTAAGAGCCACACAGAAAAACTTGTTTTTACAAATTACTTGATGTCTTAAAAATATAAGATTTCAACGGATTCGACATCTGATTTGAAAAACAAGTTCTTCTGGGTGGCGGCCTTCGGCCGGTCTTAGGGGTTTTTTCCTCCGTAGAACGCAACAGGCGGCTTCGCGAAATAAAGTTTTTTCTGCGTGCGACATAAAAGAAACTTCAAAATTACTACACGGTATAATCTCACTTACATTCATGCAGTAATTATAATGGTCATTTGCTTATATTACTTAAAAATTTTGATTTTTAAGAAAATGAAATAACACCCCAAAAATATTATTTGGGGACTTATTTCATTTCTCATATTGGGGCCTTATTTCATTATGAAATAAAGTCCCAAAAAAAAAAAATTAAATAAAGCCCCCAAAAAATTAAATAAGACCCCAATTTTTTTTATTAGAAATTTTTGGGGACTTATTTCATTTTTGGTGTGGGGACTTATTTCATTGGGGTCTTGTTTCATAGAGCCATTAGACACACTGTGTGTATTATTTTAAATTTACGTACACAGAGTAATTTTACTGACATTATAGGAGGTTACATACATACTATAAATAGGGTAAATTTCAACAAAAATTTATTAATAGTGTTCTTATCGAGAAATTTTATGTTTTTTTAGATTGTATTTGTTTCAAAAGCATAAATATAGGTTTTTATTTAAGTGTTTTCAAAGCATGCTTTTAGGCCTTTAACACGGTTTTCAGTTAAAAGTAGTTTTAAGTGTTTAAATCATTATTATACCATTAATAAAATAAATGCTACACTCATAGCAATAAACCTGTAAATTTAACTTTTTTGCGATTGATTTAAATATTTTTTATTCATCAGAGTCTGTTTGAAAAATGCGTCAGAAACCACGTGCTTGATTACTAAGAAGACAAGAATGGAGCAAAATTAATGATTAAAAGATTTTTTTGTTAAAGTTCTGCCTATTATGGAGGCTATAGCTTTTCTAAAACTTTGGGTTCTGATGAGATCTTTAGCTAATATGTTTGATTTGATTTATTTTTGTAAATATACGGAGGTTGGAAGCTCGTTATAATTTATAAAAAAATTAAAATTTTTTGATTTGTTAAAATCAGTTGCATAGTTTGTTCACAATAATTAATAAAAAGTAAGTGCGTGAAAAAGTTATTTCAACTTTTCGAAATAATCCAAATTGGACTTAAAAAAATCACACAAAAGTTACACGAATCCAGGTAATTTGTTTTAAATGTGGTAGCACAGTTTAACAAGGACCTAACAATTGTCAGAAAACGTGAAACTGGTAAAACAAAGAAACCCAGGAACACTTCCAAGGCCAAAAAAGTGGAGAAGATTTTGAGAGCTCATGCAAAAGTTTCTGGCCGCGAAGAAGCACCACGCGTGCAATATTCAAAACATTTTGTGCGCCAAGTTAAAATAATTGATGGGCTTTGTACATTTAAAGTGGAAAAAGTCTCGAATAGGAATGCTAAGAAGAATAGTGAAGTGAATTTATGTATTTGCTGATTTTTCCCAGCTTTACGAACGGAAGTAGCGGATAGTCTTAGAGACGTCCCGGTAAAGTACACAAAAAGCAATCGAAATTTCCAAAAAAAATGTTACAAATCTATTTCCAACTATCGATATAAGTGGACAGAAAAATCACAACGGAAATTGCTTATGGGAGGCACACCAGAAAAATTAAAAAAAAATATATTAAAAGCTTAACTTTTGTATAAAATAGTAGTAAAAATCTGTATAAAATTTAAATCAATAAAATGCTGTATTTTAAACTATCCTTAACTCAGTCTCTATCAAGGTTGCCAATTTAGCCATTTTCCGGCTAGATCTAGACATTTTACTTTGATCGAGCCATAATAAAATGGCTAGATTGCATATAGTTTAAGCCATTTAATTTTTCGCTAGCCATTTTTTCACAGTTTATTCATACAAAATAGCTTAAATTTTTACAATTTTCAAAATTTTGTTACAAAATTTAAAATTTGCGACATGTAATTTTTGTATTCGATTTAAAATTGTGTTTTCTTTTTTTTTAGAAATTAGGAAAACATTTAAGTTTAAAGAGTAATTTCATCAAATTCGACTTAAAAATCATTCCCAATAAACATCGATTTGAGGCTTTGAGAAATTTTAAAATTTTAATTTAATATTAATCGTATATTTCCAGTAATTTTCAAATGGAAAAGCTTTGCCCTAAATTTTATATTTGAAAAACACTTGAAAACAAATTTAAAAAATTCTTTAAATTTTTTTTGTAAAAACTCAAAATTTTTATATTATCTTAAAGTATAAGTTTGAGATTTAAAATTGATATTTAATCGAACTGAAATTGTTTTATATAATGTTTCCTATAAATCAGAAATTTGTTTTTACCTTTGAGAAAATGTTATATTTCGATTATTTATTGAATGTTTTTCTTAGTTTAAAAATGGTTTGAGGAAAAATTTTTTTGATAACAAAAAGTACAATTAAAAAAACTAAATTCTTTGCGGAATCGGAAATTTGTGGATAAATTGTTAGTTTTCGCTTTAAACTCGTGTTATATTTTAATTAAATATGAACATAAGTACACTCACAATATATTTTCCGTTACCGATTGTAGTTTATTTAAAAAGTAATCCGTAAAGTTTGTTTTTAACTGAATAAACTATTAAAATACAAAGAAACATATTTTTAAACTTTTTTGCCTGTTATTTAAAAAACAAACTATGAATTAATACGGATTTTCTGTAGCAGTTAATATTTTCGTTTAAAATCTACATGTTTAAAAAAAATCTACTTGTTTAAAAAAAAAATCACACAAAAATCACAGTAATCTTTTTTTTTAAAAGTTCTCTCAAACGTTTTTCAAATGCATGAACTGGGGATGGTAAATAAATTACTTATTTACATTTTCAGTCCAAAAAGTACCAAAGTGGCCCAGCTGGCGATTAAGTGCTTTGTTTCAGTAAATTTTGTTTTACTTTTTTATTTTACTGAGGGTATTCAGCGTGGTTATTTGCACACGATGCAAATTTGCACTTTCTCATCCTTGAGCAGTATTGACGGTGCATAATGTGCATATTAGAACAGAGATGGAGTTCCCTCACTGTTCCAAATTTATATGTTAAAGCACATCTATTAGATGACATCTAGGAGATGAAGAGACAGCATGCTAGAGATAGAGTAAAAACTCTGAGTTTCTTTATTCATGTACAAATAACAAAGTTTAATATATATAAAATAAAACGAAAAGTTAGGATTATAATTTTCGCAGTATAGAACATGTGTTAGCTGATTATTTGAATACAAGAAAATTAATTAGCAATATGGTAAAAGTCTAGTGTTTTTTAGGTTAACAAGATAAAGCGCATCAATGTTTAATGTAAATTTAAAATTAAGCAATATTCTTGTGCAACTTTTGCTAGTTTGCAACAAATTACCCGTGTGTATGTCATATTGGAAGGTTAGAAAAAATCAAAAAGGTTTTGTGTCTGCACAAGATATGTGTTAAATATTTAATATTGAGTTGGCTACATTGAATGATAATAAAATTGTCAGTAATATGTGCAATAGTATTGCAAGAGTACCTTAACAATTAAATTAAATCAAAAGGTACCAAAATGTTTACAAAAGTGCTTTTTACTTTAGTACTAAACCAAATATTTTATTTACCATCACTATAGTTTTTCTTTACATTTTAATTGTCTTTTATTTTACAAACACATAGTTTTTTAAGTTATTTGCATATTATAGTAAAAGATGAACTCAAAGGTCATCCTTTTTCGTTATGCTGCCATATAAATGTTAGGCGCCATTCGCTCAATTAATTATTATTCAATTAATCTTATTATTTAGTTTTAAAAATAAATCCTAACATATATTATTATGTATATAATACATTATGTAAATAATACATTTTTATTTCTTTTAAATTAAATTTGGTGATAGCTAAAATAAACGACAATCGTTTATTTTTACGTTTTTGGGGGTAAAATTTTGATGGTTAAAATAAAGGAAAATCGTTTATTTTTAAGTTTTGGGAGTTAAATTTTTAATTGTCACAATAATGGAAAATCTTTTATTTTTATGGATTTTCGGTAATTTTTTGATAGTCAAAAAAAACGAACGTCGTTTATTTTAACGGATTAAGCAATTATTTTTTAATAGTTTAAATAAACGAAAGTACTTTGTTTTTATCGATATTTTTAGTTAATTTTTTAACAATTAAAAATAATTGGAAATTACTATTGTTTTAAACGAAAAATCAGTAGTCCTGTTTTTAACAACTTTTTCTATAGTTTTAATGTACAAATTCGTTTGTTTCTAACTATAAAATATTGTGAGTGTAATAAAATTATAATTTTTCAAAATTATCAATAAAAAGCCCATTTAATGGTTTTAGAGAATTGCCGTAAAGTGTGCGTTGTGTTAAGAAGAAATTTAAAACCATTGTAAAGGATCAGGGCTTAGGCAAAAATTTCCAAATTTTAAATGATTCTTCAAATAAGTAAGTTATGTTTGCAAATATTTATTCAAAACTACATTCAAAAGAAATCTTTAACACACTCAAAAAAGTTTGACAGTGGAATCTACTGAAATTACAGTTAAAACAAGTTTAAATTCAGTTAAAAAGGCGACAAAGGTAATTACCAGAGCAGCGACTTTCATGCACTAAAACATTGAAAATATGCGCTTCAAATATTCAGAAAAAATCCAAAATATGCTTTTGAAATATGCACTTGACCCGAAATATGCACAAAACATGAAAAAAAATTATACACTAAAAATCTAAAAACATGCAATACAATTTGTAGATTTTTAAAAATCGATGTATTACTAAAAATCAATGTATTACTTTAAATTTAAATCCAATATCAAAGGGTGTTTTTTATAGAGGTATAGAACTTTGAAATGGAATAAAACAAAGATGAACTTTTTAAATTGACATGAAATTTACTTTACTCGAAAGATAATCTTCTGGCAGTATAATTTAAATATGACTTCAGGCATATAACCGCCACGGCTGGATCAGAAGTAGTCTTATCTGGAGGTCCAATTTCGGATGACTTTTTCCAACATTTGTGGCCGTATATTGGCAATAACGAAGCGAATGTTGTCCTCCAAGTGGTCAATCGCTTCGGGCTTATCAGCGTAGACTAGCGACTTCACATATCCAGACAGAAAATAGTGCAGCGGCGTTAAATCGCAAGATATTGGAGGCCAATGTGTCCGAAACGTAAAACTATGCGGTTATTAAACGTTTCATTCAATAAATCAATTGTGGCACGAGACGTGTGACATGTTGCGCTGTCTTGTTTTTGTAATCCATCTTCCATAAAGTGGATGGACACATATCCAATTCCTGTGCACGATGGCGGATAGACTGATTGGGGTCTTCCTCTACGCTATACTCTACAGCAGCAATGACTTTTTCTGTACGCACTGTACGACGTTTCTGTGGATGCATATTATCATTTAGAGTAAACGTGGTGCGAAAACGTTCCATAGTTAATCGAAGTTATTGCTCTGAATAGAAAAATGATTTTCAAAATAAATTTGCACAATTTGGAAGCGTTGTTCAGGCGTCAGTCTATTCATGTTGAAATGCCAAACCAAACTTAACATAAATCACTTGACAGCTGACAAAATGGCCGCCAGTTAAAAAAGTGTTGCCAACTTAAAGTTCTACACCTGTAAAAAAAAACACACTATATATGACTAACAACTGACAACTATATGATATGTTAAGGGCTACATATGCTTTTGTTTATTTTTAATTTAACATAAGTTTTAATTTTAACAAAATATGCAATTCATTTGAAAATATGCAAAAAAAATCCAAAATATGCATGGAAATATGTCTTTATAGCAAAATATTTGTAACAAATTATGCAAAAAAAAAATAGATGCCATTTTGTTGCAAATTCTGCGATTCGGAAAAGTGTTTGATCAAAATCATCATGCATTTGCACCATAGTCGCTAACCTGGTAATTACCGTTGAAATAACTAAAAATGTAGTTACTTTTATCTGTTGCAAAACAACTAACAAATGCAGTAAAAGCAACTGTAAATTATTAACTACAAACATTTTGAAACAACCGTGAAATTTGTAAAAATTACTGTGTTTTAACAGTTTTTTTTGGTTTTTTAGAAATGTTTTTAAATAAAAAAAATTTCTTTCAATTAGAATGAAAATTTTTATCTTTTACATCCAACTTAAAATGCAAAGTCGAAATTCCAAACAGTACTCCAGTTGGCATTTATATATAGACAGTTTTTACATATAGCCAGTTTTAACTGTTTTTTAAGGTTTTTGGGATGCCCAGCAAAACCACACATTACCAAATCATGGGTAAAGTAATGTATCGCCATAGGGCCTCATGCATTACTTTACACGTTACTTCATTGATGAATTTTACAGGCGATGAGCCCCAAGGTAACTCATTACCTTGTAATGGGTAAAGTAACTGGTTACTTATATGGTTACATGGTGGGAAAAAGTAATGTGTCTATAAATAGATTTTCATAAAAAAATATGCATAAAAATTTTTTTTACAGATATTTTTTTTTTAATTAAATAAATAACTTTTTTTTTATTAAATAAATAACTTGGTCATGCTGGGATTCGAACCTGGGGTCTCTGGTATTTAACAATTAGTTAGGCGAGAACTCTACCAACTGACCTATCGATACATACAATATTTTATTGCTTAACATGTAGATGAGTTGTTGTGCTTCGTGTTTTCGTTCGTGATATTAAAAATATACACCTTACCATTATGCTCACAAAAAATCACAAAGTAATGTGTCTATAAATAGATTTTCAAAAATATATATTAATAATTACTTTACGTTTATAATTCACGCATTATGTAATTGATGATCGGTAAGTCATTATTTTATGTTTTGAAGTAATGTAAAATGTAATGAGGTCTCATTACAAGGTAATCTATGAGTGTCCAATTATCGGTAACTCATTACTTCTTGTTGGAAAATAATGATACGGGTAAGGAGTACACATTACAAGGTAATGCATTACTTTATCGCACCCATTACCAAAGTTTTGCTGGGTGCTTAACAATTTTCATGTTTTCTCATGAAAAAAAACAGTTTTTTTTGTAATTCATGAAGTCTTTACAGTTTTCCATATTAAATCAGAGTATTTGTTAAATTTACTATTCTTTTTTACTAAAATTGAAGGTTTCAATGCATAAGTACAACAAAACTTTCATATTGTAGCAAACAAAAAAAAAAAAAAATAGATTCAAATTTAAACATAAAATATCATAAAATATCACAAATTTTTAGTTTCAATTAATTATTTATTTTTTCAGAATTGATTTTTTTACAAATATATTAACAAAACTCCAAACTTTCCATGTATAACAAACTACCATCAATTTTATTGCTAAAGTACTATATGAAGACGTCAATTAGGTATCCCACAATTGGCATTTAAAAGCACTTGCTTTTTTAAACCCTGTTTTTTCTTGGATCGCCGTATATTATTATAGTATTATAAACTTTAAATATAATTTTTACCTAAATTTTGCAAATATAGAGAACTATGCTTCATTAAAACTTTTTTTGCATTAATAAAATAATTAAAATATTTTTTAACATACAAATAAAGGGCTAAATTTGTTAATCAAAATATTAATATAAACGTTTAGTCTAATTTATAATTTTAGAAAGTGTCGGATAAAAAAAGCCCAAAATTGATTTTTTTTTAAATAAAAATTTGGTAACGTTGAATGACAAGTTCTTACATTTTTTAATTTATGATTGGTATTAAGATCTTAAATTATTTTATGCGTTTTTAATTCTCTTAATCCAGTAAAAACGTATAGTCCTTTAAAAGTGCTTTAAAGAAAATGGAACAGAGTGTCCAATATGGGACACTTTTTTGTGTAGTTGTCATACTTTGTTCTAAGTACCGATTTTTTTTAATGTTTTTTGGAAAAACAGATTTTCCTTAAAAAAACAGTTTTTGTAAATAGTTTTTCTTAAAAAATATATGTCAACACTGATTGGAGATAATAAAATTTTGTAGTTATTATTTGAAAACTATGATCATATTAAGAATAACAAAGATAAACTAAATGAGCATTTTTAGAATCTCGACGTAATCATTTATTTTTAAATAACTTACAAAAATTAGCTGTTCCTACTGTAAAACTACTGTTTTGGTAGTTGTTTATCGAAATACTGAAATAACTGCTTTAAAACAACTGTTACAAAAATGCAGTAGTTTTCTTCAATTGTTTTTTAAATAACTGTCATAATAGTTGTTTTGCGTAATTTCTCAGCTGTCTCTCTACACAAACAATTGTCATGTAGTAAAACTTTTTTTAAACTTTATCCAAATTCTGAAATTGTCATTTGGAAACCATTTCTTAGTAGTAGGTTGAATGAATTCCAATGGTGCAAAGATAGAGTTTACTAGCACTACTTTATTTTTGGATTAGGATTTCTGAATAGGGCGGCCAATGCTTTACAATTTTTAACACTTGCGATTAATAGATGTCCATTCTGAAGTAGAATTATAAATTGTATCTATTTAATTGTGATTTTATTTTAAGTGTAAAAAATAAAATAAAAATAAAATGTTAAATTTAAAGATTGGAAAACAATTAAAATTTTATTTTTATGTTTGAGGCAAATTTTAAATTTCTATAAATTCCAATTCTTATTATTGAGTCGTAAAAATTAAAAAATCCTTGAAAAATACAATGTTTTTTTTTTAAAGAACCCTATAGATCCCCACTCGGTTATTATTTGAAAAATTTATTGATATTTGAACTTGAATTGTTTTCAAGGGTAAATGCTTATTATTAATAATTTACATTAAAACTATTGAATTTTAGTATCATTTTCTGAATTAAGATATTTCTAGCAATTTTATCACCGTAATCTAGCCATTTTTACAATTCAAGTGTTGGAAAACTTGGTCTCTATTAATGTAACTTTTTTGTGTTAACATTTATTTGGGAGCACACTTTAGCAGAAATCGATACTAAAAATAAGTTGAAGAAAAAAATAATGAATAATTTTGATTTTCATTGCACAATTAAACGTCGAAAAAACATAATTTTTATTTTTAATAAAAATTATATCAAACTTGTATAAAAGACAAAGTACAGTCTAGTTTAATCCCCATGTGTGGACCTTTCCTAAAGTGGACCTTTCGCTTTCTTTCTTGTTGTTGCATGAGTAAGTCAAAACTGTCAACTATCATAGAGTTAAATTTTCGCCATCACTATTTTGAAAATGTTTCCAAGTCAAGATTTTTGTAAACGGTAAAAATTTCACAAGTTTGACATAGTTTTTATTAGAAATAAAATATATTTTTTCGATCTTTAATTGTGCAATGAAAAAATAATTATTGAAATTCGAGGCCATACTCTATATTTCTTTATTAGGCTATTGTCTTAACAAATAATCTATAGATTACCGCATGCAAAGCCTCAAACGTTCATATCACCTAGTTGCCCCACTTAATGAGAACTGGTATATGAGTTTGAAGTTAAAGATTACCACCACTGATCAAAAATAAATTGAAAACTTGTTTGTTTTTTCATTTAGTGGGACAACTTGAGGTTTGGATCGGGTTGCTACTTCTTTAAAAACTTGTTCTGAAGATGTGAACCTGGAAAATTCCCGAAATATATCTATCAATACATTCCTGAAAGTGGTAAATTAATAAATTGAAAACTAAATCTCTATAGATTATGTGTTAGGACAATATCATAAATAATAAAGAAATTTAGAGTATAGCCTCGAAGTTGAATAATTTTTATTTTTTCGGTAAGAATTTTATTTACAACTTTAATAAAAATAATAAATCATAATAAATATAACAAAAATGTGAAAAATTTAATTTTAATAATGTTCCCTAAAATGGAACTTCGATATATTTTCTAATTTTTTCCAAGTTTTAATCATTTCAAATGTTTCTTGTCTATTTTGGAGAAATTTTCAATACGTTTTATTAAAAATTATAGTCTATTTACCGCAATTATAAAAGTTGGGTTAACATATAACCCCTTAAGCAGCTTTAAGCGATATACAAAACGTTTTAATAAACAAAATTAAAATAAATTTCTATTTAAATACAATTTTTTTCAACTTTACTTCATTTTCTAAAAGAGATTTTTCAAACTTACATGTTCCCTAATGTGGGCCTTTTTAGTTGTTATTACTTTTTTAAATTAGTTAACACAAGAAAATGATCTGTAGCCGAAAGATGCCCAAGGAGTTGGCATACAAGCTGATGTATTTGGAATATTTCACTCAGTTTTTTTTTCTACAGCCCAAATACCAGATGTAGGGCCACGTTATAATACATTCCCTTACAAAATTTTAGTTATATTTAAGTTTTTATTCTCATACAAATCTAAAAAAAAACAACTTGGAAAATTTGAAAATTTGAAATTTTTTGTTTTTTTGTCTTTTAGAATTTCAGTCATATATAACAAAAATGTTGTGTAGTTAACAGTTTTATTTTGCTGTTCTTAGCAAAAAAAAAATTGGCTAATTAAAGCAATTTTTTCTGCAAATTTTTTATATATAATTATTAAAAACTATTTCCCAAAATTTAATAAAAGAAGATTTTAAAATATAAATGAAACCGAATTTATAAAAAAAAACAATGGTCTTGAGCAGTGAAAAATATATTCGAAAATTAAATTTGCTAGACTCCGCTTAGTTTTTACTACCTTGGATATATTTCAAAGTTGTCTTTCAAATATTACAAATTATTAAAAATATGTTTTAAGCCGCTACTGTTCAACACAGAAAAAAGATTTCACAACTTTTTTCAATTAAATCGATTTGTTGAAAATTTTAAAAGCAGTCAATTAAAACTTAATTGAAACAATTAAATTATTTCTCAAATTCGCAACTTGCTTCACGGACTAATGTATGCAAATAAAAAATAGAAAGAAAAAAAAACTAATTTCTGTGTGAATTTGTTCACATTAAGAATAAATAAATCTGCTAACTAAATGAGAATTAGATGCAGGTTTAAATTGAATGTTATAAAATTCAAGCTATAAAAAAACATTTGGTAAAAAACAACACTGTAATCGATTGGTTTTTACTTTTTGGGAATGTATACAATATTGGAGCAATTCCATATGAAAACGATCAAAATTGGCAAATTTTTGGACGACCCCACTCCGATTTTAAAATAAATAGTCTCAATGGATTGCCCAGCAAAAAATAATGTACCTACATATTTTTTTTTTTTTTATAGTGACTGGTTTAGTGGTGGTGTGCGTGACAAAATTAAAGAATTCTTCATAAGGGACCTCATTGAAAGTTGTTTTAAAAAAAAACTACTAAAGCGATTTTTAAAACAACTTTCAATGAGGTCCCTTATGAAGAATTCTTCAATTTTGTCACATGACAGTGGTGCACACCACCACTAAACCAGTCACTATAAAAAAAAAAAAATATGTAGGTACATTATTTTTTGCTGGGCAATCGATTGAGACTATTTATTTTAAAATCGGAGAGGGGTCATCCAAAAGGTGATCGCTTTCATATGGAATTGCTCATTGATTACTTTTTATTCAAATGTGTTATTATTTAATTGAAAAATTATTCAATTAAAAAGCTATCAATATCTAATTGAATTGTTGGTTTAATTTTAGCAATTAAATTTATTGAATCGGTGGTTTTAGTGATTAAAATGTGTTTTTATTTTTTTGTGTGCAATGCTCTTGTAAAAACAAGAGCTCAAAACCTATAACTGGCAGCACTACTGGCAAGTCTAAAAATATTTAGTACATAAAATTGAATACTGTTGACAACCACCTGCATAAAAACTTTTAGTACATGCGCTTAAAAGTATGAAACTTTTCAGGTGTTTTTCTTTCACTATTGTCAATTTAGCAAATTTTATTGCCAGATCTAGTGATTTCAATTTGCCTATAATATTATTTTAAAAACCCAGTTGAATAAAAACATGTCAACTCTATCACCATTTGGATTGACCAGCTCCGATTTTAATAAAAATCACTATAACTATCATAATTGGCAAGAAATAGACGTAACATAAACTTCAGATTCCGGAAACTTTCATGAAAATTTAAAAAAAGCGTTTAAACTCTACAAGATACAAAATTCATGTTGTCCTCACTAAATAAAAAAGCATACATTGACAGAATTATCCTTCATGATTTCATAGATATATTTCGTAGATTCAATGAAGAATTTCATTATATTGAATAAATTCTATTAATATTAAAAAATTTGTCTTACATTTTTTCATAAAATTTCATAAAAAAAAATTCATTCGATTTCATAAATTACCTCTTCATCAATTTAATTAAAATTCACTTTAGAGCTATGAAATTATATAAATTTTTTATTTTTCCATAAAATTTCATAATTTCATATTTTATAAAGTACATTATTATTTCATATTTTATAAGCAGCACTTTATTAATTTTAGACTACGAAATTCTTGAAAAAAATCATAAGAATCCGTTCATATGCTAAGTTCCAATGAATTTTTCAAGACATTCATGAATAGTTTTATTAATTCAAAGAACTTCTTAATATTAAAGAATTTTATGAAATTGTTTCATAAATTCTATAAATGCATCATTGTCGGAATGATCCATTAGTTTAGCGAATAAAGTCAGTAATTCTATGAACATTGACTTTAATAAAACCTATTTCATGGATTCTATGAAAAGTTTCAATGGACGAGTTCCAGTGAAAATTTTTATTATAGCTTTGACGAAATTTTTTACTGAAGTGAAGATAATCCTCTCAGTGTATTGGTTTTTTTTAATGGACTAGCCAAGTGTAAATTTTTAGGGTCTTGAGTTTGGGGTCCCTTAACAAACTTATATAATAACGAGGGCTTATATTCAATACCGTCTATCTACATTTTCACGAATTTTTTTTTTATGCCAAACTCATCTCTGACTCCATCTGCATGTACTGTAAAAATTTCAGTGGAAAAAAACTATTTTTAGTACTATATATCCTGTATTATATCATTTGTCTATCTACAAAGATACTTATTTATAAATTTTATGACGGCAATACCGTCTATCTACATCATAGAATTTTGTCGTTTTATTTAATTTCAGGCTATTTCTCTGTTTGATATCTATTTATTCACTGTTCGTTTTTCGGATGCATACTTCTCTTGTCGAACGATCAATACCTACCATAATACGCTGTGTATGCGGTGGTGTGCCCTTTATGTTATTTTCTAGCTACAAATGAGTATGCAAATAAATGAATTCAAACACAAAAACTCAAAAGCACAAGCAAGAATGTACTAATTTGATACTGATTTGAAATTGACCACTTCACCTCGATTTAAAATCTAATGCCCAATTCACACGGTGATTTTTGCAACGTCTTAATTTGCTTTAGCAGTTGCTTCCAAAAATCATTTGCATTACATGATGATTTTTAACAGACGTCTGTTTTTTGTAACCAGGGTTGATTATATTTGTCTTGAATGCTTGGACAACAATATTTAGGATTTTCAACTGCTGATGCAGGATTCAAACAGAACTCCCCAAAAGCAGAAAGAAAAATAGGCCCAACTTGTTCATCGCGCATTTGTAGAAACAGTAATGTAAGACACTGCCAAAACTTTGATGAGAAAACAAGGAAACAAATTTTTGAATCATTTTGGAACAAGACTTGGGAAGCAAAGCGAGAGTTTGTAAAGATGTGTGTAACAAAGATTATCAAAAAACCACTGTAGGAAACAGTAGAAAACAGAACAGCTTTATGTTTAAACTACCACAAAACGAATTTGCGATGCAGGTATGCCGATCCATGTTTTTATCAACGCTATCTTTACGTATAGCCATGGTTAAAGGATGGATTAATGCGAACGATAAACCAATTTTGGCGTCACTTGTACCAAAAACAAATTCTCAGAAGGGGGGTTGTAAAATTTTCTTGTCTAAATATCTGCAGAACTTAGACAAGATGGAAAGCCATTATTGTCGCAAGGACACAACTAAATATACATAGCAACCACTTTTAAAACCAAAGCAGATGTTTTTAAAGATTACCTTGAAAAATGTGCCGAGAAGGCAGTAAAGCCCGTTTCAATTTTTACATTTTCTACAGTTTTTGCCGAACAAAATTTAACGCTCTTTATGCCTCGCAAAGATCAGTGCGATACTTGTGTGGGTTCTAAGGCCAAGCAAATAACAATTGAAGAATACGATGCACATAGAGGCTAAGTTGAAAAATCAAACCATATATTTGCCAAAGATGCCCGCAAAACAGTCAAAATCAAGAACAAAATTATTAAAATGCCATTTGATGCATTACATTTAAAGTATGATTTTTTTAAGAACTATAAGGATACGAACCTTATTCGATTTTTCAGTATTAGACCTGGTCGAACAAAAAATGATCCGACAGTATCCCAACTAAGATCTCTCTTATATTCCCCAAGTGGTACCATTAAGTTTAAAGTGAATTTTGATCATAATTACACTGAACTACCTATTAGAATAAAGCAATATGAAGGTTACATAGAACCAAAACAATTGTATACCGGTCGACTACCAATTCAGCAAAACAAATGGAAACATTTACAGGAGTTAAAGGCGGTAATTCCAGAGAAGTATCACTACTTCTATGATAATCTTAACCACACGCAGTAAAAATTATAATAAATTATAATAAGAAATTATAAAAAACATTGTCTTTGAATTTAAACTGGCTAAACAATTCTTCTGAACACACCTACCCTCTATCTGACACCCTTTTTGAGACACCCATGCCAAAAACAAACAAAAACTAGTCAAAAACAACCCCTAGCTCCCTAAAGGGTTCAAACGTTAGAACAGGTCCTACTATTTTTCAATCCCCCAACATTTCTTGTGAACATATCTACCCCCTATCTCCCAAGTTTTTCGGGGTCCCCATACAAAAATCGTAATACAAACTTAATTTTAAAATAAGGCAATACCGTCTATCTACATATTATTTTCCTACACAATGATTTCATTTTTGAGGCAATACCGTCTTTCTATCATAGAAGCTAAAATAACGCGAATTTTAAGAAACTTTTTAGTTAGAACGTTTGTTAGACACATTCTATTAATATTGTAGAAGATGAGTTCATCGAAATTGTTGCTTATTTGCGAATAAAACAGTTTTTTGGCTCTCCTGAAAAATTGTGTTTTTGTAGATAGACGGTATTGAATATAAGCCCTCGATAAGTGGCGCACTTGAGCGAACTAGCAAACATTATGAAACTTTAATTTTCAAATTTTATTTATTGGTTTGGAATTTTTTTTTATTCAGGTTGTATATTAACCAACAATTTCAATTAATGTTATATTTTTTTGCACCGACAAAATAAAATCAGGAATTTTTTTTAAATAGAGATAGTGGAAATTAAACTTGTTGACAGTTTTGACAATTTCACACAACAACGGAACAGCCCACTTTAGCTAACATTCCCTTAGGAAATTGTTGCACAGAGTTGGCAAAAAATTTTTTGAATAAATTAATAAATTTGAATAAATCTACGAGTTTTAAACATGGTTGGCAAACACTAGGGTTGTCAGATTTATTTAGCCGTTTTTTCGACAAACAGGCTAATGAAAATCGCCAAAAAAGGCCAAAAATGTTTGCTGAATTTTTCCACTAAAAAGCCGCCAATAACCAAAAACAATTTCTTAAGTTCTTGCTTACCTTGCTGGTTATCAAAAACTTTCTAAGGATTTTTTTGTTTTAACACTTCCAAAAAGCTCTTAATAAGCATTTTAGTTTTGAGTGCTTTATCTATAATTCTAGTTTACAATAGCCTCTTTACAAAAAGAAGGAGCTGCAACAAAACAACACCAATTTAATGTATCATTTCATAACATAAAAAGTTCTATACCCAAAACTTTTTGTAAAACAGAATAACAAAATGTATGATCAATTTTAATTTTACTCCCCGAAAAAAATTCTCAAAAATCGCCAAAATACTTACACATACAAATCGTTACCAAAAAAACTGACAAAATATCAACTTAGCAAGATATTTGGAAAACAATATGGTATAATTTAGAAATATAAATTACCGAATAAAAAAATTTGTATAGAATATTATATAATTTCACATACACAAATATGATTATATATAGACAAGTGTGGTACTATATTTGTTTCGATATAATTATGTATAACTTTAAGTTTTTTAACAATTTTAAATATGCCGTCATATATAAAGAAATATGAATAACTATGATCCCCATACATATTTATATGTACCATATGTAGTTATACAGTTATGTGAAAAATAATAAGGACACTTCCATGTCTTCTTCTTCTTCATTTCCTCTTAACTCCCTGTGGAGCATAGGGCCTCACTTCCATGTAACAAATTTTAATTAAAAAAAAAAAAACTCATAAATATAGGGAAAAAATTACCAATATTATTTTTTGATTATTGTACAACAACAACTATTCATTTCGTATAACAATTTAAACTTTGTTGTTGTAATTTAAAATAACAGCAATAAAAAGTTTTTTAAATGTCCATGGTCAAATGTGAAAAATAAAAAGGACAGTAATCCTAGCATTTTTTTTGCTGGAAATGTAATTATGGTCATTGTATTTAATTAATAGAAATATTTTTATATCATAATTGCACCGAGTTTAGAGCCTAGATTTGAAAAAGACAGGGATATTAAAAATCGCAAACAATTGAGTAATAAAGGGTGGTTAAATTGTAAGGGCCGATGTTGAATGTGAACCACACCTAAACGCCAAGTTTTTTTCCGAATTTTATTTGACATTTCTCTATTTCAGACTTACTCAATTTGAACCATGGAGAGATACACAATCCAACAACGTGTTAAAGTTATCCAGACTTATTATGAAAATGGGCGTTCAAATCAAAATGCATATCGTGCACTTCGTGATTTTTTTGGTCAACTTGATCGTCCAAATGTGCGTACAATCGCAAAAATCGTGGACAAATTCGAGCAAACCGGGTCTGTAGAAGATGTGAGAACACCAGTGCATGCTCGTACAGCTCGTACTGCAGAAAATATTGCTGCTGTTCGCGATAGTGTGGCTGAAGAGCCGTCCACCTCAACTCGTCGTCGTGCCCAACAATTGCACCTCTCACGCTCGTCGTTGATGAACATTATGCATAAAGACTTGCATTTAAACGCTTACAAGGTGCAATTGGCTCAAGAACTAAAGCCTCTTGACCATTCCAAACGTCGTGAATGGGCAGAATGGTGGCAAGAAATGGCAACAGTGGATGATCAATTTTCGAAGAAAATCATCTTCAGTGATGAGGCACATTTTCACCTCAGTGGACTCGTCAATAAACAGAATTGCCGCATTTGGGCGAATGAGAATCCAAGAGTGATTGTCGAAAAACCAATGCACCCACAAAGAGTGACTGTTTGGTGCGGTTTATGGGCTGGCGGCATCATCGGGCCGTATTTTTTCCAAAATCAGGCCGGTCAGGCAGTTACTGTGAATGGTGTTCGCTATCGTGAGATGATAACGAACTTTTTATGGCCCGAATTGGAAGATATGGATGTGGACGATATGTGGTTTCAGCAGGACGGTGCCACTTGCCACACAGCTAACGAAACAATGGCTCTTTTGCGCAACAAATTCAATGGCCGTGTTATCTCACGTAATGGCGATGTCAATTGGCCGCCAAGATCATGTGATTTGACACCGTTGGACTTTTTTCTTTGGGGTTATTTGAAAGAAAAGGTGTACGTCGATAAGCCAGCAACAATTCAAGAGCTAAAGGATGAGATAATTCGGCACATTAACGGCATAGAACCTCCATTATGAATCAGCGTCATCGAAAATTTGGACCATCGGATGGAGGTGTGCCGCCGTGGTCGCGGCGCCCATTTGGCCGATATTTTGTTCCATACATAATTGAGTAATACCAATATATCATAATAAAATAAAATTACAATAATTTCCTAAATAGTTTGTGTTTTATTCAAAATCAACATCGGCCCTTGAAATTTAACCACCCTTTATATGGAACATTTTGGAAGTTTGTTATTCCAAACAACTTTTGTTTAGCTGTTTTTTAGACTTCGGCAATCTAGTTCGTTTTAGTGAGCGCTCTTTCTAGTTCAATCGATCTTTGATAGTTTCGTTCAATTGGTTATTAGGTAGTTTGTTTGATAATTTTTAAGCGAATTATTCGTATAAAAAACCTCTTTTTAACATTAAAAAAAAATTGAGCTGGCAACATTGAAAAAAAATTAAAGTCAAAAGCAACATAAAGGAACTCATATGACAAAAAAAAAACGAAAATAGCGAAAGACTTAAAAGATCCGAGGATTTCGAACTAGCTGACTAGTTTAAAGTTCAATGGAATTAGGTCGTTCACGAACTACACAACTCTAGTGTTTTTCAAATCTAACACAAATAAAAGAAGACTTGACCACTTTTGAATCCTTAGAAAGCTGACGTACCTACAGAAATCGTAAATTATGTGGCAATTTTGAAGGGCATCCCAAGTTTATTTTGATTATTATGGATTTTCTAGCAATATCGGGATTTTTTTTTTTTTTTGGATTGCATTTAAAAGTGCTCAAGTTTACTTAACTGACGCCATAAATGTATTTATTCTATCATTTATAGTTTTTGATTGACAGGCTCTGAAATTAAATATTCCCATATTCTTATTTGTAATAAACTCTCAAAATTGTCTGAAACTCAAAAAAAAAAAAAAACTGATGAAGTAAAAACAAGATTTAAATGCAATGAACATTTTAAATTCATACTTTTGTGATATTCCCTTATTATAAAAAACTTCTTTCATTTATATATAATTAAGTTTAGCCCCATCTAAAAATAAATCTAAGTTTTTTTAATATATATTTCAGTGGCATAATTTTTTTTAACTTACTTTTGTAAAAAAAATATTTTTAACATTAGGGTAGATTTCGTTATATGACAGTAATGCTTAATGTTCGTACAAGGTGGCGCAAAAATAACCTTCCGATGTTTTTTGGCTGTAATTTAAAAAAAAAATTAAAAACTTTGATTCTTCTTGTGGATTATTTTTATTTGGTATTTTAGTTTTTTTTACATCAAGTCGAGAATATGATGTCATGTAAATGGCCGCCGCCACAGTTGATTGTCATTTGAGCGCTTTTTATGGCATTTTCCATCACTTTGGCCAAAACTTCCGGCGATAGGTTCTCACATTCTTGACGGATATTGTCTTTAAGAGCTGCAAGAGTCTGAGGCTTGTTGACATAAACCCGCGACTTCAAAAAGCCCCACAAAAAGAAGTCTGGAGCGGTCAAATCAGGCGATCTTGCTGGCCAGTGCAAATCGCCAAAACGGGAGATTAGGCGCTTGGGAAATGCATCCTTCAGCATATCGGTTGTGGCACGTGCAGTGTGTGCCGTTGCACCGTACTGTTGGAACCACATGTTTTCCAATCCCAATTCATCAAGTTGCAGCAAAAAGAACTCGTTGAGCATTGCTCTGTAGCGCTCACCATTCACAGTAACCGTTTGGACCGCGACGTCTTCGAAGAAAAAAGGTCCGATGACTCCTCCAGCGAAAACAGCACACCATACAGTGACCTTGAGCGGGTGTAATGGCTCTTCGTGGGTTACACGCGGATTTTCAGTGCCCCAGAAGCGTAAATTTTGCTTATTTACGTACCCGCTAAGATGGAAATGGGCCTCATCACTCATGATTATTTTGATGAAAAATCATCTTCCTCTTGGTGGTGATTAAGGATGGCTTGTGCGTATGTTACACGCGATTGGCGGTCAGCAGCTAACAGCTGATGAACCGTTTGGACTTTGTAAGGAAACATCTTCAAATCTTGTATCAAAATTCGCTGTAAAGACCGTCGACTGATACCCATTTGCGTGGCACGTCGTCTGGTCGATGTCGACGGCGCTTCCATGACATCCTCGGCTACAGCAGCAATATTCTCTGCAGAACGGCTATTCCGGGGTCTGCCACGCCTGGCAGCATCTCCTGTTGTGCCAGTCTCTTAGAGGCGAGCGGCTAAACGTCGCAGTGTTTCACCAGTAGGCGTTGGACGGTCAGGAAATCTGCGACGAAATTCACGTTGTGCCAAAGTCACCGACCGATTATTGGTCAAATAAATAGTCACCAATATTCCGCGTTCTGGATCAGTGTAGCGTAAAATTGTTTATTAACGTGTATTTCGCATGTGTTTACTACACAAATGTCAAAACAGAACTGACATTAGGGGCCAATCGCAAAATTTATAGCATTTTCTGATACGAGGATTACTTTTGCGCCACCTTGTATTTTTATAGAATTTAACATAATTTAACATAAGCTCGCAATTTTTATTTTTAAGTTTTGTTATATAACAATGAAGTCCAAATAAATTGAAATGAATACATATCTATATCAAGCATATAGTTATAAATATACAAAATTTATGTAAAACTATAAAATTATATCTTTCTTCGTCAAATTAGTTATGATGATATCGGGGCAAAATCCGGATAAAATTTTATATCATTTACTATATACATATCATATCCGATATAATTTTATACACCATTTTTCGGATCATAATATATTTCCCATTATATGAAATGAGATATCATCATACCTGAAATGATATTATTTTGTTTTACTCGGGTTTATATTCTAGTAAAATTAATGAAGTTTTTGAATAATTTATGCGAAAAATTATATTCTGTTATTTATTATTATATATTTCTAGTGTTCTGGTAGGAAATCTGTGTGTGAAATCGCCATTCACTTGAAAAAACGCCATAATAACCGCCCGTTGCCATTTCAAAAATTAATTCGCCAAACGAGTTTGAAAATCGCCACCTTTGGCGAAAAATCGCCATATCTGACAACACTACCTCTTCGGCAGTTGTATACGACGACCATGATATGAAAATTTTGTCTTTAATGGTATCGCATTTTTAAAATTTTCATTTCGGTCTTAGTGTTACTGTAGTATAGCCAACTACCGTTATTATGAGAAATTATTGAATGCCAACCCTGGTTTTAAACTCTATGGCACCATATAAACATAATATGTTTCTAATGATCAGAATGTGATCCAAAATGATCACAATATATGATCATAATATAATCACAAGGGCTGTAGTGTAATCATTAAGAATATAATATGTTTGGAAATATTATGATGATTAGGAACTCATTATGAACATTTTAGATACATTGTGTAATTGAAATAGTTGTTTGTGTAGTTATCAGTAGTTGTTGTTTTTAACTGAAATTACAGTTGATTTTCTTTGAAACAACAACTAATGAAAAATATAGTATTTTCGTAACAGTTGTTTGAAGAGGTTATTAAGGTATTATAATAAATAACTATTAAAACCGTATTATCCAGTAAGAAATCTATTTTTGTTAATTAATTATTAAAAATACAATTTCGATAAGTTTTTTATAACTCTTGTTTAGTTTATATTTAATATATTCATATTCATTATACCTTGAATGCATCAGAAACGTAACTGAATTACCCTTTGGAATGTTGACTCTGCATTTTAAGTATAATAACTTTAGATTTTAAGTTTTAAAATATATTTCTATAATACGAACAAAATAACTTAAAAAACAGTAGTTTTTTCTAATTTCTTTAGTTGCAGAATGTGTGTAGTAAAAAATTGCCAGTTGTTTTTACGACATTGTTAGTTATTTTTAATGCATTTATTAGATATTTTTAAACTGTTAAAGTAACTAAATTTTTAATTATTATTAAAATAAATATCTTTGTTACCTTTTTAACGGAACTTACCTTTGTTTAACTGCCATTTTCAGTAGATTCCGATATCGACAAACTTTTTTTGCCGATACACGGTCATAAATTTTGATTGAAGAGGTTTGTGATTTTTTTCTCGTTTTTTTCTCGCACTTTTTTTTATACTAGATTTTTTAGATTTAGGGATGTTCTTATTTTGAAATATCGGAATTTTATATACCGCCGGCCAGATTCCTGTTCCTTTATATTAAAAAACTAAATAAATCAAATTTGGAGTAAGTCCTATAATTATAAATGGACTCGGAAACGACTTCAAATATTCAAAGTGTAAATATGGGCAAAACATCTATTTGCATTTGTCACTTTCTAGTGACAGTTTTTTTTTTCATGACTGAAAGACAAAAAATATTTTAATTTTCTTCTCTTTACCTTATTCGATATTTTGTAGGGTAGAGTAGGATAAAGTGGAACATTTGGCAAAGTGGGACATCCCAATTTTTGACCATGTTTTCTTTTTTCATTTAAAAAAAACGAACCTTTCAGATTTTATTTATTATGTTATCAAGTTTTTCAGTTGCAGTTTAAATTTATTTTGTGCTGTTATATTGCTTTTTGGGAACAAGTGGAAAAATATATTAAAAAATTTTTAAGACTGCTTCTGTTTGCCATCAAAAATTAAAAATGTTGAGTTCTTTTTCAGTCAAATATATTTAAAATTTTGGATTTTTTTTATCGTTTGAAATACATACGCATTTTGTAAACAATTAAACTTTGCTAAATTGGTGGTTAATTAATTGAAAATTGTGTTGTTGTGTTAAAGTGGGACACATTATATGGGGTAAAGTATGACAAGTAATTCAAGCAATATTTAAATGTTTTAATCGAACTATTTAGAGTGAAAGAAAGTTATAAGTAGTCATCTGTTCTCATTTTCGACACAACTGACTACCTCACCGGGGATTTTTATACCCTGCACTACACCGCGTAATAGGATATATTGGGTTTATGCTGATGTTTGCAATTCAAAAAAATACTGGACCTAATATCACCTTCAAGCATACCAATTGACGTAGCATCACTTCTTAGTCGATTTATTATTAGTGTTTCCAATTCGGTTAATCAATTAACCAATTCCTGAAACAAATATTTTAAAACTCAAATATTTATTCGACCCTAGTAAGCGGTTAAAATATGTCGATGAACAGGTTAAATTTTTTATATGCATTTTTTCCCAAAACTTGTCAATTTTCTGAATTTTGGGTAAAAAAAATGACAAGACAAGCATAGAAAAAAGAAACATTGTATAAAATATCATAAAATTCTTTTAAAATGCTAAAGCCTCTAGATAATATATTTTGATCGGCGTTAGGAATTTAGATAAAAAAAAATGTATTCCAATATTTCTATGCATTATATATTATATTTCTATGACTTATTCATCCATCTACTAAGAACAAGGTTTATAATCGGGTTTCAACAGCTACAATTTTCAAACACTTGCAAGTTAAAATGTAAGTTAGAGGCTATAACTTATAGCTAGCTGGAATCAGCTGTTTTAGGAGTACCTGTTATATTTCGGAGCAAATGAGCCGGAAAAACAAAATTTGGGTTTCAACTATATTTCAAAGTTTTTTTTTAAAAATTTTTAAATTTTATCTTATATTAGCTGAAACCAAAAGCATTTTAATAGTTTGTTATTAATATTTAAGTAGAAAAGGAAATAAAAAATCCTAAACTCATGAAAATTGTTAAGAAATTAAATTAAATACCAAATAAAGAATAAATGAATTAAATTGACTCTATTCTACGCAGAAATAAATTACAAAATTCTGTTTGTAATATTAAACAAGTGTCATAGATCACATATGTAAATACAAAACCAGTTTTTAAAATTGTCACCAACAATGAGGAATTTTAAATACAAACACCATTTGGGTAATTTTCTTGAAATTTTGAATTTTTGTTGTCGAAGAATTAAAAAATTTATATCAAAAACTACAATTTACAAGCATTAAAATAAAATGCTCGAAATAAATTTAAAAAAAAACTCTCTCTTTAAAAAATTTGAAATGTCCCACTTTACCTCACGTGTGTAGAAATAAGCAACTAAAAGTCAAAATAATTGTTTTTTGTTAATGCAATAAGTTAGACAAAGAATAAAATAGACCATTAAAATAATTTTAAAAAGTATTTGTAGGTATTTTTTTTTGGGCGAGACTAAAACGTGTCCGACTTTACCCTACTCTACCCTATTACATCTATTCCAATTTGATTTTTGTTACGTATATTTAAATCAACAAAAAAAAAAACGATTTTTGGAAAAATTATTCAAAACTGTCATATTGTTCCATTTATTTGTTAGTGGTATATTGAAGTAGATTCCTGGTTCACTAAAATTGATCGGATTCGCTCCAAACTTTACTTATTAAATTTTTTGGGGTAATTTTCTTCCAATTTAAATTTTTTGTTGTCAAAGAATTAAAAAATTTAAATTAAAAACTACAATTTACTTGCATTTAAAAAAATGTTGGAAATAAATTTGAAAAAAACCTTTCTTTGTAAAAAATTTGAAATGTCCCACTTCACCCCAACATGTCCCACTTTACCCCACGTGTGTAAAAAAAGCAACTAAAAGTCAAAATAATTGTTTTTTGTTAATGCAATAAGTTAGACAAAGAATTAAAATAATTTAAAAAAGTATTATTGGTTATTTTTTTTTTTTTTGGACGAGACTTACATCTATTCTAATCTGATTTTACCAATTTATTGTTTGTTACGTTTATTCAAATCAATAAAAAACATTTTTTGGAAAAATTATTCAAAACTGTCATTTTGTTCTATTTATTCGTTAGAGGTATATTGAAGTCGTTTCCGGGTTCACTAAAATTTATCGGATTCGCTCCAAACTTCACTTATTTAATTTTTTAATATAAAGGAACAAAAATATGACCTTCGAACTAGAAAAATACTTTAAAATTTGGTCATACTAATAAGAACACCTCTACTATACATATTTAGCCATTTTGGAAGTTTTTACCGATTTACCGATATTGTCAATGGAAGTTAGTTTTTTTAACCGGAAAATAAATCTTAATTAATCTTTTCAAAATATGTATATGAATGTACTTTTTCAATTATTATCCAAAGTTTTCTTTTTTCCAAATTTATTAATCATTTTCTTACTTCTCCAAAGAAATTAAAAATTAAGTTAAGATCTTTCTACATTAAGCCATCGATATATGTTTCGTATATACAATGAATACTAAATTAAACATATTAAAATAAGAAGTTTTCAAATCATACAAAGTATTTAAGAAAAACTTTAAAACACACAAAATATTACAACTAAATTTATACAAAATTTCGAACTTACAACATAAATTTTAAATCGTATTTACACAAAGAGTAAAATTAATTAAGTTTTTAAACGTAGAATAAATCTCTAGGAACATTTTTTAATAATTGATTGGCCAATTTACCAAATTCAGTGGCCAATTTCTTTTGCAACTGACTTTGCATAGCCTCCAAAACAACCATACTATTATCACGTAAAAACAAATTGGTAGCCTCAACTAAATTATGGATAAAAGGATATAATTAAAACTTAAAATCTTTTCGAATGGAAACCATATAAAAAACTTACGTAAAATACGATTATTATTGAAAGCATTTGAAATTTTCATATTAACTTTATCGACATCGATAACAATGCTTAAGGAATCAACATGCAAATAAGTGGAACCATTCTTTTCATTTGTCGATACTTTACCTGTTAAATCTGCAGTACAACCATCTAGAAATAATAAGGAAATAAATACATTTTTGAGGGGATTTTTTTTTTAAAGTTTTTTCTTCTTTTGGACCTACCAAACATAGCATCGAAATCACCTCCTCCCGAAGCTGGTATTATCAACAATACACCCGAACTGGTATATTTGGCTACAATCTTTAATTTGGGCATGAAAATTTTTGCCTTAAAAGGTTCACCATTTTCACTTAATTTCATTGATTTAACTTGGAAATTACTAGCACCAAATACTTCCATATTTTTCAGTGTAATTTTGTAACCTTGTGGTCCATCGGTCAATTGCAATGCCAATGTATTCATTTTAAATGGTTCAACTGAAGGTAACTGCAAATAGAATTTTAAAATACGCCATTAAAAATCATTATTATAATTATTTTTGTATTCTAAAACCTCAATATTCGATTAATGGAAAATATTATATAGTAAATTGGTGTTAATAACCATGTTGCGTTTAGTGTTTCCAAAAACGGTTAACCGATTAACCGAAAACCCGGTTTTTGGCCAAATTTCGGTTTTTGACAAACCGCAATTTGTTTTTACCGTTAATATTTTACGCTAGAACCTTAAAGGCCTTAAATTGTAATGAAGTGATCGAAATTTTATTTTTATTAGCAACAAACGCAATTTGTCACATAAAATTTAAGTGAAATAATTGAACAAAATTTTCACTTCATTAAATTAAAAAAAAATTAACTTTTTTAAGGATTTTAAATGCTTTTTTACGTGAAACCCAAACAATTTACTATTTTTTAATATGAAAATGTATTGGAAGTAAAAAAAATTAAAACACTGTTGGCCCCAACTGCATAAACATTAGCAATTTACAAAATTCGTAAGTTTTTAAGAAACGCTACCTAGTTAAAATACAAATATAAAAAATCAAAACAAAAATAGAGAAAATAAGATATTACATCGGGACTAACGAGTGAACCCTCACTTAAACTTAACTTAGTTAGCTACAACAGTTTGTGGATACAACAACTTCCGAAATTTCCTTATATTTAGATTTATAATAATTTTTGGTTAAGGAATTTTAAAAATTTGAAAAATTTAATTTTCTAACCCTTCGATATGGCACTTAAGAAAAAGGTAACTTTACCCTAAAAATTTTTTTAAACATCCTAATTTCAGAAAAATCTTTTGTATTAGTTTGGAATACCGCACAGTGGTTCCAAACACAAAAAACATGGTAATAAATATAGATGTTTTAAACTACTGGTCCAATCGGGAAATGGTGTTCCCAAAAATTGAAAAGCGGGAGCTAACCTTTAAGGAAAATGTTTCTGTGGTCACCCTGTTTTAAACACAGGGTGTGCTACAGGGTGTCAAAGTTGACCATCTCGAGTATGAAAGAGCTTTAAAGGGGTATAACTTCTATAACCATGCATCGATTTTAGTGTTTTTTTGGACTTTTTTAAATCTAGGTTACGAGACAAAGCAAAAACATGCTTCATGTACCATAGTAACTCTTACAGTTAAAAAAATATTTCACTTTGAATTTCAAAATCTTCATTTTTCGCCTTGACTTTTTTAATAGTTTTGCCAATAGATTATTCATTTTTCAAAGAAAATGCTCAAAATTTTTTCAAGTCATTCTAATGACCTTTCTTAAACTCCTAAGAAAACTTTTTTGAATTATCTTAAGCCGTTTCGCAGTGATACTATTTTAAACTCAAAAATTAAAAGTGTGTTCTGAAAAATTGGGTTTTTTGGTCAGATAAGGGGTAACTTCACACACCTTTATATATATTTTGCTGATATTTTTTGGATTAGTTTTTTACATAGTTTGATAGAGTAGACTTCAAAAATGCTTAATGGTATAGTTTAAAGCATTTTTGGATATGCACCCTACGTCCAGCATTGGTCGAAAATGATGAATTTTTGAACGGAATTCTATGTTTATGACCGTGATAAAAAAAAGTCACGCCACTTAGACACGATTTGAAATTTTTATACTGTAAAGAGATTTATTCTAATGAGTTTGCCACTTCATTTGCCGCCGCCCGCTCAAAAACGTAGCCTGGAGAGCAAATTTTGTGGAAAAAGTCATTTTTTCAAAAGCCTTTTTTTGATTTATAAAAAAAGCGTACTTATATTATCAATTTCAGCAAGATTTTATTTTATTTTTAATAAAACGTAAATAATTGTCCTACATTCCAAAAATCTTTTCGATATTGCTTATGGTTATTTTTACATAAAACATCAAAGTTCAATGTAGTATATCTAACTATAATTAATTGTACATTTATTGGCTTTTGCTTTCGGTAATGTTAAAAAATTTAAATAATTTCAGAAATTTTTTTACATATTATTAAATTAGACTTAGTTATCAATTCAACGATGCATAAATCGTTTATCTAGTGTAATAAATGAATTCAAACTATTGCGCTTAAATCAGGCATTTCAGGTCAAATTGCAGTATTTAACAAATTTATATATACAGAGCGTGTTGCATTATATTTCTCTAAAAGGGTTACGGGTTTTTTTATTTTTTTAATACTATTTCAAAAACCTAATAAGATATAAATGCAGGTAGAAAATGCGTTTTATGATGTAACATTTGCATAATATATTGTTCTAATTTTCCATATAAAACAGGTAAATAACTACCATATATTCATTTATTTGAAAGACAAAATAATGTTTTTTTTTTGTTCTAAAGATAAGGTTTTATTAAATTTAACTGGTACAGTAGTAATTGTGCTAAAAATATGAATATATTCCTAAGGACTACACATTTTCTACAAAGTAGTCTGAAGTATCAAAAGTTAAAAGGTCGTTTATATGCATAGATTCAGAATCTTCCTTTTCAATGTCTATGCTTATTTTTGGTAACCATTTTGTTCTTATGGAGTAAAGTACTGGATCCGATGATATTAATAAAAATTCCATCAAATCGGAAGTTTGAGCTATTCTGGAGCACTTACGTGTGTTAAAAAGCCTAAAATGTTTGACGTCTCTATTTCTGGCCTCCTGGGCTTCTTCAGTCAGTTCGCCTAAAGGCAACATACTGTTTTCTATTATTTCTTTGGCATGAGCTAATACTTTATGTACTGTTGGTGTCATTGGCCTCCAAGAGTACATGGTGAGTATAATGTCTTTTGTTTCATTGGCAAAGAGTTTAAATTTAGCCACATTAATAGGTTTTTACTGTTAATGACTGCTAATATAACTTTAAAACGTTTTAGTAGGTTTTTATCGAGACCCGTAATTGAGGAGGTAGTTTCTGGATCTTCGAAAAAACGCCTTGCTGTATTTCCGTCATTGGAACTTCCAAACCCCTGAAGGGGCGTATCAATGATTAATCCAAGTCTTAATTTAAATTCATCTTGAATTCTTTTCTTCTCTTCTTTTCTCATGTTGTGTAGATCAGTGTTTTGTTTACGGAAAGGCTTAGGTTTCCTGGAATAAGGCGGTATTTGAGATCGTATGCGAGGTGTAAACAATATTCCATAAATCTTATTCTGGCATGAAGTGGCGATATCCCAAACCTCAGAGCGTTTTCGTTCATAGAAATTGTATCACTATCTTCATGAAACTGTGAACTTAATTTTCCACATATATTACATTTCCAAGTAGATGTTGTGTCTGTAATTGCATTTGCAACTTTTCCATCAATCATTGTAAGTTGTGGTTGAAATGAAACTTTAATAACTTGTCCAGATATTTCCACGTAAAGTGGAGACAAGCTCGAAATTTCCCTTTCTATTGAATCTACTAAACTTTGTGTTGAAATCATGTCTTCTTTTACATATTCAAATCGTATTGGACGACATAAAAATTTAGATCCAGGGGTTAAATTCGTCCATATATCATTTGCAGACGAGGTTGAAGGTAATTTATTATACAACCGCATTCTTAACGGCACAAAAGAAGCCATAAAAATTGATGAAAAACTTTTTTCTTTGCTGCTTCCAGATGGTTGTTTGTATTCGGAAAACCCAGATGTGCCATCACAGCCCCATTTGAACATTAACACGACATCAGATTGCTTGCATCTTTCAATATCTTTGCTGCTAAATGTGGACATAATTCTAGAAACAGTATTGTCAATTAACTGTGATAGTTCAACTTTTGCGCCTTCAATAGAGGCATGCACTGGGGATGTTATTGGTTTTAAAATATTTTCTTTTGTTTCTTTTATTGCTTTACTGCTAGGAAAAATATCATATCCTTTTTCAATGAGAGCTTTTCTTAAAATACCATATTTATTTCTCGTTAACCCCAAATTTAGAAAAAGAGCTAATGCATCTTCACTGGTAAAGGAAGTTGATGATTTTGGTGTTGGAATACTTTGTATCATGCGCTTCAAACGCTTAGGAGACGCAGTTGGTAGGACGTCGACAATTTTCCCTGTTTCTTTAGGCTGTATACGTGTCAAAGCTGCTTTAAAAGAATCCTTTATTTCATTAGCGGAGTGTGTGTTAATCATTTCTTCCTGTTTTACCTTCTTAGTCCTAATCTGGACCTCTTCATAATCTTTTTTAGGGCGGGCCCCTTTTTTTCTGTTCAATAACTACTGACATCTCCTTATTAAGCCAATCTTGACTCTTCTTCATAAATTTTTGTATAGAATAATCGGAATCTTTAATCCTTTTTTCATAAATTTTGTAAAAATTTTCAATTTCATCTGGCTTTATATTTAAGCCATACGAGTAGACAATGGTATCAATCAGTTTTCCTATTTTTTCCGATCGTATATCAGTATTGGCAAGAGTATCCCAAATTACTTTACAAAGGGAGCTATATTTTATTGTAACCTCCATGACTGCTTAACTCAAATAACCTCCTTTTAAAATTACTACGCTTATATATTACAAATATTTGTTTTTTTATAAACAAAAAATCGAGCAGGTACTGGATTTGTAAAAACAAAAAACTGAAATAGGTAAAATAAAAAAAAAACGCATTATATTAGCCCATTAAAACAATATGTTATGCAAATGTTACATCATAAAACGCATTTTCTACCTGCATTTATATCTTATTAGGTTTTGAAATAGTATTAAAAAAATAAAAAAACCCGTAACCCTTTTAGAGAAATATAATGCAACACGCTCTGTATACCTGAATATATAAATTTGTTAAATACTGCAATTTGACCTGAAATGCCTGATTTAAGCGCAATAGTTTGAATTCATTTATTACACTAGATAAACGATTTATGCATCGTTGAATTGATAACTAAGTCTAATTTAATAATATGTAAAAAAATTTCTGAAATTATTTAAATTTTTTAACATTACCGAAAGCAAAAGCCAATAAATGTACAATTAATTATAGTTAGATATACTACATTGAACTTTGATGTTTTATGTAAAAATAACCATAAGCAATATCGAAAAGATTTTTGGAATGTAGGACAATTATTTACGTTTTATTAAAAATAAAATAAAATCTTGCTGAAATTGATAATATAAGTACGCTTTTTTTATAAATCAAAAAAAGGCTTTTGAAAAAATGACTTTTTCCACAAAATTTGCTCTCCAGGCTACGTTTTTGAGCGGGCGGCGGCAAATGAAGTGGCAAACTCATTAGAATAAATCTCTTTACAGTATAAAAATTTCAAATCGTGTCTAAGTGGCGTGACTTTTTTTTATCACGGTCATAAACATAGAATTCCGTTCAAAAATTCATCATTTTCGACCAATGCTGGACGTAGGGTGCATATCCAAAAATGCTTTAAACTATACCATTAAGCATTTTTGAAGTCTACTCTATCAAACTATGTAAAAAACTAATCCAAAAAATATCAGCAAAATATATATAAAGGTGTGTGAAGTTACCCCTTATCTGACCAAAAAACCCCATTTTTCAGAACACACTTTTAATTTTTGAGTTTAAAATAGTATCACTGCGAAACGGCTTAAGATAATTCAAAAAAGTTTTCTTTAGGAGTTTAAGAAAGGTCATTAGAATGACTTGAAAAAATTTTGAGCATTTTCTTTGAAAAATGAATAATCTATTGGCAAAACTATTAAAAAAGTCAAGGCGAAAAATGAAGATTTTGAAATTCAAAGTGAAATATTTTTTTAAC
This sequence comes from Delia radicum, assembly GCA_021234595.1. Taxonomy (NCBI): domain Eukaryota; kingdom Metazoa; phylum Arthropoda; class Insecta; order Diptera; family Anthomyiidae; genus Delia; species Delia radicum. The sequence goes on along the minus strand of CM037851.1, from coordinate 68,271,359 downwards.
TGTAAGAGTTACTATGGTACATGAAGCATGTTTTTGCTTTGTCTCGTAACCTAGATTTAAAAAAGTCCAAAAAAACACTAAAATCGATGCATGGTTATAGAAGTTATACCCCTTTAAAGCTCTTTCATACTCGAGATGGTCAACTTTGACACCCTGTAGCACACCCTGTGTTAAAACAGGGTGACCACAGAAACATTTTCCTTAAAGGTTAGCTCCCGCTTTTCAATTTTTGGGAACACCATTTCCCGATTGGACCAGTAGTTTAAAACATCTATATTTATTACCATGTTTTTTGTGTTTGGAACCACTGTGTACCGATCAAAAAAAGTGTCTTCTCATATACAAAATCAGATCTCATTTAATAAAGATCCATATTTATTGTTATCCAAGTTTATCTCAAAATTGGGGTATCCAGTGATATCCGCTAAGATCTCTCCAATATATTACAGGATTAAATTAGATCAACATTGATCTCAAAATTGGAGTATCCAATATTATCTAATTTAAGATCGTTATGGGTCCTAAAACATACCATGGTATTAATTTTGATCTAATTGGATCTAATTAGATCCAAAGAGATGAGTAATTTTTGGTGGATCGAATAAGATATTTTGAGATTAAATTGTAAATCCAATTTAAATCCTATGACATTGATAATTTTTAGTAAAATTCAAAAGAAAATTTAGACATCTCGTGCATATATAACTACATATAATTAATATCTTATACGCATAGAAAATATTAATGATGTTGGACCACATATAATCTTATCTTAAACTAAATTGTTAATCTTGTGTCATATATGGCATCTTATATAATTATATCTTACATCATTTAACGTCTTAAGTTATATTATACATATGGCACCATATATAAGCATATCTTATATCACACACAAAAATATTTTTCATAAGACAGTATATATTATTATATCTTAAATTATATAGCTTATATTTTACCATATATGATTACATATTATGTTATATATGAGAATGTATTATTATATATGAAAACAGATATATAGATATATCATCCCGATTAAAAACAAATATATGGAGTTTTATGTAGTCATATCAATTTCTATGTGACGCTATACATAATCTTATTAAATTTCAGCAGAAATATGGGCCCATGTAATTTATCTATTTGTATGGGTTTCTGTCTAATATTATGCAATTAGATAAATTCCAGAACAATTTTATCCGAATTATGGCCCGATAGTAATAGACTCTATCAGTTTTGTATCGAATTGTATCAGTTTATATCTAAACTGATAGAAATAGATATAATTATATAAAAACCAGATATGTTTGTATCCGGATTTTGACCTGATATAATTGTATATTATTGTATGTAAACTGATACATCTAAATATATTTAGATCCGAGTCTAAGTCTGGTAAAATTGCATTAAATGTTAAATATTTGTTATGATTGTATGAAAATATACACAATTTCATACAAATGCATGTTCATTCTATCATATTCGTTAAGTTTATAAAAAAAAAATATTAAGACGCATATTTGGAAAAATAAAAGATTCGAGAATACTTATATTTTTTTGAATGTTTGTACAAAATTGCATTCAAAAGTTTAGTAGTGCTTAACATATTTTTGAAAATACATATAATTATAAAATTTCGGTCCACTACATCTTAGAAATGATATGCCCAGCATTACCAAATTTTAAAAGTCTACTTTGTCCAAAAATTTCAAAAACACACTACCAAGGCCGCAGGTAGCAACTAGAAGTACCCTCAAAAAATATTTGATGTGTATGAATAAACAGCTCAATCAGATTAAGTAAGTGACGAAATTCGCAAATCTTTTAAATTCGGGGCAGACTAATATACAGCAATCTGACTTTAAATTCGGCAATATATAGTTCTATAAGAAAATCAAATTTTTTTTGGTATGGAACAATATATCTTTACATATAACTATGAATATGTCAATATATCGTTTAATCCAAATTAAAATACATTTTTTTAATTATCACTATATATTTATTATTTTATATAATTTTGATTTGTGTTATATCCAATTATACATGTATTCGTATATGTCATATACGATTATATATTGGTCGATATGTAATAAGATGTATTACAAAATTTAGAGGAATAAAAATTTTATATATAAACATACATTAACAAATGTACTTTCATATAAGAGCATGCAGTAACACATTTATTTTTATAAATTAATGCATAATTATATGTAAACGTTTTTACTCGCGATATCCTTTTATGTATATTATATACTTTTAATATCTAATTTTATAAAGCTCAATATAAAAAGATATATCGTTATATAAGTTACTGTATAAGAAACATATAATACTATATGGCTTTACACATGACACCATATATAATCCCATACTAAAATACATTTTAAGATAAAATAAATAAAACCATATATAATTTTTTTTATTTGGGATATAAAAAGTCTAATGTATTTATATAAAACTTTAAGTGTTTGCCACCAATAAATCAATATTATGAAGTGTCATTGCCACATTTTTATAAGCATTTTGTACATTTTTTAGTACGAAAAAATGCTGATTTAATTAAGGGCGGTTAACCGATTAAACGGTTTTTTTCGCATTCGGTTTACCGAAAAACCGGTTTCTCAGAACGTCGTTTTTTTGGAAACACTACTGCTGCAAGTAATGTTGCATGGATTACAGTTCAAATAATTACAACTTTTATAATAGTCATATTCATGTTTTTTATGGTTAAAAGCATAAATTGTCTATGACAAACAAAAATATACAATTTTGTTTTGGCATAAAAGTTTGTTCAACCACAATAATTTTTACAAAAAATAATACTTGAACCTAATGCATTTTTTATTTCATACAAACAAATTGCATTGCAACACGCAATTATATCTTGGATGTTAAAATATTTTAGTTATTCACATTTGCATATTTAAAATTTTGTTTGACTTGTATACGGTGAAGTTGTGTAAAAAATTACCGCGGAATTGTGAAGTAATTGGGCTTGTATTTTGCGACCTCCGACTATTCCCGGATACATATTTTAATTTTGTTGCTTTTAGTGGTTCACTCAAATTTGTGTAGTAGTCAGAGTTGTTGGTTTCAACTGCGATTAAAGTGGTTTTTCTATGAAATAATACAAAATGCCAGAGTAAAAAGAATTTTATATTATGTTTATTATTTAATACAATATCTCATGTGTCCCAAAATCATGTGTTGTACTGTGTAAGTTTCCATATATAAACACATACAAATTGGTCCGAAAAATGGGTCATCTACACGTATCTAATAATATCAAATTATATATAAGTTGATACAGATTTTTACTAGATTTATAGAAATCAACAATTTTAAAGACATAAATATTTTTAAAGAAAACATAACGAAATTTTTAAAAATTATCCAGAATAAATTTAGTGTTTCGAAAATTTACCTATTTTTTTATTTGAAATTATATAAAAGAAATCACTTGAAAATTATTTCGTTATAAATTGAATAAGATTATATGTGAAGCCATATGTAATAAAGTCTTAACATGCAGATAACTAAATTTGATATTAAACTTTAACAAAATATATAGGGCAATTCCATATGTGACTTACACTACATTTGACAAAATTTTTTCCCTTTTCCATCGTATTTATGAATACCAAGATGTTAACAATATTAATTTTATCGAAGATCTACAGAAAATAATACAATTTACATGTTGTTATAAAAACTTGCACACTTGTCATAATAGAGATAGGATTTATTCAGTCATTTGTGATTGTGACTTACACTACATGCAAAAGGAAGTCGGTTTTTAGAGTCTTTTTGAACTTTGAAAATCTTCCTCGTTAGCAGTGTTATGACAATAAATTTTATCTTCAGCCATAATAAACAAAATAAATCATTGGAAATTAGTAAAACGATATTCTTTACTTATTTAGAAAAAAAGTTTCAACAAAAATAAATTGTGACTTACACTACAGGCCAAAACGTGACTTACACTACCGTCATTTTGCCATTAAAAAAATTAGCCCTTTTTCCATTAAACATCCAAAACTGAAAACACAGGATTCAAAACTGAAGTCTTGTTATTGCTTTAAACAAATAAAACTATATTTATTTTCATTATATTGCAATTTTACAAACTTAAAATTTTATTCAAAAAAACAGGTAATGAAAACAAAGAAATTCATTATTCAAAGTTAATAAGTAAATATAACGAAAAAACAAACGTAAAAATAAAAAATAATTCATATACAACAGCAAAAATTGATAAACTTAAAACTATGCAGACTCATCTGATGAGGTATCAGAAAAAACTTCCTGATATCTTGTTTTTTCAAACGAAGACAATTTCACAGCCTTTACAAAATTAAAATTATTTACGTATATTTTGTGCATTTTCTTAATCTCGTTGATAGCCGCAGCTTCATCAAAAACAGAATGTAATGCAAGTTCATTATAAATTTTATTAATATCGTCACCATCCATCAATATCACTTGAACTTTTCAACGCTTATCAACAGCTTCAACGAATTCCATTGCATTTGATACGTTTTTCTCTCTTCTCATTACTGCTATTCGCACCTGACGTTTAAGAGCACCTCCTATACCATCTACTGGTCCTTTTCCATGAGAAGTGGCAAAGAAATTCCATGAAATTTTCAAATCATGCCGTTTTGCAAGTTTTGGAAGAGAGTTAGCAATGTACCTGTTTTTGAACTGGGATGCTGGACCATCTGACCAAATGCGTACTTCTTTTATATCACTTGGTATTTCTTGTAAAGCTCTCTCAATATAGGGTATGACTGTGTCTTTATTATGTTGATGATTATCCGAGACAATGGCAGATGCGTGTTGTTGTTGCTGATACCACAGAGACACAGTAAATATTGATACTTGTGGCTGCACCCAATGGTAAGACTGAATTTCATCCTGGGACAGATAGGTATAATTTTCAGCAAAATCCACTTGCAGAAGAGAAAAATTACATTCTGCGGTCATACAATCCGCGCTATCATTATTATACGCACACCGTCGTTGTCTTTGTTTCATGGCTTCATTTTTCTTAAAGTTGCCGAAAAGCCCTTTTTCCTTTAATGCCTCCCGCTGCTTTTGTTTTCTCTGAGCCGATGTTTTGGCCATCACTAAAAAAACCATCAAAACGTTACATTTCATGTGATTACGCCGTGACTTACACTACATTGTGACTTACACTACACACATGTGTTAAACAGTTTGCTATTTATGGATAAAGATTTTTGATTTTTGAGGATGGCGTTTTATAGGCAATGCTGTCTAGTAAGAAAATTTAAAATTTAAATGATGTACGATAAGATTTGAAGAAATCAGAAAGAAAATTGTGTTTATATTGTGACTTACACTACAACCTTATGGTTCACTCTTTTTAAACTGTTTCGTCAGTAAGTTCATACTATACTTTTCAAATATAATTATTAATTATTCACAATTTCAAATACTTACCGAGAAAATGCAGTTCCTATTCAAAACTAATTGCACAATCAGCTCATGCAAACAAGGTCATATGGTATATGGCAGTATTGCCAAAAAACAAAAATAAAAATTAGGGTTTTCATTGCAAATTCTTAAAGTATAACTATCATATGATCGTATGAAAGTATTTTTGTTTCCCAAAATTTATTTTTATTTTTGTCACTTAAGGTGTACTTTCATTTGGAATTGCCCTATATGGGATTATATATAATGCTATATTAAATTATAAAGAAACTATTTTCAGTATGATGTCACATGTAGTTTAATAAGTATTAGCATGTGACCATATATAATCATGTCGATAACTGCATATATTTGGATTATTATTATATGGCTTATGTAGTTATATATGGAGTAAGATTTAGAGACATATAATAATATCAAGTACCATATAAAAAGTTCTCTCAATAACTATTATAAAATGTATTTGTATAGTATTATATAAGCCGTAATGTGACTCCATTTAAAGTCAGATATGACTTAATCATTTTATATATGACTAGATATAACTATTTTTACCCGGGAATGAAAATTTTTCAAAAACAAGATTTTCTTCATACAAAAAATGCCTCTCTAATGTACACATACGATCCTATTTTCACCTGGAGTTGTTTATTTTATTGCATTATATAAAAAAAGTCGAAAAATTTAGTTAAAAAGACCAACTTCAAAAGGCCATAAAAATTGTATCTTTTTGATATATTGATAGTCTACTTTCATTTTCCGTTTGTTTCATTCGGTATTCAACCGATGACCCTAAATTTGTTGCATATTGTTATTTTAAATCCTAATTAATTTATAATTTTTTAAATTTACATATTAAAGGGTGGTTAAATTGTAAGGGCCGATGTTGAATGCGAACCACACCTAAACGCCAAGTTTTTTTCTGAATTTTATTTGACATTTCTCTATTTCAGACTTACTCAATTTGAACCATGCAGAGATACACAATCCAACAACGTGTTAAAGTTATCCAGACTTATTATGAAAATGGGCGTTCAAATCAAAATGCATATCGTGCACTTCGTGATTTTTTTGGTCAATTTGATCGTCCAAATGTGCGTACAATCGCAAAAATCGTGGAAAAATTCGAGCAAACCGGGTCTGTAGAAGATGTGAGAACACCAGTGCATGCTCGTACAGCTCGTACTGCAGAAAATATTGCTGCTGTTCGCTATAGTGTGGCTGAAGAGCCGTCCACCTCAACTCGTCGTCGTGCCCAACAATTGCACCTCTCACTACGCTCAAGTGGGATCGTTTGCGCTTCCAGTACCACATTCGCATGATGTGCCATATCCAGTATGCCCTGGTGCATCTCTTCAAAAAGCAGAATCGTCAGAAGAAGAGTCCGAGTCAAATGCAAGCGAATTTGAGCCGGGTACAAAGCGAAAATTACTGTCACAGGCCGAACTAAACGATTGGGTGCGCGATTTTGGTCTCACTAAGGAGAAATCCGAACTTTTTGCGTCTCGGATGATACAGTGTGGATTTGCGGCTTCAGAAGTGAAAGTATCATCGTACAGAAACCGTCACAAGGAGTATGCAAAATTTTATACAAAGAAAGACCAAATATGTTTTTGCAGCGACATTTCAGGCTTGTTCCAAGAGCTTCACCAAATTCACAACCCCAACGAATGGAGGTTGTTTATTGACAGCAACAAAGAGAGCTTGAAGGCAGTTCTCTTACATAATGGGAATGAAAAGCCATCTCTTCCTATTGCTCATGCGGTTCATTCAAAGGAGAACTATGAAACTATGGACATTTTGCTGCAATGCATAGAGTATAGGAAATACAATTGGAAAATATGCGCCGACCTTAAAGTTGTGGCCATTCTGTGTGGACTCCAAGGAGGCTATACGCGACATTGCTGTTTTCTGTGCCTTTGGAATAGCCGCGCTGATGATCAGCATTATATAAAAAAAAAATGGCCGGTACGAACGAAACCTGTAGTTGGAGAAGCGAATGTTCAGCGCAAACCACTAATAGAGAACCGTGAAAATATAATACTTCCGCCGCTGCACATAAAATTGGGTTTGATTAAAAATTTTGCCAAAAAATTAGACAAAGAAGGTGAAGCTTTTGCCTATTTACGGTCAATTTTCCCTTACCTTTCGCTGGCAAAAATTAAAGAAGGAGTCTTCGCAGGACCCGAGATAAAAAAAATGTTGAAAGATGAAAAATTCCCAAAGCTGTTATCACCCATCGAAGCCGCAGCATGGAATTCCTTCAGGCTTGTTGTGGAAAACTTTTTAGGAAACAACAAAAGCCCGAATTATAAGGACATAGTTGAGGATCTGGTAAAGAACTATGAAGCCATGGGAGTGCACATGTCACTTAAAATACATTTTCTGCATTCTCATTTGGATTTTTTCCCTGAGAATTTAGGAGACGTGAGCGACGAACACGGCGAGCGCTTTCATCAGGAATTGAAGGCTATGGAACGACGCTATCAGGGCATCTATGACACGGCTATGATGGGTGACTATATTTGGACCCTAATACGTGAGACCGATTGCAGCGAATACAAAAAACAAAGAAGAAGTCAGCAGTTTTTCCACATGGCATAAAATGTACACTTATGTCTTTGTTTTTACTCATTTTTTTTGTGCGTTGATTTGCTTAATTTAATTAGTTAGTTTAATTTCGTTAGTTTAGCTAATTGTGCGATACATTGAGCATGTAGTGCTGTAAATAAATTAAAAAATAATATACGAAGACTACTGTGTTTATTTTCAATTAAGTTCAAATGTATTTATTCGTTTGCGTTGGGTAGGTAAGCTGTGCAAATAATGAAAATCAAAAAATCGTGAAATAGCGGAATTTCGGTCGTTTACCAAAAAAATAATAAGTCGGCCATTTGTCATCAGATTTTGTTAAGTAAGGGCTTATTTTCTTTGGAAAAGTGTCAGCTATACGTAAAAAAATTAAAATCGCTGTTAACATCGCGTTTTATATTTTATATGAATTTTTATATGAATTTTTCAGCCACATTTTTACTAAAAAAACGCAGTTTTTTAACCTTTTTAAGCCGCCAACATCAAAACTACTAACCCGATTTGAAAATTTTCTGAGAATAAGTTGTAGACGGCTCAATTGTCTTCAATTTGAGTAGTAGTAGGATCAAATAGGTCAAAGAAGACGAAAGATATGCTCAAAATAGTAAGTGTACCTCCAAAAATTAAAAAAAAAAATTAAAAAATTTGTATCTTACAAACCAATCGACAGAAAAATTTTTTAAATTCATTTTCGTGTTTAGTAGGTCCAAATCCATGAGAAAAAGTATGCTAGAAACAAATAACAGACAAAAGTTTGTTATTTGTGACCTAGTGTTAGTTATTGGATCCTATCTTATTAGATATGCCACCATATAATTTTTTTTACTCTGGTGGTAAATTTTTTTCGTTTCCATCCTTTACTTAAATAAAAAACGCAGAATGTCTTCTGTATAATGCAAAAGTAAGGACTATTTGCACCAGTTAGTTAGTCTGCCGATATGTATATTAAAAAATTATATAATTGTGTTAAACTTTCAAGTTTTACTATTTTTTTTTTTTTTGCTTCCATGTTAACAAAATATTTCCTTTTTTCTATTGCACAAAAATCATTGTTGCATCAGTATGTTGCACAAACAATTATTTCCACCAACTTACTGACTGAGTTAAGTGAATTTACAAAACTACAGAAATTTCGTTTCATTGTGAAAAACAAGTTTATTTGTATGAAAATTTTGTTCATCAAAAATTTTCTTTGCAACAATTTTGTAATCGATTGCATGTCAATTTTCCAGAAACTGCTATTAAATTATAATAAAATCTTGCAATGGAAATTTATTGAAGATATAAAAAATTAAAGAAGAAGTTCAAGTATATTTAAATAAAGAAATATTAGTTAACAATAAAATTCTAGCAATTAAGATTTCGGGGCCTTTTTTGGTGATTTTTAACAGAAGTAATAAAATTTTAATTAAAATTTTTATTCTTCCTTTTAACCATATAAATGAATCAAAAATTCAGTTTCAATAACTTTTGCACTGACCTTTATTGATAATAAGCAAAAAAAAAAAAAATTAACATAAATAAAATCATAAAAAAGTCAATATATCATACAGTCTGCGAAAAAAACCAAAACATACAAAATTAAAATTTATTTATCTCCTAAATTTATTTTTCTCCTGAATTTTGCTAATATTTTATGATTATATGTATTTCTGTTGACATTAGATCTTACATAATGTCAACAGAAATACATTTAATATGATGAATGGTAAAATTGTTATCGGTGGATTTCGCAAAAAACTTTCTCTGTGAAACGATTAAGCCAAAGCATATATTTCAAAGAACTTTGCTTTATGTGTCAAATAAGCAGAAAATGGAACCCAAATAGAGTCTGTTGAAATCGTACTACTGAATTAAAACTGGTTTGTACAAATTTTTGAAAAGCGTTAGTACAAAGTTGAATATAAATGCAAAAATGCACTCTGCATACTTTTTGAGTCCTTAGGATAAAATGAAATTAAAAATTAAGACGTAGGGATACGTACCACAAAAAGTCTCTGTTTCATTTTAGGATATAAGTTTTAAATTTATAAGGATATTTTTGCTGTATACCACCGAGGGTATGTTTGTGTTTAACTATAAACAGCAGTGAGTGCTCGCCATTTTTTTTTTTTTTTTTGTTTTGTTTCTAATCCGAAAAATTAACATATTTGTTATCTGGGAAAATTGGGAAATATTTTTTTCTGTGTAATAAGAATTATTAGAAATATTTTCATAAGGGGTAATTTTTAAAGATTTCCTGTTGAGGAGTTATAAACATGACATACAAGTGTTTGGTATCGTTCCCAGCAAAACCACACATTAATAAATAATGGGTAATGTAATGTATCGCCATAGGACTCCACGCATTATATTACACCTTACTTTACTGATGAATTTTACAGGCGATGAGCCTAATAGCAATGGGTGGACTGATTACCTTGGAGGGGGTAAAATAACTGGTTACATGGTGGGAAAAGGTGATGTGTCTATAAAAAGATTTTCATTAAAAAAATTTGGTAAAAAAAAATTATTCCAAATATTTTTTAAAATGAAATAAATAAAATGAATTGTTGTGCTTCGTGTTTTCGTTTAAAAATATACACCTTACCCTCGTGCTTACAAAAAATCATAAAGTAATCTGTCTATAAATATATTTTCAGAAACATATTTTAATAATTGCTTTACGTTTATAATTCATGCACTATGTAGTTGATGTTCGGTAAGTCATTATTTTACGTTTTGAAGTAGTGTAAAAGGTAATGAGGCATCATGAGAAGATAGTCCATGATTGTTCAATTGTCGGTAACTCGTTACTTTATGTTTTAAAATAATACTGAATGTAAGGAGTACGCATTACAATGTAATGCACTATGTATCCTACTATTGGTAACTGATTACTTTATGTTTTGAACTAATGCTGAAGGTCAGCAGTATTCATTACAAAGTAATGCATTATGTAACACATTATAGGTAACTTATTACTTTTTGTTGGAAAATAATGATACAGGTAAGGAGTACACATTACAAGGTAATGCATTACTTTATCGCACCCATTACCAACGTTTTCCTGGGTTGGAAATGAAATTAAATGTAGATTGCGACGTTTTTAAAAAGAATCACATTTAGTACTCTTGGTAGAACAAAAACTTGGGTAATCCTAATAGGAAGGTACAAGTTTCAGTTTTTGTTTTTGTTTAAATTTAAATTTTCAGTATTCAATAAAATATTTATCAATAGACATAATCCAATAATTTTTTGAACTTAAATAGACTTTAAAGTCAACAATGTGAAATTTATATCCGAATTTATGAATTCCCAAAAAAAAAATGTTTCGCAAATATATTTTTTTTTAATTACTACTTTAAACGAATGTAGTTTTTGAGTGGATCAAGATAATCAAAAATGTATTTATATATATATTAAATAACTATTAAATAACCGATATTTTAAAAAGGAAATTTGCCCCGATTTTGTCAGTCTATTCACAAAAAACTGGATCTGAGTCGGACCAAATTTGGAGTTTCACATTTTCAAATGGGTATATCTCGGGAACTATTATTGATAACCCAGTCTCTACTAGCAAATATTGCAAATGGGATTAGAAACAAAAAACAGCGAGCACTTAACATTTTTATGCAAAAAGTTCATAATATGACCACCTCCGGGGAGACTGGAACGTTCAAAATCAATATTTAAGCTTGATAATATGTTACCTATGCCTGTTCGTAATTTCATTGTAATCGGACTACCCGTTTTTTAACCATATTTCAATTAATTGTCATAATTTCAATATATTTTTAGTATGCTTTAGTAATTTCTTTTGACGAAGAAATACATCCACGAATAACATTTATTCCACTCATCATGCAAAATGTCTTTATATGACATTTTTTTTTTTTTTTTTATTATAGCTATTGTTTTGTTACACTGCAACTAGTTACTTAAAACTAACGAGCAATTTAATTCTATTTTATATAAACAGCTAAAGTATTGTGATTAAGGTGATTTTTGATTAGTCTCTATAAAGGCCACGAAGATCAGAGGGTTTAGTTCTCCTTAATCGACGAGTAGGGCCATTGTTGATAGCTAAGGATGATGCTTCTTCGTTGACATGGCATAGTAATCTTTGATTATGGGATTCAGCAATCTTTCTTATTGTGGTACGCACAGAGTCCACATGTAGGTCTCTGTGAATATCTTTGTTTCTTATGTAGTATGGTGCATTAACAGCATTTTTCAAAACTTTATTCTGGAACCGCTGTATAATTTCGATTTTAGTTGGTTTCGCACAACCCCAAAGTTGTGTACCGTAGGACCATATTGGTTTGAGTATTTGCTGGTACAGCATAAGTTAATTTTCGATTGATAATATTGAATTACGGCCTAGCAGCCAATGCATCTTTCGGTATTTTATGTCTAGCTCTTCTTTTTTCTTTTTTACGTGAGCTTTCCATCGAAGTTTTGTATCAAGTGTCATTCCCAAGTATTTTGCAGTATTGGAGTATGGAATTATGTTATTAAATAATCGAACAGGATGGTATGTCATGCGTTGGTTTGTAAAATCAGTGTGAGTTGATTTGGAGTTGTTTAATGAAATTTTCCACATCTTGGTCCATTCTTCAATTAGTGTTAAGGCAGACTGCAGTTTTTCCACTGATTTTTCTGCTGTTTTGTCGACAGATAACAATGCGGTGTCGTCGGCGAAGGTAGCAATCGTGCAATTGGCTGGTATAGGCATGTCATAGGTGTAAATAAGGTACAAAAGAGGACCTAGCACACTACCTTGGGGTACTCCAGCTGTTATTGGTTTCAGATTAGACCGTTCATTTTCATACTTCACATAGAAATATCTGTCAGTTAAATATGAGTGCAGAATTTTACATATTTGTGATGGAAATATTGAATTAATTTTTAGCAATAAGCCTTTGTGCCATACCTTATCAAAGGCTTGTGAGACGTCCAGAAATACTGCAGAGCAGACATGCTTTTCTTCTAATGATTTTTCAATTATATCAGTAATTATATGTACCTGATCTATAGTAGAGTGTTTGCTTCTAAAGCCAAATTGATGATTGGGTATTATATTTTTGGAAATTAGTATAGGGTTAATTCTTTTTAATAGCAATCTTTCAAATAATTTGGATAATTGTGTTAAGAGTGAAATTGGTCTATACGATGTTATTTCATATGGTGATTTACCTGGTTTTGGCACCATTTTGATCTCTGCAACTTTCCAATAAATAGGAACATGTTTGTAATAAAAAACAGCATTAAATATATCACACAACTTTAAGAGAGTTTTGGTGGACAATTGCTTTAAAACTTCCGCAGTTATTAATTCATAGCCAGGGGCTTTTTTCAGTTTAAGTATCTTAATTTCATGTTTAAGTTCTGCAACAGTAATATCTGCAATTAGAGTATCGTCGTATATAAGTTCTCTAGAAACTTGCTCAGAAGAATTTTCACTATCAGAAAATATACTGCCTAAGTGATTTGCAAAAACTTCAGCATTTTCGGAATCGCTTTTTGCCCACGAGCCATTCGGATTTTTTACTGGCATCTTTTGTAGAACAGGATTTTTAAATTTTTTGGTTACTTTCCACAAGGAATAATCAGTGTTTTTATCATACGTCAGCCCAAGAAGTTGTTGATTTAATGTATCATTTTTCATTTTTATTATTTTACATTTGATTTGATAAGTAATTCGATTTAAATTTGTTTTATCACGTGGCGATCTCGATTGTTGCCATTTTTTTCTTAATCTCCTTTTTTCGGCAATTAAAGTTTTAATTTCACGGGGATATGTATTTACAACTGTGCGAGGAGTTGAATGGACTGTGAAAATAATAAGGCTTGCTTTTCTAAGTCTGCTGTGTTACAAATACTATCGGAGCTTATTTCATTGTCCAACGTTTCTCTAAAGTATTCCCAATCAGTATTTTTATTAGAAATACTAGGAGGATGTTCTTGTAGTATTACATTTTCGCTTACTGTAAGATAAACAGGTGTGTGATCCGAACTTAGGTCAAGACCATCTTCGACGTGAGTGTAGCTTTTTGAAATTTTATTCGATATAAAAAAATCAATTAGATCAGGCTTCTTTTTTTGGATCGGTTGGCCAGTAGGTTGGTTGCCAGTAGAAATAAACTCACCGCCAGTGTCTTTGACAGCTTTAAGCAGTTCTTTCCCTTTTTTGTTGTTTAGGCGTGACCCCCAATATATATGCTTTGCATTAAAGTCACCCCCAATTATGTATCTGTGCTTGTGTCGTAAGAACAGCCTTTTGTACTGGTCAGACGTAATGTTATGTTTTGGTGGACTGTATAATGTAGTCAGCGAAAGCAATTTCTGGTTAGTTTTGATTGTCACAGTTGTAGCCTGAAATTCTTCGCTGCAGAGCTTCTCTTCTGGCCTTGTTTTGGGGATGGTTAGAAGAGTAAACTATATAGTTTTCAAATCTAATGTACGATTGATTAGTAAAATGAGTTTCCGCAATGAGGTAGATATCAATTTGTTTAGTTTTAAGTACTATTTCTAATTCGCCTTTATGGCTCCGTAAACCATTCGCATTCCATAACATTATATTAAGCATATTATTCATGATGATATTTTTTTGATGATGATTGTTCTAACAAATCAAGCCGACTCTCAAGATTTTTATAAAATTTTTCTTGCCGTTGTAACATTTGCATTATTTTTTCTAATGTAGTTGCATTATTATTGTTTTCTTGAACAGATTTTGGCTTATTTTTAATAATGTTTGCATAGGTGTCTGTTTTCTTTTGGGTACTTTGACTTTTGGTGACTGATTTTTGTGAAGGTTTAGGAGTTTTTAGATAAATATGTTCGCTTTCTGTGTTCTTATTGGACTGATAACTGTTAGCGTTTTGAAATGAAATACGATCATTGGATTTTTGTTGTTTTTCATTTTTATTTCTGAGTTTTTGTAGGTCTTTTGCAATTATACACCCACGATAGCTGGCTGGATGTGGTTCCCCACAGTTGCAGCATTTCGGAGGAAGATTCTGAGGTTTTTCGCAGTTTGATGAAGCATGTTTTCCAGCGCATTTAACACATCTCGGTGGTTTTGAACAATAATTTTTAGTATGTTCATATCCTTGGCAATTTTTGCATTGAGGTATGTATTTAGAGTTTCGTACAGGCTCAATAGTAATAATTGATGAAAGAATTTGTTTGATTTCATAATTTTTTTTTATATCTTCATCAGACTCAAATGTGAGAAGAAATAAATTCAATGGGTCTTTGGATTTCAAAGCCCATTTATTAGTGGCACTTACGGCTTTTAGTCCTTGTGATTAAAGATCAGATACAATGTGGTCTGGATCACAAGAAAAGTGTAGATTTCTAGCAATAACTCGTATAGGTCTTTGTTGTTTATTTTCATATGTAAACCAAGATATGTTTAATTCAGAGAGATGCTTTGTAATAGATCTATAATCAATGCTTTCATATGTGCAAATCTTGTAGATGCAGTTCTTTATAAGTTTTATGGTGAAGTTATTTAAACAAACTTTTTTTTATTTCCGTATAGAATTTATAATATTCTGTAATGCCACTTACCATTATTGGTGGAGGTTGGCGTTCAACATTTTTTTCTTTTTCCATTTGTTTATTTTCGATCATATGAGATGGCTCGGGAGATGAATTGACTTTTCCCTTATTTTTCGGTTCTTCTTTTTTAAAATCCACTCTGTTTCACGAGCAAGTTCTTCTTCATCTGTATGAAAGCTTATAGCTGCCTCAGCTAGATCTATTTGTTCATCATAATTATCATTTTCATCATCATCAGTTGACATCTCTTCATTTTGAGTATGAGAATTGAATAGCTGTTTTTCAAAAACTTGTTCATCGATTTTTAAATGCTCTTTTAAAAATTCATTTTCTAGTTTAAGCTCATTGCATAATTTTTCTAATTGGGCTATTCTTTCCCAAAGTTGCAGATTAGCTTTTTCGAGTTCCTTTAGCTTGTTTACTCTAAAAGAGCTTAGGCTGGAATTAGGATTTTGTAAGACTTGCGAGGTAGCATTATCCATATTTTTGACATTTCGATTATATGTCAATACAGTGTACATATAAAATATTTGCAAATTTAAAAATACTACTAATTTTAAAAAAAAATTGATATTCAGTTTGTATGCTTTGGTTATTTGGCAGACTGTATACCGTTTTTAAGTGTTAAATTAATATACGTTTATCTCATAAATTGTATTCGTTAAAAACCGTGCAAAATGTCAATAGAGCAAAAATCAATAAAGTCATAACTCACATCAATTTCTGGTATTCCGCGGGCCAACCAGGGTTTTAAATGTTCCAAAGAGCCCATAAAACATTTTAACAATTCTGGATCATCTCGTCTACATTGTTTAATATATTCAGCTAGAATTAAACAGAATAAAAAACAAATAAATTAATATTTAAAGTAAAGACTCTGACTTTTAAATAAATATTTAACAAAATTGTTATTTGAGGTAAACACTTAAAACATATTTATATGGTAAAAAATAGGGTTCGGAAGTTAATGTTAATGCATACATGTTTGTTGTCGTTTGCTGGGGGACAAAGTTGTATAAATGACTTTCGAATCAACAAATTTGCAATAAAGTACCATCGATTTGTTAATGCATATTTTAGCTACAAAAATTATTTTACTGCACTTTTACTGCATATTTTACTATAAATGCATGTTTCTGCATATTTTGCATTAAAATACATGTTTTAAGTACATTTCTGTGCGCCCAGGTAGGCTAGTTGGTAGCGTGCTGGCTTATCAGTGCGGGGGTCGAGGGTTCGATTCCAACCAGAGGCACTGGTCTGTTTTCGCTACAACGCGCCGAAGGCCATAGTAGCTAGTTCTCGGTTAGGGTAATAGTATATAATTTGTAATTATATAATTATTAATTAATAAAAAAAAAAAGTACATTTCTTGATATTTTACTAAAAATTGCGTTTCTCAAAAATATATGGGGGATTTCATCTCAAGTGACCGAGTTTTTGAAACCGATGTCTTCCGTTCGAGACTAAACTTGCAGAAAATGTAGTCCTATTGGGTAATAGTTATGACATAACATTTAAACGGGATCGATGAATTTTGGTCAAACAGACATTTTTTCGGATACATATAACTAATTGATTACCTATTGCAGTTAGAAAAATCTGTGCAAAATGTTTTCGAAAAATCGTTTATTTTATCTTCTTCTTTTTTTAACACAAATCTCTTTTAAACAAAAATACCTTTAACAATATTATATTTATCTGGAGGTAAAAAGTAAATGCAAAATTCCCGTAAATTTTTCATTTCCAACAGATTTACACTCAAATTTAATTTTATTTAACAAGTCACATCTTTATTTTATAAATAGAACATTTTTGGTCCTTAAAGTTTAATAACGTCATGATGCTTGTTAGGAAAATACCCTAGCCACGTGTTTGATTACTGAGAAGAAAAGGATGGAGCAAAATTGATAATTAATAGGTTTTTTGTTAAAGCTCCGCCTGTTCTGGAGGCTCTAGCTTTTCTAAAACTTCGGGTTCTGATGAGATCTTCAGCCACATCGAAATACTAGTATCAACCTAGCTAATATGTTTGATTTGTTTAGTTTTTGTAAATATACGGAGTTTGGAAGCTGGTTATAAATTAAAAATAACATGAACATAATCTCAATGTATATAAAAACAAAAAACTAGTAAAATTGTACACAAAGTTCCTTTTTACACCCAAAAAATTTAAATATTTCAACAATAAAATCTAATGTGACAATATGTTATTCGACTTGAGATAGAATAAGATTCGAACAATTTTTGTATTTTTAATACAAAAATTAAAACATTTTTGTAAAAAATTTTAGCTAAAATATTTTAAGTTTCAATTTAATGCCAATATAAAAAATCATATTACATTTATACTGTAGGTAATATGTGTTTTGTAAAGTGTTACCAGAATGGACATGACCTTGTTAAAATAAAGGATGGAAACAAAAAAAAATTTACCATTTTCAAATGAGAATTGTGCAAAAGCTATACTCGCTAGGGATGAAATTTAAATGCTCTTTTTTTTTGCAGCAAAAAGCATAAAATCGGAGAAAATTGGATTTGGACAGTTTTTTTGTTGAAACAGGTTATTTTTAACACATTTATGAAGAATGTAAGTCGAAAAAATCAAAAAAGCTCCCATAAATTTTATTTGGTGTAGTTGACATCTACATCATCTTAAAAACAAAAATAAGAATTAAATGCAAAAGTAGTTTGCAGTGACCTAACTGGGCTTATAGTGCGCGAACTTTTTCATGGCAAAATTTAATGTTTTAAAGCCAGTTTTAGCCAAAAACCTTAAGAACAGTTGTCAGACATACAAAAGATATAAGTTTATTAAGATTAAGATCCTGTAGAATAAAAAAAAAAATAGGTCTTAAATCCATATAGTTGGCAAAAGTGTCAGGAAGTGCAATTGAAAATTGTATATTTGAATTAGTCACAATTTTGAACTGTCCTTTAAATAGACAATAAAACTGAATCATAAATGGAAATTAAACTTATTCCTGAACTTGATCAGGAATAAGAAAATATGTACATGCTAACATTTTTATTAATGTCGGACGAAGTCTATTTTTGCCAACAAAATTGGAGAAATGGTCGTTTCAAAGGGCTAAATGGGGCACAACAATATTTTCGACAGGAAAATTTTCACTTTAAAAAAGTGTATAAAATCTTTAGATATCTTTTATTAAAAAGTGCTTGCTCTAACTTGTACTCTAGCAGAACCTCGTCGCTTTTCTGTGTGTAAAAAGAATAATTGAATAGGGCATGTACGATACTGTTAAAATTTACCAAAACGTCATCTATTATCCATCCCATTCTGAAACTCCAAAAATTCAAAATTTTTATATCAAATGGGCTAGATTAGCGTCTGAATTTTCTGAAAATTACCAAAAATCAGTTATTTTTACAAATTTAACTGATCCGAAGAAATATCGAATAATTCTCGAAGAAATATCGAATAATTCTCGACACAGATTATAACTTATAACTTGTTTATGTTTAAAAGTGAGCTTTGTTTGGCTCAATTTATCGTCAAATTATGTATACAAACTATTAGCGAAATCAGATCATAAGTTTATTTACGAATGAACTTTGAACAAAAAGGGAGGGCAAAATATAGCATTTTTCCAAAAAAAAACTTATAACAATCCAATGATATTAAGATTCTTTTTAAATTATGGATGATGGCTTCAAAACAAGTTCCTATCAATTAGATTACTAAAGATGCCAAAAAAAAAAATCTATAACAGTTCAGATTCAATTTGTAAGTGAAATAATGAGATCGACGTTAATATTTTCACACATAATCTGACAACCTTCTTTAAATTAACTTGACAAGAAAAAAAGTTCAGTGTCGTACACAAAACCAGTTGTGAGTGAAAATGTGTGACGGGTTTTTTTTCGACCTCACTCCTTAAGTGTCCAGAACATTAAAATGAGTTTTACAGTAAAAAACGAAAATTCGCCATATGTACAGTAGTGGTCAAAACATTTGGAACTGAGATCGCATTTGTTGTTTTCATTGATTTATTTTCTTCAAATCACACTTAGTTACTAAAATTTATGTTTTACATATTTTTCATACCTTGTTTTATATTAAACAAATAAAAAAGTTAATTCCGTTAAATTAAAACAACAAAAAAATTAATAATAATAGATGAATTCAAAATGCAGGTGTTCAAAACATTTGCAACTCTCATTATTCTTACTCTTAACGAAACAATTTATACTAACAAATGCTAGGATATAACGGTAATCGCATTTCTTTTTAATATGAGATTCAGGCCGTTACATTTTTTAAACAAATTTATTATAATTATTGTTCTTTAATAGTTGTAATAAGATGTTGGAAGCATAAACATCGTAAGAATAATTTTTGTAAAAAATGGCAGGAAATAAATACAATTCTGATTTTAAGTCAAAAGTTTTAAAAGATTTTCAAAATGGACTTTCCAAAAAAAAAATTTCTATAAAGTACACCGTTCCAAAATCAAGGATTTGCTGGTTTGTTAATAGTGGTAACATCCACACAACTCATAAAGGTGGAAGACCCGTATTACAACTGTAAGAGAAGATCGAAAAATCAAGAATTTTTTTACGAAATATCCCAAAGCAGTTCCCAGAGAAGCTAAAACTGAACTTTTAATAGTCTGCCAGTCTTCACACCATTAAAAGAAGAGCCCGAGAATATGGTCTTAGAAGTAATAGATGTACAAAAAAACCGTTTGTGTCAGAAAAAAAAAAACAGAAAAGCTCGGCTTGACTTTGCACGCACCCATTTAAACTGGACTCAACAGCAATGGAAAAATGTATTGTGGTCAGATGAGTCTAAATTCAACCTCCGGGGATCAGATGGAAGAGCCAATGTTCGAAGACCACAAAGCGAAAAGTTTAATCCCAGATACACAACCGCCACAGTGAAGCACAGAGTAGGAAACATTATGGTGGGGGGTGTTTTTTAGGAAATAGGATTGGCCCAATTCACCGCATTACTAGCACAATGATGGCCACAATCTATAGAGATCTTTTGAGTTCAGTTATGCTTCCGTATGCTGAATGGGAAATGCCACTCTCATGAACCTTCCAGCACTCAACGACCCAAAACACACGGCAGAGGTTGTAAAATTTTGACTGCAGGAAAATGAAATTAATATCATGTATAATAAAGTATTCCGAAGTTGGAGAAGCAGTTGAATGAAATTTCTGACGATTATATTAAAAAGCTCATTGCCTCAGTAACTAAGAGGTGTTCAAAAGTTATAAAAAATAATGGCTACTCTACAAAATACTGAGCGTTAAAACCATTGTTTGTATTTAAGGTTTATTACTTTAAGAGTTGCAAATGTTTTGAACACTGCACTATCGACTTATTTTGTTAAAATTACTTTTTCTTATTTTTGAGAAGTTATGAATAACTTTTTTGTATTTTTAAAATAATATGCTATAACTGAATTTAATAAAAAAAAACTTATACCACAAATCTTTTTGATTAAAAAAATTATAAATACCTAAACCATGATTTCAGTTGCAAATGTTTTGAACACCACTGTATATTAATAATCATATGGACAAAAACTTTAGAGTATTGTTCTTAATTTGTTATATCATATTTGTTTCTTTTAGAAATGTTGAGGTTAAGAAGAAGAATAAACGTTTTTCTTTAAAAATTATAAACTATTATTTTTTTTTAAATCGGACTTGACTAGTTTCTGCATCTTTTTATGGACAGGCGACATCAGTGATTTTCCATTTTTAAATTGTATTATGATTTGTGTGTTTATAATTGTCCGATTGTCTCTATATGATAAATTTTTTAACAACCTGCGGCTGTAAGAATCAAACCTGCGATCTTCTTACATTATTTTTTGGGGTGATAATATTAAGATTTCAAAATGGTAATTTTTTTTTTTTTGTTTCCACCCTTTAATTGGGTTTGTAAAAGAAAAGTAGCCAGTTACCGACCTACATTTCTTATTCCCAAACTTATTACCGGGTAACAGGAAATTTGGCTGCATATTTACCCCCGTATTCATAAAAATATTAAATAGCTTTTCAAATACATTTTAGATAAAACACAAATTTTAGCCTTAAAACTGTATTCATAAACAAATATTAACTTTTACACAATGGTATTTGAATGAAATATTCGTTTATGAATACAGTTTTAAGGCTTAAAATGTGGTTTAAATAAAATGTATTTGAAATTTGAATTTAGATTTTTTTTATGAATACGGGCGTCAATATTCAACTTCCGTATATTTAGCAGTCAATTAAGTCGGTTGTTTTAAACCAAATACATTTTGTTGTTTTTAAATAATAAAAAAACTTGTTTAAGTTCACTGTGTCTATGAACTGTTTATTATTATTTCATCTTTTGTAGACCTTAAACTTGAATTTTAAACTGTTTATAAGTGCATTTGATAATTGCGAAAATTAATTTAATATGACTTTAAACCGCTTTATTTAGCTTTCAGTTAAACAACTTAATAAGATTGTTGTAAAATTCCATTACATAAAAAGTGATTTAAAAAAATAAAGTTATTTATAAACAGATTTTTAACCCGGTTTTGATATTTTTGTTTATATTAAATATTCTTCCCAATCAGCAAACAATATCCAAAATTAACTACTTAAACTTGCTGTATTAAAATGAAAAATTGCATTACCATTTCTCTTCCTGTAAAAATCTTACTAACAAATCTTCAGTAATTAATTGTAACAAAATTATTTACGATTGTTAGTATATGACGGTTACGACTTTATTCCAGAAACAATTGAAAAGTTTGTCCAGTGGCAACTCCATCTCTATCATACACTTGGTATCCAACTAATGAATGTGAATAAAGCGCATGATAATGTGATAATTACTTGTGAAAAAGGGATAACAATAGGATTAAAAAAGAGGAAGCATTCTAGTTGTTCATAGGTATTAGTTGACTCTGTCTCTTCTGCTGAAAACAATACATTATGAATGCTGTGATTCACAAAACTCCACTTAGCCAAACTCGTCGCTGTGTCGACCGTGGCTCAACTCGTTAAAAGGTGATGCTACTAGTCATAGACTGTTGTATGGCTGTGGGTTTGAAACTCACTACAACACAAAGTAAAAAGTTTTTCATATAGAGCAATTTAACAATTTAAAATAATTTGTTCAATTGACAAATAAATTAACCACTGACGAGTCCTTGGAGGGAACGAAACTGCGGCAGTCTAGCGTATCCATTGTACGTTAAATTTTTCAATAAAAATGTTTTCCTCTTCTTATTGTAAAAATCTAACTAAACAAAAAGAAGAGACGGATGAGATTAGAAAAATAAACAAATAATCTAAAAAAGAATATTTGTGTTTGTTAGTGTTGTCCACGTCTGAGTATAATATAAAGGGTGTCCCAAGAAGAGCGTAATTTTTAAATTTTAAATAAAACACAGATATTCAAAAAAAAAATCGTGAAACTTTATTATATCGTAAAGTAGACAGAATGAGGTTATGTATGGAACAATATATGTATTGCTGGCATGCACGCGATCTTTTAATGAAATTTTCAATGACCGTTTTGCATGAATGCTGCGGTATTTCATTAATGCAGCGTCCAATTTCCTCATTTAAGGCTTGAGTCGTCGTCGGCTTATTCGCGTAAACCATCGACTTCAAAAAACCCCAAAGAAAAAAATCTAATGGTGTTAAATCGCACGATCTAGGCGGCCAATTCTGATCTCCAAAACGCGAAATAACACGACCGGGAAATGACTGATGCAGCAATTGAATTGTTTCTCTGGCTGTATGACATGTGGCGCCGTCTTGTTGGAACCACATGCCCTCCACATTCATTTCTTCAATTCTAATCAAGAAAAAACTGGTTATCATTTCACGATACCGAACACCATTGACTGTTTGCGCTTGACCTGCCTCATTTTCATAAAAAAAGGTCCAATGATTCCTCCAGCCCAAAAACCACACCACACAGTGACACGTTGAGGATGCATTTGCTTCTCGTGAATCACTCGAGGATTTTCCTCACCCCAAATGCGACAATTCTGCCTATTGACGAAGCCATCAAGATGAAAATGGGCCTCGTCACTGAAGATGATTTTATCGGCAAAATCAGCATTTTCATATTGTCTCTCCAATACCCAATTAACGAACTCCCTTCGCTGTCCATGGTCAGCTGGCTTCAGTTCCTGAGTCAATTGAACTTTGTATGCATGAAGATGCCAATCTTTCGTCAAAATTCGCTGCAAAGTGGATTTGGAGACACCAATTTACTGAGCTCGGTGTCGAATTGAGGTGGATGGATTTTGAGCGACATCATCACGTACAGCTGCGACATTTTCGGTCGATCGACCTGGTCGATGGCGCGTTGTTGTCTTTACATCACTAACAGACCCAGTTTCGGCAAATTTATCCATTAATCTCTTTACAGTTGACTCTTTTGGAGCATTATTGTGACCCCAAATTGATCGCAATTTTGCGAACTGTAGCCGCAAAACTTTCACCATTTTGGTAAAACAATTTCACAATGAGAATGCGTTGTTCATTCGTGTAGCGCTCCATTTTTACTAACCTCGTACCTTCTACTAGCAAACAATAACAATTGTTCAAATGTCAAACAATGACACTTCGAATGTTGCCAGATTTAAAAATTGCGTTCTTCTTGGGACACCCTTTACAATAACAGAAAAAGATAATAGGAAAGAAAAATGCAATTTAGCTGCATTACATTCGAGGTCATACTTGGGTGTGATCGCTAAACGGTCATGACTTGGTATTGTTACGTTTGTAGTACATATTTGATTCTTACAGCCTCAGGTTGTTGAAAAATTTATCATATAGAGACAATCTGACAATTATAAGATACAAATAATAATACAAATTAAATGGATAATCACTGATGACGCCTGTCCATAAAAAGGCAGGAACTAGTCTAGAGTAATTTGAATTAATAGTGTTTATAATTTTTAGAGAAAAACGTTTATTCTTCTTCTTAACCTCAACCTTTCTAAATTTTTTTAAATTGGCATTGATTAGACCAATGATAATGAAATAGCACCAATGCCTAAAAAACCAATTGTAACTTAAGAAAAAATAATTCGTTTGGAGTCCGAAAAGGCTCACTAAAGAGGGTTAGACCTTTTGAAATCATAGCTACATATATGAGGGTGTTTTTCTTTGCCGATGAAGCATCTTTCGGAGCACTCTTTTATGACTCATAAAAAACTCTTAAATTTGAAAACTTTTGGAAATTTCAGAACTTCTGAGGTCTTTAGCGCACTAACAGTGCAGAATCCAAATTTGGTCTCAGAATTCCTCTTTGACATCAGGCGTTCAAAAAGTGTCGTATTTGATCAGCTTCCTGGGAATATATTTTTCATAATACTTGTAATAGCAGCTGAATACACTACTCTTAACCTTTTTCCAGTTTTTGAATTTTTAAGACAATTTATTTTCTTACTAAAATATTGTAAATTGAAATTGAGGTTGTAACATCCCGCAGTGTAAAATTAAAAAAAAAAAAATGAAATTTATTATCAAGTTCAACCGACGATCATTTCAAGAAAAAATTAGATATCTTAAAAATTCAGAAACTGAAAAAATAGTACGAGTAGTGTGTTCAGGTGCCGTTAAAAGTATTATAAAAAAATACTTCTAAGAAGGTGACAAATCGGATATTTTTTTTTTTTTAACGACACGAATATAGCTCAAACGCCTGATGGCGGAATGTGATTCTAAGGTTGGACTACGATTTGGATACAGTGTACTTTATAAATTTAGAAAAGTATACTTTAGTTCCATTGTCAAATATTTTTTGGCCTGAATTTTTAGGTGTCAAAATTACTTACATGTACTCACGATTGCTCCCAACTGTATACTTGATAAAATACCAAATATTTATAAAATAAGTACGCAAATATACGATTTTTATCTAAATTTACAGAAACATTTTTTTGTAGACAAGTGTAACAAACATTTATAATAATCAATTGTAATTGTCTGTTAAAGGCATTGGCATTGATCAATGCCAATTGAAACAAAATTTCATTGGCATTGTTTTTAAGCAATTGCAATGCCAGCAAATTTAATTACTATTGACATCAAACAATGCCAATAAAATCGTCAATTAATTGGTCAATTCAATGAACTAATCCCAAGTATGATTTTAGTAAGATAATAGAATTATTTTTAAAATTTTACTTAATTGGAATTTCGCATTGACAATACTATTTCACATTTCTGCAAAATTACAATTTCTTACGTGAATACTCTTAGTGTTCATTATTTTAATGATTCTTGTATTTTTCAATTTAAATAATTATTAAAAACTAGTTGTAACATATATTTTTAAAATTTAAAATAAATTAAAAATTATTTTGTTGTATTTATTTTTGTTTGTGTGATTTTTTTATAATTTTCATAATTTTTGTTATTTTCATTGTCTTCTTCTTCTTCAAATTTGACGTCTATTTGTTAAACAAATACGCGGAAGTTTATTTTAAATTTGTTTTGTTGGTCCAAAACAAACAGTTAATGTAGTATGATGAGAGTCACACTAGACAAAATGCATAACTGATTTGTTGTATAATAGATAACTAACGGCATAAAAATATATAAAGTTCAAAGTCGTTAACAGACGTTTCAAAGTCAAGGTCAAAATCAAATCAAAACAAAACAATGGAAAATTGTAATTTTAGTGAACCCGTTAAAACTTCATTAAAGTGGCTTTACACAAAGGCTTATAACTTTTGAACAATACAAGATACGAAATTGGTTTTACTTGCAAAAGTTTAAATTGACGGCTCTCCCAAACTAACCTTAAACGCACAGTGGGATTTATCACAAAATTTATGGAAATAATTTGGTCATTTCTTGGTGGTCCGATTGTAATGCAATTTAGAACAGGCTTAAGTGACGTAATATCGATTTTAAGTTTTGATTTTGAGCCTTTCAAATTCCCCGGTGGTGGCAATATAACCACCCAAACTGGTGCGACTTCGAACCTATTCAATGTTCTCAAGCCTCTCCCACTGCTACACAATGGGATATATCACAAAATTATTGGAAATAATTCGGCCATTTCTTACTTAGTACTCCAATTGCAATGAACTTTGGAACAGGCATAAGTGACATAATATCGAGCTTAAGTTTTGACTTTGGTCTTTCCAGTCCCCCTGGGGCGGCAATATGACCACCCAAAACATAATACTTTTTGCGTTTATCATTTTGAGTGCTTGCCATTTTTTTGTTTCTAATCAGATTTTACAAAAATTAACATACGATATTTGTAATCTGCTAGTAGAGGCTAACATAAAACATGCTAACATGTGTGGGCTATCTCTAATAGTTCCCGAGATGTTCCCATTAGAAAATGTGAAATTCCAAATTTGGTTCGACTCAGGTCCAGTTTTTTGCGAGGTGTGAATTCGCATCCATAAAACTTCCAAATATTTCTACAAGTACCTTTAATGTTTTTCCCCTTTACAATAAATATGTCTAAACTCCAAAAAATTCACCACACATAAACATATATTCATTCGCCTTAGCACAGCCGAGAAATCAGAGCTTTAAAGAATTCAATTCTTCATTCGATTTTTCAACTCTGATTTACTATGGCATGATTGAATTCTAAAATCACAATTTCATAGCAAATATTGCTCAAAATTAAAGACATTAAGTTAGTAGGAACTAAGATAATTATTGTAATGTTTAATAATATATGTATTTCAATATTCTAGTTAAGATTTTAAATATTATTATAGTTATTTTTGTTTTCTGTGATATTTTTATTTATTTTTGATTTCTGAGATATTTTAATTTTTTCATATTGACAGAAAATATTTTTGATTTCCCGCCTTTTTTAAAAAAATTTGTTATATAAGTATATAGGTTTTTAATTATTAAAACAAAAATTTTTCAATCAAATTATAATAATTGTTCCCTGAAGAAGTCACCCAATGGCGAGACGAAATATTGGAAATAAATAATAATAATTTTTAAATAAAGGATCTTAAGCTCGTTTAAAATAAGAAGAATTAAAGATAATCTACATCGTTATCTAGTTTATAAGTTTGATATCTTTTTAGGCTTCATCTTGCCAACATTTGTTACAGTCAATGTATCCGAATTTAAGTAAAGTTTTAGAGAAAAACGTAGGAAACTCTTATAAAAATAATTTTTCATTACTTTTGATCACTTTTTTATTTTTCTAAAAGACTTTTGAATATTTTTTACAGTTTTATTTTTTTTTAGTTTATAACAAAACCGTTTTGCATAAATGTTTCTAAATATTTTTCTAATACGACTTTTTTACTTCACTTCCCTATTTTATACTGACACAATATAAAAAAAGAATACACAAATACAACGACCTCTGCTGATTTTGATTATCAAAATAATATTTTTAGACTTTAGTAAATTCAGCAAAAAAAAAATGAATTAAAAATTTAATATTTCATCCAGTCAAAATAGTAAAATTTTTAATTTTTTTCTTCACCACTAGCTTTCAAAAAGTTGCTTTTTTAGGAATAAAAATCGTTAAAACTTGTATCAGAGCTCGCAACAGAAAATTTTGAAAAACATTCATGCTCCTCTTTACTATTTACAGCGATTATTTTTGCTGATCTTGTCACTTTACACTTAGCAGAAATATTTCGAACTAAAAAAAAAAATTGACATACTATGCACAAGATTTATTTCAAAGTGTATTTAAGTATTTTTAAGTCTCGTTTATTTATTAATTATTTATTTTATTAATTACACAGGCCTACAATGATTTTGGTGCCGCTAAAAATAAAACAGATTTCAAGTACGTTCGGTACCCTGATAAAAAATTGATACTTACTTTTTTAATGCTACGTGTAGTTTTCGAGATTTCGCAAGGATATTAAAGTAATCAACGTATGTCCTCTTCACTGCATCTGTTATAGGTTTTCTAAACTTTTTTACTACATATTCACCACAAATATAGCAAAATGTATTTGGATTCTTAACACAACACCTTCTCGACGACGGCATATAGATATTATCATTTAATCAAAGAAATTAATTGACTATAATGACATTAAGTATAATAAAATACATTTTTTAGGTTATGACCGATCGATACAATCCTGAACGTAGCTTCGCGATTTTGACAGCTAACCATGACGTCTTGCGGACTAATTAACCAAATTATAACATAGAATTAGCGGCACCAAACAAAAAATTTTTTTTTGTAGGCCTGTGTTATTTTTGTTTATTTTTTAATTATTAATCGTGTAACGATATAAAACGCGTACGATATAACCACGTAAAGTTAACCATACGACTCAAATTTTACGAATTTCATTAGTTTCGTTTTAGTTACATTGTTTCGGCAACGGTATTTTAGTTAATTCGGTAACGGCTTTTTAAGGATAGCAGTATTACAGTTATATCGGTAACGGTATTTTACTAACAACGGTTTTTCAAATATTTCGGTAACGATATTTTAGCGATAACGATAGTCAGTTGCAAGAGTTTTGAATTAAAGTGGGTATTAAGTGAAAGGTATTTTAAAGGCTTATCTTTCGATGGTTTAATTATAAATTTTAGCCGATTAAAGGGTGTTTTAAAATTTGTAAATATTTTATTTTGTTATTGCTAAAACTTTTATGTTATTTCAATTTAAAGACCAATATTTACTAGTCTGTTGGGTTTCTAGGCCTTAAAAAGTGATTAGATTCAATTCAATTCGTGTAGTGAACTTTTTTGTAAAACTGTCCTATAGGGTAAATTCGCCAAATTGATGTTGCACATTTGTCAGCTATAAATATATCGGTTCTGGTGGAAAGCTTATAATTTATATTAAATAATCAACAAAGGGAACATTTTTTTTTATTTTATTAATTAATAATCATATAATTACAAATTATATACTATTACCCTAACCGAGCACTAGCTACTATGGCTTTCGGCGCGTTGTAGCGAAAACAGACCAGTGCCTCTGGTTGGAATCGAACCCACGACCCCCGCACTGATAAGCCAGCACGCTACCAACTAGCCTACCGGGGCGCACAAAATGAGAATTAATAACTGCAATTTCAGCAAAAAAAAATTTCAAAAAAGTTTTTTTATTCGAATTTGTTGAAAGAAAATTACTTCTGACCATAACCATAAAATTACTTCTGACAGATATAACCAACCATGTAACGAGTTAATATTACGTATACGTCTTTAGAAGTGCTACTAATTTTTGCTGACGATTTTACCGTACCTAGTGTTCTGGGGTATGTACCACACGATCAGCCGCTCAAATAATTTTATTTCTTTTACACTTTTTATATTTTCTAATAGTCTTTGTACAGAATTAGGTCATATTGTAAAATTGAAACACAATTGTATTAATTAAAAAAAGAAATTATAATTTTCCAACCCACATTTTTACTCCTGTTTAACCTTTTGATATAAAACTCAAACCAAAGAAGGTCTGCTTTAAATTTGCTTTCTCTTCAATATAGCCGAATTTTATAAAAATCCTTGTATGTTTTTTAAAAGTTGAAATTCTGAGAAAAAATCTCGTAAAGTAAAACTTTGGCAAAAGTTCCGAGTACTTTGACCATCTACTTCTATCCATGATTTTTTTTTTTTTAATTATAAACTTAAAAAATTACAAAAAAAAACCAATCTCTTACCTCTTCATTAAAATAATTAAGAATATTTTGAAGTATTCAAAATTTAAAGCTCGAGGATTAAGCATAAGACTTCACACACTACAAGAATTATGTGCATGCTATTAATGAATTTTTGCATAAAATCAATGAAATTGCACTGTAATTAATTAAAAGTTTTATACACTCAGTGAAGCAGTTTCATTAAAGACTTGATTTCATAAAAAGGATGAAGCTTTTCCTTAATTTAAAGAAAATTTTCTCTATTCTCAAATTTTCACAATTTTTAGTCTAACAATATTCTCGCTGTGCAATGATATTTCAATCATTAAAAAAGTGATTTAAAGAACTAGTTCTATTCAAGCTTCTTTTGTAACAGACCAATTTAAAAATTACTTAATATCATATTTAAATAAATTGAAAAATACCAATTAATTTGTTTATAACCAATTAATTTGTTTAACGACTCAAGACAACATTTGATATTTTTTTGTTGGTATTTTTAGATAAACATTTTTACCGCTTGCATGTTTTTCTTGGGACCATTTATTAATTTCTATGCACAGAGAGAATTTTTTGGACAAGTTTTACAGACAATTTTGCCTAAACTAATGAAGTTTATTTCACAATATGAATGAACATTTTCTTAATATTTATGAAAAAGTTTAATACTTTTGATAAAACTTTTTCATTAAAGAAAAGAAATTTTTAATAAATAAAATTAAATTTTTCATTAAATTTTATGAAAAACTGCATTAATTTAAAGAAAAGTTTTATTGTACGAATTCCAGTGACACTTCATAGATCTAATGCAAAAAATTCATTGATGGCATGCAAGAAATTCTCTCAGTGTATCTAGTTTTTTTTACATTTAGGCCAGATTTTTCGCAAAATTTCAATAAAGTTTTGCATGTTCTAATGAAATTTTTTACACTTAAGATTTTAAAAGTAAGACATTTGATTAATCAGTTTTTACTAAATTTGACTATTTTTTCTATCGTCCAATTTTGGAATGGCTGAAAGCATTTTTGAGCAAATGAACAATTTTTTCGTGTAAAAAAGAAGCGAAATGAGCATAAAATTTATATGACAGTATATGGGAAAACGATGATCTATGAGTTCATCTTCTACACTTAGAATACTATGTAGGTAAAGACCACTGCAAATGTAGTTAAAAACAAATGAAATTTCACTTAACGAAAGGACGACTTACATTTCAGTAAATTCAACTAACAAAATTCAAAATCAATCGAAAGAATTCGGTAAGGTAACCCTACACTTAGAATACTATGTAGGTAAAGACCACTGCAAATGTAGTTAAAAACAAATGAAATTTCACTGAAAGAAAGGACGACTTACATTTCAGTAAATTCAACTAACATTGTCATTTATTTTTTAATGTTAAAAAAATGACTATCAAGTCTAGTAAAAATAAACAAACATTTATCTTTTTTTATATTTTTAAAAAACAATAATAAAACATGAATGTTAAATCATAAAACAGACATTTGATGTGGTTGGTTTTTTTAAATGAACTACAAGGTTAGTAAAAAATTTGATTTCTATTACAAATGACTGACATTTACATTAAAAATAAAGAAACTGCATTACAACCCAAACAACTACATATTTTTAAAGCAGAAGTTCCCTGAGTGTACTATAATATGTGAATAGATTAAAAGTATAATACGCAAATAGCTTAACTACTTAACTGAGTAGTCAAAATAAAAATAAGAACCTTCGCTGGTTGCCTCGAAATAAAAAAAACACATGCTGCACTTATGTAAAGTGCACGTATATATACGTCTTACGCAACAGGATAGAGTTTTGAATAAGTGTATCAAAATTCATCCAAACAATTTTAGTATTTGCTAAAGTTAAGTTAACAAAAATTTTTAATGCAGTGAATGTCCACAAAATATTTAAAAATGTTATTTTAAAAATGTTCACATATTTGTATGAATTTTAAAATAAAATTTTAAAATATTTTGTTGATATTAGCTATAATGAAAGTTTTTGTTAAACTAACTTTCGTAAATATTAACTTTTTTAACTTAATTTTGGTACACGCAAGTTTTTAAGCTGTTTACATGTTATACTAAAAGAAGAACGCATAGGTCATTCTTTTCGCAATGCTGTCATATACATTTTAAGCACAGTTCACGTTTTTACCAAGAACCGTACTATCTATTTTACACGAAATAATTGTTCAGATTTGTTTATTTGCTTATGCACAAAAATGCATTCAGCCATTCCGAAGTTAGATGATAAATTGTGCTAAAAACTGAAAAAAACTACGGAGTTACTTGGTGATGTTGCATATTTATTAAACAAATTTGATACCCAAATGTTGTTGAAGATCTCAACAGAAAATATCTTATTTTTAAAATTGTATGTAAAAAAAACTTCGTTAAAACATGCAGAACTTTAATAAAATTTTGCGAAAAATCTATACCATAAGTGAAGAAAAACTTGGTACGTCATTAAATTCAATATGGTCGAAATATTTAGGATCAGTGGTCGATACTCTTGTTTTATTTTTCGAGTTGCGCAGTGTAATTTTTGTAAAATTGTTATTATATACTTGAAAATTTTTGAACTAATAAACTTAAATTTTTTTAATTCAAATAATTTTCCAAAAACATCGAAATTCTATAGATAGAAATCAATATGGTCGAAATATTTAGGATCAGTGGTCGGTACTCTTGTTTTATTTTTCGAATTGCGCAGTGTAATTTTTGTAAAATTGCTATTATTTACTTGAAAATTTTTTAACTTAAATTTAAAATTTTTTTTAATTCAAACAATTTTCCAAAAACATCGAAATTCTATAGACAGATTTTAAAATATTCAGAAATTATCTCAAAACTTACGAATTTCTTTAGTTTGTTGGGCAAGTATAACTTGGAAGACAGCTAAACACAATATGAACTTCCACATTTTATATTTATTTTGTAAATTATTAATTTTTTGTTTCTTTTTATCACAGTTCAAAATCCTTTTCTTGATATTTATTAATAATTATCACAATTTTTTAAAATTATTTTTTCAGGATATTTTATTTTTACGTCCGTTCACATTGAGCTGAGAATTAAATCTGTCTTTAAGTTTCCATACAGTCTAGATATTAAACTTTTTTAATATGTACACAAATATTAAGCTTAACATATTGAAAAAGTGGTAACAAAACAAGCTTTAAACAAGATAAACACACAAAAAATGAGAAGTGTGCGAAACGCTACAAGTACACACTTGTTTTATTTTGAAATTTTAAAGAATGAATTTTAAAGTAATTTTCCAAAGTGGTGAGTTTATGTTGTTTATATATTTTTTATTTATATTGTGGTTTGTATACAATAAACTTATTAATAACATCCCGATGAAAAAAGTTCCGATATGGGTATATGTATATAAACATATCTCACACCCAGTTCAAAAGTGACTCAACTCAAAATTTTTCATTTTTCAGAAATCGAAAAAAAATATTTGCAACCATATACCAATTGAAACATAAATAAAGACATAACTGTTTTTTTTTGCAACAGTTAACAACAACGAAATACACTGAAATTTTTTTTATAGATAAACTAGTGTATTGTGCATAGTTTAAACATATAAACCCGAAAAACTAAAATTTGGAGTTAAGTCACTTTTAAACTAGGTGTGCGATATATCACATCATATCTTAGTTAATCTGAAATATGGCATACACAACCTTATCTCATGTGATCCCATTGGATCTCATCTGATATAATTTGATCCGAAAAATGGGTCTATCTAATTTGATGAAGTTATATATAATTCGATACAATTTGATATAACTTCATAAAATCCTTTAAAATTGTTTGGAAATCCTCACTAATATTTTGCTTTATATTTCAAATAATAATGAAAATGTATATATAAATCAATGGATCTTAAAATTAGATTTGATTTTAATTTGTCTAATATGTGATGCCTTATCCAATTATATGTATAAGCAATCGATTTTTTTTGTTTTTACCATATATTTTTATATTTTATAAGAAAAGGCAAATTAACTTTTTTTTCGTATGATTTTTTTACTTTTTTCGATTTTCCGATTTTGAGCTTTAAAAAGCGTTTTCTTAAGATTTATCGATTATAATTGTTTTTTTACTTAAAATGATTGTTTTACTCCCCGATGAAACAATATTTTTATATACTCATATAAAATTTGCTATCATTATATATGATTATATGTGTGGCAATATTTTAAGATATATGTTCCAATCTTATACTCAGTTTATGAAATTTTTTTTAATATGCCGTAATATATCATCATATATCATTGTATCGTATGTTATATATTAGTATATCTTGTATATCTGATCATATGAAATATATATAGATCTATATATGACCATATATTCCACGTTGTAGCGTTTTAAATATATTTAGAAAAAAAAACACAACATATAATGAGTAAAACTAACAGAGATAATATATGGCTCTCATATTCTCTTAGTGTACTAGCAAATCTACAATGTAATATAAACCAACTTAATATATGTTCGAATCCTAAATTTTTATTCAAATATATCATTTTATTATTGTTTTTAAAAGATTTATATGTAAAAACTAAAACATATTGTATTATTAATAAGCGAAAGAAATACAGGAGAGCGAATAAACCTCTACGGTAGTCTTTACATATGACAGCTTTTGTAGTCACTGTCGAACGTCGCTATTTTGGGGGCATTTTCTCTTGCAGTGACAATCGTTGTTCGCTATGCTAGTATTCTGGGCCGACAATTACTTCTTCACGGTCATTAAAAAGCTTCCGCATTAAAACCGTTGACAGGTGACGTTTTAAAAATGTTATACCCCTGCTAAACAAATATAATATGTGAATTAAAACGGTAAATAACAAATTGATTTATGTAAATAAATTGTATTAAAAAAAATACCAAACAATTTAAATTTGTCATAAAATATAAACTGAATTAGAACATATTTTGATTTACTCGATTAACTCAATTAATCGAACAAAATTGTTCGACTTATTCGTCACTCGAAATAAGCCATTTTAATTTACTCGAACAATTGTTTGATTAAAATTCATCGATTAATCAAGTTAACCGATTGAATACCCTAGTAATTATGCTATCAAAATTTGGACTTCAGTTACGAATAACCACATGTTTTTCCATATTACTGTATCAATTTTATAAAAATCGAGCATATACTTCTTTTAAATGGAAAAAAATAAAAATATCTTCGCAAAAAAATTTGTAATTTTTTTGAAAACTGTTTCTGTGTTTGTGGAACAGCTAGATAGCCCATGTGTAGTATTTTGAATAGTGGATATCTAAGTTACAAGAAAAAGTTCTAAGGGTATCCCTTGCTACGGTAAAAATGCAATTTGACCGAATTAACCATCCTGGCTTTAAAGAAGTAATCGCAAAATCATAAAGGCAGCTTGAAAAAGGTGTATAATGCGATGGAAAAATATTTAAAATGTTCAATTAATTACACGCGAACACAAAAAGATGCCGAAAGAATAATCTAGCTGTTTCTGAAACGTAAGAAGTAACCTTGAATCTTCAATTTACAAATTTGGTCAAAAATAGTCAAAACGCCATTATTTGCAACATGGACGATTAGTCATATTTAATCTTTGATGTCTATAAGTGGCAGGGAAAGCACTTGTTCGAGGGAAATAACTTCACTAATGATAAAATTAAAAATTTGGACCTAACAAATATTCAAATATCGAAAAATTCAATCAACAATTTTGAAAAGAATCTCGGAAAAATCCCAACGTCGAAATTTCCAATAGCAATGGCCAAAGTATCTCCCAACTGCCCCCAAAATAGGATGAGTTGGGCCAATTTTTTTTTTATATTAAATTAATGTAGTTCATTTTTTTTTAAATACCCAGGTGAGAAAGTTTATATATTATCATATATGGCCACATATATGAGTTCATATATGAATACATATATGTTCGGATCCGAAATTTGAGGGTATATGGACATATATGCTCATATATGGACATATATGAATGTTCATATATGGTCATATATGAATGTTCATATATTGTCATATATTATTACTTTTCCTATATTCTCGCATATAAAAAAGCTTTTTTTAGTTTTTTTTTCCAAATTTTTTCAAATCTGAAGTTTTGTTTTGCGATTTTATACAAAAGTTGTGAATAATCTGCATCATTTAGGCATCATCGGAAAGGTGTTTTAAATATATTCCCAAAGAGTAATATGTCCCCATTCATTAACCCGTTACGAGTCAGTTTAACATTTGGTATTTTTTTTAATTTTCCTGTCTTTTTTATTTATTTTAAAAATTATCTGTATTATTGGTATGTTTTGAGGCCAGTAATTTATAAACAAGATATTGAGCTTTCATTTAAGGTATAATACGACCCTGTTAATATATAAACTTGATTAAACTTAAACTTGGAGGTTTTATTAGTTTTTTAGTTGCGTATTTTTAATAAAAAAAGATGAAAAAATGCAAAATTTTAAGATAGCTTGTAATGGGTTAATGAATGGGGACATATTATACCTTTCCGATGGTGCATAAATCGTTCCGATCCTTTCACACTTTTTGGATAAAATCGCAAAACAAAATTCCAACTTTGAACCCCCGGAAAGGAGGTGCTCGCCAACAAATTTTACCAATGGTATATTTAGCGGGATAATATCAGTTGTTGGACCAATTTTTAACTCAAATTTCAATTCAAAACTCGTTCTCAGCAATAGTCTTTATAAATCAATAAAACATTAATTTATATATTTTTGTCAAGAACTCGTAGACCGGCAGAATAAGGGTTAAAAATAAAAAAAATTCATCCTCATATATGGTCATATCTGATCAAAAATTAAAATATATTAACCATATATGGAATAATATATGAATTTATATATGGTGATATATGGCATATATGAACCAATATATGCAATATATTATCATATATGGTGTCATTCATATCCATATATGAACTTTTCATTTGAATGTATTTACCCATATATGCTCCCATACATTACATATATGCTCATATATGCCCATATATGGAACAATATATGCGCATACATGAAACCATATATGGCAATATATGATCATATATGAACATTTTTACCTGGGTAAGTAAAATTAAATTTAAATTTAAGTTAGAAAAAAATTACAACGTTTCCCACTTTGTTGCAGTTTCATTGCGCAAACGTTATTAGAGATGTTAAAAATTTATTTTCAACTTGACGATGATTTTTGTTTCTTTGGGTTGGATTTTCTCTCTATTATCACATTTGAATATAGTACACTAAACATATACTCTGGGAAAAAAGTTTCATCATATTGATGAAACTATTTCACAAATTGATTGTGATTAATAATGCATCATGTTTATTAAGTTTTCATAGATATGATGAAGAGTTTCATAAAAATGTATGTCAAATATTTGATAAATCTTCATCATTTCATAAAAAAGTTTCATAAACCGTGTGAACAAAATTTTTTGTTTGTTTTTTTATCAAGATTTCCATTTGAAATTTAGAAATCATCAATAGAAAATAAGAATTTCAAATTATTTAAATGCAAGATTAAATGGAAATTCTTTTTGAATCAGCGCTAGAGGAAGTGCCGCACTTTCGATATACGAGGGCGGTGAGGGAGGGAACAGTGTTGCATTTTATATAACTACGAGGGAAGTTCGAAAAGTCACCGACTTATTGATCCGCCCTAGTAAGCGACTAGGTCATCTAGGTCTAGGCCTCATGCTCATCCACCACCCCCTGAAAATTATGGTTTGATCAGGTATATATATAAACCAACCACAGAAAATCGGTGATGTTAATTGATTACCCGAACAACATGTTTTTTTTTTTAGTCTTCTCTGACAAATTTAGCCAACAGCTTTAAATCTTAAAGCATTTTATTCGGCAGGGTTGCCAGTGCAACTGCTTATGTTACCATTACTGGAAACGAACTCGGAATCCGACATGTTTACTAATATTTAAACACAACATATTACACAGGTAAACAGCAAAAAAAGGCTTGACTAACCACTATATAGATTTGATGCATCATGGCTGCCTAAGTACAAAAATGGTAAAATTTTTCAATTCTATGGATAATTTTTTTTTTTAAAATTGACAATATTTTGAGCCATTTCTCCACTTATGTTGTCATAACTCAAAAACAACTAGTCCGATTTTGTCAAATTAAATTTACAAAAATTAAGGTTTACAATATCTTTAAAGAACGTGTACAAATTTTTTTAATGCGATCAATAGTTTCAAAGTTATGAAACAAATTGTTAGCAAAAAAAAAAAAAAAATGCTAAAAAAAAAAAAAATTTGAAAAACAAAAATCTGGAAAAAATCGAAAACTGCAAAAAATATTACTTTTTATTTTTTTGTAGTAAAGCTACATATCATGCGAATTAAACTAGATATGGATCATAAAAATCGATGCATGCTTTACATTTTTATTTACAATTAATTTAAGGTATCGCATATTTACAAGCACTGTAGAAAATTGTACCTACTATATAATGAAAATGCAGAACATAAAAACTCAGGTGCATTTTACGACACGCATTTTGGCAAAACCCCTTTGGGAAAAACCTCTATGACATTTTTATGATTCTAATAATTAAAAAAAATAAGTAATAAACAAAAGATTGTTTAATTTTTACGATTGCGGTAGGATAGTAATAAAACGCTCATAAATGTGCGTGTACGCTGAAGTGCTCTTATTTTCCGTTAGCTACCTGTAACGGATGATTTTTTTTTTTTCATAAAAGTCCTTAATGTTTTTTAGGATTCTTGGGAATAATAAAAAATTTGCAGCACACACAAACTGTATCCACACAAAGGGTTATCCCAAATTATAGTATCAGTATTTATAAGATCTCCTTGACCCTTTTTATTTCATTCAAGAAGTGTTTGCGATAACGCAAACATCATTTAATACCTACACAAAAATTAGAGTCATACAGCTTAGAAGTTAAAAACAATTTTCAAATATTAATAAAAATGAGCCAGAAAGCCAGAACATTTTTATGTAAAAACGATCCAGATTTATTTTGTTATGTGTGCGGCCAATATATCACCGGGAAAAAACGGAAGTGCTTCTTAACTTCATTGCAAAAGTCTTATCAAGATTGCTATAATATCTATCCGCACAATTTGAACCAGCATTGGACACCGAGTACTATATGCATTCCATGTAAAAGAAGAATACTCTGTAATTGCATTGGTCATGAAGAAGATAAAGTATGATGAACATAAGTGGGTAATTTGTGTTGATCTTAAGATGGTAAATTTCCTCTTAGGCCAACAAAGCGGCTTTACAAAATATCCTTGTTTTATATGTTTATGGGACAGCAGAGCTATAACAGAACATTGGAAGAGAAAACAATGGCCTTCTAGGGAAACACTAGTTCCAGGTACGCCAAATGTTATAAATGTGGCTCTAGTGCCCCGAGATCGCATCATATTACCCCCTCTTCACATTAAACTTGGTCTGATGAAACAATATGTTAAAGCACTTAACAAAGATAGTGAATGTTTCCAGTATATTTCAAGGAAGTTTCCCAATCTATGTATGGAAAAGCTGAAAGCAGGCATATTTGATGGCCCACAAATTCGCAAATTGAGGAACGATACTGAATTTGGCAGTTCAATGTCAGAAATTGAGAAGAATGCATGGGATTCGTTTGTATGGGTTATTCAAAATTTCTTAGGAAATAACAAGGGTGATGATTACGTTGCGCACGTTGAAGAGATGTTAACTCACTTCCAGAATCTTGGATGCAACATGAGCATCAAAGTACACTACCTGCACAGTCACTTAGATCGTTTTCCTGAAAATCTAGGAGACTTGAGTGAAGAACAGGGCGAACGATTCCACCAAGATATCCGGACAATGGAGGAACGATACCAGGGTCGCTGAGATGCACACATGATGGCTGATTTTTGCTGGAGTATTCAGAGTAACACTTCGTTATTCAACAATAGTAGAAAATCGACTAAAAGAAAATTTCAGAGTTTGTAGTTTATAATACATATTTATTTATTTATTTTCTTGTTTTATTTATTATAATAAATGTGAATAATAAAATATAAATTTTCTACTATTTAATTTATTTATTTATTTACATTTAAGCTCATCCAACACAAATGTCTTTCCGAAGAATAGAATCAGTATATTCTAGGTAGGGTTTTGCCAAAAAATACACGAATGTTACTATGTAATGCATTTTTGATGTGAAAATTTGTACATAGCATGGGGAAAATGTTTTCAAAATTCAATCAATCGAAAGAAGAACATTAACTACTCAATTTTACGTATATCAGACAAAAAACTAAAATTTGGTGAATATGAGCGAATTCACTTAATTGTGAATAAATTCGAAAAAAATCAATCGATTTTTATGATCGATATCTCATTTTGTTCCTATTACATGTGGCTTTGCGATAAAGCAATAAATCTGAACGATTTTTGACGTTTTCGATTTTTTATGATTTTTTTAAAACAAAAAAATTTGCTATTTTCACGTAAAAAAAATATCTTTTCCCTCAATTTTTTATTATAACTCCAAAACTACTGAGCCGATTGAAACGCAATATATTAACGGATTAAAGGCTATGTAAATTTCAGTTTTTCTAAATTTATTTGAATAATATCGGACTAATTTTTTTTTAGTTATCATTAATTATGTGGAGAAACGTCTAAAAAAATTTATAATTTTAATTAAAAATTTTTTAAAAAAAAACCTCTCCATAGAATTTCAAAATTGAACCATATTTGTACTACTGGGACCACAATACATCAAAATTGTATAGTGGTTTTCAAAGCCCCTAAAATTTTTTCAAAATTGTTGCCTTGTGTTATAGTTGATTGTTTTCCTATTAAATTTAACATTGCATGGTACCTGCATGTTTGGTTTCAGAATTTTGTATGTATTGTTGATCTTTTTAAAAAATAGTAACATTTTAATTGTGAACTCAAACATGACAATTCAAAATGGAATGCAATTTTAAAAAGATCAACAATACATATAAACTAAATTTTTATAAAATTCAGAGGAAACAGAAATTCTTAACACCAATTAATGTTTTTTTTTTTTAAATTCAAAATTAAAATTCTTAACTTAATTTATTTCTTCTGAATTTTAGTTTAAAATTCTGAGTTTTAATTGATATATTCTGAATTACAATTGAAGAATTATTGGGATTTAAATATAATGTATTCAAAATAAATTTTCCTCATTGGCTGTAGCATTTATTGTGCTTGTATGCTACCAAAGAACATTTTTCATTTAGTAAAAGTTTATGAATTTGATTCATTATATTCTTCATATTTATGAAACATTTCTTAAATATGATGAAGCTTGTCTTCAATTTGAACTTTTATCAAACACCTTCATCATATTTATAGTTTTACATTGGACGAAAATAAACTAAGTTTTCCATTATATTTATGAAGTTTTTCATAAATATTGGTTCATAGCCCTGATTCATTATTTTACTTCAGTGGGGTTAAGTGCTAGGGGCACACCTAAGGTGGGCACTGCGACACATATGATGGATAGAAAACTCCTACATATTATTTTTCTAAATTGATGTTGTCCTTACAGGGAATCGAACCCGGGACCATCTGTGTAACAGTCCAACGCGCTAACCATTACACCACAACGCCCACATTCGGGTCGAAACCGAAATGGAGGCG
This sequence comes from Delia radicum, assembly GCA_021234595.1. Lineage (NCBI taxonomy): Eukaryota > Metazoa > Arthropoda > Insecta > Diptera > Anthomyiidae > Delia > Delia radicum. Next base: position 68,229,426 of record CM037851.1, on the reverse strand, counting down.
ATAAATCGAAGAATCGGTTAATCTATTAACCGAATGTTTCCAGTAGACAACATAATTAATTCTTGTAGAATAGCTCGAACATACATCCTCATTTTTTTTTTAATTCTGCTAATTGTTGTATAACTTTGTATCATTAATTTAAAAATTTTGTTAATTAAATTTAATGAAAATTGTCATAGATCAAACAATGACTAAAAGTAACTAATTGTTAGGATCAATGTCTAAAATTTATTTGTATTTTTTTTTTACAATTTTCAAAGAACACAATAACAAATTTGCAATATTGTTTAACCACATTATCAAATAAAACAAGTATTGTTTATAATGTTTAACAAATTTCCGCCATAAAACAATTACTACCATTGTTTGAACGTGAAGCAGTAGACGTACACAAATGTTGTAAAAACCATTGACGATAGTTGATAAAATCCGACTTAAAACTTAATTACAATCATGTCGACAAACTACAAACTATTATTGCCAAATTTTTCAAAATTATGTTCTCAAATTTACCTGCAATATTTAACAAGGGACGTATCTCGACCCGAAACCGCAGATGCTAATGAGTTTTTGATATGTTGCAGAGAAGCAAAAATAATATACACGTATTTTTTTTTGGCTGCCTAATCTCACGTTTAAGGGTAAAAAGTGGAATCAAAAATTAATTTGTGTTTGTATAAAAATTTGACTGAAATTTAGGAAACCTAGATTTATACATAGAGTTAAAGTACTAAAGAAAACAGAAAATTTGATACAAATATATCCTATGTCGTAGGCGCATAGTGAACACATTTTTTAAGTATTTGAAATATAGTGGAAAAAATCGCTTCGGAAAAAGCCGCATAAACACTAAACAATTACGAATATTGGAAAAAAACTCAGACACCAACTCGATCTCTTTTGTAAATATAATTGCAAATGGGTTGAACCATACCAATATAACTTAAAATATTACTTTTTGTTATATAACTGTCTCCAAATGTTGCTGAATTTTGGTAGGTATAAAGTATATAAGATAAATTTCATATCAAAACCTATAAAAAAAGGCACATTTTGAACCCGACCCCCTCAGAATTTGATGAATTTTTGCATACAGCTACATTGTACCTACACAAACAAATACTCATATTTAGAAATTGCATTTTTGAAAATATGTGGGCGTGGCAAGGTATCGAAGTTTTTGAAAAATCATGATAACATGTACTTTCAAGCTGAGATTACTACGGAATGGCTGAACCGGATTTTAGTACCATTAGAAAGGTATTTCAATTAGCTTTCGAAACATATACTGTAAAAATTTTATATTACACTGAAAATTTTTTTTTGCCAAAAATAAAACTTTTAACTGGGAAAACACTTCAAAGGCCAAGTGTTTTTTTCAAAAAAAAAAATTTTAGAAGGGTCTATTTAACATTTACAACATACCTAAAAAGTAAAATTGCGTTCTTTTTCCTTTTTTTTAAAATTTTTTTAAGTAAATGCATCTCTTGCTAACTTCCTTATATTTTGATATCATTGTGTGACAAAAAAAAAATAAAGTAGCTATACTTTGAAAGTTATACAGATTTTTTGTAATTCTAATAGATTAGAACAAGAGTCGTATTATCAAATTTTTCAGACACCCCTAAAATATGGATTTACCTTTGGTAAATTTTTTTTTATTTTCATTTTTTTAGATTTAATATATAATTTTGCGCATACTGTTGACTTTCGGAATATTTGCTAACTTTTAGTGAAGTTTCATCTAAAGGTATAAAAGAATGGAAGCTTTGAGTTCCTGTAATAGTTTTAGCATTTTTATACCTTTAAAATAGCTCTTCTTTTGTTTTGTTATAGTCGTCAGCGTCTGCATAAGCAACTTCTATGGAGGTCTTATAAGTTTGTGAAGCCCAATGATAAAGGTCTTTCGCCGTTTGAATTTGGTTTTTAATTGCAATGCTATAATTCCGAGCGCCTCTTTTTAATGTCCCACATATACCATCACATGCAGCTTTTCCATGGCTGGTTGCGTAAAAGTGCCACTCGGCGAATATTTCGAAATCAATTTTATGATGACATAAATTAATTAAGTTGTATTTGTTTTTGTATTGTGCTCCTGCACCTTCTGACACGTAGACAACTTTGGTAATTGAATTGCTTATATTGGTCTTAACAAAATTAATCATTTTTGAAATATACAGATGAACTGCTATGTTATCATGAATATTACAATCGGATACTATGGCAAAGGTTCTATAAATTAATTTTTCGTTATCTTTGTAATAAACAACGACCGGATGTATCGTGGCTTGATTATTATCCTTGAACGGCATTATCCTTGAACGGCATTTTGTATAACAAACGCATAGTTTTCAGCGAAATCCATTTGAATTAGCATTTCTCCTGTCAGCAACGTCATTTTTTTACTTACGAATCGGGACTTGCGCTTAGCTATGAAATGAAGTGGCACCAGCTTATTGGTGTGTTTTACAAAATCGTCAAAAAATGTGTATTCTGTAGTAGAGGAAATTGCGCTCGGAATTATAGCATTGCAAATAAAATCCAAATTGAAACGGCGAAAGACCTTTATCATTGGGCTTCACAAACTTATAAGACCTCCAAAGAAGTTGCTTATGCAGACGCTGACGACTATAACAAAACAAAAGAAGAGCTATTTTAAAGGTATAAAAATGCTAAAACTATTACAGGAACTCAAAGCTTCCATTCTTTTATACCTTTAGATGAAACTTCACTTAAATCTAAAAAAATGAAAATAAAAAAAAAAATTACCAAGGGTAAATCCATATTTTGTGGGTGTCTGAAAAATTTGATAATACGATTCTTGTTCTATCTATTGGAATTACAAAAAATCTGTATAACTTTCAAAGTATAGCTACTTTATTTTTTTTTTGTCACACAATGATATCAAAATATAAGGAAGTTAGCAAGAGATGCATTTACTTAAAAAAATTTAAAAAAAAAGGAAAAAAGAACGCAATTTTACTTTTTAGGTATGTTGTAAATGTTAAATAGACCCTTCTAAAAATTTTTTTTTTTTTTGAAAAAAACACTTGGCCTTTGAAGTGTTTTCCCAGTTTAAAGTTTTATTTTTGGCAAAAAAAAATTTTCAGTGTAATATAAAATTTTTACAGTATATGTTTCGAAAGCTAATTGAAATACCTTTCTAATGGTACTAAAATCCGGTTCAGCCATTCCGTAGTAATCTCAGCTTGAAAGTACATGTTATCGTGATTTTTCAAAAACTTCGATACCTTACCACGCCCACATATTTTCAAAAATGCTCTAAATATGAGGTTGTGTTTGTATAGGTAAAATGTAGCTGTATGCAAAATTTCATCAAATTCTGAGGGGGTCGGGTTCAACGAATATCGGTTTTGATATGAAATTCATCATAAGAGAACAAATACTGAACAAATACACTGACGCATCTGGATCCGGAAATATGAGGTCTTGAAAATCGGAAAAAACTATAAAAATGTACAAAGATGTACTTACTTAATTGTCATTTTCTTGGAAAGTGTAATACACACAAAAAAGTCTGTAAGTCAGCAAAATTGCTAACGTCAGCAGAGTTTTTGCTGAATTTTCCTTCCAGCAAAAATGTTGCTGGCTTTACTGACTTTTTTTGAGTGTAGGAACACAACTTATCAGGGTAGCATTTAAAATGTTATTAAATTACGTCTGATTTGATATATATCATGATTTTTTATTCGGAGAGGTCAAAGGTCACCTTTCTTGACATATAAGTCGGAAGGCTATATCGTTGAAAGTGATCTTTTTAAAAATTTCAAAAAATATGTATTTTAAAAATGTTTTACTTCTCAACAGTTGTAACCAATTGCAAAGTGGAAGTATTTTTTATATCCAGAAATATAAATCATATAGACATTTTACAAGGAAATTAAAACTATTTAACAAGAAGAGTCCGTTCATGGGTTAACGCCGATTGCTATAAAATTAGGATATTTTATAAACAGGGACCGGAAGTTCATGCAAATGTTTGTTTTTTCCTTTAGTCTGAGAACATGATTCTTTGCGATTCAAAGAATTTGCGTTAAAATGGCATCGATTAGTTAGTACATATTTTTGCATATTTTTGCATATTTTGCAATAAACGCATATTTTGCTTTAAAAGCCTATTTTTATTGCATATTTTTACTTATTTTGATTTAAATGCATATATTTACTAATTTTGCTTTAAGTGCAAGAAACTTTAAGTGAGAGAAACAGCTATAAGTGGATTTTTAAATGCGTATTTTTCAATATAAACAATACAAGATGTAGTCATGGAATATATCAAACAATACAAATTATCTTCTAAATTTTATTAAAATTGCGTAAAACTATGAAAAATAACTAATTTAAAGTGCCTCTCTTTGCACATTTTATTGTAATTTTTCATTAAAACTCTCAAAAACACACTTCAGCTTTATAGACGACAGATGTGATATAAACTCAGATATACACCGATCACAAACTTCGGCGTTGAGCGGTCATTTTCTATATTCAAAAACATTTTAGAAACAAAGAAATTAAATTTTACGTTTGAAAATATATAAAAAACTTATTAATTTATTAAAATAAAGCTTTTTTTTAGTTCATTTAATCTTAATATACTTTGCATTTTAAGGACATAATGAGACTGCATTTTTCAGGTTTTTGTTTTAACAAATTTAAAAAAAATTTAAGTGCATATTATATGCGCCTAAACACACTTTTTAAGTGAATGAAGTTCCTGTCACTGGTTATAAAGAATCAAAAATTAAGGGATCCATGTTTTTTAGCTGCCCAATTTCACATTTTGGAGTTAAAAAGTGGGGTCACATATGACCCCATTTTCAGTTTTTTTGCTTTTTTTTCATATTTTAAAAAAAAAAAAACCTATACATAAATTTAGTATCTAATAAAAATAGAATTCCTTGGACAAGTTTTAATGCAGTTTTTTCACTAATCTGATGAAGTATGTCAGTTTTAAGACATGCTCCCACACAAAATTTTTGTGAAAATATCGAAAAAATATTGCGTATTTGCATTTATAAAAAATGAAAAAAAAAAATTTTAATCAAATGATATCTTTAAAGACTAAATGCTCGCTATTTCACAACCTTTAAACCGATTTTAATCATATATCTCTTTTTAAATTTTTTCGTATTTAATAGATAGTTTTTCTATGCATGCGTACATTATTGTATGGTTTTTTTTTTTGTTTGCATGCCATGTCGTTAATTCAACTCATATAAACTAGGACGATTTTCATTCTTTTATCACGGTTTTGGCTATAACTCAGAGACCAATCAAGATGCCACCCTGAATTTCCACCAATCAAGATACCACCCAGAATTATATGGAGGAGAGTTAAATAATAAACATATATTTTTTTAAGAATTTAACAAATTGCACATTTCGAGATATAGGCATTTGAACTCAAGCCCCGAAAAAAAATTACCTTCCATCAAAAAAATCGATGTGCATATCATTTTAAAGAGCAAATTTTAAATTAGAAAATAAGCCCAACACGAATTTGGTGTCTTGTATAGTTTAAAAGGTTATAGTCCAATTTGTAAAGATACTTAAGTCAATTTTTAAAGTTTTTTTGCAATTTTTATGCCGTCATATTGCGGAAACCGAAAGGTTCCAAAACCGGAAAATTATGTTTCGTCGATTTCTGTTCAAGTATGACAGTTATGGTGAATTTAATTTAAATCGTATTTGGTCGAACTGAAAATGCCATGTTTTTGATTGAGTTGACATGTTTTTACTTTACTGTCCTAAAACCGAAAATCACATTAAAAATAATTTTTAACACGGGTTTCAGCGCTTATAATCATAGCGTAACTGTACGCTCTTTTAAAAAAATCTGATTGCACCTGAAATAGTTTCTTCGCTACAGCAGTTACACTAGTTGCTGGTTGATTTTTTGAATTTACCATCTTTAACATCAATTGTGCCTTCACACTGGATACAACTATGACTCATTTTACAATGACTTTATATGCTTTCAAAAGCCCATTTCGTTGTCTTCAGCTAACTTTCTTGATTTTTATTCTGCAAAACTTCTAACTTCTTGCTTAATCTTGAATATTCTTAATTCAATTTCTTGTTCCTGAACAGTTCTTTAAAAATCTTCTTATTTTGAAGTCCTTTTTTTCTTACGAAAATATATTTATTTTCACAGAGCTTCATGTGCTTTGTTAATAGAATTTTATTTCGAATGAATAATTACACTAGTTTACTACAAAAATGTTGAATGATATTTTTGTATGTAAAGGGTGATTTTTTAGCAACTTTATTTTTGGCAACACTGCTTTTGGCAGATCAGCTGTTTTCCTGTAACATGTTACTGTTAAACATGTTCAGTTTGGTCTATAATTTAGAAATGAATCGACTTACAAACAAACAACACTTGAATTTTTTTTTCAAAATTAATGCTCGGTTAAGAAAATGCATCGTGCACTTCTTCCAATTTTTGGTCAGTTTGGGCGACCTTCTTCGGCATCTTGTGACTAAATTTCGCACAAAATTTACATTATTGGACATTAAACCACCAACACGAATACGTAGAGTACGGACAGAGGAAAATATCGCAACTGTATCCGAAAGTGTTGTTGATGACCGTGAATTATCGATTCGGCACCGTTCGCAGCCTCTGTTACTCCACTACGTGGAAAATATTGCGGAATGATTTGGGTGTAAAACCTTTTAAAATACAGCTGGTTCAAGAATTGAAGCCACACGACCTACCACAACGGCCAACTTTTGGTGAATGGGCGCTGGCAACGTTGGATGAAGATCCACTTTTTTTTATCGGAAAACTGTGTTAAGCGACGAAACTTATTTCTGGTTTAGTGGATACGTGAACAAGCAAAATTGCCATATTTGGTGTGAAGGGCAGCCAGAAGCATTGCAAGAACTGAAAACGCATCCCGAAAAATACACTGTTTGGTGTGGATTATGGGCCGGTGGAATCATTGGACCGTAAATTTTCAAAGACGACGAAGGCAGGAACGTTACTGTGATTGGCGAGCGCTACCGTGCGATGATCACAAATTTTGTTTTGCTTAAAATGATAGAGCTGGACTTAGGTGACATGTGGTTTGAACAAGGCGATGCCACATGCCACACAGAACGCGAAACAATTTCCCAATTGAGAGGCGAGTTCGGTGAACAGTTTATTTCACGTTTGGGGCCGGTCAATTGGCCGCATAGAGCGTGCGATTTAACGCCTTTAGACTATTTTTTGTGGGATATGTTGAGGCTCATGTCTATACGGACAAGCCAATATTGAAGAAATTATTCGTGGGATACCGGCCCATATGTTGGAGAGAGAATGACAAAATTGGACCCAGCGTATGAACCATTTGAGACTAAGCCGCGGTCAACATTTAAATAAATTAAATTCTCGACTCAGCTCACGTATCTGAATCGTTCCTAAATTTTTTATCAAAATCGGTGAGGTGCCCCTAACCTAAGGACAGGCCAAATTTTGAACATTTTATTTGGAGCCGAAAAATAGTTTTCCGGCCATCTAGAAATAGAATCAGCTTTCAGATTGGAGTAACACGCAAATTTTATCGACTCAGGCTGTGGTGTATAATAATTTAGTGCAGTCCCTTATTAATCCATTTTTTTAAATAACCCATTTTTTTAATAAATCACAGATCACGAAAGTTAATACTAATAAAATAAAATTTTTGATCTGAAGAGAAAACTTTAATTCGGTTATTAGACCTAATTAACCACACAAAGCCCTAAGTTCTCGGTTATGTAAATGAAGATTTAATAAAAAAAATAAATTAAAAAAATTGCTAAGAAAAATACTGTGTAAAATAATATCTTGTTTTTATTAAATATATCGGCAATTCCACGCTAGATCGTCCAAAATCTGACCTTGGGCCTTCCGATTTGAATTATATTTTGCATGCACAAACTCTATGGACCCACTTAAAGATTGCAGTTTTTATTTTCTTGCAATTCAAAAAAAAAAATGGTTTTATTCGTGATTTTTTTTTTTTTTTTTTTTTTTTGAAAAATACAAAATATGAAAAAAGTGTGTAAGTTTCTTTAATAAAATGCATTAGAATGGTACACTATTATGCTTTTATACTGCGGATTAAAATTATTTCCAAACAAAAATTATTTTCAAAACAAAATGCATTTTTTATGCAATTTATTTTTAAAATGTGTTTTCTAAAATTTGGGCACCTTCGATTTTAAAAAACAATGCATATTTGCAAAATATGTAATTTTTGCCAAAAAGTTAAATTTTCACTTTTTTGGTTTCCGGGGTTTACTTATTTTTAATGATTTTTTGAAAAATTTGTTATTGTTATTTTTTTATATATCAGATTTATTAGGTTTAAATTTTAAAATGCACTGTTAAAGTGCCCCTTTAAACGTCTCTGTTTTAAAAACTACAGTGAGAGAATTCTTTGCATGATATCAATGAATTTTTGCATTGAATGTCACATGAAATGTCACTAGAACTTGTCCATTGAAACTTTTCATTAAATTAATGCAATTTTTCATAAAATTTTGTGAAACATTTAATTTAATTTATTAAAAATTTCATACAACTAATGATAAAGTTCCATTAAAACACTTTCATTAAAACTATGAAGCTTTTCCATAAAGTTTAAGAAACTTTTCATTCACATTGTGAATAAAAAAACTTCATCAGTTTAGTAAAAATAATTCATTAAAACTCGTCCACAAAATTCTATCAGTGTATACATTAAATTTTTAAGATTTCTTCTGTACGTGCAAGATAAAGAAATTTACTAAAATATTGTGTTAAATTGTTAAGCCTATCAAGCCCACGTTTGCTATTGAATATCAGATGGGGTTGGAGGGGTTAACATTTTATTTTTGAAACATAATCTTTCAGTCAAATCTTTCAAGTGCAGAAAAAATTATATAAATTAAAATGAAAATTATTAAAGTTCGAGGCCATACTCTATATTTCTTTATTAGGATATTGTCCTAACAAATAATCTATAGAGTTTTTTGTTTTCAAATTTATTATTTGACCCTTTCAGGAATGTGTTGATAGATCTATTTCGGGAATTTTCTAGATTCCCATCATCAGAACACGTTTTGAAAGCGGTAACAATCCCATGCCAAACATCAAACATTCATATGAACTAGGTTACTCACTACATGAGAACTAATATACATATGAGTTTGAAGTTAAAGATTATAACCATTGATCAAAAAATAAATTGAAAACTTGTTAAAAATTTTAGAAAAGAAACGGCGCCTTAACACAACATTTTGAAAGTTAGTCTTTTTAATTTTGAAAGCTAAAAAAAAATAACAATTTGCTTTTTTTCTACGGAAACATAATGCAAGACTTATAATTCATTAATAACACAGTACAACACATGATTTTGGGATTCAATTCTGAAAATCCCAAAGTAAAAGTAGCCCCAAAAATAAGAACTTCTGCATCATTCGTTTTGTCAATTGGCTACAGTATACTCAAAAAAAAAACAAAAAAATAAGTTAGTAGAAAAGTTAGTAAAACATCTTGTAAATCAGGTATACTATTTTCAGCCCATTTTTTGCTAAAATTATGTTTTAAACTAAAATTTTAGTTATACTTAGTCAGCACTTAACTGTTTTGAACTAATTTCTTACTAATATTTTACTAATGTTTTACTAATTTATTTTGCTAAAAAAATTGTGCTGATTAGCACATCAATAGTGTGAACGACAACCAGATTAAAAGTTATACACAGAATGAATAGAAGTCAAGATGTAGTAGTGACGAGGAAAATTATACTGAAAAGTACAACTCTAGTAAGACACTTAAAAAAAGCAACCATGGAAGATTTTGTATATGTTTTTCATACATAAAACAAAATTATGGATTGAAACAACTTAAATTTTGTGTTTTCACCGGCTTGTGAAAGTAATTGTCTATTAATTAAATAAAAGGCAAACTAAAATATTTAAATTTAAAAAAGATTAAATGTGTATTTGTAGTCAAATTGAGTGGCGAAGTTGCAAACAAATATATAGCAGGTAGACAGAAAGATTTTGTTTCCTTTTTCTTTTTGAAAAAAAAGGGTTGTATAAGTTACATTTTGTTATTTTTTCGTTTCGTTTCTATAATTGTCTGCGGCATTAGCGTTCTTTAAAAGATAGCATCATTGAGACAATCATTGATGTAAGTAATTGAAAGATAATTTTGTTTATGTTATGTATAGTTATTTCTATATATTTGCAGATATTACATTAATTCAGTTCGTCAATGTGGTAGTATGAAAATTTTATATTTTGTAACGTATTGTAAATTATTTTAAAAAGAAGCACAAAAATATGTTTTATGATTTTCAGCAAAATAAATTAACTAACTAAAAATGTTCTGCAAATTTTTTGAGTTTTTTTTCATTCTAATAATATTCAGCAAAAATTTTATTAATGTTTAGCAAAGGTTTTTTAATTTCTAATCCACTAAGTTTTAGCAAAAATTTTGCTAAATCTACTAATTTTGTTGCTAAAAATCAGCTCGCTGATTTTCAGCAAAATATTTTTCTGACATTAGCAATTTTTTTGCAAGCATCCTCCTGACTAAAATTTTGCTGACTCAGCAAAATTTTTTGCTGACTTTACTAACTTTTTTATTTGAGTGTAATAATTTAATGGACATACGAATTTTTAGACTCAAGGCGGATTTTTAGCACTTTTTCTATATTTCTAAAAAAAAAAAAAAAAATCGGAATATTTATTTTAATGCTAAATAAAGTTTATAAAAAAAAAAAGCATATTTGTGGATTTGTAATTCAGTTATCGAACAAAGAAGGTGAAAATGGGCATTTTTGCCATTTTTAAGGCACCGAATGCGCTTTTTTTGGAGTAGGATTGTTCCGCATTTTTTACTTCTATTCAATATCTACACTTTGCTTCAGACACAAAAGAGATATACGGAGATATAACCGTGTCAAAATATAGAAAAAGTGCTAAAAATCAGCCTTGAGCAAAAAAATTCGTATGGCCTTTAAATTATTACTGTAGCCAACTTGACAAAACGAATGATGCAGAAGTTCATATTTTTGGGGCTACTTTCACGTGCAATTCCCAAAATTGAGTCCCAAAATCATGTGTTGAAAAATGTTGTACTGTGTAATGGATAAACCCCGCGACCCAAAAAAAAAAATTGTTGTTTTATAGTAAACATGCCATATTTTGCAAATATGCATTATTTTTTTCAAATCGGGAGAGCCAAATTCGTAAAAAGTGCATTTAAAAAACAAATCACGTTAAAAATTGATTTATTTTTGACGCTGAAAAAAATTTCATTCCCCAATCAAAAAGTAAGGGAGTGTACCATTCCAATGCAATTTAAATGGGATGGTCCGATGAATATTTTTGCATATTTCTAACTTTTTACATATTCTCATTTTTCAATAAAACTAAATGGCCGCATATTTTTTCGAAATTTAGAACGCCAATCTTTAAGTGGTTGCATAGAGTTTCTGAATGCAAAATTTAATTGAAATTGAAATCGGGAGACCCAAGGTCAAAAATGCCCTTTTTTTGGCCGATCTTCGATGGAATGACCGGTATTTAATTTGTTTTCCTAGAAAATTTTTAAATTAATTTATGCAATGACTTTTAGTTTATTCCTATATTTTATATATAAATTTTATTTTTGTCATTAAAAACTTTAATGCCAATAAATGTAGCATCATGCAGAGTATTAAAAATCCAGTAAGAAAAAAAATTACTAAAAAAATAATTTACTAAAAACTTGTTTAGTACATTACATGAACGATATTTCGTAAATGATGAACATATTGAATCAGGAAATACGTACTTTATATTGGGGATTAAAAACAAATGTTCTATTTATTTGTGACAAAAAGTGGAATTTTAGTGCAATTCATATTAAAATAAAAACATTTTAATATTTATTTTTTATTTTTTAAATTATAGTGCTAATTATAGGTAACTAAGTATAAAAAACAGAAACGCTAAAAACAAGAATATATGAAAACAAAAGTACATTTAAATTTCGAATCCATATATTTAAATACACACAGTTTAATTAAATTAAAAGCACTATATATTCTGGAATTTTAACAACCCGATGAAAAAAGTTCCGATATAGATATTATATAATCATATATAGTCATTAGGCCGGGTCGATTTGTATGGAGGCAAAAAAATCGCTCAACGTTCAAAATAAGAAACTTTGCCGAAGGAACCATAATTCTAAACGAATTCTGATGTCCCGACTTTTGACCCGTAGGGTGAAATTTTGAAAAATCCCACTTTGACTCATTTAGAGCGCCCAATCGAATCCAACCCAATCGAATATATTTATACTCTATTTTTTAAGGAGAAGAAATAGAGACCCTAATCTTGGAAAGACTCCTCCTACTTTCTGAAATATCTCTATCTAGAGATTTGTACATTTTGCTAAAAAAAAACACGGCTAAAAATGCCCTCTTTTAACTTAAATGTTAACCCCTAGAATGATGATTTATGCATTAATCTGCTAGCGCGTCTCCCGGAGAAGAAGTAGCTCCCATAATCTTGGAGAGATTCCTCCTACTTTCTGAAATATCAAAGTGGGCTTTTTCGGGACATCAGAATTCGTTTTAGAGGTATGGTTCCTTCGGCAAAGTTTCTTATTTTGATCCCTAGAATACGATTTTCCTTGAACGTTGAGCGATTTTTAAATCGACCCGCCCTAATAGTCATATATATATATAATTCATTAACACATCATACCATAGCTGATCCGAAAAATGGCATACATAACCTTATTTCATACCATCACATGTGATCTCATCTGATATAATTTGATCCGAAAAATGGATCTATCTAATTTGATCAATTTATATAAAATATGATAAAATTTGATGTGACTTCATAAAATTCTTTGAAAATCCGCACTACTAATTTGTTTCACATTCCAAATAATAATGAAAATTTAAATATAAATCAAGGGACATTATTTATTATATTAATTTTGAACTTTTGTCTATAAGAGTACCCAGCCAGAAAAATATGAACGGCAAAGCATTGGCCCATTGCTTTCAACGGTGGTATGAGCGTTGGCAGAGCGTTGAATTTCTGAAGATTTAAGTGCTTTGCCAACCCCAAAATGATAACACCGGGCAGGGATTGACCCGTTCCTTTTTTAAAGCGTTGGCAAATCACTGGGAATGAGCGCTTCGCCAGTACCAAAACCATAATTTTAAAACGTTGGCAAATCATTGTATTAACAACCAATAAAGGGCATTTTAATGATAAAAATAATTGCTTTGCCAACCCCAAAATGATAACACCGGGCAGGGCTTATCATAATTTTCAAACGTTGGCAAAGCATTGGTTAAACAACTAATAAAGTAAACAATAAATTAATAAAAAAAAAAAAACAGTGTACTTATTATAATTTTTTTTATAAAACTTTGGTTTTACTATTTAAAATAATAAAATTATGTAAAAACAGAAACATACAAATTCAATCTCTACAATATAAATTAATGTAAAATTCAATTAAAAAAATCATTTGTATTCATTCTGACTGTGAACTTGTAATTTTTCATAGAGAAAATTTAAATTTATAAAAAAAAAGATTTTCTTTAAAAATTGGGTAAATTCAAATTTTTAAATTAAAAATTGTGAAATTTTCGAAAAAAAATTGATTTTATATATTTGAAATTAGAAAATTGATAACTCAAATTGATTAACCATTTGAAATTAAAATTTTTAATTAAATTAAGAACATTAAGTATATAAACGAGATTTATTTATGAACTTTATAGTCCTACTTTGTAATTCACTAAAGTAAAGAGTTGTATTATTTCTTATTGAATGATTTTAGTAATTTGAACAGATATAGGCTTCAGCTAAGTTAATTACAAAATAACTGAATATTTTTTTTTATCAAATTATATTTTTGATAAGTTAGCACCAAGTACGATTTTTTGCTACAATTTTACTAAATTTGAAAATAAATGTCTTAAGTAAAATTTTAGTACAAAAACTATACTTTGTGCTGACTATAATAGGAGACCTTAATTTTCTTACAATAACTTCGTATCATAAATTGCAATTTAGTTTTGAATTTTTCCAATCTTGTAATTTTAAAGTTTATAAAGGTAGAGATTAGAAAAGTTTTTATACACTCAAAAAAAAGTTAATAAAGTCTTCATCATTTTTTCTGGAAGGATACTTGCAGAAAAATTGCTATTATCAGCAAAAAATTTGCTAGTTAGCAATTTTTCTACAAGGATCCTTTGAGCAAAAATGTTGCTGACTTTACAGAAATTTTTTTTAGTGTATGAATTTAATTTTAATACCATATGCTTATGGTTAGTTGATTTTAAATTCATTAAAGATTTGAAAATAGAATTAAATTTTAAAGTATGTAAAATAAATTTAAAAAATACTATTAATTTGTTATTTTTTTTAAAACCTGCTAACTTATTTAAAACAAGTACAAGCATTAAATTTCGTTTGTACAAACGATTGTAAATTTAGTAAATCGTGCACTAGCAAAGCACTTTTGGCCAACGTTGAGAAAGCGTTGTGAACAAGGGATGTGCCACTGTTTTTATTAAGTTAACGGTTGTAAATTTTGTAAATAAGTACTGGCAATGCACTTTTTGCCAATGTTGGGAAAGCGTTTTAAGCCAGTGATGTGCGAGTGTTTTTTTATTCTTACGGTTGTAAATTTTTTAAATCAAGTACAGGCAAAGCACTTTTTACGAACGTTGGCAGAGCATTCTAAGCTAGTGCTGTTGCCAGAGCTTTTATTATTTTTACTGTTGTAAATTTTGTTAATTAACCCTCCGTGACGCACATGTATCTGGCCAGATATTTTACGAATTTAACTGTGATTTAAATATATTTCTAATTTAGCTAGGGGTTTGAGTCTCCAGGTACCCTCTACAAATATTGTTATTTATCGTTTTATGAAAAAAAATAAAAAAAAAAACAACAAACAACATTTATGTGGATTTTTTCATCTATACATCGTATACGTAGCGCATGTATCTGGCCAGATACACACACATTTTATATGAAGAGTACTGTACTTTATTGGTATTTTTTTATTTTTCTCTGCTTTTTTTTTCTCAATCACTCTCACAGTAATGAAAGCAAACACAAACCAAGATATATTTATATAGGTAGTCTTAGTAGCCCAGCTGTTTATCTTCCTCTTACCTGATTTTGACATTTCTTACGTGGTTTTGACACCTTACTGTACTGTACCCAACAACAAAATGCCTGTTGTTTTTGTATTGTTTGTAGTTGTTTGGTGTAGTTGTTGTTCTAGTGAGACTACCTATATAAATATATCTTGACACAAACAAGGTTTTTTTTTTGGTTTTTATATTTTTTCGCTTCAGTTGCATAGTGATCTTTGAAAGGTACAGACAATAATTTACGGAGGAATTTTTATTTATTCGAAAAAAAAAATGGGTGAAGAAGTACAGTTTGTTTATAATACGCGATATAGTAGTGGTAATGTGAATTTCCATACACGACTAGCAGAAGCATTGGCCAATGAGTTAGAGCGTGAAAGAGCCGCTGAAGAAGTGGTTGCAAATGATGAGATTGATGACTTCCCAGGAGATGACGACGATATGGACGATTATATTCCAGACGATGGCGATGCCTCAGATGTCGAAAACGATTGCGTTGTCGAAGCAGATGAAGTGTTTGATAGTGATGATAGTGACGACGATGAAGAAATTGAAGAACAGAATGCTACCGAAGATTCTTTTGTTGGTAAGGACGGTACTATATGGTGTAAAAATGAACCAAATAGAGGAGTTCGTTTGCGTCCGCACAATATCATGCGTTTTCGACCTGGTCCGAAGGAACAAAACAGTGTTCCAATTGAGGTGTTCAAAAAATTTTTCACACCAAATATAACATTTATTATCATTTCTGAAACGAATCGCCATGGAAAAGCTGTAGTCGAAAAGTGGAATGCAGCTAATCCCAGCAAAAAACAAAAAGTTTTGACAGATTTGACCGCAACTGAATTAGACGCATTCGTCGGCATTCTTTTGGCAGCTGGTTATTCCCACAATAATATGCAAACCACAAAAGCTATGTGGCAGTCAAATAATCTACCCATATTCAGAGCAGCCATGTCTTTTAATCGATTCTCTACACTGGTACGATACATTCGTTTTGATGATGGTAGAACACGCGCTCAACGATTGCGCGATGACAAAACTGCACCCATTCGTGACATTTGGAATTTTTTAAATGAAAATCTTGCCAAAAACTATAGTCCGCATGCCAGCATAACAATTGATGAACAACTGTTCCCATATCGTGGAAAAACTAAATTTACTCAATACATACCATCAAAACCAGCGAAATATGGCATCAAAATTTGGTGGGCTTGCGATTCCAAAACAAAATATCCACTGCAAGGAAAGCTCTATACCGGCCGACAAGAAGGAGAAGAACGGGAAGTGAATCAAGGTGAAAATGTTTTGATACAACTCGCAAAGCCGTACAGCAATACTGGCCGTACAGATGTAGCTGACAACTTTTTTACTACTTTAGAAGGAGTAAAGCGTCTGGCCAGAATTGGTCTGGCATATGTTGGTACCATTCGCTCCAATAAAAGATGTATTCCTAACGAAATAAGAAAGGATCGTTCTCGTCCTGTTATGTCATCGTTATTTGGATTCCACGAAAATTTGATATCAATTTGCAGCTACGTGCCAAAAAAAAATAAATGTGTGAACCTACTTTCGACCGTTCATTATACGAAACATTGTGAAGGGGAAGCAATGAAACCCGAAGCAATTTTATTTTACAATGAAAATAAAGCTGGCGTAGATTGTATGGACCAAATGGTTACACATTTTACTACAAAACGGTCAACAAGACGATGGACTTTAGCGTTTTTCTGCAACATGTTGGACACCATGGCACTGGCTGCATTTTGTATTTGCAAGGAAGTTGATGGTCTCAATCAAAATAATGCTAGAAGAAAATTTCTTACTACGTTAGATGATTCATTGGTTCTTCCAAATATTGAAAACCGAATGAACAACATTCACATCATGAAACAGTTCAACACTCGTTTGGCCATGGAATCGTATTTTGGAAGACCACTAAATGTAAGTTTGATTGATATAACATTTGCCTTTCATTACATCTCATTTTCCTCGTTTTTCTTTTTCATTTCAGTTTTCAGTAGTAGTTCCTAGCCCAAGTGGTGCTGATACTCTACAAAAGAGAAAAAGTTGTCGGCTGTGTACATTGGGAGATGACAAAATTCGCCGACTAACTCGTTTTTTTCTGTTCCAAGTGCTCGAATCCGGTATGCCTACAGCATTCGAAATCAGAGTATACATGTTTTAGTTGCTTACCTGAAGCTGTGTAAGACTTTTTTACAACTATTTTTTTGGAATTAAACACAAAAATAAAATTTTTCTGTTTTTATTTCTCATTAAAATTTTTTTTGCTCGGGTAGAATTAATTTAGAATTATTAAAACTTACTTTATAACTACTAAATTTAATTGAAATAAACTTTATAACAACTATTTTTTTGAAATTAAACACAAAAACAAAATTTTTCTTGTTTTATTTCTCATTAAAATTGTTTTTGCTCGGGTAGGTGGTTTAGCATATACTAAGAACAAAACAAAAAATTGAAAATATATATCTGCCTGGCGTGATAACAATATAGCAATGTAATATTACCACTAAAATTGCATATTTTTCATATAAATGTACTGAAATACATAGTGTATCTGGCCAGATACATGCGCTACGCTACGTACGTGACTATCGGAACATGTGCGTCACGGAGGGTTAAGCACTTTTTACAAACGTTGGCAGAGCGTTGTTGTAAATCAGTGCTTTGCCAGCACTTTATTTGTTGGACCATTGCAAACAGTGCTCTGCCAGTTACTAATAAGTAAAACACCAAGTTTTATATTTATTTTCAATCAACATTCCTGATCAAAAAAATTTCTTTAAAATGTTTTATTTTCATAAATAAAAAAATTAATTTCGATAGCAAAATTACGATCACGAAGGCCGTAATTCGATCCCTGTATTTATATGAAATTTAAATTCACCTTTCGATTCGACACTAAAAATTATTAAACAAAATCTTTTTCCCCGTTTTTAAAGGAAATAAGTGGTAGGAAAAATAAAATTTTTTTTAAAAAACTTATGAAGTATTTTTTATGGCACACAATAAAAAAGCACTTTTAGCAGAGAAAAATGGTAGCACAGTATAAAGTTATTAAGTTTTCAAAATGTTATCCTTACTAAAGTAAATATTTTATTGATTAACAATGTTTTAACGAAAATGTTTGTAGCATTTTTCGTAGCTCAAAATACTTTTTCTTTGTGTGTTTAAGAAAAATAATTTTTATTATCTTTTATAAAATTGATCCCTTAATAACTTTTAGCGGTTAGCGATATATCGAAAATTTTTGTACCATTATTCTTAGTTGGTAATATATATTAATTGTGTGTGATTAAAGAATTTTTTTTTTTTAAGTTTTTGAAAAATAGTTTTCCTTTAACGTACACTCTTTAAAAACTGGGGAACAAGTTTTTTTCATAATTATTGGAATAGAATCTAATGTCGAATTCAAATTGCATATAAATACATCACTTTTTATTCTGTAGTAAAAAGGCCCTTTACTAACGTTTTTGGCCTCCATGCGCATGTTATTTTTACTGTTGTTTTTACTGATGCAAAAACCTAAAAAAAAAGTGATGATATCCTAAAATAAAATTTTCGTGACTAACTCTAATGACTATATATAAAAGTGTTCGAATTTATTTGGTTTTATATTATTATATATACTTATATATATATATACATGGAAGTATATATGATCTCATATTTAGCTATATCAAGTATACATATGTAATGAGATAATAAAAATAATAAATAACATGAGATATAACGATATATAATGATATATAGCGCTGTACAAAAAATGTTCGTTAAAATAAATATGAGATGTAAATATACATATATCGCTACATATCAAGCTATATATGACTATATCACGTTCGCCACTCAGCGTCACATATATGTGACGTGGGTGTTTTCAAAAAAACTCATGTCACATATATGTGTCGCATAGTTATTCAAATGTTTAAGCTTTTATTTCACGAAAGTTTGTAGGAAGTAATTTTCTTGTATGTTTAAGTCTCTGGCAAGGTGTCAGATATATATGAGTGCTGCGGTTTGTGCATACCCCAGCAAAACCACACATTACCAAATCATGGGTAAAGTAATGTATCGCCTAGGGCTTCATGCATTACTTTACACGTGACTTCACTGATGAATTTTACAGGCGATGAGCCTCAAAGTAACTCATTACCTTGTAGGGTGTAAAGTAACTGGTTACTTATATGGTTACATGGTGGGAAAAAGTAATGTGTCTATAAATAGATTTTCATAAAAAAAATCCATAAACATTTTTTTACAGATATTTTTTTTAATTAAATAAATAACTTTTTTTTTATTAAATAAATACCTTGGTCATGCTGGGATTCGAACCTGGGGTCTCTGGTATTTAACAATTAGTTAGGCGAGAACTTTACCAACTGAGCTATCGATACATACAATATTTTATTGCTTAACATGAAGATGAGTTGTTGTGCATCGTGTTTTCGTTCGTGATATCAAAAATATACACCTTACCATTATGCTTACAAAAAATTACAAAGTAATGTGTCTATAAATAGATTTTCAAATATATATATTAATAATTACTTTACGTTTATAATTCATGCATTATGTAATTGATGATCGGTAAGTCATTATTTAATGTTTTGAAGTAATGTAAAAGGTAATGAGGTCTCATTACAAGGTAATCCATGAGTGTTCAATTATCGGTAACTCATTACTTCTTGTTGGAAAATAATGATACAGGTAAGGAGTACACATTACAAGGTAATGCATTACTTTATCGCACCCATTACCAAAGTTTTGCTGGGACGCTAAGCAGTTATTTTAAAATTTCTTTTTTTTGACACATTTTTTTTGTTCGTGAGTTTTTTTTTGAAAGTTCGAAAAATTGGTGAGTGGAGAACGTGATATACAAACTTTTTTGTCTTGAAATGAACTTATGTACTTGAAGAGAGATTACAGTTCCAATAAAATCGAAACTAGCACTGATATTCGTTTTAGAGAGACGGACAGCACAATGGAATTGAACTATATTTTTTAAAGCACCAAAAAATTTATAAAATGTTCACAAAAAGATAGAAATTTTTAACGTATTGTTCGTTTTCTAAAATATTTCCTCCTGTTTTGAGTGGGCGGGACTTTTATTATGAAAATAGCGATATTAACCTTCTCTTAAATAACATGTCATGATATTACTGATCAGACCTATACATATTGTATATCATTGGAAAGCTCATACAATTTTATAAAACATTTCGTTATTTTTATATACAATTAGTTGGCAGATTCATAATGACAGCGCCTAAGGTATGCAAAACTTTTTTCATTGTTTTCAACGGTTAAAAACTTAGTTCACAACTTTAAAATTTTAAAGTGAATGGAATTATGCTATGCAAATCAATCAAGCTATTTTCACGTTATGAAAATATGAAATCGTATTAAAATTTCATTTATTTAAAAATTGTAAAAAATTTTAGCAATTTTTTCTGCAACGTAATTTTTAATTAATTTTTAGTAGCATTTTCTGCTACTTTTACAGGTTTATTTCTATGAGTGTACAACAGAATTAATAATATACACAACATATATTAGTAGAAAAATTTTGTTTTAAACTTTCAACTCAATTTTTAATAAACCCACAAAATTTACCATACATTTTGTATCAGCTTTAGAATTATTTATTTAAATGTCCTAGAAAATTGTACTGGCTTATTGAACTCTTTTGTTTTGTTTAACAGGTAATTTACCGGTTTTTCTTACAAAACTAAAAGTGATAACCTCTAAAAGAACGTGAATTTGCAAAACGTTCAATGGAATAAACTAAACCATACTTGGGAATTTTTCATTGGCATTGCTTGCTGTCAATGAAAATGAAATTTCATTACCATTCCAATGAAATTTCATTACGATTCCAATGCCAACGAAATTGTTTTAATTGGCATTGATTAGACCAATGGTAATGAAATGGCATCAATTCCCAAAAAAAAAAACAATTGTTTATAAAAAGTGATTTGTTTTTTCGATATTTTTTCAAGTTTTATCGCTTATACACTAGTCAGTCTTGTTTGGTAACTGATTAGTCATGATAAGGGAAACCAAAAAACAGATCGAAAAACATCGTTTTAAGCGCTTAAAGAAAGCCAGAAAAACAGTAAAATAAGCTGTTTAAATATAAAATTAAACTATGAAAATGAAAATTATTCAAGTTCGAGGCCATACTGTATATGACTTTATTAGGATATTGTCCTAACAAATAATCTATAGAGTTTTTGTTTTCAAATTTATTAATTGACCACTTTCAGGAATGTGTTGATAGATCTTATTCGGGAATTTTCTAGGTTTCCATCATCAGAACACGTTTTGAAAGAAGTGACAATCCCATGCAAAACATCAAACATTCATATAAACTAGTTTTCTCACTAAATGAGAACTAATATATGAGCTCGAAGTTAAAGTTTGTCATCATTGATCAAAAAAAATATATATATAGATTATTTGTTAGGCCAATATCCTAATAAAGAAATATAGAGTATGGCGTCGAACTTGAATAATATTCATTTGCATTGCACAATTAAAGGTCGAAAAAACATAATTTTCATTTTTTATAAAAATTATATCAAACTTGTAGAAAAATAAACTGTTAAAAAACGTTAAATTCCATATGGTTTTATTAAAATAGTTACTACAAATACAATTTGTGTAAAATTTGTTCTTTGGAACTTCATCAGTCAAACAAAGGTACAATATAGCAATTGTTTTCTTCTTACTACGGTTCCAATGAACGTGTTTTCGCATACATTTTTTTTCCACCAAAAGACATGTTTTGCTCAAAACACGTAAAACTACATTTACATTGAACCCCAAAAGACGTATTGTCGATTTTTCAAGTTTTCTATTGTCAAATTCCATAAAAGTTTTAAATCGAAAACTTTAAAAAAACGAAAATGGGTATTTTGGTGTACAATATGAACGTAGTATAAGTGGAAACATAATATAAGCTTTGAAGTTCAAATTGGTTTATCAAAATATTTTTTGATAAACCAACAACATATAATATATAATTTTAAACTTTAAATTAAAAAAAAATCTTGAAAATACCGAATGGCCAAGTCATGATGTATCAGAGTTTCATAATATGTACTTGATAAAATAATATTTATAAAATAACTGATATTATAAAAATAACTACGCAAATACAGGATTTTTATTTAAAATCGGAAAAAAAAATTTGTAGATTAAAAACCTGTACAACAATTATAACAATCAATTATAATTGTATGCTAAAGGCATTGGCATTGATTAATGTCAATTGAAACAAAATTTCATTGGCATTGCTTTTAAGCAATTGTAATGTCAACAAATTTAATTACCATTGACAGCAAACAATACCAAATACACCGTCAGTTAATTGGTACATTTAATGAAATAGTCCCAAGTGTGAAATAAACCTTTAAGAAAAAAAAACTGGGGACAAGCGTAAGAAATCAGAACATTTACTTAACATTTAATAATTAACCTTGAATATTTCTTATGACCAAAAATATGAGTTTGTTGAAAATAATCGTAAATGAATGAAATATATAAAAAAAATCTGGGGTTGCATTAGAACAGCCGCGTACTGTAGTTTCAAATAAATTAACAGCCCTTAAGTATGCAATGGAATTTATGAAAAGCTGTTCACTCATACAGTTTCAGCCGAATAACTATAATCACAATATAGTTTTAGTTGTACTTTATTGGGTATGTTATTCCATAGTACACTGAGTGAATTATCTGCATGACATCAATGAAATTTTGCATTAGATCTATGAAGTGTCACTGGAACTTGTCCATTGAAACTTTTCATTAAATTTAAGCAGTTTTTCATAAAATTTGATAAAAAATTTCCTTTAATTTATTAAAAAGTTCATACGTCTAATGAAAAAGTTTCATTAAAAATGATTTTATCAAAATTATGAAGCTTTTTAATTAATTTAACAAAAAAATTTTCAGTGACTTTTGAGAAGAAAACTTCATTAGTTTAGTGAAAAAATTCATTAAAACTCGTCCCAGAAAATTCTATCTGTGTAGGTATTAAATTATTATTATTATTATTAAAATTCATATCACAATTTTTTACAATTCATATGTTTTTTGGGCATTTTACATATTATAAGATTAATGACTTCTTAACTTGTACCACTCCATTCATACATTAGCTCATATTTGTTTATATTTTTTTTGCATTTTCTTAAAATTTAAAATGTCATTGTTTTCTAAATTATTCTACAATAATAACAAAAGGGATACAGTTCTTAAGAATTTAACTAATTTGTTTGCAAATTAGTATTCACGAAATGCACAAATGTATAAAAAAAATTTAAGCAAAATATTCTACTACACACAAAAACAATAGGTAGCTTCTTAAGAAAAAAATTGTCGAATTTTAAAGGGGACAGCCCTGGGTTAAATTAAAATTCATGAAAAAAAAATTCTCAAATTTTTTCAAAATTTTCGAAAAAAAATTTATGGGTCGCTACCAGATTTTGAAAATTTTACCGATTTTAGAAAAGGACATATTTTCATAGAAATCACTTTTTTAAATTTATAATTAAACCCGACAATTCAGGAAAAAAATATTTAGTTTTTAAAAGAATGTTAACCCTTAACTACAATAGGCAAAAAAATGGCTAAAATTTTGTATTATTTTCACAGCTCCAATTACGAATAAATAATTTTAAAAAATTTAAATATTACAAATATTAAAATAATTTTGGTTTCCTTTCTTTACACACATCATGGGTATTTAAAAAAAAATCCTGAAGGGACCCCTCTATCCACTCAGCGTGTGTACCGATTTAATTTTGGCGGATTTGGAGGAAAGTCCGTATTTTTTATAAAAAATATATTTTTAATGAAAGAAACTAATTTTATATTGTAAATTGTTTCATTAGATCAAAATTATTTAATTCCGAAATATTAAATATCTAGCGCATCGTTAACCCATGTTAACCGGAGGTCAAAATTGTTCCACCAAATATAATTGATGGTTACAACTGAAATTTGTTTAAGGGACTAGCTTTAGAAATAAAAAAAAAAACGACAATTATATAAAAATAATTAAATAATTTATTTAAAACAATTCTTTTTGCGATAGTAAAACACAATACTAAAGAATATTTTTAAAATTGTAATTTAGAATTCGGACTGACATGGCTACCCTTTTAACCATTTCATTATAGGCCCTTCTTTTAAAGGCAACTCTTGAGAAAAAAAATTTATTTTACCTCACACACGAATAAATTCTTTAGTATCTAATGGATTTTTGACTTCCATTCAAATGGTACGAGGGTAAACTCAAAAATTAAAAAAAACACCCTAAAAAATCGTTGTTTTTTATTTTTCAAAAAAATACTAGGCAAACAAACAAAACCGATTGAAAATCGATCCACCCGGTTTTCAATATCTTGTTTTGAGAAAAAAGCCTTTAAAGTATATTATTCATGTAAAATATAGGGCAAGGAGTTTGTATAACAATCTGTTACTTTTTTATTTCTGTTATTTTTTCTGCAAAATTTTCACAGCATATAGAAAAATGTTCAAACTATTGAAAAATCAAAAAAATAAAATCTAAACCTTAAATTAACTAACGGAAAACAAGTTTAGTCCTTAATTAAATCAAAATTTTCAAAGTAATAAATCATTAGTATTAAAAAATATTAACCCTTGTTGGCCGAAGCTCGAAAAAGTCCCAACTAAAAAATCAAAAACGGATTTTGCACATTCTCTGAAAGAATTATCCTTCATGAAACCATTTCATAGAATTTTTTCGTAGATTCAATGAAGAATTTCATTATTTCCATTTTATTAATATTAAGAATTTTTTTTTAAACTTTTTTCCATAAAATTTCACAGTTTCATAAAAAAATTCATTAAATTGTTTATCTCCTCATAAATTTAACAAAAATTTTCTTTAGAGCTATGAAATTATTTCAAAGACAAAAACTTTAGTTTAAAAATTTGATTCTTAAGTGTACACCATATTTTTTATAATGTAGCCTCGTGTTAATTTTGGACTCCTATGAAATTGTTTAAAAAATCATATGAATCGGTTCATTGGCTTAGGTCCAATGCATTTTTCAAGAATAGTTTTATTAATTCAAGGTACTTCTTAATATTTAAAAATTGTATGAAACTGTTTCATTAATTCTATAAGCGCTTCATTGTCGGAATGATTTATTAGTTTTATGAAGATTTTCAATAATTTTACAAAAATTTCAAACACTGACCCTAAAAAAAATTTATTAAAATATTACTGGTCAAAAATATTGGAAAGTTAAAAAGTTATTGGGATTCAGAAACAGAATAAAAAATCTAATTTTTAAGCTTAACAACTTTTAAACGGGTCGCCATAATTCGGATAATTTTACGCAATTTCTTCGGAATGCATTTATTTTGCACTGTTTGTGTTAAAATAAACAAATTTTAATTTTATGAAAAAAAATATTACTTTAACTTCCAAATTTTGCAACGGGTTGCATTAAATCAAAACATTTACACCACTTTCTTGAGGCAAAAAGTTTCTAAAAAATATTATATTCCAAAGTTACATTTTCCAAACGAACTCTAATAATTATCTAAAGGGTCCGCCATCTAACGTTTTTTTTTTAACTAGTGCTGATTTCGTGAATGGTAACACTTAGCTCATGTCTGATTTGACAGATAATCAGTTTTATCCTTCCGCTGAACGAATATGGTTGTGTATACGCTTGAACAACGCTGGGAAATATTGCGGCATTACTTTGAAAATTGTGGTAATGTTGCAGAATGTGTGCGAAAATTGCGTACGGATTTTGGAAGAAGGGAAGCACCGTCAGCTCCGTATGTTCGTTATCTTGTGAAAAAAGTGAAAGAAACTAGCAACCTCATCGATAAACCAAAGCGTGAAAAGCCAAAAACAGTGCGTACACCCGAGAATATTGCTGCTGTGGCAGAAAGTGTGCGTGAAGCGCCATCAACATCAATTCACCGTCGTTCTCAACAATTGAACATTTCGGAGACATCACTGAGACGAATTTTGCATAAGGACCTTGGTATGACGCCATACAAAGTCCAATTGGTTCAGGAGTTGAAGCCAACTGACCATCCAATGCGTTTTCGCTTCGCTAAGTGGGCCTGCGATCGACCTGTTTTTGAAGATCGCATTATCAGCCGCAGAGCTGATGTCGTTTGGCCACCTCGGAGCTGCGATTTGACACCGTTGGACTATTATTTGTGGGGGTGCCGTCAAAGATAAGTGTTACGCCAACAAGCCAGAGACAATTGACGCTTTAAAGGACAATATTCGTGAAGCCATTGGTGAAGTACAGCTGCACACAATCGATAATGGGCTTAAAAATTGAACCGATCGTGTAGGCTACTGCATGGCCAGCCGAGGCAGCCATTTGAAAGAAATTATTTTCCATTATTAACGGGAAGGATTGTACTTTCAAATAAAAAAAGAAATTTGAGAAAATGTTCAGTTTTTTTTTATAGCATTTTCAAAAAAAAAAAAAGTTATTTGGCGGACCCTTTAGAATTGATCTTCCCAGCAAAAACAGATATTACCAAGTAATTAAGAGTGTAAGTATCACACAAAGGGATTCACTAGTTACCAGGCTATTTACTCGCTTAGTTATTTTGGTTAGCTATGTCCCAAAATTTATAAGTGCTCATTACCCTATCGCTTACAAAAAAAGTGAAAATAATGAGTTACGCATAGTGAAAGAATAAGTGGTTACTTTTATTTAAGAAATAAGTGGTTACCTATGAGTTACAAAATAAGTAATTACATTTAAGTTAATTTTAGTATTAGTTTTTAAGAAATATTTCAACATTTTTGAAATTAACTTAATTGTAA
Source organism: Delia radicum (assembly GCA_021234595.1). Taxonomy (NCBI): domain Eukaryota; kingdom Metazoa; phylum Arthropoda; class Insecta; order Diptera; family Anthomyiidae; genus Delia; species Delia radicum. The sequence continues at coordinate 68,202,393 of CM037851.1, read as the reverse complement.
AAATGTTCAAAGTAAATTAATAAATACAATATTCCAGTAAAAAAAATATGAAGTCCATACACTCGAAAAATAAGTCAGTAAAGTCAGCAACATTTTTGCTGGGAGGAACCTTGCAGCAAAATTGCTAATACCAGCACAAAATTTGCTAAATTTAGCAAATGATTTGCTAAATTTACTATTGATTTTGCTGATATTAGCAGCTTTTCTGCAAGGATCCTCCCACCAAAAATGTTGCTAGCTTCACTGAATTTTTTTGAGTGAAGTCATGTAAGTAATTTCCAGTAACTCATTATTTTGCAACTACATATAAGAACTTATGTAACCCATTAAAAGTATGTAATTATTTTTTATTTTAAAATAAATTACCTGTCATTACTTTGTAATCTATACGGTAATGACATGTCATTACCATGTTTTGGCTGGTTTAAGTCTTGTTTCTATTTAAACTTTAGTACAGTTGATTCTTTTAATCCGCAGCTTAAAATTATATTAGACTTTGAAAATTGCCATATAATTTCGACTACTGGATAGAAGCCAAATTTGGCTGAAACAAAAAGTTCTTCAGGGTGTCCAATTCTGAAAAACAAAATATTATCGTTTTTATTTTTTGGCATTTGGAGACATTATAGACAAGTTTCGATGTTGCACTGAGAGAACTATTTGCATGATATTAACCATTCCACTAGCGCCTTTTTGTTTGAGGATATAGTTCTATTTCGACTTCAGTTTCCTGTTGGGGTCCTCAAATTAGAAAAAAAAATGTTGGAATGTATGACCCCTTTTTGCGGAGATAAAGGATGATTAAACAACAACAGGAATTTGTTAACAAATATCGCGACTATATTGTCCTGATGACTAGGTTATGCATATGATGATTTTTTTAATTACCATCTAGGTCATTGATAATAAACATATTTAAACAACAATATTAAGTTTTACTGCATAATAAGTTTTTTATAGTTGACCCTTTGATTGTTAATTAATTTTTATCAATTCAGCTTAATGTCATTTAATCAAATTAAAAACATGTGTTTAAATTTTTATTATTTATTATCCTCTTCAATGTTTCGACCTACGTCAAAGGTCAGTTTCGAGAAATTTTTGAATAATAAATAACACAACAAAAACTATTACGCTGTTCACTGTTTAAAAACTGTTTACTTCATTATTATATTTTTTCAAAATGTGTACACTAGGCGATTAAAGTTTCCGGTTTTAGTGCATTTTCACCAAAGAAGAAGCATTCTAGTTGAGAAATGAATTGTGCATTGGTATTAGTTAATTCTGTCTCTTCTGATCGAAACAATACTTGTGTGTACGTAGTGTGACAAAACTCCACTTTAGCCACAGTCATCGCTGTGTCGACCGTGGCTCAACTCGTTAAGAGGTGTGATTACGATGCATAGCTTGATGCTAAGGCAGTGAGTTCAAATACCAGTACGACACCAAAAAATAAAAAGTTTTTCATATAGAGCAAATTAACAATATAAAAAAATACTTTGTTCAATTGACACATAAATTAACCACTGACGAGTCCCAGGATGGGGACGAAACTGCGGCAGTCTGGTGTATCCCTTGTGTCCGTAAAATTTTTCAATAAAAATGTTTTCTTCTTCTTCTTCCTGTAAAGGACTAACTAAAGTAATATTCTACAGTAATTAATTAAAAATTAATTACGATTGTCATTATCTGACAGTTGCAAAACACTTTCTAACAAAAAAAAAAAAAAGCTTAGATATTTTTTCGAAATAGGGACTAAAGGTTTGTACTTTTTCGCTTATTACTGGAAAAATATTTCTAAATTTTCTGTATAATAATTTTGGTCTAACTCAACAACTTTAAAACATATGAAGAATAAAAATTGTATTTGCTCAAAACTAAAAAAAACCTCTGATGTACCAAAATTACTCTTCAGAAAATTTTAAAATATTTTTCCAGTGATAAACCAAAAATTACGAAACTTTTGAGTCCTAATTTGAAAAATAAAATCAAAACTTTTTTTTGGCAAAATGCACTACAACCGGTTACTTTAAACGATGTTAAAAAATTTTAATTAATTTTTCCCATCTTCAGTTCTTTATTACACATAGATTGAGTGGGTATTAATAATTGTTTTGTAGATTAGTGTAGTGTAATAAAAGGGTTACAGAATTTTTGCATTAATTCAATTAAATTACACTGGAATAAGTCTTTTGCTTCATAAAAAATATGAAACTTTTCATTCATTTTAGGAACATTTTCGTTAATTTTGTGAATAAAAGTTTCATTGATTTACTGAAAAATTTCTTCTTTTTGCCCAACAAAATTTTCTCTGTGTGGAAAAATGTTTGTTAAACCGATTTATTGCGACTATTAATGTCAGATTTTAGGAAAACGGCGAAAGCTGTAAAGCAAACTGAATGCTAAACTTTTTCAGATTTTGCTAAAATTTTTCTGTATATGTTTCAAGACATTTTCCAATAAAAGTTACCACGATATTGCCTAGGAAATGATATCAGATTTTAGTGTTATTCGTTAGGAAAGTTCTCCCGAAAAATAATATTTGATTGTGGGCGTTAAGGTGTACTGGTTAGCGGGTTAGATTGTTAGGCAGATGGTGCCGGGTTTAACTCCCAGTGAAAACAACATCAATTTAGAAAAATTATGAGTTTTCTATTCTTCATATGTACCGCAAAGCCCCACTGAAGTAAAATAATGAATAAGGGCTTTGAACCAAAAAGTTTAAATAATTTCGCCAAATCTCTATCAGGTGGCGAGCAACAACTGTTTTCAGACCTATTATCTTGCGCAATTACAGTGTTGAAATGTTTGAAGCTCTTCATCTTTCATTTCATCTCTCCACTATCCTTTTTCCAAAGAAAGCAACGCATTACTAAATACGAAGAATTTCCTGAGTGTTGCATATCTTTTAAAAAAAACTTCAATGTCCTTGACAAAAAAGCAAGAAATCGCTTAGGCTCTCAACGAATAGCAAGTATTTTACATTTTTTAATTTTTTAGATTTTTATGCTTAATTTGGCGTAAAAATCTTGTGTGTAAAAATCTTTCATTTCATATAGTTATGATGAAAACAAAATGTAAACATTTTTTCGTAAGCATTCTTTATATTGTCCTGACAAGAGAGGTATCCCGACCCGAACTAGCAGATATAAATGAACTTTGCATAAGTTGTAAAGGAGCAAAAAAAAAGAAACACGTATTTTTTCTAGCTGCCCAATCATATGTTGAAGGGTTAAAAAGTGGGATTAAAAATTCATTTGATTTTGTATGAAAACTTGTCTTTAATTTACGGAAACTAGATTTGTACACAGGGTTAAAGAACTCAGGAAAACAAACATTTTGACACCTATATTGGCTATATAGTGGACCCAGAATTGCCACATTTTTTAATTATTTGAAATATAGGGGAAAAATGCTCTTCGGGAAAAGTCGCATATAAACCGAACTATTTCAAATATCGGAACAAACTCGGACACCCCCTCGATTAACTTAAACATGCATTAATATGCCTTATTTTTAACTTAATACAACTACAATTTCTTAATAAAACGCCAGATTGAATAGTACTCAAAACACATTTTTTTGAATAACTTTAAAGTTTCTAGACATAATTTGTACACTCTAGTGAATGTGTCTTCAAAAAACTTTTGATTAAACACCAAATTTGTCGATTGTTACTTTGAACAGAAGGAAATAAACCGAAAAAACATAAAATGGGGTCATTTTGACCTCACTTAGTAACGCCTAGATATGAGATAGGGCAACTAAAAAAAACACGGGTCCCTTAAATTTTTGTTATTTACAACATATCCGAAGTTCATTAAGATCTGCCGATTCGGGTAGGTAGTAATCCTTGTAGTATCCCAGTTGTAGTTAAAATACCTACAAGCGTTTTACTACACAATTAACTGTCATGTGATAACTGCAAAAGTTTTTTAAGAATATATATCCTATAACACGACTTTACAAAATATAGTGTGTAACAAACAACCCAGGAAAAAATTACACATTCCAAAAAGAAGGTGATGCCCACACTTGTTTTCATATCTCATTGCCAAATTTAGTAACTGCAATACCAAACTCATTCCAACAATAGAGTCAAAAAAGCAAGTAGTATTGTAATCAATTCTTTAAATTTAAACCAGAAAGCATGAACTTAATAACAAAGTTATTATTTACTTAAAAGAAAATAACAATGTTATTAACTTATATGTATAACTTTTTGTACTCAAGAAGTAATCAAATACTTTTTTTTTAATAAAAGGACGTTATTGGAAGTAGTTCCTAATTTTGAAAAAAGAAGTTATACAATTTTAAAGAATTTATCTCATATATTTTTTCAAACAAATTTTTACTTGCAGGAAAATAATACTAAAAACAGAAATTGCATGTTGCCTAAATTTTGTTAAACTGCGGTTAGGTATAAATTAGGGAAGCGCACGTGAGCAGAAAATTGTGAGTGGAAGTTGAAATTACTGACGTTATCGTGAGTGAATGTAAAAAAAAAATTTCGAGTTTGATTGTGCGTGAGTCATATTTTTGTTTTTCAATTTTGAATTGTTCTTATTTTTGAAAAATTTATATTTTCGTGGTTTATAGCTCCAAAATTATAACAAACCCATGTTATCATAACAATTCGACGTTTCACTTTTTAGGATTTTATTTCCGTATGAGTTTTGATCGTTATATTTGAGTGACCTAGGAGAATCACGTGTGAGTAAAAGTTGAATTTACTTATGGAACTACTTCTTTTTTTTAAATGTAAGTAATTCTTATTTTTTCTAGGGAACTATTTATTTATTTTATTTTTTTTTGTGTAAGTACTTCGTAGTTTTACAATGGAACTATTTCTTTATTAAAAAATGTATGTAGTTCTTAAAAATATAAAGTAAATGGTTCTTCGGTAAAAAAAATAATCAATTATTTTAGTCTCACGCCCTGTTAAAAGAATCGAGTAGGTAATCTAGTAAGGAATGCGTTCTGCCCAAAATGCTTGATTACAAACCCGCTAACATTTTTGGAAATTTTTTGCTGGGAAATTTGGAGTCACCGATTGTATCGTGAATGAAACTAATGGAAAATGAAAAAAAACTATCAGTAGATCAAAACCCCTTAAGGGTTATCAAAACTAAGCCCGAATTTTATTTTTATGATCTTCTGAATTTGGTTTTTGTTCAGTCCAATTTTTAGATTTTTTAACGTATTTCAGTGAAATAAACTAACCCAATGAGTAAAAACTTTGCATTATTTTATATAAATATATACGTTATTGCATGCTATTGTATGTAAATATATATGTATGTTTATATATACATTTTTTTCTCAAACTTTTTTAATACGATGCTACATATAATTACACTCAAAAAAAAGTTAGTTAAAAATTTTGTTAAACGCTTTTACCAATAACCTAAATTTGAACTATTGTTTAACTAATTTACGTTGCTACTAAAATTGAGCTGATAAACACATTTATAGCATAGAGAACGAGTAAAAAGACGAGATGTAGATGTCACAGCTTTTTAGACTAAGTAGAGAAAAAAGAAAATATACAAACAAACACAACCATTAAAAGACTTACACAAAAAGCAACCTCGCTTGATTTCGTTCATTTTAGTTTTTTCTTTTTTAGTTTTTTCTTTTGTATACTACAAAAAAAAAATATAAATAACACAATAAATAATTAAATAAACTAATTTAAAAAATTTACTATATGAGTGAAATTTTTATTAATTTGAAAATTGAAGACGCGGGCAAAAATAAAATATAAAATACTTAAATATAGTTGCCTTCGTAACGTATTTTACAAAAATTCATAAAAATACTTTTAGCGAACTATAAGTATGCTCGACTTTTTTTATTTCACCCATAATCAGCTGGATAATACTTATCAATTGAGCATATTATATAAAATTGTCAACTTTTGTGTAAATGTATTAAAACTTAAAAAAGATTTATGAGTGAACTTTTTTTGAAAACCCCAAAAAGTAATATGTTTCTTAATATTTTTTATGGACTTACCGGTATTGTGAATTGTGTATATTTTCATACAATTATAGAGCAATTCCATATGAAAACGATCAAAATTGGCAAATTTTTGGACGACCCCTCTCCGATTTTAAAATAAATAGTCTCAATCGATTGCCCAGCAAAAAATAATGTGCCTACATATTTTTTTTGTTTTTTATAGTAACTGGTAACTGGTAACTAAGGTGGTGTGCACCACTGTCATGTGACAAAATTGAAGAATTCTTCATAAGGGACCTCATTGAAAGTTGTTTTAAAAAAAAACTACTAAAGCGATCGCAACGAGTGATAGCTCGTTGGAAAGGTATTGAATCAGGCTTTAATCGAAAAATAAAATTTTCCTAATTTTTCTCAGAAATTTATATTTTTTCCCATGAAAATTAAATTTTCCCATGAAAATTAAATTTTCCGATTTTCCACAGAAGCTCCTAAATTTTCCGGCTAATTTTATTTTTTTTGGATTCCTCATAATTTTTGCTTTAAGAATCAGCAATAAAAAAAATGGGCCCCGACTCCTTGTTTGGACAGGAGAAGAGCATTTAGGAGACCACCTTGTTCTCATTGTTTTTATATTTTTTATAATTGAATTATTTTTAATTATTTAACAAGAAAAATTAGGAAAATTTTATTTTTCAATTAAAGCCTGATTGGCTATAGTAGTTTTTTTTTAAACAACTTTCAATGAGGTACCTTATGAAGAATTCTGCAATTTTGTCACATGACAGTGGTGCACACCACCACTAAACCAGTCACTATAAAAAAAAAAAAATATGTAGGTACATTATTTTTTGCTGGGCAATCGATTGAGACTATTTGTTTTAAAATCGGAGAGGGGTCGTCCAAAAGGTGATCGCTTTCATATGGAATTGCTCTATATACAAAAATTTAATATTTAGAGCAATTTTATAAGACTAAAACTCCGATCTAATTATATTTAGCCGTATCAGTGCACATACAATCATATACTATTGGATCTCGTCAAAATCCGGATACAATAATATCTGGTCTTTATATAATTGTATCTATTTCTATAAGTTTAGATATAAACTGATACAATTAGATACAAAACTGATACAATCCAATACAATTCTATCGGGCCATAATTCGCATAAATTGTACTGGACATTTATATTATTGCATTATATGCGCCCATATTTCGAATGAACTTTAATAAGATTACATATAGCGTCACATAGAAACTGATATGACTACATAAAGCTTTATAAAAAAATTTTTTATAAAGCTTTATGGTCAGGCAAAAATTAGATCTTATGTGAACATAATTGACCATATATGGGCTTGTGTATGATCACATATTTTTGTGTGCATTGAATAATCTTAAAAATTTTTAAATTTTGATCCTTAATGAAAAAAAAAAAAACGGTTAAAAATAATCAAACTTCAAAAGGCTATAAAAATTAATTTCCAGCTAAGTTTTTAAAACTCTTTGGGGGCTTTGGTCTTCTGATAGTCTATTTTTCGTTGGTCTTTTAAACCTTTGGATGACCGACCTGAAACCGCTGAAGATTTTTGGATGAAACTTCGTGGAGACTTCGGCCTTTGACTAAAAATAAATTTTGTGCTGCTCTTGGCGCTTTACTGCTAGTAAAGGACTGTCGCTCCTTAATGGATTAAGATTGTGTCTAAGTTTCAATTTTTGTATAAACTTAATACTGAGTTTTTAACATTACATAACCTAAAAACAAAAACGTAAAAAAATAATATTGTAAAAAAGCAAAAAACTAAGTTTTTAAATTTGGGTTGACCTTGTAAGGCTCTGAGACTTTTAGGCTGTAATATATATTTATTGCTAAAAACCCACATCTGTCTGTCTATTGTCGATCACAACAAGGTTTGTCAAAATCGTCCTGCAGGTTTTCCTAAAATGGCAAGAAGTAAAAATGGGATATATATATCAACCATTCGTCATCAAAGGGTTAAGGATACAATTTCTTATTGTGATATTAAACTTTTACAATTCAATGACAAACAAAAAGCATTTAAGGCAATGAGAATTTCTTATTTTTTGCTATGCAAATTCCAACAACATTACTGCAACAATATAAATTAATACTTTTGTACAGAAAAGTAGAAACAAATGCCACCTTTACGGTAGAAGGTTGGTGCCCTGATTGTTGAAATGACATTGAAATTCACGTGCAACATCAACATAAAAAAAAAATAAAAAGAAGAGAACAACAATTGAACATGACATCAAAAACATGAAATTTTATAAATAGAATATATATTAATGCAGTACTACATACTAGTACACTATGTTCAAAAAATATGAACAATATTTTAATAAAGCAATACTTTGAAGATAATCAATTCAGCAAGAAGCTAAAAAATCAGAGCAAAAAGTTTTGCATAGAAGCAATGAAGATGAACTTGAACTTGTACATTTAAACTTTTCATTAAACCAGGCGCGGATACAGGGGCGGGGTGATATACCCCAACAAACCGATTAAAGAAATAAAAAATATAATACGACACAAAGTAACTTGAAAATAACAGGGCTTGTAAGTTAAAAATTTACAATCATACCAATAAGTCTGTAAAAACAGCAAAAAATTAGCTCAAAATGGCGTTGCAGGAAATACCAGTAAAATTAACAGAATATTTTTTCTGAATATCAGTTAAATAAAAATAGCAAATGAACTATAAAATCTAATGAATTTTAGTTAAAGTTTTAGTTGTTTGCACCAAAACTAATCACCATCTATTAGTGAAAATTTGTATTATAAATAATAAGACAACTAAAGTGTATAAGAAAAATAAAATACAGAGTTGTATCTGTCTTTTATTTGTCTTTAATATTTCTTTTGTTACTTTCGTATGTACTAGCGCTGGTAAATTCGGTTACTTTTAAATACACGATACTACGCGTTTTAAATTTAAAAATCGCTTTAATTTTGAAAAAAGTTAAAATCTATTTTTAAACTTTTTTTTGGAATAGTTTCAATGTTTTTTTAGTTTTTTGACTGTTTTCTTTAAACTTTTTTTGAATTGTTTTCTGGCAGAGTTACATTGTAGTGTTTTTATGTTCAGAATACAACTCTGAAAATATAGAGTAGTTACTTTTACATATTGAGTGCAACAAAAAATAAATTTTTACCCGCGCAAGTATGTATATCGGAGAATGCCATTGTCAAAGACTGACGCGTAACCTAAAAAAAGAAAAATAATTAAAAATTTAATTCAATAAGCACGGATTTTTTAAATTCTTTTAAGGGGGGACATTACATTGACATTATAAATTTGTATTTTAGTAAATATTCTTAAGATTCTAAGAAAAAAAAAATTCATGAAAAAATTCCTACGGGTTCAAAAGTTACAGCCAGATTTGTGAGATCGCATTTTTAATTTTCGCGCAACCTACGTACGGCAGCTGGTATATACTTGTTTTACTTGCTACCTGACTTTTGGTGGTTGTTATTTCGTACCTACTTGAAGGGTGAAGAGTGAAGGCATTCAAAGTTGAAGGCATTCAAAAGAAGTCCAGATTGCTAAACGATTGCAAAAAACTGTAAGAAACAGCACAACACAAGATAACGAAGGCATACATTGAAGGTAACCCTTTTTTCTTTGTTCACAAACTTTGAACGCGTTTATCTCGAAACCATGTTTTTTGTACTGGTTGCGGCACTAGCGGGTTCATTTTTTGACGAAATTTTTTTTTTTTTGTATTTTTTTAAACTTGATTCGCTATCGTATGACACGAGCTTTTTTTAAATTTTTTCGATTTTTTATGAATTTTTAAAGACAATATTTTTTTCGAAAAAACACGCTTTTAAATGTGGAACATCACCAAAAATTGAAAAAAAAATTTTAAAAAAAGCTCGTGTTATACGATAACCAATTTTGTTAAGATTTAAAAAAGTAATTTTTTTCCAAATCGGACAATTTTTGCGACTCCCAGCTTTGCAACCACGAGGCCCCGTTTTTTTCTCTGCCGCCAATTTGGCCGCGTATCTAATGTCCCCCTTAATATATGTACATATATTCATTGTTAAAAGAAAAATATTTTTTAAATTATTTTATTAATCTTTTTAATCATTATAAATTATTTGATAAACACAAAAACCAAAAAATAAAATTTCTAAATTGAAGGACTATAATAAGTCCTTCAATTTAGAAATTTTATTTTTTTGTTGAAATTGCACATTGCAGGAAAGCTAACGATTTTTCATAAAATATAAATTATGTATCTTTTACTTAACAACTTTCTAGATAATGGACCAATTTTTTAATTCAAATACGTTTTCGAAAAAAGACTTAATTTTTGAGAGAATGGAAATTCTATGGAGTAAAAGTTTTATGATATAAGATGCCAAACTGCATTTTGCATTTAATTTCGTCATTAAGCTTCTCTTACATTTGTTAACCACTAATGTTTTCTACTTGTAATAGTAAAATTTTAATTATGATCTCAAACAATAAATGCAATTTTTAAAGATTAACAATATATACAAAATTCTCAAACCGAACAGCTACCCTGCAATGTATAATTTATAAAAACAATCAACTAGAATATGTTGTGTTTAAATATCAGTATACATGCCGGATTCCAATTCGTTCCCAGTAATGGTAACATTAGCAGTTGGTCTGGCAACATTGTGAAATAAAAAAAAAAGTTTTGAGATTTACAGCTGTTGGCTAAACTTGTAAGAAAAGGCGAAAATAACTCATATTGTTCGGGTAATCCATTAACATTACCGATTTTCTGTGGTTGGTCGATATATTTATACCTGATCAAACCTTGAGGTTCTTAGTCGCTTAGGTCGAAAGTGAGGCACTCTCTCTAGCGCTGATCCGCACAAGATTTTTTCATCGTCTCCTTCATTTATTAACAATTAGTGTTTTCTATTTGTAAAAGTTAAATTCTTAAATGTGGTGGGTGCATCACAGTTTACTCAAAATATTTAACACACTCGAAGAAATACTAGACGGGTTCTAAATTTGAATACTGTTAGTTGTCGATTAGATTTAACAAAACAACGCATTGCTTATATTGGACCAAGTGAGTATAATAAATTGTCAATCAATATTAGTAATATACAAGCTTTGTCTACATTTAAAAAATCCATTAAAGATCTTTTACTTCGTAATGTTGAAACACTTCTAGTATAAGATATTATTTTATTACTATTTTTTTCTTTTTCTCTTATTGTAAATAATGAAAATTATAAAAATAGATTTTAAAAATCTTCTATATATAATATAGACAGAGTTGCCTTTTAGCCTCTACAAAGCCTTTATGGCGCTGAGGCGTTAAAAAAAAAAAAAAAAAAAAAAAAAAAAAAAATAATAAAAAAAAAATTGTGATCTCAATCCTGACAATTCAAAATAAAACTTCTTAAACATTTAATGCGCCAAAAGTTTCATTAAAAATAGTTTCACAAAAGTTATGAAGATTTTCATTAAGTTTAGGAAATTTTTCATTTACTTTGTGAAAAAAAACATCATTAATTTAGTGGAGAATTTCATTAAAACTCGTCCAACAAAATTCTCTCTGTGTTTATAATTGTAATTATTGAAAACATTGTTTATAGATTCGATGTATCGTTTTATATGTTATTAAATTTCATATAAATAATTTTTAAAAATGTTTGATATAATTCTATTAAAAAATAAAAATGATGTTTTTTTCTACATTTAATTGTGCAATGAAAATGAAATAATAAATTTGAAAACAAAAGCTCTATAAATTATTAGTTAGGACAATATTCTAATAAGGTAGAAAAAAAAATATAATTTTTATCTTTTAATAGAATTATATTAAACTTGTATAAAAGACAAAGTACAGTCTAGTTTACTCGCCCTGTTTTTGTTTATAAACGAAACAAAAAATAAAAAGGAGGAAAAAAACAAAAAACGTGTATTGAATATCCACCAGAGGTGGACCTTTCACATAACAAACAAGTTTTCAATTTATTTTTTGATCAATGGTTATAATCTTTAACTTCGAACTCATATATTAGTTCTCATGTAGTGAGTAAAATAGTTTATATGAATGTTTGATGTTTGGCATTGGATAGTTACCTCTTTCAAAACGTGTTCTGATGATGGGAACCTAGAAAATTCCCGAAATACACAACACATTCCTGAAAGGGTCAAATAATATATTTGAAAACAAAAAACTCTATAGATTATTTGTTAGGACAATATCCTAATAAAGAAATATAGAGTATGGCCTCGAACTTGAATAATTTTCATTTTCAATTTTTAAAAATTTGTAATTTTTATTAACCTATGGTCAAAACTTTATCGCTATTTAGCGACCTTAAGATGAAATAGTTTGCTTAGCGAGTTTTGGTTATTTTAACTTTTACTATTAAGGGTGTTTTTTATAGAGCTATAGAACTTTGAAAAGGAATAAAACTAAGATGAGTTTAATAAATTCACATAAAATTTACTTTTTTAGAAAGATAATCTTCTGGCATTACAATTTAATAAGACTTCTGGCATATGACCGCCACGGCTGGCTCGGGCGTAGTCTAATCTGGAGGTCCAATTTTCTTTTTCCATTATTATTTGTATCCGTATATTGGCAATAACGCAGCGAATGTTGTCCCCCAAGTGTTCAATCGTTTCAGGCTTACCGGCGTAGACCAGCGACTTCACATATCCAAACAGAAAATAGTCCAGCGGCGTTAAATCGCACGATCTTTGAGGCCAATTCACGGGTCCGAAACGTGAAACTATGCGGTTAGCAAACGTTTCCTTCAATAAATACACGAGTTGTGTGACATGTTGCGCACCATTGACTGTAACTTTCTGATCAGCATCCGTATCGTGCGGATCATTAAAATGTTTAAAAATTCAGCCCTGGTTAATACAAACCTGTCTTATAACAAACTTCTTTTTCTGCTCCTTCGAATTTCGTCTTTAACGGTTTTACTGTACTTCACAAAAAGTGTAACAAAATTAGTCCTTAAAATGTTATAAACTTTCTGTTCATAGTATTTGTATGATAAGCCTACATTTATATCCTTTAGTTGGATGTATGATAAATAAAAAAAAAGCGATCCTAGCAAAAATATACTATAGAACTAGCAAAATAATAGATGATGTACTTTACTTTTTCTACACTCAGAAAAGTTATATAGTTACTACTTGACAGTTATTTGTGTAGTAATGAGTTTGTAGTATTTTAATTGCAATTGCAGTTGCTTCACTTAGAAAACTATTTTTTAATGTTTGTGAAGGTTGATTTTTTAAATAACATACCAAAATTACTGTATTGCTGTAACAGTTATTTTATGTAGTTGCTTCGACTTTTTGACAAAGTGTGCGTGTATTAAAAGATACAAAAACAAAGAACCAATATGGCGTCTGCAATAAGCTGCTTGTTTATAATTTTAGTCTCTTGTATCTTTCGCGTAAAAGAGGATGTTAAAGAAGATAGACATATAAAATAAAAACGCTGTAAATGTTATTAAATAAATAAAATATTAAGGTAAGATTTGGAATAGACAATAAATTTATTAACTTGAATATTATTAGATGTTGTATTTATTTTCTTGTAGCTAGTTAACTCTTTACTGCATGAAACTCGGGGTTCAAAAATGAATAACATATTTTGGTAGAAAATACAAAAAAAATGTACCTATTTCAACGTTTTTATATGGTTTTACTTTTAAGGATTTTATTGAAGGATACTCGTGTAAAGGGAAAAATGTGTATTTTCACTATATATTTAAAAACGTGATTTCTTTTTGAAACATGTTACATAGCAAAATAGTTACAATTTGATAGTACGACTTTGATTTTTCATAAAGCTCTTTAAATTTTTCAGATAATACGAACCAGTACCGAAAACATCATACCAATGAATATCAAAGGACGATTTCTACGTGAAGAAATAAGATATTGGAAAGGTTAACCCGCATTTTAAATTCAACAGCCAGGACTTTTAGATGATGAAAAAAATTTTTTTAAATAAATCTTTATTCGCGATTTTATAACGTCCCAAATAAAGCGGCAACAAGGATTTTAACCTCCTACCAAGAGAAGTCTCCCCATTGGTTCTCTCCGATCTTAATGAAATTTGGATATGTGACAAAGAAAAGATAAATAAAGCAAACGTATTTGCTTTATCGGCCCAGTCTCATTTTTAAGGTTTAAGAAGTGGGGTCAAAAATTACCCCATTTTTCGTTTCGGTTTCAGAGAAATTTTAGACAAATAGGGTACCAAAATGAAAGAGCTTTTGGAGTCGCATTAACAGGTATACCAAAAATGTCCCCTAACTTTCAAGTATTTTTGTTATTCAAAAAAATATGTTTTTAAGTGATATTAAATGTGGCGTTTTGTTAAAGAATTATAGTTAGATTAAGATAATCGAGGGGGTGTCTGATATTTGTTCGTTATTTGTAATTGTTCGGCTTTAAGCCACCTTTTCCGAATTGCTGTTTAACTTATTTTTATAATATTTTAAATAAATGCCAACCCCAACACTAGCTATGCAATATTGGTATCAAAATTGTGTTTGCTCAAGGAAAACAAAACTGTGTTAGAAAATCTTAATTTCATTACTTTCAGACATTTTTTCATATAAACATGTATTAACTTTGGGCCCACCTTTTAAACCTTAAACGTGAGATTGGGCCGCTAAAACAAACACGTGTCAATTATTTTTTCTTTATCACATAACCAAACTTCGTTAAGATCGGGGAGAACCCGTCGGGAGACTTCCCTTGTAAGCGGCAAGCCCGCCTCCAGGCAGGGTATTTAAATTGGCTATTAGTCCACCAAATATGTCTTTAATGGTAATTTAAGCTATTTCGATAGAAAATTAAATTTATAAAATATTTTGCGAAATAATATTTTATGTGCATGGCATGGTTTGGAAGCAAGAAGCGTTAAATTTCGATTTTCGTAAAATTTCAAAAAAATAAATGAAATGAGTACATTTTCGAAAACCTTGAAAACATATTTATGTTGACTATAAACCGTTGATACTAAACACATAGTAAAATTAAATAAGCTTAAGCTTTTTAAAAAAAAGCTTTAATTTTGGTCCAAGGACATACAGGATTCCAGAAGGATACCTGTAAAGGACATCGTCTTAACTATAGATGGATTCTAATGAATATATGTTAAAGTCTAGGTGCGTTTTCGCTCAATTTCGCGATTCACAAAAAACGAAAATCTCCATATCTTTTTAAGTAAATGAACAAAAAGGGTAATTTTTGGACTGTAGTTATATCTGGGCAAGAAGAATAATTTATGCATAAATAAACGTATTAATTGTTATGGATTAGTTTTTGAGATTCGCTTTAAAGCTACACTCTCATAAAAAATCGAAATATTTTATTCAACCGAATTGATTCGGTTGCTACAACCTCGTAGCAACTGAATTCGGTTGGTGCAACTGAATTAGGGGTTGTGGCAAACGAATTTGGTTGTGACAACTGAATTCGGTTGAGACAACCGAATTTACTAGGTTGCAGCAACCGACTTAATTCGGTTGGATAAAAATCGGTTGACACAACCGAAAGCCGGTTTTTAAATAAACCTGTTTTTAAGTATTTGAAAACCGGGCTTTCAAATACGTCGAATATTTGACAACTCTAAAAAATATTTAACGAATTTTAAAACAAACCAATATAGTATTTTTAAATTAAAGAATACATTCTAAACTTTAGGGTTACTAAGTTTTTTTACACGAAAACTTTACAGCTGCCATAAAAAAATCAATTATTTTACCGTTACTTCATAAATGCTTTAAATAAGATTCATACACAAGGTGTAGCACAGGTTCATATTATTAAGAAGTAGTTTAGGCAGAAAAACTTCCAAAGAATCATATTTGAAATGATTCCCTCCTAAGGCAAGCCAATGTTAAATTCATCGATGTAAATGACAAATTAGACGAGAACAATTTTTTGGTGGATCTCTTAAAGAGTAAGGTGAGCGCTATTTTCTTTTATTTCGGTAACGGTATTTAGGGCTAACGATGTGTCAGTTATTTCTGTAACCGGTTTTTAGCGTTAACGATATTTTACTTATTTCGGTATCGGTATTTTAGCGATTACGGTGTTTTATTTATTTTTGTAATGTTATTTTAAGGATAACGGGTTATCAGTTATTTCGGTAACCGTATTTTAAGGGTAACGTTATTTTAGTTATGCAGCTAATGCCCGAATTCCAATAACTGGCTAGTTTATGATGAAAATTTGTGAAAATATATACATATATTTACAACGATTATTTTTTCTGATCTAGTCAGATTATTTGGGAAACGGTATTTTAAAGCTGACGCTACTTTAATTATTTCGGTAACGGTATTTTAGCGATAACGCTGTTTCAGTTACTTCGCTAACTGTATTTTAAGGGTATTGGTATTTTAGGAATAATGATAGTCAGTTGAATCGATAACATTATTTTAGCGGTATTGCCGCCCATCCCTGATTTGCAGTGATATTTTATGTAAATATTAAATGCTGGTAAAGTTGTTTTAACTGAATTTGCAGTTATTTTTACTACATTTGACAGTAAATTTTTAACAGTTAAAAATAACTACACACTGCAATTGATTTAAATGCAAATGTAGTGTACACCTTTTTAACTGTAAATGTAGTTATTTAAACTGGCATTTGCAGTTGATTCAACCTACATAATGATCTTAGTGTATGAGTAATTATATACATGCACTTTAAAACTAAGTGGCCTGCCTATTTATGAAAGGTACATGTGTACCTTATATACACAGCCATATACTTGTAAATATTAGTTCATATTTATATGTGTACATATGTACTTATGTACTTGTTTACAAAAAGGTATACAATAAATTTGTTTGTAAATGCCAACAACAAAATATTAACCCATAACCCATTATGATCTCTTTTAACAAATTTTTTGAATCATAAATTTAAACTAAAAAAGTAAAAATATATGTCTGGCAAGACCGACCACAATTAGGTTCCGAAACTTTAATTGGTTAAAATGTAACTCTACATATTTGTCTAATAACACAGGCTGACAAAATCTGAAAATAGTTTAGATCCTGTGACTAGAGTATATTTTCTAAAGGTTTGATGCCAACTGAATCCAAACCTGGTCTCAGAATTGCTCCATCACATTCGATATATCAAAAAAAGAGGGGTTTCGGTATATTCGGGACGTTATATAGCATAGCGAAATAAACATTGTATATAAAATTGTTTATGACATCTGAAAGTCCTATCTGTTGACTTTAAAATTTAACTTTTCTAATTTCTTACTCCTTTTTGGGGGAATAATCCTTTGATATCCAATTTTTTCATGTGTTTTTGGGATTCAGGGCACAACAAATCTTTTAAAAAAGTATACTTTATTCTCAGGGTCTAGAAAATTTGTTGCGCTATGTAATTGGTAAAAAATTCATTGAGAATTTTAAATGTTGGCCGGTTCTAGATGTCTTAATAAAAAATGTTCCAAACATTTTATGCTGGTTATAGTAACTTTCGAACATATTCGCTGTGATTATACCTAAAAATATATGAGTAATTTAAAAAATGTGCGACATCTGACTCTAGATGCTTTTGAGAAATACTCAATGTTTTTTTAATTTAGAAAAACGATAAACATTTAAAAAATGTTAATAGCAAAAACTTTATGAACTTTTGAAAATGTTGGCGAAAACTTATTGTTTTTTTCGCATTTATTTTACAAATACTTTTAGGGTAAAAATAGCTATATCTAATCATATATAATATGATTATGTCATATCTGACTTTAAATCAGGCGCGGATCCAGGAAAAGGTTTTTGGGGGGAACTTAGAGTATTTCTAATTAATTTTTTAATTAAAAAAAACTTTATTTTAACCAAAAAGTAAATGATAGTAAAAAAACGGGAAGACTGTTGTTTTAAATACGAGGGCGGATCAATAAGACCGTGACTTTAAATTAAATCCTTTAAATTAAAAAAATAACATTAAAAAAAACGTTTAAATATGAAAAAAATATTTTAAAAAATCTCCAAATTAAAAAAAAAAACGCCAAAAATAAAAAATCATTTAAATTTAAAAATGGTTAAATTTGACAGAAATCGTCAAAAGTTGGGAAAAATCATCAAAATCGGTAATTGGAAATAATCTCAAAAATTAAAGAATGCCAAAATTTTAAAAAATAACCAAAATTCTAAAAAAATCTTCAAAATTTTGTTCATGGTGGGCAAACAGTACCTTTTCATTATGACGGTAATTGCCTACCACGCCTATATCAAGGCCAATATGAAAAGTATAAAACTACGATTCCAAAAGTGGCATGTGTCTTCTGATATCACAGAGTTTATTTCAAAATTCTACCCATTAAATATTATTTAATCAACAAAATAACGTTATAAATCGTCGTTTCGGCATTTTAGCGTTATTTCGACTTTAGTTAAAGATATTTCAAACGCAAACAGGTAAAATAGAAAAATCAAACCGGTTATATACAACGAAACATGTCTTTAATGGAATCGCTATTTTAAAAATTTCATTTCTGCCTTAATGTGGTAGACAACTACCGTTATTATGAAAATTTATTGAATGTACGCTAGAGTACCCATGAAATATATGAAAATTGCAAAGTTGTTTTTTTTACTCACTCCCCGCGCATTTTATGATAGGTTGGGTGTAAAAAATAAGATGTGCGAAAAAAAATTTTTTCTATCGCGCAAACAGGCCATGAGATTTTGACTTTTGACCTCAAAAATGAACTAAAAATGGTTGATATCTCTGTTGTTCTACAAGTTTTTAAATAATCGGGTTTTGTTAAAAAGTGTTATTAGTGTTATTATGCAAAATAAAACAGAAATTATTTTCTCATACATACTTTTTACCTACATATGAAAAATCGTGATGTTTTTCGCGGTCAAAATCAAAATTTTGGATTTTTTTTTAACCGCTCTTATTAATTTTCGTTAGGCGATATTTTTATTTGATATACATCAGCTAATAGGCTATTAACTGTAGTCTTAGGAAAAGTTTGTTTTTTTTTAAATATATCGCCTATTCCATGACAAAATGACAAAAACCGTACAATGGATAAACAAAAATCTACATTTATAGCCTCAGTTTCTGAAAATTCTAAAAAGTCTCAATTATATTTCCATTTTATTTTAGATGAATATCGTCCGTTCTTTGAGAAATAGCCAAAGATCTAATCGAGGACTTTTAATTTCTATGTTTATCACATATATACTCAAAATGGAGACATTTAAAGATTTCTATATTTGGCTCCCCGAAATTGCAAACTAAAAGGGTTGTGAAAAATAAAAAAGTTAGGTAAATGTGTGTAAATACCGCGAAGCATAAACATTTTTATTTCAATAAACGCATTTTTTGAAAGTGAGTATGAAATCAAACAAAAGTTAAATTGCAATTTTATTGACAATAATTTTTTCTCTGTAAACTTTTACGATTCTTAACGAGTTAATGCAGTCACGCATCTTTTTCCCCATTCATTCTTAAACTTTTTCTTTTATGTTTATTGTTTGTTACTTTTTGTTTCATTCATTTCTTTTTTTATGGTTTTTGTTTACCTTTTCACATGATGAAAAAGAAAATAAAAAAAAACAAGAAAACTATTTCTTGTGTTTTTTTTTTAAACATGGTTAAAATGCTAAGCCCATGAAGATTTCAATTCATTTGTAAAGTGAATCGCGTGAAAGTTGTACATCAAACTAAAAGAATTTTAAAACTTCTTTAACACGTTACTACCACAAAAAAAAATTTAAAGCAAATAGAAATTGTAATAAAACTGAAAAAAAAAAAATAAATACCGACAAAACTGCGGTTAAAAAATTAAAATTCATTAAAGGTTCTGGTTTAAAACGACAAATTCAAACCAATACACAACAAAATCGTGTCGTGACCTAATTACGGAATATAAAGTGAAATTATTGGAATTTCAGTAGAAAAAATATACAATCTTTAAAGATTTACATATTATTTCATTATTTTACTTTCGCTATTTTTTTTTTTTTTGAAATTTCGACATCAAAAAGGTGCTAACAACTTAAAACTAGTGTTAATTAGTGTTTTAAAAATTAATTCAAACTTTTACTTTCAACGTTATAAAATAAATATTTGAATTTAAATATAAAAAAAAATGTTTAAAATAGTTCTTGTTATTCTTACATCATTATTATATTCAACAACATGGGCTGAACAACGTAAGTTTTTATATTTATTTAAAATTTTTTTTTCAAATTAACTGTTAATGAACTTCATCTAATTGCATTTTGCCATGGTAATAATATTGTTACTGCTAATGGCAACAATAACAATTTGTAAAAGCACTTAAAAACTATGTTTAAAAAATATTTTTTTTTTTTATTTTATTAATTAATAATCATATAATTACAAATTATATACTATTACCCTAACCGAGCACTAGCTACTATGGCCTTCGGCGCGTTGTAGCGAAAACAGACCAGTGCCTCTGGTGGGAATCGAACCCACGACCGCCGCACTGATAAGCCAGCACGCTACCAACTAGCCTACCGGGGCGCACTGTTTAAAAAATATTTAAAATGTGTTACTTAAAATGTGTGACATTATTTGAAATTAAAAAACTGGAATTTCCTACATTACCCCGACTTTCCACTAAACACCATATTCCCCTACAATAAGACATTTAGTAGTATCCGAACCCTTCGACCTTTTGTCGGTATTCGGTATTTCAAAGCATTAATGTAGAATTTTTTCAAATTGAAAAATGTTTATTGAGCTTATTAGAATCGATATTGAGTGTTAAATTTAAAGAAAAGTCGTAGTTATTTAGCATTAAATTCAATAATCGGCAACCGAATAATCGGCCAACTCGGATAAACTTCTGCGGCCGATAATTTAACTTTACAGCTAAACTTTGACTTTTTCCTCAAATTTTTTACTCAAAATCGAACTAACACGGCACATTAAATCTGTTTTCAATATCAATTGTCCACATTGTCTCCAAATACTAGATTAGATTATAGTGGCACTATGCACCGCGACCAGAAATTGGTATTTTGTGCTGCCAGCGAATACACCCTATAGGTTCAGGCTCCCTACGAAGCCAATTATCCTACCAGGTGAACGGTTCCAAACGTCCGATGGCGTCACTATTCGATCACCAAAATAACGCACCCTCCTGTCAGAGGTCTCGGGTTCCAATTCACAAAACCTGCACGTATCCGTAGAGGATCGTCCCATCTTGTACAATTGATACCTAAGGCCACAGTGTCCTGTGACGGTCCTTAATTCGCCCCTCGTCATAGACAAGAGTTTCCGCGATCTCTCCCCAGATTGAGATATAAACAGGCGATCTGGCCCAATAGGCCCCAAACTCCGACTCCCTCCATCTTCTGAGCCTCTCTCTGACATACCCATTGGGTACGCCACAGAAGGGTTCCGGGCCAATGAATTGTCGACAAGCTCCCCAGTTGGCTAAACAGTCAGCCCGTTCGTTTCCCTCATGCCCATCATGGCCTGGAACCCAGCCAAGTGTCAAGGAGTTGTTAAGTCCTAGACGATTTAGAGAGTCGATACATTCCTTAACCAGACCAGACGACACATCTTGAGCCCTCAAGGCACCAAGTGCCGCTTGGCTGTCAGATAGAATATAGATCGTGGCCCATCGTGTCCTCCTCCGCAGACACTCTTCCACACAGATGCAGATAGCGAAGACCTCAGCCTGAAAAACGGAGGGATATTTGCCCATGGGCAGAGCACGCTGAAATCCGGGTCCGACGACTCCCGCCCCCGTATCCATGTTCGACTGTTTCGAGCCATCCGTGAACCAGACCTGTGCACCAACCTCCGGTACCCAAGATCCATTCAACCACGTGCTCCTGAATACTAAAAATCGCCAAAACTTAAATTAATCGATAAGTTTTGAAAAAATCACCATGAATTAAAAAAATCGCCTAAAATTAAAAAAAAAAACACCAAAATTGAAAAAAGAAAATCGCCAAAATTGAAAAAATTAAAAAAATTAAAAAAATCGACAAAATTTAAAAAATTTACAAAATAGAAAATATGGCAGAAACGAAAAATATTAAAAATTTTATTTAGGTGCTTTTTAAACTTTTGTTAAATATTAGAGTTTTTTTCAACCTTTGGATTTTTCTGAATTTTGTCGATTTTTTTCAATTTAAGCGATTTTTTTATTTTAGTGATTTTTTTTAATGTTAAAATTTGTTTTCCTAATTCTGGCGTTTTTGTTTCATTTCTTGATTTTTTTTTTCAATTTCGGCTTTTTTTTAAATTTTTTTTTTAGTTTTTAGGGATTTTTAAAAAAAAATTTGCGATTTTTTACAACTTTCATACACTAACGATTTTTAATTTTTGGCTATTTTTTAAGTTTCGCCAAGTTTTTAAATTTTGATTATTTTTTTAAATATTGTAGATTATTTTAAAATTCTGGTAATTTTTTCTAAACTTTTGGCTGCTTTTTGCAGTTTTAATTAATAGTATTTGCAAAAAAACTTGTTTGAAATTAAAAACAATCTGTAATTAAAATTTTAATACATATGATGGAAATCTTAATTGAATCAACTAATCTGTTTAAAATTATTTTAAATGATACTACAATAGGACCGAATTCAATAAAACTTTCAATTGAATTAACTCATTTTTGACACAGTGTTCCTTTTTTGACACACTACTTTACATTTTTATTACTGAAAAAATATAATTAAGTGATTTAAAAACCTTAAAATTATTCAACATCTTGATTACAATAGTTAATAAACCAATTGTGAAAAATTGTTATACAGCGTTGTCAAATAATTATTTGAAAAAAATGAATTTTTGATCTTTTTTGATTTAATTTTTTTTCATGAAATATTTAAAAATATAAAAAAGTCAATTTGTATATTTTGAAAAAATATGAAAATGTATATGTATGCATGAAATTAGTTCATCGATTGTATATAATTTTTGAAAATCTAAAGAACGAATAATGAAATTTTCATAATATTCTAAAATTAATTTCGTTTTCACTTAAAACATAAATAACACAGGCCTACAAAAAAAATTTTTTTGTTTGGTGCCGCTAATTCTATGTTATAATTTGGTTAATTAGTCCGCAAGACGTCATGGTTAGCTGTCAAAATCGCGAAGCTACGTTCAGGTTTGTGTCGATCGGTCATAACCTAAAAAATGTATTTTATTATACTTAATGTCATTATAGTCAATTAATTTCTTTGATTAAATGATAATATCGATATGCCGTCGTCGAGAAGGTGTTGTGTAAATAATCCAAATACATTTTGTTATATTTGTGGTGAATATGTAGTAAAAAAGTTTAGAAAACCTATAACAGATGCAGTGAAGAAGACATACGTTGATTACTTTAATATCCTTGCGAAATCTCGAAAACTACACGTAGCATTAAAAAAGTAAGTATCAATTTTTTATCAGGGTACCGAACGTACTTGAAATCTGTTTTATTTTTAGCGGCACCAAAATCATTGTAGGCCTGTGTAATGGATAGTTTAACATGTAACATATAAAAATTATCTCGTCAGGGTTGCCATATGGTATTTTAACAAATGGTGAAAAACTAAGATCTTTTTTCAAAACATTTTAAAAATCGGTTAACTTAAAAAAATAATTTTTCATATATTTTGTAATAAAGAATTGTACAAAATGTAAATTTTTAAAATATCTTTAACCATCTAGGATTTATATACGGTCCAAGATTTAATTCTGCTTGTTAATACTTCACTAGACGGCGAAAATAAATTACAAAAATTTCGTAATGAAGCATGTTTCTATATAGCGCCATTAATGAGTTAACAATTATTTTGTTCTGTGTAGATCGAATTTCCGAATTTATTTACTAGAAAACTAAAATAATTGTAATCAAATTTCAAAACGATTTTAGTCACATAATGCTCGATACTTTTAGAGCACATTGTATATTTTTATTCATTTATTTATTTCAATTTTGTGGTTCCATTTTCGAATACAACAAAGACTCTGGTGAAATTTCTTTTTAAGTTTATTCACCTGCTGTGCACCAAAACAAATGCCAATTAATAAAACTAAAAAATCTGTTTATAACGCTTATTTCCACAAAAATATAATATATAAGAAAATATTTCCTTCAATGAATATTTTAAATTAACTTTTAAATAAACTAACAATTGTTAAGCAAAGCGCACATTTTAGATGCAGAGAATTTTCTTTTAAAGTTATTTTTTAAATCGGGCCATTTTATAGTTTTAGACACACTTTTAACATTTCAATTTAGTTTTTCTTACCCTCACTTCTTTACCACATGTTAAATGTTAGCCTTTAAGGGGTTTACTAGCTTTAGATTTTTTTTTTTTCATTTTTTGTTTCAACAGTTTGAACTGAAAAATCGCAGAAATAAAAAAGTTACAGCTTGTTAAACAAACTCCTTGTCTTATACTTCACATGAGCAATATTTACTTTAAATCCTTTTTTCTCAAAACAAGATATTGAAAATCGGATGCCGCCGTGCAGCTTTAACATGTAAACCGATTTTCAATCGATTTGTAGAAATTAAGTCCCTAATGTCGAGACATTTTTAAAATTTTGACTTGTATTTTATTTTTTTGAAAAATAAAAAACAACGATTTTTTTGGATAGTTTTTTTTTAATTTTTGAGTTTACCCTCGTACCATTTTAATGCAAATCAAGAATTTTTAAAATCCGGCTACGGAGGGACTAAGAAATTTATTCGTATGTGAAAAAAGAATTTAAAATTATTTTCTCAGATGAGTACCCAGTGTTCCACGATGGCACCTGATTTTGCCTTTAAAATCGGGTCTATGACGAAATGGTTGCCAGGGTTGCCAAGTTAGTTCACATTTTCAATTATAATTTTTAGAATAATATCTAATATTGTGTTTTTTCTATCGCAAAAAGAATTTTTGAATAAACCATTTATTTATTTTTTTATAATTCCTTAAATAAACCCCTTAAGTAAAATTAAGTTTCATATCTTAAGCTTAACCACCTTTCTAAAAAATATAGGTCAATCCCGACTAAATATCAGATAAACCAAGCTTACGCCATATTATTTAGTGAAATCCAAATGTAAGATTCTAACTATAGAGCACGGGAGTAAATTGTTTCAAAGGGAAAATTTTGGATTTCACAAACTTAAAAACTCAAAAATCGATTTTTTGCACAACTTTTAATAAAATTTTTTTAAATATTTTAGTCTCCTAACTCCGAATCTGAAGTCTAAAATGTTCCATAACATTGCCTTTTGAGGGTATTTCGTGTTTAAACTGCTCGCCAATTACAAATACGTTATAGGTCAATATACACTCAGGGAAAAAGCTTCATTGTATTTATGAAAAACTTCATAAATATAATGACAAAACTTCATTGATATAATGAAGCTTTTTCATAACTTTTTATGAAATGATTCATAAATGTTATTAAATATTTCATAAATAGACTGAAGCAGTTTAACAAATTTTTATGAAAGTTTCATAAATATTATGAAACTTTTCATAAACTTTTCATATTATAATGAAAAAATTATATTTAAAATTAAAAACACATCAAATAATATGTAATTTTTGTTTCAGATAATTTCAAATAATTTCTTTAAGTTTTTGAGTTTTAAAACGTCTAAAGGCTTGAACATAATTGGATTAAGTGATTAAAGTCAGCACTGATAGAAATTTGTGCGTAGTATTAATGAATTCCTTCATTAAACCAATGAATTTTTTCATGAAAAAGTCCCCAAAGAAACGTTTCATTGAGTCAATGAAAGGTGTTTCATTAAATCAATTTTAATGAATGGTTTCATTGACCCAATGAAAATTTCATAAAGTATATAAAATTTTTTTCATTAATCCTAGCCTAATCGTTATGAAAGTTTCATGTGTTTAATGCATAAAATTCATAGTTTGTATGAAATATTTCCGCTGATATTTAAAAAATTGCACTTTTTAGCATACAAATTACAAATTTTGAAAATAAAATTTTTTTATCCATAAAAAAAAAATATTTTAGTTATTGTACTTTTTTTAAATTATGTATATTAAGAACTTTAATGATTGAAAAAATCGTTTAAATATAATTAACAGGCATTACAATATTAAAAGCTGAACTGAAAAAATCAATTTTAATTTATTTCTGTTTTTATTGTTTTATTTTTACAAAATTTGTTTTGTTTAAAGATGACATATTTTTTTATGTGTCGGTACAAAATATGTAATTTTTTGTCGATCTGGCTTGGAAATCTGTAGAACGATCGACGGTTATAGTCCACTTTTTGTATTTAAATTACGACCATATTAGATAAAAATGTTAAATATTGTTAACAATGTTGTTAAAAAACAAACATTTATTATCGTTTAGCATAACAATTAGGTCTCGTTTTGAACAAAACTATTTCGTTTTTCTTAGAGAATCTGTTCCCTGGAACTATTCAACTATTATTTCAAAATTACAAAAAAAATTTTTTTTTCTTATTACAAGTCAAAATTTTTATTGAAAAAACTTTTAAATTTTTCCATTGATTTAATGAATTTTTTTTATGAAATTATAAAAAAATCATTAAAATGTTAATGAAAAAAATACCAATATTAATGAATTTTCATTCAGTTAATGAAATTTTTCATTAAACCAATGAATCGATTTTAATGAAATCGTTTCATTAATACTATGAAGGAAAATTCTATCAGTGAGCAGTTGTTGTCATGAAATGAAATTTAAAATTTTTTAAATTTAAATAATTGTATTTCCAAATTTCTGTTTCATATTAACTCCGGAATTAAGGCACTTAAGACAATTATGTTTCAGCCTTTAATTGCAAATGATATTTTCTGTTTTATACATAGCTACACTCAAAAGAAAAAGTTTGTAAAGCCAGCAAAAAAATGTTGCTGAGTCACCAAAATTTTAGTCAGAAGGGTGCTTGCAAAAAAATTGCTAATACCAGCAAAATCTCGCTGATTTTCAGCAACAAAATTAGTAGATTCAGCAAAAGTATTGCTTACACTTAGTTGATTAAAAATTAAAAAATTCTTAATAAAATGTTTTCTGAATATTAGTAGACTAAAAAAAACTCAAAAAATTTGTAGTAAAATTATACTTTAGTTAATTTATTTGCTGAAAATCTTAATTTTTTTGTAATTATTTTAAAAATAATTTTCAATCCGCTACAAAATATTAAAATGATCATACTAAATCCCTACCAGTGATTAAAGTCACCGGTCGTAGAACATTTTGACCAAAAAAAAGTTTCGATTTTTTTCGAAAAAGGGCTCCAAACTTTGGAGTCCAAAGTTTCTTAAGTTTTGGCCAGACTTGGACGACGTCAATTACATTTTAAAATTCACTTGTGAAATTTTTCTATATCATTAATAATATCAGACCTACACTCACACTTGTGAGCTTAATCGCTTCCTTGGAAAATTTGTAAAATATTTAATACCAAACATGGGGATTAGTAACAACATCTGGGTATTTAATTACAGGGCAATTACTCAATTACACCCAATTGCATGTAATTGAACATAAAAAAGTAATTGGCCTGTAGTTAAATACACAGATATTGGATTTATGTCCCATGGGTGGTATTGACAAAATTTAAAATTTTCCAATTTAGCGTTTAAACCCATAAGTGTGAGCGTAGGTCTGAAATTTTAATGATTTTGAAATGTTATTGACATCGCCCAAGTCTGGCCTTGGCTTACTACTAGAAAAACATTTTAAAATTTTCTGTACACACAAAAAAATATTTCTTAAATTCCGCCAAGTAAACATTTTGTTGAATAAAAAAAACATAATCAATTACTTTTTTAATTGACTCAATTACTTTTTTAATTGACTCAATTAAAAAGTAATCAATATTTTAAATAATATTGATTACTTTAAATAAACAAAAATATTGATTACTTTTTAATTGAATCAATTAAAAAAGTAATTGATTATTTTTTTTTATTCAACAAAATGTGTACTTGGCGCAATTTTTTTTTTCTGTGTAGAGTAATTTTGGTACACCAGAGTATTTCTTAATGTATACTAAGTACAATTTATATAATTTATATTTTTTAAATTTGTACAGAAAACACTTGTACACTCAGGGAACTTCTACTTTAAAAACATGTAGTTGTTTGGGTTGTAATACAGATTCTTTATTTTTAATGTAAATGTCAGTAATTTGTTATTAACCTTTTAATTTATTTAAAAAAACAAACCACATCAAATGACAGTTTTATGATTTTACATCCATTTTTACAATAGTTTTTTGCTATTTAAAAAATAAATGTTTGTTTATTTTTTACTTAGATATGTGGTTCATTTTTACTACAATTGTGTTTAATTTTTTTTTGCTAACTTGTCTACTGACTTATTTTTTTGAGTGTATAAAGAAAATGTCAACATTTTTAACATCATGTTTTTGTAATTAAAACCATTGACTCTGATGATCAATCATCCATTTGGTGGTGATAATTTTTGAGTTAAGACTCATATTTTAGGAGGTCAAAATTCTTTAAAAAGCTATATTACAAAACTGAGGATTATGCAAAAAATTTTATAGAAGTGCAATAAAATTAATTATGGGATCGTTCGGTTTTTAAAGTATTTTGACCCTATAAATAAGAATCTTAAGTCGAACAGATCATCCAAAATAATTGAATCAACACTATTTTTTGCTTTGCTAGTTTAGCCGCGAGTTCTTTTAATTGCAGTGTCGAGTATGAATATAATATGACCAAATGTTTAACCAGGTTTAGGTGCTACACTCTGGGAAAAAAACTTCATCATATTAATGAAAAACTTCAAAAATATGAAGAAAAACTTCATTGATCTTCGTCCAATGTTACACTTTATAAATATGATGTAGCTGTTTCATAACAGAGCAAATTGGTGAAAAACTTCTTCATATTTATGAAATGTTTCAAAAATATGATGATGGAGTTTCATAACTTTTTATGAAGTGCTTCATAAATAGTATGCAATGTTTCATAAATATTAAGAAACGCTTCATCAATATTACGTCAAATTTTTATTAATGACAAAATTTTTCATATTTATGAAATGTTCCATAAATATGAAGATGGAGTTTCATAACTTTTTATGAATGTTATAAAACATTTCATAAATATGATGCAGCTATTTCATAAGTTTCTATGAAATGTTTCATAAATATTAAGAAACGTTTTTTAAATATTGTGTAAAATTTTCATTAATTGTTTTTCCAAATTTTTAAAATGTTTCCATAAATTTCCTTACATAAATTACAAAAACGTGTTTTTTTCGTGTTGCATGAATATATTAAAACTGTTAATTGTCATCGAGTTCAATTTCCGCCATCACTATAGTAAAAAAGTTTTGACTTGAATGCACACGTTTTTCAGGGTTTTATTGCGTCGTTTTAGAAAAGCGTAATATAAAGTGTAATTTTTTGTAAAAGTAAACAGTGAATAACAAACAAGTTTTAACGAATTTTCCAAATCAAATTTTTGTAAACGGTAAGAATTTTATTCATAATTTTTTTTTATTCCATAAAATGTGAAAAACTAAATTTTCATGTTCCATGTGAACCTTTGATATATTTTCTTATTTTTTCTTTATTTACTTTTCCAAATTTTAGTCTTCTCAAATGGTTTACGAATCACTTTAACTACTCTTGTCTTTTTTGGACAATTTATCAACATGTTTAACAACAACAAAAAATATAGTTTGATTACCGCAATTAAAAAAGTTGGCATTATATATGGTAACCCCTTCAGAAGCTTTAAACGATAAAGCCTATAAGCTAATGTTTTTTGGTTTGGAATATTTCACTTAGTTTCTTTTTATATATATAGTCCATATACCAGATGTTCACATTAAAGAAAATTCCTTATAAAATATTTTTTTGTTTTAAAAATTGTTCTATTCTCTAATTACAAATTACAAAATTGTTTACTCATTTTTGTTGCTAATTTAAGCAAAATATTTTACTTGTTCTTTAAACCCGAGTTGCTAATATTATCAAACAATTATTTACTAATTTTCTTTAACTAATATTTTTTCTATAGTTTACTACTTTCAATTTCCTAATAACTACAGTCACGTTTTGTTAAAAACGGTCTGCTGGACTAAAAATAGTTAATTTTTCTGAAAAATTAAAAATTTTACAGACTTTTTTTATTTGAGTGTACACTTTGAAGATGTTTACCTTAAAAAATATGGGTGAAAACCGACTATATGTCAGATATATATAGCGAGTCTTCCTCATTCCAGAATTCTCTGCCACTTAGAACTATATCCTTTGCACAAAGAAAACAGACCCAGTTGTGGCAACCGTATTTGTTGCCAATCGAATGTTTCGGTTTCAGCGACCAAATTTTTCGGTTATGATAACAATCAATCCAAACAACAGAATGCCTCGACTAGGGCTCGGAAGTTAATGCATTTTGTGTTTTATGTACATAATATATGCATTAGAAATATGTATTTATTGTTATTTTTTTTAAACTTTTTCATTTATTAAAACAATTTAAGCGATTTTTGTTTTAAAAAAAGAGTTTAAAAATTATTAATTTATAAATTTGAAGAAAAAAATTAAAATTTTTCGAAAACGCAGATTTTAGTAAATTATTAAAAAAAATCTTAAGTACGAGTAGATAAATTATAATGCAAAATATGTAATTACCCTACACTGAGAGAATAATCTTTAACGATATTAATGAAACAATTTTATAAATTTTTTATCGCAGATTCAATGCAGAATTCATTATTTCAATGCGGTTTTATTAATAAAATTTTATAGTTTCATAAAATAAAAAAAAAAATGCATTCGATTTCATAAATTACTCCTTCAAAAATTTAATGAGCAATGAAATTATTTCAAAGCCCTATTTTTTTAGTTTTTCATAAAATTTTATAATTTCATTAATTTTCCTACGTTTCAAACTTTAGTTTTACGATTCTCAAGTGTTCAACATATTTTATAAAATGCTTTATTATTTCAATGTAGCCTTTTATTAACTTTGGACTGTTTAAAATATCATATGACGCTTTTCATTGGCTTAGTTCGAATGCATTTTGTAAGACATTCGTGAAGAGTTTTATTAATAGTTATAAAAGTTATCTTAATATAAAAAAATTTATGAAACTGTTTCCCATTGCCAAAAAACCAGACCAGGTTTTGCAAAAATGCAAAATTTTGATTCTGAAATGCGGATAACTTTTGTACTTTAAGAGATAGCCCACATGAACAAGCAAATTAATTTTTGGAAATTACAAACAGATTACAAAAATATTTTTGAAAATCGGTTGATAAATATAAATTTGGCAAGCCCTAAAAACTTTTGGATACTCGAGGTGTCCCACTTTTAAGTCGAAGTGTGCAGCGTCTGATGAATCCAATGGGCCCTTATTTGGAACATAAGCTTCAAATAACGTTGATTACGGATGTGTGAAGTTTGATGGCAAGAAATGGCTGAACTATTTCCAAAATATTTGTGATACTCCCCACTGTGAAGTGGTACAAAAAATCAAGCACTGGCTAAAGAGACATATAATAATACTTGATAGCTTAAAACGAAAGTAAATGATATCTGCTGGGTAACAGGTTTTTGTTCAAATATGTCAGCACTGGCATAAGGTTTGATGGATAAAAAACAAAAAAAAAAAAAAATTGGTCTTTAAAGAGCTTTTCCAAAAACAAAAAAATCAACACTGTCAACACTGAACGTAAAAAAAATTCATCAAACTGGTAACGTTGTGAAATAGAGACGGAGGAGATTAGAAAAATAAACGAAAATCTAAAAATAGAATATTTGTGTTTATAATATACAATTACAGAAAAGCTAATAGGAAAGAAAACTGTAATTTAGCTGCATTACAACCGAGGCCATACTTTGGTGTGATCGCTAAACGGTCATGACTTGGTATTGTTACGTTTGTAATGTAAGATGAGCGCAGGTTTGATTCTTACAGCCGCCGGTTGTTGAAAAATTTATCATATAGAGACAATCTGACAATTAAAATTGTCAGATTATTATTTGTGTCTTATAATTATAAGACACAAATAATAACACAATTTAAATGGAAAATCACTGACGACTCCTGTCCATAAAAAAAATGCAGAAACTAGTCTTGTCTGAATTAATAGTGCTTTAGATAAAAACGTGTTTTTTAGAGAAAAACATTTATTCTTCTTCTTAACATTTCTAAAAAATTCTATTTTATATGAAAAAAAT
Organism: Delia radicum; assembly: GCA_021234595.1. Classification (NCBI taxonomy): domain Eukaryota; kingdom Metazoa; phylum Arthropoda; class Insecta; order Diptera; family Anthomyiidae; genus Delia; species Delia radicum. The sequence continues at coordinate 68,170,216 of CM037851.1, read as the reverse complement.
TTTAAAAAGTATAAAAAAATCACAAATAAATGTTTGCCTGAAATCGGACTCGGACTCGAACTCGGGACCTTCCTACTACAAACTTTTTTAAACAAATCATTATCATTTTATAAAATAAATGCTTAACCAGTTTTTCGACTTTTGAGCCATTGGTAATTTCTGACTAGATAGCACTGGGAAAAAACTTTGTCCCAACTTTGGCATAGTGGTTTCAGCCAATTTGTTGCCAATGTTTTTTCTGTAGACGACTGAAATTATTGTAAAACAAATACTGGCAAAACGCTTTTTGGAAACGCTGGTAAAGCGTCGTAAACAAGTGTTATTTCCGCCTGTAGTTTATTTACAATTCCTCGGTTAGTCAGTTGTATACCAGTGCTTGATTTTTTGGTACCACTTGCAGTTTGCGACTGGCTAATTTTTAGAGGTTTTAATAACATTTTGCCAACATTGGAAATTTTGTTTCCCCTAGTGCTTATGAGACACTTTTTAATGATGTTACCATTTTTTGATTGTGAAATCACTTGTTTCCAGCATGTGTGCCACTTACTAAAGTGCCTTGTCAGCGGTGGTCCGTTTGTCTTTTTCTGACTGGGAATTTTTATTACAATTTTATCATAAATCTTAACTACTTAACAAACTAAAATTTTAAAAATATGTAAACACATTTTATTATTAATTGTGCATTTTTTATTGTTGTTATTTTTCAGCCTATTATCTACAACAGTGCCCCGGTGATGAACAATATATCAATGAGTGTTTACGTGACAGTGGTAACAAATTGGTGCATTATCTGAGACAAGGTATACCTGAGTTAGAAATTTATGAGGTGCGTAGAAAACATAAAATAAAATGCAATTAAAAAAAAACATGCAAACATGTTAATTGATAAAACAATGAATTTATTTAAATTATTTGTGGCTTTCATTTTGAATTTACAGATTGAACCGGTTGATATTGATGAAATTGGTATTGTACTGGGCAGTGGTCCCGATGGATATCGTGCTGTATTTCGTAATATCGAAGCATTTGGTGTTAGTAACATAACGGTAACAAATGTACGGTAAGTTAAAATGTTTGAAAAAATCTCTTAACTTTTTTTTTGGAAATTTTAAGTTTTATGAGAAAATCATATCTGTGGACATTTGACAAAACAACCTAAATCGATTTAAGTTGTTTTCTTAAAAAGTTTTCCAAAAGACTTTTTTTGCCTCGAATAAGCACTTTTTGCAAGATTTTTTTAAGAGAACTTACATAAAAATTTTTTATTTCAACAAAAAAGGCCATCATTTTTTTTTTTCTTCGAAAAAATTTCTTTTGCCAAAAGGGCCATCCATATAATGTTTTTAGGAACGACTAATACCGAATTTATGGGAAATTTTACAATTTTCTAACAATCGCCCAGCCCAAACCGCTCGAGCTAGGAATTTAGTCCTCCGGCATAGGCGTCCGCTAAAATGGGATTTTAGGAAATTTCTATGTGGAGGGGCAAATAGGGGAAAAGTCTCCGCTTTGGCGGTCTGTCCATGCCACTTTGGTTAGAAAGCTGAAATATTTTGAATGTGTTTCTTCAAATGACCTAATTTGTTGGTTTCTGGTGAAAATTGTGGCTAAAAGGTGAAAAGTCACCCGCTTGGCGGTATGCCCAACCGCTAAAGTTAGGAATTTAAAATTTGGTATATAAAATTTATTGGTATATAAAATAAATAAAGGGAAAAAGTCAAAAAGTCTGCTAGAAATTAAAAAATTGTAATGAAGGCAACCACTAAGACTGGGATTTTGAAAAAATTTACGGGCAGGGACAAAAAGTGGAAGCTCCGTCCTTAACGTCCCATTTTTTTTAGATATGAGCTAGCTCACTGAGCATGTACTTTTTGGATATGTGCTAAAATATAATAGGGTTTTCAAAGAGAAAAAGTTTAATGACCTACGTACGCAAAGCCTAGAAATTTGAAACTTGAAATTGAAACATCCACTACAAGAGGATAAACAAATTTATTAAAAGAAAATTTTTCGGTTAAAATAATTGAATTTCTTTCTAAATATATTCCGATATATAAAACAGCCAGTAACGAAGTATCGGATTTTTAAGCTCGTATTTATATAAATCTTTTAGTTAAAATGATTTTTTTTCTATAATGTACTTAATTACCATTAACTGATTAAAATACTCTTTATAAAACTTTATTTAAATCCTTAAAAAATAAATAATCATGATTTTGAAAATTGCTAATTGCCTGAAAATTTGTCATTAGTACGAATTAATTAAAAAACAAATAATATATACACTCAAAAAAATAAGTTAGTAGAAAAGTTAGTAAAACGTCTTGTAAATCAGGTATACTATTTTTTAGCAAATTTTTTGCTAAAATCGTGTTTTCAGCTAAAATATTTGTTATACTTATTCAGCACTGTTATACTTATTCACAACAGTTTTATACTAAAGTTTTACTAATATTATACTAATGTTTTACTAATTAATTTTGCTAAAAAAAATGTGCTGATAAGCACATTAATAGTGTGGACGACAACCAGATTGAAAGATATGCGCAGAATGAAGCAGATGTCGCGGCATGTCAAGATGTAGTAGATAAGAGGAAAATGATACTAAAAAGTACAACTCTAATAAGACATATAAAAAAATCAACCATGGAAGATTTTTGTATCTGTTTTTCATACAACTTAAATTTTGCGTTGTCACCGGCTTGTGAAAATAATTGTCTATTTAATAAATAAAATACAAAATAAAATATTTAAATTTAATATGTATTTCTAAACTAAATGTTTATAGGTTAATAATTTAGTGTGGTCAAATTGCAAACAAACATATACAGACAAGTAGACAGAGTAAAGCGAAAGACAAAGACACACATCTTAGGTAGATTTTTATGGTTCCTTTTTCTTATTGCTAAAAAAGGGTTGTTTTTTCGTTTCGTTTGTTTTTGTTTATTTTTTCGTTTCGTTTCTATAATTATATTCGTCAGTTGCGTCCTTTAAAAGATAGCATCATTTAGACAACCATTGATGTAAGTAGTTGAAAGAAAATTTTTGTTATGTTATATATATTTATTTCTATATATTTTCAGATATTAAATTAATTCATGTCGTCAATGTGGGAAAATGAAAATTGATTACTAAGAAGACAAGAATGAAGCAAAATTGATTATTAATAGGTTTTTTGTTAAAGTGCTGCCTATTATGGAGGCTCTAGCTTTTCTAAAACTTCGGGTTCTGATGAGATATTTAGCCAGATCGAAATACTAGTATCAACCTAGCTAATATGTTTGATTTACTTAATTTTTGTAAATATACGGAGGTTGAAAGCTCGTTATAAATTGAAAATAACATAAAAATAATCTCGATGTATATAAAAACAAAAAACTGATACAACTGTATGAAAATTTTTATATTTCCTAATTATTGTAAATTATTTTTAAAAGAATCACAAAAATATGTTTTATGGTTTTCAGCAAATAAATTAACTAAATTACAATTTTTCTACAAATTTTTTAAGTTTTTTTCAGTCTACTAAAATTCAGCAAAAAATTTATTAATTTTTAGTAAGGCTTTTTTATTTCTAATCCACTAAGTGTTAGCAAAACTTTTCCTGAATCTACTAATTTTGTTGCTAAAAATCAGCTCGCTGATTTTCAGCAAAAGATTTTGCTGACATTAGCAATTTTTTTGCAAGCACCCTCCTGACTGAAATTTTGCTGACTTTACAAACTTTTTTTTTGAGTGTATTTTTAAATAAAATTAAGAAAAAAATTATTGCAAATTCATTCAATAATTTCATCAGTTCATGATTTGTGGCCAATTGTATTGACTGACTGACACTTGTTTACATTCAAGTTTTGTTTATTTTCTTTCCAAAATGACTTGTCAATATTTATCCCGATTCAACAAGTTTTTGTTCTTAACCTTGATAGCAAATTAATCTTTGTATTGATATACCAAATTGGTCTTCATTGTATGCAGAGTAGGGCTATAACTAAATTTTTGGAGGGGGGCAATGTTGTACTATTAAGGAAAAACATTATTTTCGGTTATCTGGCAAAAAAAAACTTCACTCACCAACTTCATTTTCTAAATCAATACAAAATTTGTAATTACCCTGTTAAAAATTAACATATACGCACACATTCATGAACATGTATGAACTCATACATGCTCATATATGAAGTCTTTCGAGGTCATACACCTCCATATAGGATTCATATATGCTCATTTGAGTTTATATATGATCATACATGTAAACATTAATGTAAACATATGACCATGTATGGCCATGTATGATGACATATGTAAATAATACTTCAATCTTCGTAAATGCACTCACATTAACATGAGCGTATCAGAATCATGTACGGATACATATGGACATGTATGAAGCATGTGTGCTCAAGTACGGATCCATATATGTCGATTTTTAAGAGGGTGGTTATTTATAATTTAAGTTAAACTTAAATTTTGGCGTATGCCCATTTGTATTTGAAAATACAAAAAGTGAAAAATTTGCGGTTGTCTGGAAACTTTTAATTTTCTAAAACTTCATCGATGTTGGTGGGTGAACTTTTTTGACGTTTTGTATGGCCTATTCGACTATACTATGCAAATTTTGATATTTGCAAAAAAATTTTAAAAAGTTATAGCCCTAATGTAGAGAATATCTAAGTGTTTTAATATTAAACAACAAAAAACTCAAAAGTCTTTAATGTAAAGTTTCTATTCTAAATTTTGAAATTTTATACTTTTGTTAACCTTGTTTGGAAAATGTTTATACAACCCGGTTAAAAATTATATTTTGAAGCAGACATAATTAGGTGCTCTAATTGGTTCTGTATAATTGGATCAAATAAAATAATATATTTGATGTAAAAATATATAATTTCATTCCATTGTATCGGAGTTTTGGTCTCATCTAATAATATCTCGCTAATCAAATCTTATAGAAATTGACGTAATTTGATATGGTCATATATATATTTATATACTGGTCCATATAAATCATAAAAGAAATATTAAATAATATATGCTACAATATAAAATTGTATATGGAACATACACAGTCATATAAAATTGTATAACTCGATGTACTAAAATATAAATTAAATTTTAATCGGGAATGTTTACAAATTAAGAAGCCATGAAGAGTTTAGTATTAAAAGTCAATAAGATTTGAAAAGGATGTTAGTGTATTTTTAAATTACTACTTTGATTTTCTAGGTTAATTTATTTGCTAAAAACAGACAAGACCAAAGTTGGTATTAAGAACAATTCAGTGATTCCCAATTTTTTTTTTATATCAGATACTGGTAGGCCTTATTTGTGGTGACGTTTGAATCGATAACTAATTTTTCAGTTTCATGGATTGATTTATTCAATTCAAATTAATGTCTACCTTAAGTCCTACACTGCGTTGGTTAGATATAATTACAAATGAGTTTTGCTATTTTTTCTAATATTACAAACAATTTTTTAAAACTATTTATAAATTATAATTAATTATTAAGTTTCATATAATTTTTATTAAAAATAAAAATTTAGGTCTTATTAGCTAAATAAATAATAAAAAAATAAAATTTATGTTTTTTCGACCTTTAATTGTGCAATGAAAATGAAAATTATTCCACAAATAATCTATAGAGTTTTTGTTTTCAAATTTAATTATAGGCCACTTTCGGTATTTTTCCAGGTTTTCATTTTCAGAACTTGTTTTGAAAGAAGTGGCAACCTTATTAGTTATTCCACTAAATGAGAACTAATATATGAGCTTAAAGTTAAAGATTACCTCCACTGATCAAAAATAAATGTAAAACTTATTCGCTTTGTGTAAGCTCTACCTTTCGTAGATATACAATAAACTTTTTTTTTTTGTTATTCACCTTTTTATTTTTATTTATTGTTAAATCAAAATTTTATTAATGCAATTATAATAGTTTTTCCATGAAGAAGTCACCCAATGTGGAGACGAAATATTGGGAATAAATAATTATAATTTATAAATAAAGGATCTTAAGCTCGTTTAAAATGAACAATAATTAAATAAAAGAACTTTTAACTGTTTCTAAGTATTTAAGAGAAAAATTGTGTAAAAATATTTTGTTGGTAAAAAAGTAGAATAGCAAATAAAGAAATATTAAAAAATTATTTTTGTTTATTATGCAATTTTAATTTATTTTCAATAAAATGCCGCGTGGTTTATATGTAAGTGATTTTGAAAAAGAGCAAATTTAAGCCTATTTAAAAAGTGGCTTAAGTTTTCGGGAAATTGCTAGAAAAATAAACCGTTAACATGTGGTTGCCACAAATTTTGCAAATAATCCGAGTGCTAATGGTAAAAAAACTTTCTGATCGGGACCGGCGTAAAATAATCAACTGTGCCAGCAACTCAATGAAGAGCCTCAATTAGATAATCGATGAATGTAAGGTAAATGTGTCCAAATCAACCATAAGAAGGCTCTTAAAGGATTCCCAGAAAATTACTCGCCAAAAACCTGATGTCTGTGCCAAGGTAATTACCCAGCCACAAAACTTCTCGACTTGAATTCGCTAAAAGCAAATTTACAAACCAACCGGAGAAAGGTAAGTCAATAATCGCTGTTGTTGGTAGGACTGTTTAAACATAAATTTCTTTTAAAGGTGATTTTTTCTGATGAGAAAAAGTTCAATCTTGAGTTATCAACAAAAAATTTCGGAGGTGGATCTTTAATGATTTGATTTCGCGTTTCCAAGCACCAGAATGAATTCTTCTGAGTACATTACACTACGAGAAGAGAAATTGGTGCCATTTATTGAAATTAGTAACGGAGAAGAATTAATTTTTCAACAACACAATGCTTCAGTACATGTAAGTCGTCACACGATGGACTGACTGGATATATCATCAAAAAATATAAGAGTATTGGAATGGCCCGCATGTTCTCCAGAACAAAACCCCAGTGAGAATATTTGGGCAGTATTAACCCGTCAAGTTTACGCAGAAAGCCGTCAATATGAAAGCGTTTTTCAACTAAAACAAGCAGTTATTGATGCGTGGAGATCTATAACGGAAGAACTTCGAATAAATCTGGTAGACAGTATGTCTGATCGAATTTTTGAGTTGATTTAAAAAAAGGAGTCTATTTATAGTTATGAAACACTAATTGATTTTGTTATGCTTTTTTTAAATAGTAAAATAAAAAAATAAATGTATCGTTAAATATTATTACTTTCATTTGGTTTTACATTTATGCCAGTTAAACTCTTCTACTTTTTTTTTAACTTACGTAATTTAGTGAAATTAATATGTAATTATAGTTTTGCAACGCAGTGTATATAAAGTCAATATAAATAGTACGTCAATCTCTGCATCGAAGTTGAATGGAAAAAAAAATTCTAAAGATTTCTCCCAAGTTTGGAAATCTCTGTACTGAAAAAAATCGATATGCGTTTCTATTACGAAAAACGTTTTAAATGACACGTACGTGCATGATATCAATTTTGTTTAGACCAAAAAACTTAACTTACCAAACTTGTTCCTCTTAATAACAAACAATTTTTAACGCCACCAGAGCAACAAAACTTAGAACGAACTTAATGTATCAAATTTACACCATTCCGTTGCAAGCATGCCCACATTTTGGAAACATAACCAACCAATTTTCTCTCACTCTATATGTGGAATATTAAATGAAATGTAGTTTTGACATAGAAAAATTAATTAATGATTTTGAACAAAATCTTGACCGTCTGTCATTAAATCATTAAATTGAATAAGAAATATGACAACAATTTTGTAATATTGTGTTAAGAAAAAAGAAACAGAAACAATTTTTATACTACAAAAATAAACTAGTTTTCTAAAAGAAAAATTATCAAAGAAGGGTGTCAAAAAAATAACTAAAAAGTACATTCTTCTCTAGTTATATCGTTATTGAAATTAAAGAACTTGGAAGGATTATATTATCTGATACTAGGGAGTTTAACCAAAATCCTTTTTTTTAATATTTTTGCTACTCTTAAGCCGGAATATAAATGCTTATGTCGCAAAACAATTTGAGAATTTCATACTTTTTGAGAACGGGTACTGAGTTGTTGAAGTAAAATTCGTTAGATAGGTCTCTAATAAATTTTTTATTTGGTAACCATAGAAGAAATGTAAAATTTATTAAAAAACTAAAACAAAATCAGTGCTTTTCTCTTTTTTTGCTTGGAATTTGCTTGGAATTAACATACTAGGTTAATATTATGATAATTGAAGTGGGTATCAAATGAAAGCTATTATAAAGACATGTTGTTCACGCTCATAAATTGCCCAGTTTTGAAGTAATTGAGTTATAACTCTTTAAGGACACTTCATAGAAAAGTTGGACATTTTTCAACCAAATTTTGTTATTTGATTTTTTTATTTTCATGCCTTAGATACTCCTCTAGTGGAAATATTGGCAGCTAAAGTTGAAACTTTGTTGACAATATTTATTTGTTGCCTACTGTATTTTGCGTTATTGTATATTAATCTTTTATAATAGTTACAGAGAAAATTCATTTAACGATTCGTATGTGGAACAAACTTCCCGCAGAAGTCTTCCCTGTTACTTACAATTTAGAAAAATTTAAATCAAATATCCACAAACACTACTCCCTCTTTCCACCTTCCCATACCCTATTTTCCTGATCAATACAATGCACTGCATGAGTAGGGGGCATCCCCTGAGTATTGGTTAAAGTAAAAAAAAAATAAAAATCCCAGACGATGGACAATATTTAACAAATTGTTATTTTATATAATTTTGAGAACAAATCTAAATTTAAAAACAAATACATTTTCCGATCGGTCAGATTTCAAAAAAATGATATACAATTGATGCACAACTTTCTGGCATTTCGTTAACTTCAACTTCAGACTTTTTTGAAAGCACTGGTTTAAAAAAGGGAACAGTTGGTCCATAATGAGTTAAAATAAGGGGATAGATATTTTCCATCAGCAGCAACTTTTATAGTACGGGGTAACTATTTATGTTTAGAGCATAATATTGAAAAAACAAATACTTGTTATTGAAAATATCTTAATTGTGTTTCAAAATATTCCGTTTTAAGATCTTCGATCCATATTTCATAGCCTTTTTTCTATTCCGCGTTAGACACCAAAAAAACATAGTTTTTCGTCGATTGCTGTTTTGTTTCAGGCTCAAATGCAGAGATCCATGATTCGTCACCTAAACGTCTTCTGAAGCCCCGCTATTGTATTTCTTGAGTATTTGTTTGCACCAATCGACCAAAACGTCTTTTTGAGATGTTGTTATGTTATAAGGAGTCGACGGAAAAAATATTTTTACGCCATAATTTTGGTGCAATATTTTATTTATTCTGGTGGAACTTATGTATAAGATGGCCTCAATCTTAAAATATGTCACATGACGATCTTGCATTGTCAGTTTTTGCGCAGCATCAATGTTTTCTGGCACAACAAATGATTTTGGACACCTTCTCAAAATTCGTCCTGGAGCGAAGGATGTCCGGGATTAAATTCTTTGTACTAGCGATTAGCATTTGCAAAGGACGGAGATTCATCATCAAAAGTTAAATTTAATATATATATGAAATTATTCAAAAATGTTCGGCACCTGTTTAAACCGATATTAGATGCCTCTTATTTGTCAAGGTTTGAAGGTTGAATATTAGGCCGGGTCGATTTGTATGGAGGCAAAAAAATCGCTCAACGTTCAAGGAAAATCGTATTCTAGGGATCAAAATAAGAAACTTTGCCGAAGGAACCATACCTCTAAAATGAATTCTGATGGCCCGACTTTTGACCCGTAGGGTCAAATTTTGAAAAATCCCACTTTGACCCATTTAGAGTGCCATAATCGAGTCCAACCCAATCGAATATAATTTATGCATTCATCTGCTAGAGCGTCTTCCGGAGAAGAAATAGAGACCCTAATCTTGGAAAGACTCCTCCTATTTTCTGAAATATCTCAATCCCGAGATTTGTCCATTTTGCTATAAAAACACGGCTAAAAAGGCCCTCTTTAAACTTCAATTTTAACACCTTAACGGGCACCTAGAATGATGATTTGTGCATTAATCTGCTAGAGCGTCTCCCGGAGAAGAAGTAGCTCCCATAATCTTGGAGAGATTCCTCCTATTTTCTGAAATATCAAAGGACATCAAAATTCGTTTTAGAGGTATGGTTCTTTCGGCAAAGTTTCTTATTTTGATCCCTAGAATACGATTTTCCTTGAACGTTGAGCGATTTTTAAATCGACCCGCCCTATTGAATATATGAAAGCTATGACGTGCAAAGTTTCCCGTTGAAAAGTCTTCATCAAAAGAATTGATGGGCATTTAAAAGACAAAAAATTAAAAAAAATTGCTTAAAACTTACAAGATATTTTGTTTTTAATTATATTTTTTGCTCATGGTTTGCAACATGCAGGTCCAAACCAATATAAAATGGACTCACTAGACTTGGGGATACATTCCCTGAAAAAGTAATTTCAATGTTACTGCTTGGTGAAAAGTTGTATGGTGTTTTGCAAGTTAAACCAAGACTTTTCGATTTTTAAACTTTCGCAATTTTTTTCATAGTGTTTTGCGTCGTTTAACGGAATTAAATTTCGAGAACAGTACTCGTATTTAAAAAATGTTTGAAGTATACCATCTTGATGTCAGCGCACCAATAAAGGGATACAAACGTCACACACTTATAAGGAATCGACGTAATTTTTTTTTAAATGTATGTTTTTTGCGTATGACATTCACAATTATATTTGAAATTCGCTAGCTGAACTGAGTTACTTTGTAAACAGCGCCTTCTAGTCAAACAAAATTTGCATAACCTCAAAAAGCATCTTTATATAAAATATTTAATTTTGCGAATTTCAAATATTTAACTTGATAAGTAACCCGAAACCCAACTAAATATCATTAAACCGGCAAAAGATTAGTTTTGTCCAAAATAATCGCGGTTTTCATTTTAAGTCCTAATATATGACAAAAAAAATTTTTGATTGTATTTTCAAGTTTTTTGGTTGTGTAATATATATTTTAAAATATGATGAATGCAATGAGATCTATCAATTGGTGTAAATTTTATTTAGTCTAAGCAAAAATCGTAATTTTAATAGTTTTAATTTGCTGTAAACTTAAAGCCGCCATAATTTTTGAGCCGTTAAAGATAAATGATTAATGCGAATGGATTTTGCATGCTTAAACATTAAATAACATACACACTAAAGGATGTTCATGTCAAAAAAAAAAAAAAAAATTAAATATTTTGCCTCAAAGTGTTGTAAATTTTTGAAGTTCCCTATATGCTTTCTAGTCTAGATAATCCACATCGAAAATTGCAGTAAATCAGTGCCCAAAATTTTCACTTGTTAGTTCCATTTTTTTGCTGACACACAACTATTACTTTTTTGTAAACAACACAAATAATGCTCAAATGACAAAAAGTTCTAGGAAAGGTTAAGGTAAAAAATGTCAAACTGTCTAGTGGAAATATCAGTATCAAATGTTAAACTGACCAAGGCTTGCAATATAAACATATTAATAATAATAATATACATTAATATCTAAAATTACTTAGAAAATAATGTTGATATGGCAGCACATATAGTCGAATGTGGCTTTGTAATGGACCACATCTGAGATTATTAAAAAATACTCAAAGCGTGAGGAGTTGGAATTTTGTATGGAACAATTGTTCTTATCAAAAATTATAAAAAAATATTTTTTTATTGGTTCAATGTCGTTATATTTATGTTGAATTATATGAGAGCCCATATATAACTCTATATTGTATATTCAGTAATATATAATTAGGTATATTAAGTAAAATTATATACAGGACCATATAAAATAATATATTATATAGTTATATATAATTATATGTACATACATTTATGTTGAATTATATGCGAGTCCATTATAACTCTATATTGTAAATATATTAATATATAATTAGGTATATTAAGTACCATTATATACAGGACCATATAACATAATATATAGCTATACATACCCTCTATATTGTAAATATAGTAATATATACAGGTATATTAAGTACAATTATATACAGGGCCATATATCATAATATATAGGTATACATACCCACATACACACATTTTTGAAACAACACAAAGCTACATACAAGTAAATACGAATATTTATGTTATAACATAAATGTTTATATGACTATATAAATATTTATATTGAAACATTTAATTGTGATAAAACTATGTATCTGAATATATAAAAACATTTTTACTTGGGGGAAGACAAATTTACAATTTTTGCTGTTTTTTGCCATTTTTACTCATATTTCTTTATTTTGCAATTTTCTTGATTTTTTTGTTTTTGCGCTTGAAACAAGCTTTTTCTTAAGATTTTTGAGTTTTAAAATTGACTTTTAGAAATTCTCATTGCTTGCAATGGATTTTTCTCAAAATGCTTGCTTTATCTTTTAAAATTAAATTTTTTTTACTTTCATTTGTTGTTTTGCTATTTTTTGCTTTTTTTAAATATTTTTTTTGCCATATTTAAGCACCACGGATTTTTGACAATTTTGGTCTACACTCAAAGGAAAAGCTTCGTCATACTTATGAATGTTTCATCAATTTTTGTCCAATGTAACACTTCATAGTATTTATGAAAAGGTTCATAAAAAACAAAAGTCAATTTCATCATATTTATGAAATGTTTCATTGAAGGATATTTTGAAGTTAGTAAGGATTTCATTATTTTTGGGTAGAAAATAATATGGTTGTTTATGAAATGTTTCATAAATATTGATGAATTTGTTACATTGGACGAATATTGATGAAACTTATTAATATTTTTCTCTGGGTGTACTCTGCAAATCACTTAAAATTAAATGAATATCGTTACCCTTGTTATCTAATGTTGGATATTTTTATTTTTTCATTACAGATCTGATTTGGAATCATTACAATTTCAATTGACCTGTGAAATACCTCGCATCAAGGTTAGAGCCCAATACCGTTCAACTGGTGTATTAATTTTGGTCAAAGCTTCTGGTGCCGGTGAATATTGGGGTGAATATGGTAAGAACGAGTTTAAAAACAAAAACAGCAAACATGTTTATCATCATGATAATTTAAAATCAAATATTGTAATGTTGTTTAATTACAGAGGGTGTCAAGGCTAAAATTTATTTCAAGGCTTTACCACATGAGGGGCAAGATGGTCGTACTTATTTGACTACCGATCAAGTAAAAATGGATTTCAATGTCAAGGACATAAAGATGGGTGTTGATAATATTGCCAATGGCAATTCTGTTATACGTAAGTTTGTTTGTTTTTTTTTTTACTTTTATAGAATTTGTTTTAATAACTGCAAACATTTTGTTTTTCACTTCAAATACTTTTGACAGAGGCTGCTTTAAATCTATTCATCAATTCAAATGCCCAAGAGTTGTTGAAAGAAATGAAACCAGCTTTACGTACCAAACTTACACTGGTTATACGTAATTTTATGGATCGTTTATTTGCTAAAATTCCCCTTGAAGCTTGGATTAATCTTAATTAGTTGTTGGTGGAGTGGGGGGAAACCAATTAGCTTAAGCTTTAGAATTATTATTTAAACAATTTCGCAGAAATTATAGTTTTTCAATTTAAGTGTGTTTTTTGCAATCGATTTAGTGTTAATTTAGTTTGTATGTTAATTTAATTACAATATAGCTATAAAAATATTAATTATTATTTATTATTAACTAATAAATATAAAATTATATATTAAAATCACTTTTAACCTTTTTAATGAGAGTGAAAATTAAATTATTTATTACAATATAAAGTTTATAATAAAAAATTGAAATTGTAGGGAAATATGTGTGAATAATTCACCCAAAGCGATATTCATAAGCCATAATGAACTGCCACAAGATCGATCCCTTTGTATCAGTGGTTCTCACTGACTTTTACCTCACGAAAAACAATAAAAAAGAAAAATTATTAAATCCAATAATTTTTAGAAAATAGTAATGCTAATCTAACTTTTAATTTTTCAAAATAACAGCATTTAAGAACTTTTCTCAAGAAAACTATGGGAGAAATTTTAAGAAATTTTCAATTGAAATACCCTTTATGGGGTTTTTTACTAAAGCAATGTATTGGATAAGTTTTATATAAAAAACGTTTCCTTATAGTCTTACAGAATTGTCCAGTTAAATATTGAGTAAACACGTGCAAAGAATATTTGTATTTGGTGTTAGACTGAATGTCTGCACGCAGAGAATAATTAAGCTATTCGACAACTGACATTCGGTTGCTACACTCAGGGAACTTCTGCTTTAAAAATATGTAGTTGTTTAGGTTGTAATACAGTTTCTTTATTTTTAATGTAAATGTCAGTCATTTGTAGAACAAATTAAATTTTTACTAACCTTATAGTTCGTTTAAAAAAACAAACCACATTAAATGACTGTTTTATGATTTTTCATTCATTTTTTACAGTTGGTTTTTATTATTTAAAAAATAAAAAAATAAATGTTTGTTAATTTCTTAACAATTTTCCTCCTTCGAAAATTAAAGAATAGCTTCAGCTAGTCTAGAGAGATCAAACTCCTACAGATTGTATTGCCTTCTTAACAAGCGTTGACTCCATAAGATGACTGATCGAGTCGAGGATTTCATAAGAGGGGAAATAACCCCTTAGTGGAGTACCCTTTGTTTCCATCTTCCGTTCCTCACCATCCCCTTTATTTGACTTTACCGCCCTGCTCTTAACGCATTAAGAACACGTCATATATCCGTTGGACATTTTTCAACCAAGCTTTGCAAATATACGCTCACCAAGCTTTGCAAATATACACTTATGCAGATAGAATCAACGGAAAATTTCAGTTGAAATAACTGTATTTGCATCCCTTCACACTAATGCTTTAATTTGCATCAGAAAAAACAAAGTCTATGTATATATAGAAAAACTACCATAACTTTGTCAATTTTCAACTGATTTTAACAAATGAAAGCTCATTTCGAAATGTTGAGGTTAAGAAGAAGAATAAACGTTTTTGTCTAAAAATTATAAACACTATTAATCATTTCACCCAAGAAAACAATACACAGAAATAAATTACAAAATTCTCCTTGTAATATTAAACAAGTGTCATAGAACATTTTTGTAGATACAAAAAAAAAGTTTTTTAAATTGGCACCAACAATGATGTCTTTAAAATACAAACACCCTTTTGTTGATTTTTTGTCATTTTGAATTTTCGTTTTTAAAGAATTTTTATATGAAAAACACAATTTAGAAGCATTTTAAACAAAGAATTTGTTGGAAATTTGAATTTAAAAATGAGGGTGTTGAAATTTACAAATACTATCGTTGGACAGTGCGACATTTGGCCAATATAGGTGGACAAAAATCTAATTTAAAAGATCCTGGCTTGAAATTTGGTTTGATAATAATGTAGGACATAACTAATATTGACAACAAAATTTGGAACAATCGAACAATTGACACGCCCATTTTTGGGAAATTTACTATTATTTAAGAAATTGCTTAAATAATTTGAAGAATTTTTATGAATAATTTTCATTTTCATTGCACAATTAAAGGTCGAAAAAAACATAATTTTTATTTTTAATAAAAATTATAACAAACTTGTATAAAAGGCAGAGTACCGCCAAGTTTACTTCCCCTGTTTTGCTTACAAAGTAAACAAAATATAAAAAGGAGAGAGAAACAAAAAAAAAACGTGTATTGAATATCCACCAGAGGTGGATCTCGCACATCAAACAAGTTTTCAATTTATTTTTTGATCAATGGTTATAATCTTTAACTTCAAACTCATATGTATATTAGTTCTCATGTAGTGAGTAAACTAGTTCATATGTATGTTTGATGTTTGGCATGGGATTGTTACCGCTTTCAAAACGTGTTCTGATGATGGGAACCTAGAAAATTCCCGAAATAGATCTATCAACACATTCCTGAAAGGGTCAAATAATAAATTTGAAAACAAAAAACTCTATAGATTATTTTTTAGGACAATATCCTAATGAAGAAATATAGAGTATGGCCTCGAACTTGAATTATTTTCATTTTCATTGCACAATTAAAGGTCGAAAAAAACATAATTTTTATTTTTAATAAAAATTATAACAAATTTGTAAAAAAAATATTATTTGTGTACCATTTTGTAAAAAAAATTGTACACCATAAACTCGAAGATAATTACACACTGCTACAAAAAAAAACTTTTTGTCAGAACTTGAAAACCGACCTAGTGGGGGTTGTAGGCCTAGGTGAGGACATACAAAAACCGTTTTCAAAAATTTTGAAACATCCTCAAAATTTTGAGTTATTTTCAAAAAACTGTTTTAGGGTAGGTCGTAGCACTTTAGTACCTCTAACTCACACATTTTTTGACCGATTTCAAAATTTTAAACAGTTTTGGAAAGACAAAGAATTAGGCTTTCATGAAATGTATTCATTAAATATATATTCCAAGACATTAGGTAAGTGTTTAGCAAAAGTTTCTCTTTTTTTATTTTTTTTTCCAAATTTTTCCAATTCAACAAGAGTTATTTTAATTTTTGTTTATGAAAACCTATCTTTTTTTGCACTGTATTTTAAAGACAATTTTATATAGAAAAAAACGAGATATTATTTGTTAAAATCGGTTTCTATTTGCAAAAGTTACTAAACTTTTTCTAAAGTAAAATGTTAAGATTGCAGACTTTTCTTCTGGTAAACCACTTGACTTACAAAAACGCTTGTTTAATTTTTTTTTTTTTTATTCATATGGTTTGCGCTGGGGGAGAAAATGCTAAAAACAGGTGTTAATGAAAAGTTGAATAACTTTTACAATTTTCATCCGATTTGAAAAATTAAAACCATGTTTTGTTAAGAACTAAATTTTCTTTATACGTTGGTATAAATTTTTATAAGCTTTCATATTAAAATAAGCAATGAAAAGCTACTAAAATCAAAAAAGTTTATAATTTTCGTTTTTTTTTTGTAGATATTCTTAACAAAAACAATACTTATAACTTACAAATGTATAAGATATGCACGTCATTTTAAAGCCTAATCAGTTTTCTTTCCAAACCCGTTAAAAAAATTTAAATCGGACAAAAACTGACTGAGTAACAGGTCGATAAGTTGACGAACATCACTTGAAACGGTTTTTTAGAATAACTTCTGAATTTGAGGGTGTTTCTGAAATTTTTTGACACAATTTGTAATGTACTCAACAAGACCTATAACCCACGCTAGGTCGTTTTCCAAGTTTTTTTTCATTGTAGCACCGTGTTATTGATGGGCGGTGTACGTCCACTTTTTTATAACAGATATTTAAGCTGTGTTGGACAACCTTGGGCTAGATTTCATTTTTTGACTTATGTACATTGTAAAATTAACTCTATACTGTAACAAAAAGGGGCGTGGTCCACCCACTATTTGCAGTTTTATAAATTTATTACACACAAAAAGATTTTACAAACTGTATTTACATTTATTATTTAAATAAAAAAACAAGTAAAATTATAAGAATTGCACAAAAAAAATAATGAATTAATATTTTTTAAACAATTCATAAACACACAAAAAGTTTTAACAATGCTTCTAAAGTTCTAAAGTTCTAATGCTTCTAAAGTATACCAACAATTTTCGCGGAGTCTCTTTTTCCTTCATTTTGAAGCTACATTTTAGTAGCTGTAAACAAATAATTTGCAACGATATTTTGTATAAGCTCTGTTGCTTTTTGTTTTTGAGTCTTAAAAGAACTGTCTTCAAAACATTTTTGTGTTCGCCCTCGAATACAGCTAGAGGAAGTTGGAGTTACGTCTAGAATGAATTTTGTAAAATCAATTGTTGGAAATTGTCCTCGTACGTCTAAAAAACTGTTGTCTGTTTCTGGAAGATGCTTTCCAACCACGATTAAAATTGTCGCACATTTTTCATACAAATTTTTTTAACTCGATATGATCCACATCTTGTTCAATAACTTGAAGCATATAATTAAGAATACTAATAACCTTATCACATTCGTTATTATAAAGCCACTTTTCAAAAAGATCTTTTTCACAGATTTTTTAATTCATTGTAATTCTTACGTAAATCAGTAATTGAATAAAAACATTTATGCAAATGCAAAAAAAGTTGAGACTGAAAACTTGACAGCAAACGCGTTGCAACTTTTTAACATTAAAATAGAAATAGCAGAACAGTAATTTGTTGAAATCGTGTGCTTTGGTATCACTCATATTTTAGAATTTCAAACCAAAAAATTAAAGTTATTTGGCTTTCATTATTTTAATTCCACAATTATCCAATTTTCCCATATTTTATACAAAAACTAAACATCGTTAAAAAAAATGTAATGCCGTTTAACAAGGGCTTGGTGTAATAACACATTACATTTTATATTATAATATATTCTTACATAATCATTCAATTATATGTGCAATATAAGTGTATTTTCACTAAACTTTAAAATTCTCTATAAATCGCAAAAAATCGCCAGCAAACATGGTTTAATCTCTTACTAGAGACATTCAAACACCTGCCACATAGTTTTATTCCAATAAAGTTTCCGTTTTTTTTTTTTAATTTTTAATTTTTGTTTTTAATAAATTACAACAATAAGTTTTCGATTAAATTGAAAAATGAGCACGGATTTAA
Source organism: Delia radicum (assembly GCA_021234595.1). NCBI lineage: Eukaryota > Metazoa > Arthropoda > Insecta > Diptera > Anthomyiidae > Delia > Delia radicum. The sequence continues at coordinate 68,151,579 of CM037851.1, read as the reverse complement.
AAACTATATTAAAAATGCTGTATTTTAAAAAAAAATGGACTTAAAACTCCAACAACAAAAAAGTTATAAGTGTTTGAAGTTGGGATGGTGCTCAAAAATATATTTTATTTCTCAAAAGTCTATTACAAGATGTGACTTTAAACTCCTGTATCAAATAAAACAGCACTATTTTCGTCATATTATGATTATTTCCCTAGTAAAGGGTGTCCCAAGAAGAGCGCAATTTTTAAATTTTAAATAAAACACAGATATTTAAAAAAAAAATCGTGAAACTTTATTATATCGTAAAGTAGACAGAATGAGGTTATGTATGGAACAATATAACGTACAGATGGCCGCCGCGGCTTTGCTGGCATGCACGCGATCTTTTAATGAAATTTTCAATGACCGTTTTGCATGAATGCTGCGGTATTTCATTAATGCAGCGTCCAATTTCCTCTTTTAAGGCTTGAGTCGTCGTCGGCTTATTCGCGTAAACCATCGACTTCAAAAAACCCCAAAGAAAAAAATCTAATGGTGTTAAATCGCACGATCTAGGCGGCCAATTCTGATCTCCAAAACGCGAAATAACACGACCGGGAAATGACTGATGCAGCAATTGAATTGTTTCTCTGGCTGTATGACATGTGGCGCCGTCTTGTTGGAACCACATGCCCTCCACATTCATTTCTTCAATTCTAGGCAAGAAAAAACTGGTTATCATTTCACGATACCGAACACCATTGACTGTTTGCGCTTGACCTGCCTCATTTTCATAAAAAAGGTCCAATGATTCCTCCAGCCCAAAAACCACACCACACAGTGACACGTTGAGGATGCAATTGCTTCTCGTGAATCACTCGAGGATTTTCCTCACCCCAAATGCGACAATTCTGCCTATTGACGAAGCCATCAAGATGAAAATGGGCCTCGTCACTGAAGATGATTTTATCGGCAAAATCAGCATTTTCCATTTCACCATTTTGGTAAAAAAATTTCACAATGAGAATGCGTTGTTCATTCGTGTAGCGCTCCATTTTTACTAACCTCGTACCTTCTACTAGCAAACAATAACAATTGTTCAAATGTCAAACAATGACACTTCGAATGTTGCCAGATTTAAAAATTGCGTTCTTCTTGGGACACCCTTTATATGGATTGTTTGTTTGCTGTCACGTTCATTTAAATTATAACAATCTGCTGATTTTTCGATTTTTGTCCACCTAGATTGGCCAAATGTCGCACTGTGCGTTGGTGCGAACTGTTTTTCTGTGTAGCTTTAAAAATATTGTTGTTCAAAAAAAATTAAAATATTTATATTAATAATATAAAAAAAATATATATAACTTAATTTGGAAAGACCAGGTAAGTTTCTTTTAAATACCGTTTAAAAATTCCAAATCGGTTAAAAAATACCCAGTTGTAAATGTTTAAGTGCGCCACTCGTAAAAGTATACTCGTTTCCCATTATCTCGAAAATTTTAGGGTATATTGCAACGTCTCAAACCGGTTTTGTGGTACACATAGCTAGACCTACAACCTGCGCTAGGTTACTTAAAATTGATGGCAAATTTGATTTTTGTAGTTATTGGTGAAATATAACACATTTTTGTAAATATTGTTAAGATCATTTTATTTTTTTAAAAACGAATTTTATTTTTTTGGATACGATTATTCAATTGTTTAAATATTAATTTTTCGCGATATTTTTCAAATTATCCTTGCCGCATGTCTGCGAGGCATGTAATAATGTTGCTTTGTACCCTTTTCGCCATTTTAAATTAAGATGAAAATCTTAAATAGTTGAAAGAAAAGAAATACAATATTTAATAATATTCAAGTAAATAAATTTATTTTGTTACAAAACTATCCGTAATATTTAATAAAATATACAGTAGATAAATTCAGGGACCGTAAATAATGATTATTGTTCGTTTTTTTTTAAATCAAAAAATCAATCACTTAGAACAGACATAAAAAAAAATTTATTGCACCATTATTATTATTTTTTGACAATCTTTGCATATCCGTCATGATTTTTAAATGTTTGATTTTTAAAGTTTTCTTCAATGGTAATGAATATTTTTGAGTAATAATAAAAAAAATCAGTCATAATCATTATTTTTAAGCAAAAAAAAAATAAAACTCAAAAATAATCATTATTTATGATTTTTATTTTTTCGATCAAAATAAAACTCACTTTCATTGCCCAACTCGTGGAACTATGCCAAAAATTTGGTAATAGCCCTAATATGCATGTATACTGGGCATTAATAATAGTAAAGCTGGTATGTAAATCTATACCCAATTTAAAAAAAAATAGAAAATCAATGTCACGAAGACTGTAAGCTGTTATAATTCAAATTGAAAGCAAACGAATACTAAATTTTTTTCATATCATTTTTAATTTTACGAATATTTAGTCTTTTTATAGATTGTTGTTTAAATTGGGTACGAGTAAAATAATATTACTAACTCGGTCAGTTATAAGGAATATTCCAAAGTGAGCACAATATTAAAATTATTAAAATTAATAATAATAATAAATATTAATAATAATAATAAATTACCGCAACCAGTGCTTGATGTTGCAACTCGTTGGAATTCAACATATCATATGTTGAACACACTCCAAAAGTTCGAGGATTTTTGTGAAAGGCACCTTAAAAATTCTATGAAAGTGAGTTTTCTTTTGAGCGAAAAAAATTAAAATTTTTGAGTTGTATTTTTTTTTTTTTTTGCTCAAAAATAATGATTATGGCTGATTTTTATTAATATTACTCAAAAATAATCATTACCATTGAAGAAGATCCGTAAAACTCATAATATAATCATTATTGTGTAATTTTTATTATAAAACTCATAATGATTACGGTCCCTGGAGAAATTTCAACTTAGGCTTCTATCTTCTTTCGAATTTCCCTATTGACTTAAGACACAAGAACACTCATATTCATTTATTATACATTTATAAACAAGCGCCATATTGTTTTTGCAACAAACATTTTGTGTGGGATATATTGAAGGGAAAAACTCACATCAAAATGCATTTCTAGGTGTTTATTACAAAAATAAAAAAAAAAAATTGTGTTTTAAATATTTAAAGTTTATGACCTCGAGCCAAACAAAAACCATCACATAATTCAAAATAACTTTATAACATAAATGTTACCAAAATGCAGTAGTTTTCGTAAGTTTTAAAAAAAACAACTGTCAAAAACATTGAAAATTTCCTGAGTAAAACAACTGTAGTTAAAATAACTACAGCCGCATTACTGCGCAAATAACTGCCATGTAGTAACTGCGGAACTTCGATTAAAGACAAAAGAAATTGTAACAACCATCTCTTTGATATAAAAAACGTTGTAAAAGTTATAAACTCATCAAGTGATGTAGATTTGTATTACTTTGTATATAAAAAGTAAAAAATTAAAAAAAATTAATGTAAGTAAATTATAGATTTTATAATTGTAAAGTAAGCACACGTATGACAAAATCTACATACTGGTATTTAAAATTTAAGATTTATTAGCTATAAGCAATTTCTCTTTTAATCTATAGGTAATTATTAGGATGGCCCTAAAAACCCATTTTTGTCGAGTTTCATTAGATTAGACTAGAGTGGCACTATGCACCGAGACCAGAAGTTGGTATTTTGTGCTGTCAGCGAATACACCCTATAGGTTCAGGCTCCCTACGAAGCCAACTATCCTACCAGGTAAACAGTTCCAAACGATCCTCGGACATTTTCAGAAAACATGCTCTGAGGTCTCGGGTTCCAATTCACAAAATCTACACGTATCCGTAGAGGATCGTCCCATCTTGTACAATTGATACCTAAGGCCACAGTGTCCCGTGAGGTAACCCGTCACAGTCCTTATTTCGCCCCTTGTCATAGACAAGAGTTTCCACGACCTCTCCACAGAGGGAGTTATAAACAGCCTCGCCTGTCGCTGCCCAGGCGATCTGGCCCAATAGGCCCCAAGTTTCATTACACCCCCAGCTTTATTCAAAATGATTTCGAATCGCGGCCGAAAATAGATATTTTTAAATAAAGTTTATTTTTAATAAAAATTCAAAACCTTTAAAATTTTTAAAAGAGTAATTATTTACATCGAGTTACCACCCTGAAAATTTGCACAAATGTAGAGACGGTTTCAATGACACTGTATAACAAAGTTTGTGTTATCGCCGTCAGCGTCAATGGTTACAATTCGAAATTCAAGTTGACTATTGGATAAAACAAACCGCCAAACAGTGGCGTACCCAGCTGCCCGGCATATTAGCAGATTTTTTTTTTGTTAATTATTAATAAGATAAAAACAGCAAAAATAAAACAGTTAAATATGCAAAATTTTAATTATATCGGAAATTTTAGTTAATTGAAAATAGCAATTTATTCTGCTAAAATTAGAAAAAGCTTTGGATAAATATTTGCAGGCAAGAACCAGCTAACAAAAACCGTAATATAAAAAAATGTTTCAGTATTTACCTTAAATTTTGTTGAATAAAAATAACAGTATATTTTACTAAAATCAACAGAAATATTTTCGAAAAAAATTGTAAATCAGAAGGATTGATTTTTATTCGCATATGAAAATTTAATTTTTTTTGTAATTTTTTTTTTGTCTACTAATTACTTTAAGTTAACTAAAATTTAGATCAAATATAGCAAAATTTTTGCAGATATGACAGATATTTTTTTTTTTTGTACTTTACTTTACTTTAGCAAAAAAAGCTACAAATTTTAACAATTTTTCCTGAAACGTAGTTTAGAACTAATTTTTAGTAGCTTTACAAAAATGTTTACTAATTTTATTTTATTCTATTCTTTTTATCTTTTGAAACTTTAATTAATTAATTCATTAATTTGCAACTTTCATTTAACTAAAATTTAGCTCAGATAAAACTAAAGTTTTGTAGATTGAACATATTTATTTGCGGTAACCTTATCTTAGTAATATTTAGCAAATATTTAGCATATTGAACTAATTTTTAGTAGTTCTAGCTTTTTACTGTTAGTTCAAGTACTAAAAAAATTGGAAAATTTAATAAAAATTTAATTTATTTAAGTTGCAGAATAAAAAAAAAACAAACTCAAATTAAAAAAAAAAAAAAATTAAAGAAGTGAAATAATTATTATTATTATTAATTAATAATCATATAATTACAAATTATATGCTATTACCCTAACCGAGCACTAGCTACTATGGTCTTCGGCGCGTTGTAGCGAAAACAGACCAGTGCCTCTGGTGGGAATCGAACCCACGACCCCCGCACTGATAAGCCAGCACGCTACCAACTAGCCTACCGTGGCGCACAGAAGTGAAATAAAAAAATTGAAAAAGTTCAAAAAGCACGGTTGTTTACAAGACGAGTTTGTTGCAAGAAATTTATTTCTGTGAAATAATATTAATTTATGTGCCAAAAACGAATTTAGAAAACCGGTTTTCGATTTGTTTTAGAAAATCTGATTTTTAAAAAACCGCTTTCGGGTTTTTAATTTGAAATTGGCTGCTTTAATTGCGTCTAGCAATGAATCAATCTCCTTAATAACTCGGTGGCTCTTGGGTCGCACTACCATAATAAAACTCACTGGAAATATCCTTTTTGACTCAAAGGCAATTTAAATGACAATGTAATTATCACACAATCAGAAATTAATTCAAGGAAAATCAATTTTTTTGTAAAGTTTGTGTAAAAACAAAGTCGAATAGTGTAAATCAAAGGTAAATCGTAATAGTATTTTAAATATGTTTTTGAAAAAAAGACCTTGTAAAAATAGATTTTTAATATTTTTTGTTAATCTAGCGAAAAAAATCGATAAACTTTTCCACTGTTTTTATATGTAGTGTTTTTTTCATTAAATTTTGGATTTTATTCGACCGTTTTCTTAAAATGTTGGTTTTCCAAATAATCAAGCTCGAGGTTTAATTGTTATTAAATATTTTATTTATATAAAAATTCCTTAATTAAGCTAATATTTCGAATAGCTTCGCTATTCATCTTCTGGGTGGATATTGAATGTTTACACACAAAATACTAAAATAAACTTAAGCTATGCTTGTTTATTCCTCGTCTGTATTAAAAGCACTGACCAACATTGTAGTGTTTTTTCAGCGTCTTTTGGGTCTAATATAGTAATGTTTGTTTAAAAATAGTTGATATCAGTATAAATCAACACTGGCAACATTCAAACCTTTACCCTACTTAAAATAGTAAAAACTTTTAAAACTAAAAAATTTCGAGCAACTTTGAAGCAAATGTTACGTTTCGATTTTTTAAACTATCTGCAATCGTTTAAACAAAATATATGTTGGGCCCACCACATAGATTACATATAGATATCAAACTCTTTGACATTAGCTGTCAGTGCACGTAACTCATGAGAATGTGTTGTGTATACAAAAAGCATTTGAATGTGTATGTAAAAATGCATTTGTTGATAACACCAAAACAACCAAAGGGGTTTGCAAAATTCGTTCGAATATAATTTTTGTGGCATCTTGAAGTTGAGGTATTTTTGACCGTTTTTTTCCAATATGAGCGAATATCAAAATAAAATAAAAATATATTTATTGGAATGTAATTATGTGTAAAATTTTATTTTTCCATATATTTCAACGAATTGTTTAAGAATTATGGGCAATTGAACTCAAGACCCCTAAAAATTAACTTTGACCCTTCCATGAAAAATCAATATTCATATAATTTAAAAGAGTTCATATTTAACTAAAAAATAAAGCCAACGTGCTTCACTATCTTGTTGATGATAGTTCAAAAGTTATAGTATTTTTTGTAATAATATTTCGGAATCAGTAAAGGTTCCGTACTTTACAATATATGCTTCTTACGAGTCTTTGTAGAGTACGAGAGGCAGCTATGGTGAATTTTTTTGAAATCGTAGATGGTCAATTCAAATTGTGATTGAGTTGACATTTTTTCACTTAATAGGATTAAAAGGAAGCATTTTAATTGAAATATAAATTATTCATGTATTAGTTAATTCTGACTGTAATTACTAAAGCTTCAATCAGCCACTCTCATAGCTCTACCGACAGTGTTGTATCTCACTAAGAGGTGATGCTACTAGTCATAGCCTATGGGTAACCAGTTAGATTCCCTGTCACGGCATACGTTTTTTAGGAAAAACTTTTTCATATAGAGAAATCTTAATAATTTAAAATACTTTGATACATTGACACATAAACTAACTACCCAGTGTAGAAACAGTAACTGCATGTCATTACTTTTCGCACTACCAGTAGTGACATCTTACTCTCTGTATTACTATAAAACAACTAATAACAACTTTTTTTTTTTTTTTGTTTTTTTATAGAGAGGCAACACTCAGGAAATACTTCCTATATTTAGTGCGCTGCTTTCTTTGGTTCTTTGGAAAGGTATAGTATAGAGATGAAAGGTGGGGAAAGATGAAGGGCTTCAGACATGGCAACACTGTAATTGCGCGAGATGATAAGTCTTAGAACAGTTGTTGCTCGCCACCTGATGGAGAGTTGGCGAACTAATTGAAGCTTTTTGGTTCATATCCCTGATTCGTTATTTTACTTCGGTGGGGTTAATTGCTATGGGAACACCGAAGGTGGACATTGCGATACGTATGAGGGATAGAAAAAACTCATACATATTATTTTGATGTTGCCGGCACCGGGGATCGAACCCGGGGCCTTCTGTGTAAAAGTCCAACGCGCTAACCATTACACCACAACGCCCACTAGTTAATTTTAACATAATTTCAATACAAAAAATAGTGCTTGACCCATAAGTACTTATTTTTATCATTATTTTAAATAAGTAAAGTAATGATGATGTGAGCAAGATTGTTCAAGTTTAAACTTTTGGTTTTAATTTTTTTTAAATTTAAAAGTAAAACATTTATAAAGTAATGATCTAAAAAGTGTTTGAAAATCTATTTTTAGACTCATTATTTTTTCACTTCTAGTAAGTACATATGTAACTACTTATTTTTGATTTTTTATAAGCTGGAAAGTAATGACATTTTGTGCAATCAAGTCATTTATGTTTTTGCCCAGTAAAAATTTTGCGTGTTTTTAGAAGCAGGGTAAAACAAATGCGCTGATGTAAGTGCTTACTATTACATAATATTGAGAAGCAGCAAAAGAAACAAATAATTTTCTTATAAAAATAAACGAACAAAAATTTTGAGCTTACTGTTTTCCCTAACAAGAATGCAGGTTGTAAGCAGCTTACCCTAATCCCTTATAAGGATGTACGTTGTAATGCAGAATGTTTCATATAATGGATTATTAACGATCTGGAAAAATTTTAACGAGTGATTTCAATTGTGTTTGGTAATTTCGAGTATGAAATAAAAAATTATTAGTCATTTAACTGTTTCTGAAGAGCTAGCACGTGGAGCGGTAAGAAAAATAAAAAATATCAAAAATTTTAACAACAAAAAACTAATATCTGTAGAATTTTATGTAGAATAAATTATATAATATTCATATTATTACTTTTAATCGTAATAATGTTGACATTAAATGTGATTTTACTGAAACCCATGAAATCAGTGCTTTTTTATAAGCGCTAAAATCCGAGATTATTTTGTGAAGTGGGAATTCGTCATATAAAAATCATGGCACATGTAAGCAGTTTTGTAAGGGATTCTTTTCGGCTTACTCCCTTACAAACCTGCTTGCATGTAAGCAGCGCATTTTACAGGCCCAGTAAAAAACGCTGCTTACGTGCAAGCAGGTTTGTAAGGGAGTAAGCCAAAAAGAATCCCTTACAAACCGGCTTACATATGTCATGATTTTTATATGGCAAATTCCCACTTGGAAGCATTACTTTTTGGCAAAATAAGCGCGGGTTTTAGCGCTTACAAAGGGCTGTGATTTCATGGCTTTCAGTAAAATCATATTTCATGTCTACATTATTACGATTAAAAGTAATAATATGAATAATGTCTAAAATTATTTTACATAAAATTCTACAGACATTAATTTTAGACATAATATAATAATTTTATTTTTTTTACCGCACCACGTGGTAGCTCTTCAAGAACAGTGAAATGACTAATTATTTTTTTTTAACATACTCGAAAACACCAAACACAATCTCAAATCACTCGGGAAAACTGGTTCCGATCATTTATAATCTACGACATGAAACTTTCTGCATTACAATCTACATCCTAGTAAGGGATTAACGCAAGCTGCTTACAACCTGCATCATTGTAAGGGAAAACAGTAAGCTCAACAAAATTATTTGTTTATTTTTATACGAACAACATAATAGTAAGCACGTACTTCAGCGCATTTGTTTTATCCTGCTTCTAAAAACACGAAATTTTTTTACTGGGGGGTATCTATCAAGTATAACATGGCAAGATAGCTCAGATGTTAGAGCGGTTGACTGACAACCTGGATGACCGGGTTCGAATTTGACATCCCCATATAAAAGTAATGAGATTTGTAATGATAATTGTAAGTACTTGCCATTACCAAATATGTACTTATATAAGCACTTATATGGTAATGATTTTCTACACTGGGCACTGGCGAGTAGTAAATGTAAAATTAAAAGTATAAAGAAACACTTTTTAGAAAATTCTTTAGTAATTAATTCGAATATTAATTACGCTTGTTGACGGTTAAGCTGCATTTAAATTACTCTCGAAATCCAGTTTTTTTCAAGATTTTTATGGTTTAAGCAAATTGTATCACTAAACTAGCAATTGACATTAACAAATCGTCATGCAGTAGAAAGAGACTTTTAAGAAGACGTGTTTCTGCAAGAAAAAATTATTTTAATATGGTGCCTCATATACAAAACTCGCAATTTGTAAAAAATGTAATATGGCAACATAGCTTTCCAAGATGAACCCAGAGTCAAATCATACTTTGAAATGTATTTACATATCATACTAAAAGCTGGATCTTGCGGTCATTCTAAAAAGCTATGGTGCCATGTAAAATTTTTGATAAATCGCGAATTTTACTTAGAAAACGCATTGACCAAAAAGCTTTTTCTTACTAATAAATGGTGGTTAAATTGTAAGGGCCGATGTTGAATGTGAACCACACCTAAACGTCAAGTTTTTATTCTGCATTTAATTTTACATTTCTCAATTTCAGACTAACTCAATTTGAACCATGGAAAGATACACAATCGAGCAACGCGTTAAAGTTATTCAGGCCTATTATGAAAATGGGCGTTCAAATCAAAATGCATATCGTGCACTTCGTGATTTTGATGAGGCACATTTTTACATCAGTGGATTCGTCAATAAGCAGAATTGCCGCATTTGGGCGAATGATAATCCAAGAGTGATTGTCGAAAAAACAATGCACCCACAAAGAGTGACTGTTTGGTGCGGTTTATGGGCAGGCGGCATCATCGGGCCGTATTTTTCCTAAAATGAGGCCGGTCAGGCAGTTACTGTGAATGGTGTTCGCTATCGTGAGATGATAACGAACTTTTTATTTTTATGGATGTGGCAGATATGTAGTTTCAACAGGACGGTGCCACTTGCCACACAGCTAAAGAAGCAATAGCTCTTTGGCGTGACAAATTCAATGGCCATGTTATCTCACGTGGTGGCGATGTCAATTGGCCGCCAAGATCATGTGATTTGACACCGTTGGACTTCTTTCTTTGGGGTTATTTGAAAGAAAAGGTGTACGTCGATAAGCCAGCATCAATTCAAGAGCTAAAGGATGAGATAATTCGGCACATTAACGGCATAGAACCTCAATTATGCCTCAGCGTCATCGGAAATTTGGACCATTGGATGGAGGTGTGCCGCCGAGGTCGCGGCTGCCATTTGGCCGATATTTTGTTCCATACATAATTGAACCATACCAATATTATCATAATAAAAAGAAATGACAATAATTTCCTAAATAGTTTGTGTTTTATTCAAAATCAACGGCCCTTAAAATTTAACCACCCTTTATAACTCTTCTTAAATGGCTATTTTCACTGCGTGAACATTTGATTAGCACAATTAATTATTTAGCGATAAAATTCGCGAAAACCAAAAAAAAAATAGAAAAACCCCTAAACGACGGGTTCAATTTAAGATTTGGGAATTAAATATGTACCATAAATATTAATACTGGGGGAAAGAAATAAGATTTTTTTCATATGCAATTTTTTTGCAAAAAAAAAAAATGGAATGTAGTTGAGTCAAACTTTGAAATCATTTTGCAAAAAAACTGTACCATAGATCGAAAAATAAAGTACGCCATTGAAATCAGCATGCTCAATATATATTGAATTGATGGTCAGAACCTTATTAATTTTTTGATGTCAAGCCGTGCAATAAATAAAAAAAAAAATCTGATGTGAGTAAATTATAGACTTTGTAGTTGAAAACCAAGTACTTGCATGTTAAAATCTACATACTGGTATTTAAGATTTATTACCTACAGGTAATTTTTCTTTGAATCTGTAGGTAAACATATATTAAGTGCACGTCATTTAACAAAATTTTCAAAAAACTTAACATGCAGTGAAAATAAAAAAGACATTGAAACAAAATAAAACTTAACACTTGGCAAAATATTAACTGCAATGCAGTAAACTTAGCCTTCAAAAAATATGACAATGAAATTATCCTAAAAAAAAGTTAATTACGTTCGAAACAATTAGTCAGAAAATAAAATCTGTTAGACTAATGTTAACCCTATTTACATGGCTTTTATAATCTACATGATTATGGTTATACACTGATAGAAATTTCCTTCATAGTATTAATGAATCGATTTTATTAAAATGGATTCATTCCTTTAATGAATAATTTCATTAACTGAATGAAAATCCAATAATATTGTTAATTTGTTCATTGAGATTTTTTATGAGTTGTTCATAATTTCAAAAAAAAAATTAATTAAATCAATGAACATTTGTCGAATTTTTTCCAATAAAAACATTAACTTGTAATATGCACAACAAAAATTAGTTTAGTTCAACTTTTTGATTTTTGTCCTATATACACTGCGTTACATAACTATAATTACAAATTATTTTTTGCTATTTTCTCTAATATTACAAAAACTTTTTTAAAACTTATAACCGTTTTTAAGAGTGTGATAAGTGATCTCTTATTATGAAAAATTTAAGAGATTACTTAATTGATTTTAGAGAAAAATTGTTTAATAGTATTTTGTTAGTGTTTCACAACTATAATAGAAAAAGACAACCGGACCACCGCTGGCAAGGCACTTTATCAGGTGATACAAGTGCTGGCAACAAGTGCTTTCCCAACCCCAATATGATAACATTGTTAGACAATAGGTCCGTCTGTTCAAAAAGTGACGGGCAAACACTGTGAAACAAAACGTACAACGTTGGCCAAATGTTGGTGAAACCATGAAATTGATGGTCTTAAAATAGTTTTTTCAAAATAAAAATAAAAAAGTTTATTTATTATTTATTGGTTCCACCGGGATTCGAACCATGTCCGCAATATTGGCCTCCGAAAATTATATCCACTGAGCTAACTCTATCTACTGACCTCATGAGACTTGATAGCTTAAAACGTAACGCGGGCTAGAATAATGTTTGATACATTAATCTGCTAGAGAATCTTCCAAAGAAGAGATTGATACCATAATCTTGGATAAGCTCCTCCTACTTCCTGAGATATGGCCATCCCGAGGTGGGTTAATTTTACAAAAAACGGATAAAAAGGAATATTTTCTAATTAAAAACTAACCCCTTAAACGCGGGCTAGAACAGTGTTTGATATGTTAATCTGCTAGAGAATCTTCCAAAGAAGAGATTGATACCAAAATCTTGGATAAGCTCCTCCTACTTCCTGAGATATTACCATCCCGAGCTGGGTTAATTTTACAAAAAACGGCTAAAAAGGCCTAATTTCTAATTAAAAATTAACCCCTTAAACGTTAATTTTTAATTAGAAATCTGCTAGAAAATCTTCCAAAGAAAAGATTGATACCATAATCTTGGATAAGGCCCTCCTATTTCCTGAGATGTGGCCATCCCGATGTTTGTTAATTTTACGAAAAACGGCCTCTGGGTAACAGTTGTGAGCTCAAATATGTCAGCATTCGCATAATGTTTTTTGGATTCAACTTGCCAATGTTGGCGATCTCGCACAATTTAGCGTATAAATATGTGAATTGACTACAAAATTGTTAAAAAAATTCACAATTAATGAAAATATTTCATATAAAGTATGAATTTTATTCATTAAACATATGAAACTTTCATAACTGGAACTAATGAAACAAATTGCATATAAATATTTTATGAAATTTTCATTGGGTCAATGAAACCATTCATTAAAATAGATTTAATGAAACATGATTCAATGAAACTTTTCTTTGGGGACATTTTTATGAAAAAAATCATTGTATTAATGATGTTATTCATTAATATTATTAACAAATTTCTATCAGTGTAGTGTTTTTGTTTTGTAATCTTGATTTTTTGCACTAGCATTTAGGAAGATTATAAATGTTTGGGAAAATATATAATGTTTGACCATTAAAGAGCTTATTGTAAAAACTTGATAAGCCAAACATATTCACCCCTATCGTGAATATTTTTTCCCTTTTCACTCAATTCCAATCGTGAATAAAAATTCCCTCGAAAGTTGTTTCCTTTGTCTAATCATTCACTCGTCAATAGCATAATACAATTTCAGGGGAAATTCACGATACCAATTTTCACTTGAGGGCGAATGAAAATTACATGGGAAGGAACATTTCCCTTTTTATTCACGATAGGGGTGATTGTTTTTTTTTTTTTTTTGGTTTTCGCTGTTTTCTAGACATTCCTGGATTATTATTTGATTGACATCTTGCTTAAACACTTATTGCAAGTACCCTCGATTATAAACGTCCAGCAAAAGTCATATTTTTTTTGCATTTTTAAACTTTAAAAGGCAAAAACAAACAAAAAATAAAATTTGTTTATCAAGTTTTTACACCAAGTCCTTTAATTATAAAACAGAAACTTTACAGTTTACTTTTTAAGAAAACTTTAATCGACAACTGAAAAAAGTTGTATTCTAATATAAAAATGCTGTCTATGGGTGCACGAACTAGACATCGAAATCTGTTTTAAACTAGATTTCAAGCGTAATGTAAACGCAATATTTTATAATCATAGAATTTTTAATATACAAAATTTTTAAAAAATCATTTTTTCAACAACTTCCCGAAAATAAAAACACCTATTTGTAGTACTTAATCATAATTGTTAATAAACTTTCTAAAACAAAAATCAAACATCACTCTGTACGTAATTAAAATTTATAAGTATTTCTCAAAATTATGGAAATAATTTACCGGAATTAATATTAAAATTTTACACACAATGCAAGTCACCGATAAAATGTATTAATATTTTTTTAACCCATTTATTACCAAACATAGAAGCCGTAGTTCGGTTTAGTTGAAATTTGAAATATCCCAGGTAGAAATTTGGGATGGTACAAAAAACGAAGAGTTTTCAAAACGTTTGTTTTTGATGGTACTAAAATAAAAGCGTTTCCAAAGCGATAATTGCAAATAATACGAAAAAAAAAGCATTTAAAAAACATTATTTTGGATTGCTATTCGAACGTTCGGACAAAGTATTTTAGGAATACTTTTTATACAAAACTTACTAATATTTGTGAAATAAAAACACTGTAAAAACATTGGTTCAAAGCGTTTTTCCAACGTTTGTAAAAAGTACTTTAGAAGTTCTTATCGTACAAAATTTACAACGGTTTATAAAATAAAACCAATGTAAAACCATTGCGTTAAAGCGTTTTTCTAACATTTGCCAATAGTACTTTAGTCCTTGTATATCTTTTATAAAGCACTATATTTTGAGGACAGATAAAGCAATATTTTAGAGGACTTTTTCAAAACTTAATAAAACGCTAGTTAAACTATTTAAAATTACAAATACTTTATTTATATTATTTTAATCATATTTTACATGTTTCATTATTATTTATGTAATAGCGTTATAGCAATTGTTTCATTGTAGAACTTTGTAAGTATACACTTCACTTCTACTAAATGCATACTAACTTCAGTATAATTTTCATTTAAATTTTTAACATTATACAAACCTATTTCTTTTGATGAGAGTGGATACTGATATACATCATTTATTTCATTATAAGTTTTGCCTTTTAAAAATATATCATCATATTTGTGTTTTTCATTATTGTTAATGCTAAAAATTTCATTAATTACTAGAATATTTCCATTACTAAGTAAGCATACATTATCAGGGTGAGATGTAGTGAATTTAAAACCTTCAATATTTACAAAGGAAAACAATACTTTTGATTTTGAGGATTCTAAAATGGTTCCAACAGCATATTTTGTGTTTAAAAATTGGCTAAACCAACGGGATATTGTTTTGTACGTTTTTGTTGTGAAAAATGTGCAATTTTCTTTGAATTTGTGCAATAGGATTTTTCGGTGATTTTACAATTGATTTTATAAAGCCTAAACTGTTTTCAAAATCGAAAGCCGAAAAGTGAGATATTGGAGCCCCAATATTAGCTACGTCATCCGTAATATGAATAAGATTATGGATGTTCATTGTTTGCGAATTTGGTCCATTAAAATGTGGCATAAGTTCAACAAATTTCCTTAAAATACGTTTTACATAATCAGTTTTTAACGTCGCTAATGTGGTAGACGACAAAATTCTGCAAGATGTATATAAAAGTAAGAAATGTCTGTACTGATCAGAACTTAAAACATTTTTTAAAACAAGAGCTCCACCATATAATAAAAAAAATATGAATTGGGTAGCTTTCCAATTTCTTATATTTATTATATCAAATGTTTTCCTTTGGAACTCTGATGTTACGTCATTAGAAATGTTCAAAAAATTTTGATGTAAAACCGCAACACTTTCTTGAGAAACAAATGAATGTGATTTTTTGCAAATTAAATTTTGTAGCAAATATTTGCTAACGCCAATATACGGAAAGCCAAATAAGGGTGTAGGCAAAGAAAATTTCAGTTCAACCCAAGTATATGAAGAATTAATGGGTAATAAGTACATAACTTGTGAAAAAAGAATTTTTTTTACAACATTTATTTTCTACAGATTTTTTATTACATCAGTTTGAAACAGAAACACCATCCAAATTTTTGACACAGACAAGCCGCTGGTTGGCGACTGCTAAGTACAGAAACTGCTCAAAACAATCTACGTAAATATTTAGTATTATTATTTTAGTAAAATCACTAACTGTTAAGTTCTTTATCTTTTATATTTTTATTTTATAAATATCCCACCATTCACTATTGTAATTGGAAAGAAATCAAAATTTAAAATGTAAAATCGCTATTTTAATTTACATTATTCCATTTAACAAATCACAATTTAATTGAAAACGTTTTTAAATGAAATATATCTATTTTCCAATAGAGGGCTTTTTATTTTCATATTTGAATATTCGATTTTTAATTTCATTGATTTTATTGATATGTTTTTATATATCAAATTTAAATCTATTTTTTCTTTTGTGATTGTCACAATACCGTTTCGTCAAAATTATGTTTTATGTTTATAATTTTTATACTAAATCACATTTCCCTTAATTTAAAACCCTGAAGTAATACTTTTATGTTTCAAGCTTATTAATTTATATTTTGTTACTTTAAAATATATTTTAATTAAATTCAATAAAAATATTATTTTTCAAAATGTAAATATATAAAATTGTTTAAAATTATTATTCTGATATTTGTGTTGAAAACAATGACAAAGTACTTTAATTGTAGCTTTTTTAACGCTTAGAGAACGTTAAAACTGTAAATTGGTATTTATGAACAATTCATAAAGATCTTTAAAATTTGTCTTTCGAGCGTTTTGACAATGTTCAAAATTACAACCCTCAAAGCGGTTATCATTTGGGTCGTTTTCATAACGCTTAATAACTGTAAGCCAAAATGTTCTGCAAATACTTATTTAACGATTGAAAAAGCATTTCAAAAATTTTGTTTTGCAATGTTTTGAGAACGTTATAAAATACCATCCTCAGACCGTAAATTTGGGTTATCATTTTGCACATTCTCAAAACGCTTTAAATTTGTAATTTGGTATGTTCTGAAAACGCTTGTACCATCATGAAAAATGCTTTTAAAACGTTTTAAAGATTGTATTTTTCTACCTGGGATGTGCTATTTACACTGCCAATATTAACCCTTTGTGACGCTATGTTGTAATTCTGCAACATACCATTCAAGAAGATATAAAAATGTAGCAAATGCTGATAGAACGATTTTGCACGATGTTGTACATTGGCAACAAAGCTTTCTAACGGTTTATTAACAAATTAGCTTACTAGCTGGCAACACTTCAATTAATATTTCTTTCAAGTGACGCACGTGTGTAAAGCTGTACTGCATTTTTTTTTTTATTCGTTTACAAAACAATTTCTAGTGATAAAATACTTTCATTTCGTTGGTGAAATTTTGGTGTTTACGTAGGTAATAATATATATTTCAATATTCAGTAATAGTTTTATTGCAAAATCAGTTCGGTCTGATATTGGTTTGTTGCATTTATGCAACACTGCGTTATACGATACGTTTTTTACCGTTTTCTTTTAACTGAAGTGTTTATATTTTTAGATCAATATGAGTCGTAAATTGCACAAACTGACTATTTAAGACCTGGAAAATGTATTAGCGGAATGGGAAGATAGTGAAAATGGCATGGATTTTTCTGACGACGACGATGTCATCGATCCGACGTATAAATTCGAAGCGAACGATCATGAAAGTTCTGATGAAGAATTAGAGGAAGCACCTGAGATGAAAAATGAATTTCAGTCAACCAGCACTGTAGCAACTACATGCACCGATGCTCTGCTCATCAGTTCTATAAGGGATCCAGGTCTGACCTCCAATTTTCCTAGTACTAGCGCTGCAGCAGCTTTAAAGAAAACTAATCGTGTGTCTAAGACAAATTTAATATGGAAAATAAAAAACCTAAACTTAAATGATGAACAACTACGTTTTCATGGGTCTGAAAAGCTTAGTTAGTTTAGATACTCCATTTAAGATATTTTCATATCTATTTACTGAGGACATCATCAGCCTTATGTTAGGTTAGGTTAGGTCGAAAAGAGGATTCGGAGAAGGAAAATACTTTCCTAAACCGACTCAAGTCCCTGAGGACTTACACTTAAGCCAGAATGTCGGCTTGTTGTGCGCTCTAAACAATCAGTTCTAAGTCCTATGTCACCTTACTATCCCAGGAACTCCGTCGCACTGACGAAACTTCTCAACTTCTTCCATCCTATGCCCCTAAGATCCCCCAATGGGGATATTGGGTCTCTGGATAGTATTTCGACCCGGATCCCGGCAAATGCCGGGCATTCACACAGATAGTGTTCCAAGGTCTCCTCGTCTTCCCCACAGGCCTTGCACACTTCCGAGTCCGCCCTACCAATACGGTGGAGATGGGCCCTAAGTGTCGAGTGTCCCGAGAGGATTTCCATCAAAAGACTCAGTTCCTTCCTACTGAGATTCAGAATTTCCTTTGTCTTCATCAGCCTTATAACAGATCAGACTAATTTATATTCTGTTCAGAAAGATACTAATAAACCTATAGATGTATCGAGTCAAGAAATACGTCAATTTATTGGTATAGTATATTATATGTTAATAGTTCAATAGTTCATGCCAAAAGTAAAAATGTATTGGTCAGAAAACGTTAGCTTCGAGCCGATACGAAGACCAATTCCGTCAAAACGATTTGAATTAATTAGACAGTTATTATATTTTAACGACAATAGTAAAATGCTACGATATGATCATGTTGATTCTGATCGGTTATATAAAATCCGTCCATTTATAGAAGTACTCAACCATAACTTCAAAAAAGTTCCATTTGTAGCGCATTTATCTGTTGATGAACAAATGTGTTCAACGAAAGCTCGAAGCATGCTTTAACAGTATTTGCCAGATAAACCTCATAAATGGGGTTTTAAACTATTCGTTATATGTGGTGTATCTGGGTATGGGTATAAATTTGAAGTTTATAGTGGGCAAGAAAATCGATGCGCACCAAATGAGCCTGACTTAGGGGCATCATCTAATGCTGTAGTCCGCCTTGCGCTTGAAGTGCCTACCAATCAGAACCACCGCCTGTTTTTTGACAATAATTACACCTCGATCTCGCTAATTGAATATCTCAAAAATAATTGAATGTCTCAATAAAAAAAATATCTGGTTTAAATAACTTAAAAAATAGATTTTGACAAATAATTTGGTGCAAAATTAATTAATTATGCCGAATTAAGCAATACAAAATATTGAACAAGAAAATTGGGGAAAGTTGCAAAAAAAAATTATTAAAATTATTTGGTGCGAATTCGTATAGCTTTAACCCGTGGCACCCCGCTTCAAAAGATTTCGATATTTGTCTTGTAACACATTATTTCTTCTTAATTTTGACATGCTGAACGAGAATATTTTGAAAATGGCGTATTTTTTGTATATTCCAGAAACTTTTTTTAAGTTATAATAATTTTTTTGTTTTGCACTCAAATACTACAAACAACATGCTTTCATTTAATCATAACTATGTCTGAAATTAGAGATAATGTATCTCAAAATATTTACTTTTTTAATAATTTTAAATCACCAAGGGTTAAGTAATCCGACTTTCCTTAAATTTTGCACCACAAACAAGTGGACCTAGTAGCACAACAATCAAAACATTGATAATTGAAAATCGAAAGTGAAAGCTTATCATGTGTATCAGTGGTGGTTCCAGCTTTCAACTTTGTGGCAAATTTGACCTATGCTTTAATTTAAAATTATCCGCTAATTTTACTGCCTAACGTCATAAATACCCAGGTAGAAAAATACAAACGGCCAAGCGTTGGCCGTGGTAGAAGCGTTGGCAGAACGATCGCTTTACAAAAGTAAAAGTGTTGGGCCAAACTTGAAATGATAACGTCAATCTTCGGTTGGCCGTTCGTTTTTTGAAACGTTGGAAAAACGTTGGCCACTTTAATGAAATAAGTGTTCTTCCAACCTTGATATTAATTTGTAATGGTAAATAATTTGGAAACGAAATTTTTTTTTTTTTATTTTATTAATTAATAATCATATAATTACAAATTATATACTATTACCCTAAAAGAGCACTAGCTACTATGGCCTTCGGCGTTTTCATTCGAAACACTCGCTTATCTAGCAGAGCTCATCCGTTTGTAGTCGATTGTCCAGTGAACCGCACAACGCATTACAGGGAAAATTCGTTCATCAGCCGTACTAGCCGTATGTGGAATAAACTCCCCGCGGAGGTCTTCCCTGTCACTTACAATGTAGCGAAATTCAAATCAAATATTCACAAACACTACTCCCTCTTTCCTCCTCCCCATAACCTAATTTCCTGATATCAACACAATGTATTGCATTATAGGGGGCATCCCCTGAGTGTTGGTCTAACGAAAGAAAAAAAAAAAAAAAAAAACAGCCAGCACGCTACCAACTAGCCTACCGGGGCGCACCCAGGAAACGAAATTAATCAAATTTGAAGATTTTAGTTTTGATATTTAAAAAATTTTGTTAAAATTTATAAATATGGAAGGTATTGAACAGTTTTATGCTAAATAAAGAAAAATTAAATGAAATTTGTAGTTTTTACTTTAAATTGAGAACTGTAAAGGATGTTTTTTTAAGCCCGATAGAAATCACGAAAGGGTTAGCTTACTTTTTGACATTTATGTCAAATAATCATGAATAGATTCACGCTTGAACAGCGCTACCAAATTATCCAAATTTACTTTTAAAAGCTGTTGGTTTTTAAGAAATTCCGAAACTTTGTTCACATGACACCACGGGTTAATGCTTTAAGATTTTTTTCAAATTCGCACCACCTAACTTTTAGACCTAGTTTTAAAATAATCGCAACAATAATTGATAAAAATCGAAAGTTAAAAAAACACATGTTCATAAAAATTTAGATTTTTTTTTTTTTAATTTTTGAAAAAGTGTTCAAAGAAGGTTTAAAAAATCTTTAAAAAAAATCAAATTTGTTTAATTTAAAAAATAATGTTAAATTTTCCGAATCAGTAAAATTTTTTATAGTAGGTTTCCATTTGGCTTTTTGGCAATACTTTAAAGTTAACGTGTCTTTAAAGACACATTGGTAGAAAATGGGTTAATTTACATGTTATGTGAAATATTAAAATCATATAATAAAAAAAATGTATATTCATTGAATACAAAAAAAAAAATCATCAACTAGTCAGGAACTGTCATCAGTTGTAGCACTTTTAAACCCTTAATTATCAACTAAATAAAATATATATATTATCAAGTTGAACAAAGAAATTTACAACAATAAAAAAAATAACAAACGGAAAATAAAACTTTCAACCAAATATGAATTTTTACTAAATAATTTATGTATAATAAAATATTAAAATTATACATACTTTAGTTTAAACTGTTACTAAACATTAGGATGCCATTTATTAGTTCAGTCCAAAAAAAAAACAAAATTTGAGAAAATTTAAACGATGATATTCATTGCAGCCTTTTTTCTCAATTCCCCTTCAAAGTTGATTATTCGCTTGTAGCAATTTTTGACTTTATTTGACGCTTAATCGGCGAATCGCAATAATTTATACAGTTTATTCGCAAACATTTAAAATATAATTTTTTTTTATTTTTTGAGTTTAACTTCTTTATATGTTTTTTATTTTTTTTTTTAAAGAATAAGAATTATTCAAAAAGAATCATGAAAATCGAAACCCGCGTATCTTTCGCTACCCGCTTGCTTTTTTACCCCGTTCTTCCACAAACAGGAATTGCATGCAATAAAATCCATGGATGGTAGCGATTCGATGCGGGTATTGGTAAGGGTAATGCTATTTTATTTTATTTTATTTCGATAACGGTATTTAAGGGGTAACGATATTTCAGTTATTTCGGTAGGGGTTTTAAGCGTTAACGGTATTTTAGTTATTTCGTTAACGGCATTTTAGCGTTAAACTTTTTTCAGTTATTTCGCTAAAGTTATTTTAGAGGTAATGGTTTTTTGATAATTTCAGTAACGCTCTTTATTTTAAGGGTAACGTTATTTAAGTTTTTCAGGTAATGTCATTGCACACCGATATTTTTTGTCCCATTACGCCTGAATTGAAACAACTGGATAGTTTATGATGAAACTTAGGTTAAACATATATTTATACACCGATTATTTTTTTTATCTTGTGAGATAATTTCACTCATAATAATCCATTCTGGAAATACGAAAAAAATGTCAGAACAACGAAATCTTTTGTAAAATTAACAAATTTTCGTTTATTTTACAACGTTTTTGGTGTTTTTGACATTTTTTTTTTGTATTTTTTCGTATTATCAGTGTTCGGTAACGGTATTTTAATGATAACGATATTTCAATTACATCAGTAATGGGTTTTTAGCGACAACGGTATTTAAGCTATTTTGGTAACTGTATTTTAATAGTATTGGAATTTTACATTGTTTTGGGTTGGAATACACTTTCTTTATTTTTAAAGTAAATGTCAGTCATTTGTAGAACAAATTAAATTTTTCACTAACCTTGTAGTTCATTTAAAAAAACAACCCACATCAAATGACTGTTTTATGAGTTTACATTCATTTTTTACAGTTGTTTTTTGTTATTTAAAAAAATAAAAAAATAAATGTTTGTTTATTTTTTACTAACATATGTGGTTCATTTTTTGAACATTAAAAAGTAAGTCGTCCTTTCGTTAAGTGAAATTTAAAGTGTTTTTAACGACATTTGCAGTGGTGTTTACCTACATAGTATTATATGTGTAGTTATATAGGTAACTTTATTTTACGTCAACGGTATTTCAGTTATTTCGTTAACAATATTTTAGGGATAACGATAGTAAGTTGAAATGGGTTTTTTTTTCGATAATGGTATTTTAGCCGTATTGCCTGCCATCCCTGAGAAAATCATATTATAAAGTCATCGTCTCAGTTGCCTCTTTGTTTGTTTATATTAAGTCTGTTCGATTACTTCCCAGTGAAAATTACTCAGTAACAAAATTACAGAGAGTAAGACCAATTTACAAAACGGTAAACGCACGAAAAGTTTGTAAGAATTGGAAAAATATATAAAACAGCTGATTTTTAATAAAAAATATTGAAAAAAAAATCAAATGGTCGTTATGGAAAAGATAAAAGTTGATTGAAATTGTAGACCAGAAACAATTTAGAATGTTTTTTTAACTCCTTCCATAGTTAATTCTTTAATATTTTTCACTTTAAATCCATAAAAAATTATAATTTAATTTAATATTTGTTTTTGTTTTCAAAAAATACAAGCATATTTTTTCAATCATATGTTTTTTTCTTCTTACAAATTCTTACTGGCAAAAATTTATCCAGTAAAAAATGGTAAGTTTTTTTACATCAACATGTCCCTTAACTCTCTCTTTTTACTTTTTTTTACTGAGTATTTGTGTAAACGAACACCTTCCAGAAAAAACTTTTACAAATTTGTAAACACTTTTGAGTAAGCTTTGGGCGTTGTGGTGTAATGGTTAGCGCGTTGGACTTTTACACAGAAGGTGCCGGGTTCGATCCCCGGTGCCGGCAACATCAAAATAATATGTATGAGTTTTTTCTATCCCTCATACGTATCGCAATGTCCACCTTCGGTGTTCCCATAGCAATTAACTCCACCGAAGTAAAATAATGAATCAGGGCTATGAACCAAAAAGCTTCAATAAGTTCGCCAGCTCTTCATCAGGTGGCGAGCAACAACTGTTCTAAGACTTATCATCTCGCGCAATTACAGTGTTGCCATGTCTGAAGCCCTTCATCTTTCCCCACCTTTCATCTCTATACTATCCCTTTCCAAAGAAAGCAACACACTAAATATAGGAAGTATTTCCTGAGTGTTGCCTCTCTTTAAAAAAAAAAAAAAAAAAAAAAAAAAAAAATAACAAACTTATTGTCAATCATCAAAAATTTAATTATTGATAAATAATTAGTTTTTTTGTTTAAACTTTAGATTTTGTTTGTAAACACGATTTCATTATTATTTTATTTGTTCATCTTCCTTTATCGACTCTTATTTATTGTTCAATTACGGCAGAATTATCTCATCTTCTTAAGGGAATTTTTTGATAGATATTACAGACTTGAAAAATCTTCGAATGAATACCCCCACTGGTAATGAATGGGGGCTCGACAGATCGTGTAAATATATGTTTGTTGTCGTTAGCTGGACGACAAAGTTAACCAAATATCTTTGCGAATCAACAAATTTGCAGCAAAATGTCGTCGATTTGTTAATAAAGGGTCCGCCAAATAACTTTTTTTTTTTGAAAATGCTATAAAAAAAACTACTGAATATTTTCTCAATTTGTTTTTTTTTTTATTTGAAAGTACAATCCTTTCGGCTAATAATGGAAAATAATTTCATTGAAATTGCTGCCTCGGCTGGCCATGCAGTAGCCTACACGATCGGTGCAATTTTTAAGCACATTATCGATTGTGTGCAGCTGTATTTCACCAATGGCTTCACGAATATTGTCCTTTAAAGCGTCAATTGTCTGTGGCTTGTTGGCGTAACACTTATCTTTGACGCAACACTTATCGATGAGGATGCCAGTTTCTTTCACATTTTTTCACAAGATAACGAACATACGAGCGTTGTTCAAGCGTATGTTCAAGCGCTATTCAAGCGTATACACAACCATATTCGTTCAGCGGAAGGATAAAACTAATTATCTGTCAAATCAGACATGAGCTAAGTGTTACCATTCACGAAATAAGCACTAGTTGAAAAAAAAAACGTTAGATGGCTGACCCTTTACATATTTTTGCATATTAAGCTATAAATGCATATTTTTACATATTTTGCTATAAATGCATACATATTTTGTAATTTTTTGCTACATATTTTGCTATAAATGCATACATTTGCATATTTTGCATTAAAATTAAATTATTTTTTATATTTTACTAAAATCAACTTTTTACAAAATTTATATCATTAATTCCAGGAAACAGCATTAAAAAATTGGTATTTTTTGACCTTATGCCATATGATCTTTTTTATATTGTGAACAGGATAACTTGCGATTTTATTCTCGTTTTTAATTTTTGAAAAACTTTTAAAAAAATGCTAAAAGTTGTGGACTCTAAAGAGCCATAGTTTGTTAAGTATATTGCCGGTTTCAAAAATTCAAAAAGTATCTGAAAGACGCAGTTGTCTACTTGCACGACCTGTAATCAAAAAATAAGCGCTTCTTAGCAGTAAAAATGCATTTTTACTGCTAATGCAATTGTTGAATGCATTTAGAACTTTTTTCCCCTACGATTATGAAAGCGTTTTTGGAAAATACATAATTTTTTATAAAAAAAATAAAACTTCGATTTTTTGGGACAAAGAATCTAACTATGATTTTTTACCAAAAGGCTTATTACATGTATCTTATATAAAAAAAACAACAACAATTTAAGTCTCTTTAGGATTTTAATTTTTTTTATACAAAATATGAAACAATTTAAGATAGTGTAGCTAAATTTCAGACAGTTTTTGACGCACTATAATTATTTAAAAAGCTTTAGAAAAGCGCTAAATGTACCCTAAAATTACTATTAAATAATTACATATTGATAATAATGCAAACGCATTTTTTTATTTGTTCCAACCCTTCGATTTGTAAGCTGTTTTTATCTTTGCAAAACATAGAATCTTTGATAAAAATTACGATATTAAGTCTTTTTGATGTTCGATACAGCGGGCACATGCGGGAACCCAATCTTACCAAAAAGTGTTTTTATTGTATAAAATTAGGCAAATGAGAGCGTTGATGAGAGTGTTATTGTGTTTCTCTTTTTACCAGAAGTTTTCCGTACTTTTTCTTCGGGTAAAATGGTAAAACTATCAAGTTATCAGCTGTTAAAAAAACACATGTTTTGAATTCGTGAAAATAAACCAAAAATTTCTGAAAATATTAATTGATTTATAAAATATCACTTGATTTTATTTAATTATAACTTATTTTTCTATATTTAATTCTTATAACTCATTTATACTACAACACAACCTAAAACTAGTACACTCACAAGAACTTTTAAATCAAAATTCAACAGTAATTTAAAAAGTAAATTGGTAAAGTTATTTCAATGGAATATACAGTTAAATTACCATGGAAATATATTTTTAACTTTCTGTCTGTTATTCAATAAACAAAATAAACAATAAAACGGACTTTCGGTAATAGTTAAAATATTCAGTTAAAATTTTCTATTTAAAACAAAAAGTTGTTATCTTATATTGAGTATTGAAGTAAACAAAACAATCTAGTCTAGTCTGATTTAAAAATTAATAGTATTTATAATTTTTAAATTAGATTTTCTAAATTAGATTTGTCAAATGTATGTTAATTAAAAATTAATTGAGACTGTCCATATGACGTTAAAATAGCATTGTACTAAAATACATCACAAAATTTGCCCTGTGGCGATGTCTTAACATAAACGCAAAGTTGTCTACACTGAACGTAACAACCATACGTCAATCGGGTAACGTTGTGAAATAGAGACGGTGGAGATTCGAAAAATAAACAAAACACAAATATTCTAAAAATAGAATATTTGTGTTTGTTAGTGTTGGTCACTTCTGAGTATAATATACAATAACAGAAAAAGCTAATAGGAAAGAAAACTGCAATTTAGCTGCATTAGATTCGAGGCCATACTTGGGTGTGATCGCTAAACGGTCATGACTTGGTATTGTTACGTTTGTAACGTAAGATGAGCGCAGGTTTGATTCTTACAGCCGCAGGTTGTTGAAAAAATTATCATATAGAGACAATCTGACAATTATAAGACACAAATAATAATACAATTTAAATGGAAAATCACTGATGAGCCTGTCCATAAAAAGGCAGAAACTAGTCTAGTCTGATTTAAAAATTAATAGTGTTTATAATTTTTAGAGCAAAACGTTTATTCTTCTTCTTAACCTCAACATTTCTAAATAACAATCTATTGTTTTTATGGATTTTGTAAATTAATTTTTCAACAGTTGAAAATAAACTAAAAAATACAATTGTTTTAAACGAAAAGTAAGTAGTAGTACTTTTTAACTGATTTTCAGTTAATTTAATGTGTATATTTAGTAGTCTTTAAGGAAAAAAATATTGTAAGTGTAGTTTTTGAAAACTTCTAGTTTTTGATTTCAAATTTATATGGAATTTGACAATTAAATACAAGTAGTTTTAAAAAACTACTACACTCAAAAAAACAAGTTAGTAGAAAAGTTAGTAAAACATCATGGAAATCATTTATGTATACAATTTTTCATAAAATTTTTTGCTAAAATTATGTTTTAAACTAAAATTTTATATATACTTATTCAGCACTTAACTGTTTTGAACTAATGTTTTACTAATATTTTACTAATGTTTTACTAATTTATTTTGCTAAAAAAAATGTGTTGATTAGCACATCAATAGTGTGAACGACAACCAGACTGAAAGATATACTCAGAATGAATTAGTTGTCGCGGCATGTCACGATGTAGTAGTGACGAGGAAAATTATACTAAAAAGTACAACTGTAGTAAAACGTAATATAAAAAAATCAACCATGGAAGATTTTTGTATCTGTTTTTCATACATAAAACAAAATTGCGGATTAATACAACTTAAATTTTGCGTCGTCACCGGCTTGTGATTAATTTAATTAAAGACAAAATAAAATATTTAAATTTAATAAAGATTAAATGTGTGTTTGTAAACTAAATGTTTATGTATATTAATAATCTTGTGTGGTCAAATTGCAAAAAAATATGCAATAGGTAGACAGACTAAAGCGAAAGACAAAGATATACATCTTAGGTAGATTTTTCTATTTCCTTTTTTTTATTGCAAAAATTTTGTTATTTTTTCGTTTCGTTTCTATAATGCTCTGCGGCATTTGCTTTTCTTTAAAAGATATCATCATTTAGACAATAATTGATGTAATTAGTTCAAAGATAATTTCGTTTATGTTATATATAATTATTTCTATTGTTTTTAGATATTAAAAAATGACTCAGTTATAATCTGGACGCATTCATAACGTTGTTACAGCGCCCCCAGTGTATGAAATTTTAAACCATTTAAATATGTTGTTGACAAGACATATACCGTTATTTGACATAATTTTCAAGTCTGCCATTCGAATAGTATTTCGTACAGACGCCATGGAACAAAAAAGACGTGAAGAAAGTTTGCACACTTTCTTAGAAAATCAAACATTCAGTGGTTCGAAAATTTCTAAAACTAACTGCCTAACTGCCCACAATTTCGACTAATCAAAAGATATTGAGCAAATGTAAAAAATAAATTGAAGAAGAGTAATAAAGAAGCATAAAATGAAGTTATAATGTTACAAAAATGGAACCAGAGTGCTAAAAAAGTAAAGCCGAAGGATGTGCAAAAAATTAATGTTGGGCGTTGTGGTGTAATGGTTAGCGCGTTGGACTGTTACACAGATGGTCCCGGGTTCGATTCCCGGTGACGACAACATCAATTTAGATAAATAATATGTATGAGTTTTCTATCACTTATATGTATCGATGCGTCCAGCTTCGGTGTTCCCATAGCACTTAACCCCACCGAAGTAAAATAATGAATCAGGGCTATGAAACAAAAAGCTTCAATAAATTCGCCAACTCTACATCAGGTGGAGAGTAACAACTGTTCTAAGACATATCTACTCGCGCAATTACAGTGTTGCCATGTTTGAAGCCCTTCATTTTTCACCACCTTTCATCTCTCCACTATCCCCTTTCCAAAGACAGCAACACATTAATTAATAGGAAGAATTTCCTGAGTGTTGCTTCTCTTTAAAAATAAAAAAAAAACATGTCCGTTCTTTTATTCGTAACAAAAAAAATTAATTTATTTGTATGATTTTCCTTAAAGCTGAATAAATTTCCTTTAATTTGGTGTGTAATTTATAAAAATGTGTCTGTTATTTACAAAGTTATAACTACTTTTGTGCGTCCAGATTATAACTGGGCCATTCTTTACAATAATTCATATCGTCAATTTGGGAGTATGAACATTTTTGCTGACTCGGAAAAATTTTTTGCTGACTTTACTAACTTTTTTATTTGAGTGTAGTTTTTGGCTGTAGTAATGTGGTATTAATAACAATTTTTTTTAAATGAAAAATTTTGACTTTTATTTTTGGGGTTGAAATTTGGTTTTGTCTTTTAAGGTTTTTTTATCTCTTTTTAAGTGAATTTTTTTGATTAATCTTATTTTATTAGGCTTTACCCAAAATAAGCTCAAACGAACCTATTGTTTTTTTTTTTTGTACTGTAATGCTTTTTTTTAATCGCTAAAATTAGTTAACTTGCGTTCCCCGTACACATAAAAATCTTATTTAGTACTACGAAATATGTATTTTGAAAAACTTTAAACAATTAAAAAGTTAAAGAGGGAAAACAGTCTTCAAAATGCATTTAAAAATTGCATTTGCATTAAAACTTATTGCATTAACATTTATATGCCTATATGATTTTTTAACATTAAATATGCAATTTCTTTTTAAATTATTAAATAGCGATTATAACTGTCAGATAAATAGCTCTTAAAAGTGGCTAATGTCTTAATGAATTTTCATGGAATTAATGATATATTTTATTAGTTTTTTTTTTCTTCCAATTTTTAAATTATTTTTTTCTCACGAAGACAAAAATAACAGAAAAATATAATCCCTAACTTTTTAACTTTATTTAAGCTATTTTTAAAATTTTTAGCCACTTTCCAAGACAAAATTTACTTAAATTGTGATTATAATGTTTAAAACGTTGAAAAAAAATCAATAAAAAATTAATATCTTTAAATTTTAAGTGAATATTTTACGATTTTTAATGCATATTTTATGTACATAAAACACGATAATAAATCCATTAACTTCCGAGCCCTAATAATGTTTTTTTTCATATTCTTTTTAACTTCTTCAATTAAAGAAAAGAGATCAATTCTGTGTCAGTATGAAACCCGTATGAAAAAAATTAAAATATTGTCCACCCTAGTGAAATAGTAGTTAATAATGCGCCTATAATTACAAATTAAAGACGAAAATAATCAAATAAAAAGAAATGAAATTCGCGTGTTAGTTAATCAGTCTGTACTAAGTTTAAGGGTAGACATTAAACAAGATTCAACGTGTACGTAATTCGATGATGAAAAGTTAATATTATTGCGTGTTGTCAACATACCAGATAAAATATAAAATTTAAATTTACACAGTTTAACACAAAAAATGCGCCAAAAATGTAACCCATAAAATTTGAAATATTTGTTCTCAAATTTAATTTTTACCGAAAAAAAAATTAATACCACTATAATTTCTTTAGGTTTTTTCAAAAATTTCAATAATTCGTTGAGTTTACCAGGATTGGTTAATAATTTATTCACTACATAAGGCATTGCATGAATCCGCTTGATTTTGTATGTACATATATTAAATGTAATGAAAATTTTCTTTAGAGCTGTGAAATTTTTTGAAATGCTTAACTTTCTTTAATTTTTTCATAAAATTTCATAATTTCATTAATTTTCATAAATTTCGAACTTTATTTTTAAAATTTAATTCTCAAATGTTCAACATATTTTAAAAGTGTTTAACATATTTTATGAAATGCCTTATTAATTCAATTATTTCGAAATTGTTTCATATTTCAGATGAAGCGTTTCATTGGCTTAATTCCAAAGCACTTTTTCCAGAAATGCAAGCAGAGTTTCATTGTTTTAATGAAACTTCTAAATGTTATAGAACTTTATGTAACTGTTTTATTAATTCTATGAGCTCTTTATTGTCGATATGATTCATAAGTTTTTAGAAGAAGCATTTCATAAACATTGCCTTTAATGAAACCTGTTTCATATATTCAATGAAAAGTTTCAATGGGCCATTTCCAGTGGCAATATTCATTAAAGCTATTAAGAAATGCATTAGTGCAGACAATTATCTCACTGTAAATTGTGTATGCGACCCGAGAAGCTTTTTTTGTGCCCACCCTTGGTATATAACGTAAATATAAAATCCGTGAAATTTTAAAAAAATACAAAAGACAAAAAGAAATTTTTGACAGATTTACACTGATAGAAATTTGTGCGTAGTATTAATGAATTCCTTCATTAATCCAATGATTTTTTTCATAAAAAAGTCCCCAAAGAAACGTTTCATTGAGTCAATGAAAGGTGTTTCATTAAATCAATTTTAATGAATGGTTTCATTGACCCAACGAAAATTTCATAAAGTATATGACATTTTTTTATCCTAATCCTAGCCTAATCGTTATGAAAGTTTTATGTGTTTAATGAATAAAATTCATAGTTTGTATGAAATATTTTCGTTGTTATTTAATAATTTGCACTTTTTATGATTATTTTAGAATAGCATTAACTTGGTGGTTATTGAGAAATTATCATTCATTGATATTATTTATTTTTATAAAAAAAAGTTCGAAATCTAATGAATTCTGAATTACCTTATACATCCCAGCCATGTAATAAAACAATTTGTTTGTATTTATAAAAAATCTTTCTTTACATTTTTTATAATTTTTGTTAAAAGATGACATATTTTTTTTATGTCGGTACAAAATATGTAATTTTTTATCGATCTGGCTTGGAATTCTGTAGAACGATCGTCAATTATAGTCCACTTTTTGTAGTTAAATTACGACCATATTAGATAAAAATGTTAAATATTGTTAACAATGTTGTTAAAAAAATAAAAATTTATTATCGTTTAGCATATCGTTTTTGTGTAACATCGTCAAAACGATAACAAATTTGGTCTCGTTTTGAACAATACTATGTCGTTTTTCTTAGAGAATCTGTTCCCTGGAATTTAGTGACCAACTATTCAAATTCGTCAAATACTGCTAGCTCTAGGCAAATTTAATAAAAAAATTTATTTCTATCAAAGTTTTGGTTAATTTTGCTTAAAAGAAATTTTTCAGTGTTTTTTATTTCAAAATGATAGTACAAAAAAAATTTTTTTTTCTTATTACAAGTCAAAATTTTTATTGAAAAAAATTTTAAAATTTTTCATTGATTTAATGAATTTTTTTTATGAAACTATGAAAAAATCATAAAAAATGTTAATGAAAAAATACTAATATTAATGAATTTTCATTCAGTTAATGAATATTTTCATTAAACCAATAAATCGATTTTAATGAAATCGTTTCATTAATACTATAAAGGAAAATTCTATCAGTGTAGACTCAGCGCACCTAAATCTAGTAGAAAGTAAGTATAACAAATATAGGTTCTGCAAAAAGTTACAAATTCTTCAGTACACAGAGGGAATTCCTGAACCGAGTTTTAATGAAACTCGGTTCACTAAACTAATGGAGTTTTCTTCAAAATGTGAAGGAAAAATTGCTTCAGCTATTTTTAATAAAAATGTGTCATTAGTTGTATGAAATTTTAAATAAATAATATGAAATTTTTCATTAAATTTATTAAAAACTGCATTCATTAATTGAAAAGTTTCAATCAACGAGTTTCAGTAACAATTCGTATATCTAATGCAAAAATTCATTGATATCAAGGAGGTAATTTTCTCAGTGTAGTAATATTATAATATATTTTTATATGAAGAGAACTTTATTTTTCTCAGGTATTTTAAGAATGTGGACATTTAGTTAAAATTTACGACATGATTATACTCAAATTAAATATAAATTTTTATTATTTAAGAAACATAATTTCGCAAAAAAAAAATTCTAAAAATTGAGCAAAATATAATAAAAAATAGGGTAAACGATGTAAATATAAAAATTGCGATATTTTACAAACTGCAAATGAGAAAACAAAATTTTGACAGATTTGGATTCAGCGTACATATGTAGGTATATTAAAAAGCCAGGTTTTATCTTTCATAGACCAAGTTTGAGAAATTTTATATAAAAAAATGGTAAGGACAAAATAATTTTTTTATTTTATTAATTAATAATCATATAATTACAAATTATATACTATTACCCTAACCCAGCACTAGCTACTATGGCCTTCGGCGTGTTGTAGCGAAAACAGACCACTGCCTCTGGTGGGAATCGAACACACGACCCCCACACTGATAAGCCAGCACGCTACCAACTAGCCTACCGGGGCGCACTGGACAAAACAAAATCAAAACTCTATTGAAGAAATAACTGAAATTTTAAAACATTTATTAGTCTTTTTCCAAGATATGGACTCTTTAATAATGGGTAAATATATATGATTTGACTTTGAAGCAAACAATATAACGGAATTCGCAGATAAAGTGCTATCGTTTAAATATAGCATGACTTTTGAAGTTTAAACTATACTATTTTACAACGATAGCACGTTAGCACTTAAACTGTGAATTCCATTTACGTAATATCTACGGTAACTAAAATAAGATCTTAACAGTTCGATATACTAAAACTATCGCCGATACATATTTTACTTTTCAGAGATTTTCAAACTGTGTTTTTTTCATCACGAGATACCAATCTTAAAGTGCGTTTGATTAGGAAATCTTTTATCATTACTAGTTTTTTTTTTTTTTTGAATTTTTAAAAATTATTTGTTTGATCGGTAGATCAAAAATTGTTTGGTCGTTTATTCGAACAAAATAAAAACAATAATTGACAACACTAGTAAATACTTCAAAAATATTCTTAACGGGGTTTTGATCCGGAGAACATACGGGCCATTCCAAAACTCTTATATTTTCTGATGATATTCAGTCCATCGTGTATCGACTTACATGTACTGAGGCATTGTGTTGTAGAAAAATTAATTCTTCTTCGTTACTTTTTTCAATAGA
The DNA here is from genome assembly GCA_021234595.1 of Delia radicum. Classification (NCBI taxonomy): domain Eukaryota; kingdom Metazoa; phylum Arthropoda; class Insecta; order Diptera; family Anthomyiidae; genus Delia; species Delia radicum. The sequence continues at coordinate 68,117,767 of CM037851.1, read as the reverse complement.
TGGCACCAATTTCTCTTCTCTTCTCCTGTAATGTACTCAGAAGAATTCATTCTGGTGCTTGGAAATGTGAAATCAAACCATTAAGGATCCGCCTCCGAAATTTGTTGTTGAGAAAAATCGTGGTTCCTACCGTAGGTCTCTCCAAAAACTGTTAAAACCATCTGGACCTTCAAGATTGAACTTTTTCTCATCAGAAAAAATCACCTTTAAAAGAAATGTGTGTTTAAACAGTCCTACTAACAACAGCAATTATAGACTTGCCGATATCCAGTTGGTTTGTAAATTCCTTTTAGCGAATTTAAGTCGAACAGTTTTTTGGCGGGAAAATAAACTTGGCACAGACATCAGCTTTTGGAGAGTAATTCTCTCGAAATCCTTTAAGAGCCTTCTTATGGTTGATTTTGGACACATTTACCTTATTAATTGAGGTCCTTCATTAAGTTGCTGGCAAAATGGATTATTTTACACCGGTCCTGATCAGGAAGCTTTTTTCCGGGCCGCCTGTTTTATTTTTACCATAAGCACTCGGATTATTTGCGAAATTCGTGAACGGTTTATTTTTCTAGCATTTTCCCGAAAACTTAAGCCACTTTCTAAATAGGCTGAAATTTTCTCTTTTTCAAAATCACCACGCGGCATTTTATTTCAAATTGATTAAAATTACATAAAAACAAAAATAATTCTTTAATTTTTCTTTACTTACTATTCTTCCTTGTTTAACGTTATATGTAATTATACACTAAGGATATTATGTAGGTAAAGGCGACAGCAATTGTAGTCAAAAACAAATGAAATTTCACTTGAAGAAAGGACAACTAACATGTCATTAAATTCAACTAACATTTGTCATTTGTTTTCACTGTCCAAAAAATTACTAACAATTGTAGTAAAAATTAAACACATGTGTAAGTAAAAAATAAACTAACATTTACTTTTTTATTTTTTAAATAACAAAAAACAACTGTAAAAATGAATGTAAAATCATAAAACAATCATTTGATGTGGTTTGTTAGTAAAAAATAAAATTTGTTCTACAAATGACTGAAATTTACATTAAAAATAAAGAAACTGTATCCCAACCCAAACAACTACATATTTTTAAAGCAGAAATTCCTTGAGTGTAGTTAAGGCTCCATTAGTTTTTCCGTTCCGTGACATTTCTATTATGTGCCGTTCCGGATGGCTGTTTTGTGTGGTAAGTCTGTTCCGTAACAATATAGCAGCTGACTTGTCTAAACTATTATAGTCATTGCTTAACTAGATGCAAATATGGTAGTAATTTCAGTATAATAATGTGTAACAAAATCTCTTTTTATATTATTTTGTACAATTTAGCTTATACAATTAAAAAAAAAATGATTGTGTTGGTTGTTCAGGTTTTCTATGTGAGAGCAATCAGTTTTTTAGCTGTCACTTAACGTAATAAAGAAAATTCAGTTTATAACAGGTTCGTCCGGCGCGCAATGTTACATAACAGACAAACTAACCACGCTCACTCATTTTCGTACATCTTAAAAATATCAGCTGATTCGTCACGGAATGTAAACGAAACACTAACAAAATTTTTCATTCATCCTTTATGAAACACTAATAAAATATTATTACATCATTTTTCTCTTAAAGCCAATAGGTAATCTCTTAAATTTAACACAATAAGAGATCAGTTATCACACGCTTAAAAAGAGTTATAAGATGTAAAAAAATGTTTGTAATTTTTGAAAAAAATAGCAAAACTCCTTTGTAGTTAAAGAATATGCAACGCAGTGTACACTCAAAAAAATAAGTTAGTATAAAAGTTAGTAAAACGTCTTGTAAATCAATAACACTATTTTTCATCAAAATTTTTTGCTGAAATTGTGTTTTCATTTAATATTTTAGTTATAATTATTCAACACTTGAACTAATGTTTTACTAATACCTTACTAATGTTTTACTAATTTATTTTTGCTAAAAAAAATTTGCTGACAAGTACATTAATAGTGTTTGAAAGTCAAGATGTAGTAGAGGCAAGGAAAATAATACTAAAAAGTACAACTCTTATAAGACATAAAAAAATCATCCATGAAAGAATTTTGTATGTGGTTTTCATATATAAGAAAAGAACGCCAAAAATGTGTCTACATATATTGTGGATTAAAAAAACTTAAATTTTGTGTTGTCACCGGCTTGTCAAAGTAATTATGTATTAATTTAATTAAGGACAAAATGAAATATTTAAATGTAGTGAAGATTAAATGTGAATTTGTAATCTAACGGGGGTTTATAAAAATTTTAAACAGCATTTCAAATAAATGCATAAATGCAGTTAAAACACAAATATTAGCCTTAAAACTGTATTCATAAACGAATATTAACTTTTACACATGGTTCAAAATAGGTATTTTAAGCTAAAATTCAGTTTTAAGGCTTAAAATGTGTCTTAACTAAAATGTATTTGAAATCTGAATTAAGATTTTTTATGAATACGGGCGTAGATGTTTATAGTGATTTTCAGTGATATTCATGTATAGTGATATTCATATAGTGCGGTTAAACAAATATACGCTCAGTTAGCCAGACTAAAACGAAAGACAAGGGACACACATCTTAGGTAATTTTTTATGCTTTTATTTATGTTGTAACCTATTTGTACGAAATTTGACAACTATAGAAGTAGTTTCTGAAAACTACTCGTTTTTGGCTCTAAGGTGAGATCGAATAATTCCCGCCGCAGAATATCACTTAAAACTTTTTTTTTAAAAGAAAAATTTTTTTATCATACCAAGTTCTTTTAAAAAGTCGTCAGATTATGTTAACAAAATATTAGCGAAATCGGATTATTAGTTTGCTTACAAATGGACTTTGAACAAAAAGTGAGGGCAAAAAAAGTAGCATTTAAAAAAAAACATTGAATTTCTTACAAAAAAAAATTGTTTAATTGTCCAGAACTCAGAACAATCAATTGATATTAAGAATCTTTTTAAACGATTGATGAAGGCTACAGAACAAGTTCCCATTACTGTCACTTTTTTGGAAATTGTGTGCTTCTATCAATTAGGGATGTCAAAAGAATTCCATTACTCACTTCTTGTTCAGTTTATATTTGAAAGCGAAATAATGAGCCGATCGCTTCAATATTTTGCACACATAATCTGACAACGTTCTCAAAGGTAACTTGACAAGAAAAAAAGGTCCTTGTCGTACACAAAAGCAGTTGTAAGTAAAAATATGTCGGTTTTTTTTTTTGATCTCACTTAGTATAAAGCAGATACAAATTATTTTTAAAAGAATCTCAAAAAAAAGTTTAAGATTTTCAGCAAATAAATTAATTTTTTAAATTGACATGAAATTTGCTTTATTCGAAAGATAATCTTCTGGCATTATAATTTAAATATGACTTCTGGCATATGACCAAGTGGTCAATCGTTTCGGGCTTATCGGCGTAGACTAGCGACTTCACATATCCCCACAGAAAATAGTCCAGCGGCTTTAAATCGCACGATCTTGGAGGGCAATTCACGGGTCCGAAACGTGAAACTATGCGGATACCAAATGTTTCCTTCAATAAATCAATTGTGGCACCAGCTGTGTGACATGTTGCACCGTCTTGTTGAAACCACAGCTTCTGCACATCATGGTTGTTCAATTGATGTGCGAAAAAGTCAGTAATCATGGTCCTATAGCGGTCACCATTGACTGTAACGTTCAGACCAGCATCGTTTTTAAAGAAGTACGGACCAATGATTACACCAGCCTATAAAGCACACCAAACAGTCAGTTTTTCTGAATGTAACGGTGTCTCAACATACACTTGAGGATTATCATCACTCCAAATACGTTAGTTTTAGTTAATAGAATTAATTGCTCTGATTTACGATAATGTTGACCGTAACATAAATCACTTGACAGCAGACAAAATAGCCTCCAGTTAAAAAAGTGTTGTCAACTTAAAGTTATATACCTGTATAAAAAACACCCTTTATAATTATTCTACAAAATTTTTTGAGTTTTTTTTAGTCAGCAAAAGTTTTATTAACTTTTAGCAAGGATTTTTTAATTTTTAATCATCTAATGGCCTGTTTCTCGATTTCGAAAGCGAAAGAAAGCTGATTTGGGTTTCTCTAACTACATTTCTATGCGAACGATGACTTGAAGTACAAGTCGAATGAAAACGTAATAGTTTTCATACAAAATTTGGTTTCTCTATTTCGAACGAGTTGTCAACGCTGCGAACGTAAATGTCAAAACCAGTCACTTGCTATTTTGAGTTCGAGTAACAAAATATTTTCAAAAAAATATATCATTCATTCCATGAGAAAACGCAAAAAAATTTAACACGGGTCCTCTGATTTTGTTTATTTTTTGTACATGAATACTCTATGGTCCCATTTGTACATTTCCTTATTCAGATCTGCAAATTTGTAAAAACTCGTGATTTTATGCACGTTTTTAGTTCTCATAAATATCAAAAAAATGCTAAAAGTACTTCACTTTGAAGTGCCATAACTTTTTAATTGTATATCGCATGTTATTAATTTAAACGATATTTGGAAGATGCACTTGTCTACTTTATAACTGGAGGCTTTTAAACAAAATTATTGTTAATCGTAGATTATTAAGAACTTTAAATTTCAGCTTAAAGAAATCCACAATGGAACAGCTGAAAACGCTGGTGTACATTTTTGATTTTCTTTTTTTGATTTATTTATTTTTCTTTTTTTTTATTTATTTATTTTTCATATACAGCTGATCACTGTTGAGTAATGTTGTTTTTATCTTCAAGCAGTTTAGTAGTATTTTTGATACTTTTAAAAGAATAGTTTAAAATATCCGGTCTGGCACCACTATGATTTTCTCATCTTTCTTAATGACCTCCTTGGTCGAACTATCAATCCTATTTACTCCTTTGCAGATGACAGCAACATTTGTCATTCTTTTTCCTTCGATCGTAGGCCAAGTCTTGTGGAGGTCGGGGGCAAAAGACAGATTATGAATGACACACTCAATCATGACCTTTCGACAATCTCAGAGTGGGGTCGTGCGAACAGGGTCGATTTTAATGCTCGTAAGACTCAATGTTGTATGTTGACCCATAGGTCTGTGGACTCAACTACGTCATCTGTGTATATGGATGGGATCGTTATTGAGAATTCAGATACTCTTGATGTTCTGGGCATGAGAATACAGTGTGATGTCCGTTGGAGAGATCACATTATTTAAGTATCGAAAGAAGCTTTCAAGTGTCTTGGTTTTCTAAACCGGTGTAAGAAATACTTCACCCCATCTGATCTCCTTACTATATATACCACCTACATCCGGCCGAAGATGGAATATAACTCCCATATATGGGCAGTTCGTTTTTCAGTCGCACTAGCCGTATGTGGAATTGTCTCCCTGCGGAAGTCTTCCCTGCAAATTACAATTTAGAAAAATTCAAGTCAAATGTCCACAAACACTACTCCCTCTTTCCTCCTCCCCATAACCTATTTTCCTGATATCAACACAATGCAATGCATTAGTAGAGTGTTCGTTCAACGTAAAAAACAAAAAAAAAAAAAAAAAAAACTTTTTTTTTTTGGAGTGTTGGATTAGCAAAAAAGTTACGTTATTACTTAAATTTGTTTATTTTTTATTTATTTTTTTTTTTTCAAAAATAGAACTTTCTTTGGATGCATAAAATTTGTCTAATTTTGTTGTACTGTGTTATAAACAATTTAAAAACTCTAAATTTAATTTTTTTTTAAACATCTAACTTTGTTTTAGTGCAAATAAAAAAGATTAAAATGTTGTAGTTGTTGGATATATTTTTTTTTTTTTGTCAATTATTTTAATAAAATAACAACCAGATTTTGTTCTAACAAATCGTATTAATCTTTGTAAGTATAATTTCAATACACACAGATACTCTGAAAAAATAAAACGACTACTTTTATTACGACAATTGTCTATAGAATCATTAATATGGATTTACAACTACAGTTTCAGCTGCTGCTACTGTTACTGCTAAATCTTTTTTCTAGAGAACTTCTGATACCTGTTTGTTCGCAGTAAAATCCATTTAAAATTCTATAAATTGCCATTCAGTTGTTAGATTTCGTTGCAGTTTGTTTGCGGTATTCTTTTAAAAATATTTTGGAGTTCGATGCTAGTGTTGGCTAAAGAAAATTTAATTGTAAAAAATTCTCAATAAAAAAAAAAATAGTTAAAATTTATTTTTTCGACGTTTTGAATCCTGCGAAAAAAATTCTTTGTTCGGTTTTTAAAAATTTAAGGATAAAAAAATCGAAATAAAATTTAAAAACTTTATCCATATCTAAAGTGAGTGCATAGAAATTGCGTAAATTACAAATTCAAATTATCAAATTAAACAATTTAATAAAATTAAATGTGCAAAAAACACAACAATCAAATTAAAATAATTTATATGCAAATAAAGAAATTGTGTTGAAATAAAAAGTGCATGTTTTCGTTTGAATTGGATAATACAAATTTTGAATTTTTTTATTATTTTATAAAAAACTGAAAATTTTAGAAAATTTTCAAGTTTGATAAAAATTTAGATTTATGATTAAAGCTGTTCAATTGGACTAAAGTTAAAAGGCCCAGCAAAACTTTCTATTACACTTAAAAAACTATGTAGACCACGGCAAATATAGTTAAAAACAAATGAAATTTCACTTAAAGAAAGGACGACTTACATTTCAGTAAATTCAACTAACATTGTCATTTGTTTTTTAATGTTTAAAACATTCCTAACAATTATAGTAAAATGAACCACATGTTAGTAAAAAATAAACAAACATTTATTTTTTTTATTTTTTTAAATAACAAAAAACTGCTGAAAAAATGAATGTAAAATCATAAAACAGTCATTTTATGTGGTTTGTTTTTTAAATGAACTAGTAAAAATTTTCATTTGTTCTACAAATAACTGACGATTTACATTAAAAATAAAGAAACTGTATTATTGTAAAGGGTCCGCCATCTAACGTTTTTTTTTTTTCAACTAGTGCTTATTTCGTGAATGGTAACACTTAGCTCATGTCTGATTTGACAGATAATTAGTTTTATCCTTTCGCTGAACGAATATGGTCCGTATGTTCGTTATCATGTGAAAAAGTGAAAGAAACTGGCATCCTCATCGATAAACCAAAGCGTGAAAAGCCAAAAACAGTGCGTACACCCGAGAATATTGCTGCTGTGGCAGAAAGTGTGCGTGAAGCGCCATCAGCATCAATTTACCGTCGTTCTCAACAATTGAACATTTCGGAGACATCATTGAGACGAATTTTGCATAAAGACCTTGGTATGACGCCATACAAAGTCCAATTGGTTCAGGAGTTCAAAAAAAAAAGTTATTTGGCGGACCCTTTACAATCCAAACAACTACATATTTTTAAATCAGAAGTTCCCTGAGTGTACCGTTAATAAGTTTGGGAATAAGAAATTAAGCTCGGTGACGATCTGTTATGCGTTGGCAGAACGTAGGATTGACAATCTTGACAGTATTGTCCTGTTACCCCATTGATAACTGTGGCCAACCGTTGATTTGACCGAATTTGCCACCGTTGGAAGTTTAAAAAATTGTGTGCTTTTAAAATTCCCCAAATTTATTTAGTTTTGAGAAACATGTATTTAAAAACACATTTAAAAAGCAGCAGTCATTTACATCATGTTTAATTGTGAGAAGTATTATAAAATAAAAAAAAAACAATGTTTCTAATTGGTTGTCATATTGGTAAATTTGAGAAACACATGATTTGCAAACAAAATAGTGTTTTTCTAGTACAATATTAGTTGTACCATTGGTAATTTTTAACACGGTGTGTTTTACAAAAAACAGCAGTGGTTTGCCAGTAACAATTTTTTTGTACGTTTTGCAATTTCTACATGGTTGGGTACTTTTCTATTACAAACCCTATTATTTTAACAAGCGTATGTCCATTCTGATAGCACCTTACAAAATACATATTACTTCGAGTATTAATGTAAAAAGTTTTTTTTTGAAAATTAAATTTTTTATATTTTCTATTAAATTAAAATTTAAAAATTTTATAAATGAAATTGTTTTATAAATTTTGGGTGGAAAATTAACTTTTTGTACTAAAGAGGTAACTTGTTATTTTTCTATTACAAACACTATTATTTTAACAAAGTCATGTCCACCGAGTTAACTGATTACCTGGATAACATGTTACTCCTCAATTACAGGTAAAGAGTCATAAACAAAAAAATAAAAAGGAGTAAAAAACAAAAAACGTGTATTGAATATCCACCAGAGGTGGACCTTGCACATAACCAAACAAGTTTTCAATTTATTTTTTGATCAATGGTGATAATCTTTAACTTCGAGCTCATATATTAGTTCTCATGTAGTGAGTAAACTAGTTTATATCAATGTTTGATGTTTGGCATGGAATTGTTACCTCTTTCAAAACGTGTTCTGATGATGGGAACCTAGAAAATTACCGAAATAGATCTATCAACACATTCCTGAAAGGGTCAAATAATAAATTTGAAAACAAAAAAAACTCCATAGATTATTTGTTAGGACAATATTCTAATAAAGAAATATAGAGTATGGCCTCGAACTTGAATAATTTTCATTTTTATTGCACAATTAAAAGTCGAAAAAAAATATATAATAATAAAAATTATATCAAACTTGTTTTTCAAAACTTTTTATGTAAATCTTTAATTTTTAACCCGCAAACCGGCTTAAGCTTTTTGCAATGAAATTAAAACCATCTGTTAGCCGTGAAAAATAAACAATATGTCCTTCTACCAAATTTTGTTTTCGTTGTCTACTTTAGGCGATATGGATCAAAATAGGTTTAGAGCAAATCTCAAAAACTAATCCATAACAATGAATAAGTTAAGCCATAAATTATTCATCTACCCAAAATATATAAATGCAGTCCAAAAATTGCACTTTTTGTGCTTTTGCTTATGGCAATTCTCGTTTTTCGAAAAACGCGAAATTCAGTGAAAATGCCCAATATTTACAATATATATATTGATCAAACATAAAGACATAAATATGTCTGACAAAATGTCATAAAAATCCGTTAATACGTTTTCAAGTTAAGACAATGTCCTTTAGAGGCACCCTATGAGAATCCTGTATGTCCTTTGATCAAAATAAAAGATTTTTTTTAAAGCTTAAGCTGCAATCTTACTTTGCGTTTACTATAAACGGTTTTTAGTTAACATAAATATGTTTTTAGAATTTTTGAAAATTGTGTTTATTTCACAATATTTTTTTTTTAGTTTATTAAAATTTAACTTCAACACTTTATCGCTTGTAAATTTAGAGTATTTTTAACTAATTTTTAATCTTTTTTAAATTTCTGTATTGAAAAATATCAAATCAAAAATATTCAAGTACAAGATCAGTTGCATCTTTTTTAAACAAAAAACCGTGCAATGTTTATTTATTAATTACAAAAATTATTCATCCGCTAATTTAAAGCAGACTTTACCCTATGGGGAATGATTAGTCAATTGACCTAAAAGTGACTGGTTAAAGGACTGGTATAAATTAATACTGAAGTGGGTTAATCAGTGTCAATTGTCCTTAAATTACCAATCCTGTGGCTGGTAAAGGGAGGACATACCACTTAACCAGAATGCTTATTAAAGCCAGTTGGCCAAAATTTTACCCATTGGAAGCTGTTTAGTTTTCGTTTATTTTGTACGACATGGCCCTTTTGGGACAGTCTTGTGGTATGCCCATCTTTGATTAGTCCTGTGGCATGCCACAATGTGGTTTAAAGCAGCCTCCTATGACAAGCCAATGTTAAAGTTGCCAGTTGTTTACATTGGGTAGGGTTTAGCAGAGGTCCGGTCTCTGGCACGAAGGGACCGATCCTGTGGCACACGCAGAACCGGTCCCATTCCCCATAGGGTATCTACTGACAGGTCCTTACATGTTTCATTGCAAACAAATGATCTTAAACTTGAATAATCTTGACCACATCATAGTTTTATAATAAATATTTAGCGCACAAAAAATTTTCAGTTTTTACAGCCATAATAACAAAATTTAAAAAAAAATCAAAATTTAAAAATAAAAATTCCAAAAATGAAAAAATATGTCGAAAATTAAAAAAAAAATTCTATATTAAAAAATTACTATAATTAAAAAAAAAAAACGCCAAAAAAGAAATAATCAGTAAAATTGATTTTAATGGCAAAAATTGAAGAAAAGTCACCAAAAATTAAAAAGTCACCAAAATTTAAATATATTGCTAAAATAAAAAAAAAAAAAAAACCCATAAAATTTAAAAATCGCTAAAATTTAAAAAATTTACCAAAATAAAAAACCTAATAACACAGTACAACACATGATTTTGGGGCTAAATTATGAGAATTGCACGTGACAGTAGCCCAAAAATAAGAACTTCTGCATAATTCGTTTTGTCAAGTTGGCTACAGTAATAATTTAATGGCCATACGAATTTTTTGGCTCAAGGCGGTTTTTTAGTACTTTTTCTATATTTTAACACGATTATATCACGGTATACCATATGGATATCTGTTTTGTGTCTGAAGCAAAGTTGTAGATATTGAATAGGAGAAATAATATGCGGAACAATCCTACCCGAAAAAAGTGCATCGTAGAAATACCCATTTTTCCCCATTTTCACATTTTTTGCTAAATAACTGGATTACAAATTCACAAATATGCTGTTTTTTCTTTATAAACTTTATTTTGCATGAAAATAAAAATTTCAATTCATATTATAGCTATTCTTACACAGAAAATATGAGAGTTTAAATGTTATGTATGGTTATCATGGAAACAAAATTTAGAACATTTTCAATTATAATTAACATATAAAAATCTCATATTTTCTGTATTAGAATAGCTTTTAAATAAAAAATTATTTTTCCAAAAAAAAATAGCTTTAAAAAAATTTGGCGGAATTATTCCATTCGCTTTCTAAAAACAGGGGTAAATTTGTTTAAAAAATCGAATTTAAATCAACGGAAGTGCGCCCCGGTAGGCTAGTTGGTAGCGTGCTGGCTTATCAGTGCGGGGGTCGTGGGTTCGATTCCCACCAGAGGCACTGGTCTGTTTTCGCTACAACGCGCCGAAGGCCATAGTAGCTAGTGCTCGGTTAGGGTAATATTTATATAATTTGTAATTATGTGATTATTAATTAATAAATAAATAAAAATAAATCAACGGAAATACAGTGATTGGTGCAACGATTTTCTGAAATAAAATGTTTCACATTCAAGAACTTTGTTAGAATCTAATAAATGTTTTCTATAAAAAATGCTAAAAAAACCTTGAATTTTGTTTAATGAAAAAAACACTAAAATTCCTTAAATTTTGTTTAATTATCCCTGATTCTTTAGAGAAATTTCAATTTAAGCAACAACATTAGTTTGCAAATATCATTTTAGAACAGAAAAGTTTTTCAAATTTATAAAAATTGTAACGCACAGAACATGTAAACTTTTCTTAATTGCCAGTTATATAAATTTTAAATTCATAACTGCAATTACACAGTTATACACTAAAAATGCATCGGACATGCGACCTATAAATTCTGATAGATTTTGTGACGTAGATCACGAATGTGAACGCCAAATCCTAATATCTGATCCGGTTTTTGAAATATTCGCGAATTTAACTTTCACCTGAATAAGCTACACTCTACTGAAAATGACAGTTAAAATAACTGTAATGTCAGTTAAAAAGGCGACTAAGATAATAACCATTAAAATAACTAAAAATGTATCTGTTTTTAAGTATTGAAAACCAACTAACAAATGTAGTAAAAACAAATTACAATGTAGTAAACACAACTGACAATTTTTGAATACCAAAAATTAGTAAAAACTACGGTTTTTCAATAGTTATTTTTTCGGCATTTTAAAAATATTTTTTAATAAAAAATAATCTTTTTCTCTTTTAATTACAATAAAAATTTGTATTTCCTACATCCAACTTAAAATGCAAAGTCAAAATTTAAACGTCATTTTATGGCGTTTTAATGCCTTGGAGATATAATAAAATAAAATATAAAAATATAAAGTAGAGTGTTCAGGTGCAGTTACAAGTATTATAAAAGATATATTTCCAGGAAGGTGAAATATAGGAGCATTTTGATCAAAATCGACACTTTTCCCGTTAATATAGCTCGAACGCCTGATGTCGGAGAGTGATTCGGAGAGCAGATTTGGATTAAGCGTAACTTATTCCTTTAGAAAAGTATACTTTAGTTCTACACACAGAGAATTAAAGTGCCAACCGAATTGAAAAGTGTATATTAATGGTAACAACTTATAAATTCAATTAGTTCAACGATATTTACATTAGATTTTTGAATATTTTGGCTGTTGCAACTAAAATTCAGTTGAATTCACCGAACTTGGTTGTGAAAACGAATTCTAAGTAGTGCCAACGGTCTAAAAATCGTAATAACCGAATTTGAGTCATAGTAACCGAATTTCAGTTGGCAAATAGCTAACTATTTCTCTGTGTGCAGTGTCAGATATTTTTCGGCCTGAATATTTGGGTGAAAAAAGTACTTATATGAACTCACAAGTGCTCCCCATTGTATATCTAACTTCTAAGACCATACTAGTGCTCTGCGTTCTTAAAATCACTTAAAAATGATAGGTCGCAACGCCGATGCAACAATTTTTTCTGATTTTGTTGAACGGTGTTGTTTATTATAAATAAAAAGAAAATAGTAAAACATTAATCTTTTTAAAATAAGTCATAAACATTAATATTAACTGTTAATATTATAATTGTTAAATTATAAGAGGTTAAATGGCGGAAATCTTTAATCTTTAACTGTAAAAAAATGTTTAAATTGAACTTTATAAACAATTTTATAAGCTCATTAAGTTTAATTTTAATCCAAATACATAAATATTTATTACTATTTTTTAATAGTTTTGGATTTGCCATTGTAAATTGATCAACAAATATTTTGGGGAATAGATTTTTGAATTTTTGTCCCAGACCTCGTTAGCAATTCGATAGTCGTGATTCAAATTCCTCCAATTGTCTAATCGCACTGAGTAAAAAACAAATTTGATATATGATGAATTTCATATCAAAACCCACATTTTGAACCCGACCATCTCAGAATTTGATGAAATTTTGCATACGGCTACATTTTACCTATACAAACACAACCTCATATTTAGAAATTGCATTTTTGAAAGTATGTGGGCGTGGCAAGGTATCGAAGTTTATGAAAAATGACGATAATATGTACTTTCAAGCTGTGATTACTACGGAATGACTGAACCGATCTTGGTACCATTAGAAAGGTATTTAAATCAGCTTTCGAAAACATACACTGCAAAAATTTTATATTGCACTGAAAATTAAAAAAAGAAAATAAAACTTTAAACTAGGAAAACACTTCAAAGGCCAAGGGTTTTTTTCCAAAAAAAATTTTTTTACAAAGGTCTCTTTAATATAATATATATATATATATATATATATATATATTATATAACATATCTAAAAACTAAAATGGCATTTTTTTTTTCAATTTTTTTAAGTAAATGCATCTCTTGTTAACTTCCTTATATTTTGATATCATTGTGTGACAAAAAAGAATAAAGTAGCTATACTTTGGAAGCTATACAGATTTTTTTGCAATGCTAATAGATTAGAACAAGAATCGTATTATCAAATTTTTCAGACACCCCCAAAATATGGACTTACCCTTAGTAAATTTTTTTTTTATTTTTATTTTTTTAGATTTTTTTGCGCAGCTCATACTGTTGATTTTTTGAATATTTGCTAACTTTTAGTGAAGTTTCATCTAAAGGTATAAACGAATGGAAGCTTTGAGTTCCTGTTATAGTTTTAGCATTTTTATACATTGAAAATAGCTCTTTTTTTGTTTTGTTATACTTTCAAAAATGCAATTTCTAAATATGAGGTTGTGTTTGTATAGGTAAAATGTAGCTGTATGCAAAATTTCATCAAATTCTGAGAGGGTCGGGTTCAACGAATATCGGTTTTGATATGAAATTCATCATTTGTAAATCATATAGAGATGATTTTTTTTTTTTTAATTATTATGCAAAAACAATGTGCAATTTAATTACTTTTAGCAAACAATACATAAAACGTGCTACGAATTTCACACGATTATCACGTTTAAAACAACTGTAATTAAATTTAACTATAATTTATTTGAAAACAATTAATTTTGTTCTCGCCTTCTATAAACATATGAAGAGTGGACGCGAATAAGGGTATACAGACCACATTTTGGGATTCGCGTTTTTTTTTTTTTAATAATATAATAGAACTAGATCATTTACACATACTTGGGTAAAAATATTGCTATTTTTCTGCATTTTTATATAAAAAAATTACTAATAAAGAAATATAGAGTATGGCCTCGAACTTGAATAATTTTCATTTTCAAAAAAATTCCTTTGAAAGTTCAATTAATTAATGCCTAGAACTTTTTCGTTTTTAGCATAATTTTGAAAATAGAATTGTAAACACCCTAAAGATGTAATTTTGCTTTTTAAATTTGCAAATTTGTAAAGGGTCAGCCATCTAACTTTTTTTTTTTAACTAGTGCTTGTTTCGTGAATGGTAACACTTAGCTCATGTCTGATTTGACAGATAATTAGTTTTATCCTTCCGCTGAACGAATATGGTTGTGCTTGAACAACGCTGGGAAATATTGCGACATTACTTTGAAAATCATGGTAATGTTGCAGAATGTGTGAGCAAGGAGTGGCCGTTACAGTCAATGGCGATCGTTATCGGGCCATGTTGAACGAATTTTTGTTCACAAAAATTGAAGAGGAGGATATTGGCAACATTTGGTTTCAACAGGACGGCGCTACGTGCCACACAGCCGAAGCTACACTCGATGTTTTGCGCCCTGTTTTTGAAGATCGCATTATCAGCCGCAGAGCTGATGTCGTTTGGCCACCTCGGAGCTGCGATTTGACACCGTTGGATTATTATTTGTGGGGTGCCGTCAGAGATAAGTGTTACCGCCAACAAGCCAGAGACAATTGACGCTTTAAAGGACAATATTCGTGAAGCCATTGGTGAAATACAGCTGGACACAATCGATAATTCGATAATGTGCTTAAAAATTGGACCGATCGTGTAGGCTACTGCATGGCCAGCCGCGGCAGCCATTTGAATGAAATTATTTTCCATTATTAACCGGAAGGATTGTACTTTCAAATAAAAAAAGAAATTTGAGAAAATATTCAGTAGTTTTTTTTTATAGCATTTTCAAAAAAAAAAAAGTTATTTGGCGGACCCTTTATTTAAATTTGTATTTAAAGTTGAAACATCCAAAAGGGTACATATCCAAAATAAAAAACAACTTTAAAAACAAGTTTTTGTTGTTAGTCGTATTTAAATCGAAAACGATAAGTATTTTAACTTTTATTTAAATGCATTCAATTGTTTTCTATTGGAACTCCGAATTAAACAATTAACCCTTTAATGATCAATGGCTGATATTGTTCGCAACATTTTTCATCAGTTTTTTTTATCGATAGAACAACAATGTGGCTTGTATCGATAGAAGAAAGTTGTAGCTTTTAGATCATACCAACCTCTTGTATCAATGTGGTCTCAAATCTGAATGTGATGACCTGGGGCACTATAATTGACTGTGGTCGTCAATTTATTAATTTTACTGTTAAAATTACATTTCTGGTTAATAAAATCTACAAAATACTGTTACATTTATCTTTTATACTTCTATATCTCTAAAAAAATATCCTTGCAACTTTTGATCTTATTGTTCTGGTAATACGGTCCAAGTTTCGTCAAAATCAGATAATAAATACGGCACCATATCATGATTTTTGCAATATGCTTTCAAACATGGAATGGTCTTTATACATTCAGAGAACTCTTTGCATGATATCATTGAATTTCTGCATTAAATCTATGAAGTGTCACTGGAACTCGTCCATTGAGACGTTTCATTAAATAAATGCAGTTTTTCATAAAATTTAATGAAAAATTTCATTTTATTTATTAAAAATTACATACGACTAATGAAAAAGTTGCATTAAAAACTGTTTCATTAAATCAATTAAGCTTTTTCATAAAGTTTGAGAATTTTTTCATTCACATTGTCAAGAAAACTTCATGAGTTTAGTGAAACAATTTTATTAAAACTTGTCCAAGAAATTCTCTCTGTGTAGTCTTTTTCCATTATTTGCTCATTTTCAAGTTTAAAATTTTGCATACTGATAGATTTATTCTATATCTATAGATATAGAATAAAAAAAAATTTATTTAATATATCAAGTTTTGAACATTTCATACGTTTTTCTCGTCTCCTGAACAGTTTGATTTATGGTCTATATTCACTTATTCGCCTCCACACTTCAATTGCAATATAATTTTTAATTAAATAAAATCAACACTTTATATGATTAACTAATAAAAATAACAACTTAATTTAAATAAATTTATAATTATTAATTAATTATTTATTTGTATTCATTATTCATTATTGCAGCAACAACTACAGAATAACCCAATATGAAGAAACTCATAGTAGCAGCAACAGTAGTCGTTTTACTAACGGTCGGTACTCAAGGAGTGAAAATGCGTAAGTACTTAAAAAAAAACTTGAACTTGAAATTGAGAATTAATTGTTCAACTAAAAAGTGAGGTATCCCGACGTGGACCCCTAGTTCGTAATGCAACTTGGGTATGTTGTAGAGTGGGAAAAATATGTAACACCTACCCAGTGTAGAAACAGTAATGACATGGCTTTGCTTTTCTCACTACCATTAATGACACCAGCTTACTATCTGCATTACTTTAACATGAATAAGAAGGACTTACTAATAACTAGTTAATTTTCCCATTATTTCAATACAAAAAATAAAGACTTACCCATAGGTACTTATTTTTATCATTATTTTGAATATAAAGTAATGATCTAAAAAACATTTTAAAACCTCTTTTTAGACTTATTATTTTTCAATTCTAGTCAGTACATATATAACTAGTTATTTTTGATTTTTTGGAAGCTGGAAAGTATAGTCATTTTGTAAGATAGCTGCGATGGTAGAGCGGTTGACTGACAACCTAGAGGTCCGGATTCGAATCCCATGTGGGCACATTTTATTTAAAAAAAGTTTTCAATAAAAAAAAAAATTTTTTTTTATTAAATTTAGTTTTTTTTTATTTATATTTAGACTCATTATTTTTCTCCATACTGAGAAGCATATAGGTAACCACATATTTTGCTATTTTGTGTAAGGTGTTTAGTAATGATATGTCATTATTCTGCGACACATCCCTATATAAAACTAATGAGATTTGTAATAACAATTGTAAGTACTTGCCATTAACAAATATGTACTAATATAACCACTTATATAATAGTTCGCTTCTACACTGGGTACATATATATTTTTAAGCTTAAACGTGGGGTTAATAGTGACACCAATATTAGTTTTTGCGTTTTATTCATAGTAGTTCTAAAAAAATATAATATCAATAAAAGTATGAAATGAGAGGTACTTGGAGATCTAGTGGAGCCAAAAAAATATTGAAAAGTTCTCCAACAAAAATGTTTCAAACAAATTTCAAACTCATTACTACCATTTCTTACCGAATATTTCCCTGACTTGTCCCATTTATCACATACCCAAGTTTTAAGTTTTATTGGCAGTTCGATAGTCCGCGTGGTGATACCTTCCATGTAAGTTTATAAAAATTGTATCATATGTTATCGAATTAATTATTTTAAAGCACTGCCCCAAAAGCATTCCACTGTGTGCACGGTTTTCACAATTTGCAGTAAAACTTGTTTGCATTGTCACGTGAATGTCCGGTTTATTATAATAATGAATTAATCAAATAACTTTTAAATTTACAGCTGATTATATTAAAGTTTGCTCGCGTAATGATCCAAAAATAAATGAATGTGTCAGGAATACAGTACACAATATGCGACCCTACCTCAAGGATGGCATTAAGGAATTAAATGTACCAGCCATGGAACCCTTATACATAGGCGATCTCAATATTTTGGAAGGTGGTAGTGCGGGTATAAATGTTAAGGCTATAGATTTAAATATCTATGGGGCGTCGAATTTTGATATAAAAAAAATAAAGTAAGTTTTAAATTCATCTTTTTTAATTGTCATTTTTTTAATTCAAATTTTAGGAAATATTTAGAATTTCTATTAAAGCATTTAAAAATACTGAACGGTTTTACATGAATTGTATAAATTTCAAATATGGCAACACAAAAAGAAAAAATATGGGCGTGCTCTATTTAATTTACATCGCTGTGTTTACTGTTCCAATACCACTCATTCGCCATGCCATTCCATTTGTTTGTCCTCATGTTTAATGTTCCGAATCCGAATGTTTAGTCTAAATTCCACTCGTTTTCCGTTCCATTCCATATCGTTTCGACTTGTAACAATATTCCATTTGACCATGGGTATTAAGACCCTTTTTTAACAAATTTGTTTGCCAAGAAAAGTTTTTTTTAAGAGCCTAAACTTTTAATGGGAAGGCGATGTAACATCGCAGTAAAAAGCATATTAAAGATTAATTTGAAGCTATTTTTGACTTTTTTAACGTACTTTTTTTTTTAAATATAAGAAAGGCCGTCGTAATAAAACTGATATGCTGATTTCAATGATGACATATAAGAAAATGTTTAATAAAATAAAAAATTTTCGCTCAACATGAACGTTTTAAAAAAATTTACTGATCGAATAAAGATCTTTATCAAATATCAAAAATTTGTATTTTATACGAACTGGCAAAGAAAAATAAAAATTTGAACAATTTGAGTTGCCAAATATCAATTTTTAAAAATGTTAAAAAAATTTTGAAACAATTCTTAAAAAAAGTGCGCAAAAAAAAATAAAGTTTTTTCTCCAATTTTTTCATATACGTTTCCCTAATATTATATAACAATTATGTTTTTGAAAAAATGCTAACTATTTAACACTAGAGGGCGCAATAATGAAGCTATAAAAATTTCAAAATATGCTTCCTTTGATACCGACCTATTTTTCTACCAAGTTTTGTCAAAAAATTCACACGGATTCCATGTTTGGTAGGTTAGGTTAGGTTAGGTCGGAGTGGTAGCCGGCTCCGTGATCACCAGCACACTTAGACTCTGAGGTCCGTTGTGATGCCACGAGACTGACGGATTACCGATCAGACTCCACCGTTGAACCATTTAGAGCTCCTTACGAAGCTAAGGAGGTGCGGAATACCAGCACCTGAAAGATCCCCAAGGTCGTGAAAGAACGCCGATCCAAGTGAGGCCCTCCTACGTAGCGCCAGCGCAGGACATGAACAGAGAAAGTGCTCAATACTCTCCTCCTCCTCCTCGTCCCCGCAGCTCCTACAGAAGTCAGGCGATAACACCCCCAACCTACGAGCGTGTCTGCAAATGAGACAGTGGCCGGTTATCACCGCCACCATGTTAGAGATTTCCCCCCTGGAAAGCGACAGGAGCGCCCTCGTTCGCCCCAGATCTAGAGCCGGCCAGATGTGCCTTGTCACCACACAAGTCACGCCATTTGCCCACCTAAGGTTAGTCGCCCTCTCGGAGTTGAGCCGATTGTTCAGCTTACAGGTTGCTAGGGGAACACCAACTCCAGCAAATTCCGCAGGAACTTGCAGGGTGGTTCCTAGCCTTGCAAGCTCATCAGCTCTACAGTTCCCTGGTATGTCCCTGTGCCCCGGGACCCAAACGAGTCGAATGTCAAACTGCTTGGCCATCTCATCGAAGGATGTGCGGCAGTTAAGGGCAGTTTGGTAAAACATAAGTTTAAGGACGTTATCCCCATTGTGGATATAGTCACAATTCCATTAAAGATTTGCTATTATCTCTACTAAAGCCCCGTTCACATAATCACACATGTCTGAAATGTGTTGTATAAAGCAAATGTATAATGTATTTGAACAGAATTTATTTCACACATGTCAAAAAATTACCTTTAAATGTATCGACATACGTTTTTTGACAAGCTTTAGGTTTTGATATATTTCATAAAGTTACCACATGTCTCAACACAAATGTTGTAGTATGCACAAATAAAAGTGAAGAAAAAATAACTGTTTAAATGTATTTTGTGTGTGTTATACTTCTTTGATAGACAGAGAATTTCATCACACTTTGCATTATACTTGTGTGAATTAAAATATGAACACATGTGTGATAATGTAAATGGGTCTTAAAGGGAGCTTTAAGGCAAAAGAAAATACAAACATTTTTTAATGAAGCATTTGTCTATATTGGGTAGAAGGGTAGAACACCACCCCTATCATCTCTGAATTTAAAAGAGATAATAAATAATCTTAAATGACAATTTGTTCAGGTTATTATCAAGTTTTTCAATTTTTACAAACATATATATGTTTACAGGCAAACGTTATTATATTTGCAAGCAAATATGTTATATTAGAAACATGAGAAACGGAAATATTTTCCAAACAAAAGTCTATTACCAGCGTGTATGTTTAGAGTAAATTTTATCCTAACAATTTCGCAATCGCTTTGGTCCAGACAATTGTACAACATTTCTGGGAAATTATTTTCTCTGTATTTGTTTTTGTATTTTGACAAATTTTACGCTTCTGTATTTTTGAAAGATCAAAATTTCTGACATGAATACCCTTAGTATAAGGCATAGGAATAATGGAAATTTAATGCACTCAAATGGAAGCAAAGATGTACACATCCTAATCCTAAAATTTACTGGTTTCGTAACGACTGCGCTTCAAACAAAGAAGTTGCGAATGCTTCCCCGTCTTCCCTATCTGCAACGTTTGTTTTCAAATTGTCCATTTTATTTATAAGGTGTACATAACGAATAAATTACATAGCAAAACCACACATTACTAAATCATGGGTAGAGTAATGTATCGCAATAGGGCTTCACGCCTTACATTAAACCTTACTTCACTGATGAATTTTACAGGCGATGAGCCTAAAAGTAATGGGTTGACTCATTAGGGGGGTAAAGTAACTGGTAAAGTAAATGCATAAAAATTTTTTTTTACAGATATTTTATTTAATTAAATAAATAACTTTTTTTTTATTAAATAAATTTCGTGGTCATGCTGGGATTCGAACCTGGGGTCTCTGTTATTTAACAATTGGTTAGGCGAGAACTCTACCAACTGAGCTATCGATACATATAATATTTTATTGCTTTAAATGTAAATGAGTTGTTGTGCTTCGTGTTTTCGTTCGTGATATCAAAAATATACACCTTACCCTCATGCTTACAAGAAATCACAAAGTATAAAGAGATCTATAAATAGATTTTCAAAAATATATATTAATAATTACTTTACGTTTATAATTCATGCATTATGTAATTGATGAGCGGTAAGTCATTATTTTATGTTTTGAAGTAATGTAAAATGTAATGATGTATCATTACAAGGTAATCCATGAGTGTTCAATTATCGGTATTTTATTACTTCTTGTTGAAAAGTAATGATAGAGGTAAGAAGTACACATTACAAGGTAATGCATTACTTTATCGCACCCATTACCAAAGTTTTGCTGGGTATTTAAAACACAACTCATAGCGCATTTAAAGTTCCAAAAATTCTAATAGAACACGAACATTTCTGATCATAAAATTTAAGAAATCTAGAATATTATTGAAAAGTTTAGCATTCTGAAGTACTATTACTTTACTAAAAAACCTACTTAAAAAAAATATTTTATTTTCTTAATTTTTTAGGGCTTCAAACAACGGCATGCGTTTGATTTTGAATTAAACTTGCCTCGCTTACAAGGTGAGGGACAATACGATATCAATGGTCAGATTTTGACTTTACCTCTACGAGGCAATGGTCCCTTTACAGGAAATTTTAGTAAGTTTACAACAATTATAACACATTAAATATCTTGTAATTCTCATTTTCTTTTACTTGCAGCCAATTTCTATGCGTTTGTTAAAATCATCTTTGAAGCGAAAAAACAAAATGGTGAAGAATATTTACAAGTTAAAGATTTAGAAGTTAAAATTCGCACGGGCAAAGGACGTATACGTTTGGAAAATCTTTTCAATGGCGATAAGACTTTGGGTGATGTTGTCAACGACACAATTAATCAGAATTTCGAAGTTTTTACCAATGAGTTGATTGGTCCCATTGAGCGCGCTTTGGAAAAGAAATTTATTGCTATAACTGGAAAAATTTTAGAAAATTTTACGTACAATGAATTGTTCCCTGTTTAAAAGTTGTAGTTGTAAACTAATAATGTAGTTATTATATCGTTTTTTGGGTTTAATTTAAAAAAAAAAAAAAAAATTAAAATGTGATGATAGCTTTATTATATTGATTATAAACTTATTTTTATTTGTAAATTGTATATAACTAATATTTTTTTTTATATATTGTAAATAAAATTTGTAACTGAAAAAAATTAACTTAAATTTATTTAACTTAACCCTCTAACTGGCAACCATAAATGCGTCAAATGAGTGTTTTATAATAGAAAATTTAAGTATTTTCATAGGAAACCAAATTTAAAAATATTATGTTTAGAAAGTTTTTTGTGTACAGTGCACGGCTTGAAATTGAGAACGTGTTGAAGTTAAAATTTCGTAAAATTTTAAAAAAATAAACAATGGATACAATAATCAAATATATTAAAAGTCGATATATTTATGTTAAGTAGAAACTATTGATAGTAAACACAAAGCTAGATTGAAGCTTAAGCTTTTAAAATAACTTTTTGTTATCCAAGGTCGTGCAGGATTGTCATTAGATGCCTCTAAAGGACATTAACTTAACTTGAACCCGAATAAACGGATTTTTATGAAATTTAGCAGAAATATTATGTTAAGATCATTAGGCTATTAGCCATACGTTTGATCAATATATATTGCAGTTAAGGTGCGTTACGCCCAATTTGCCGTTTTTCGAAAAACTTCTTAAGTAAAAGCACAAAAAGTGTAATTTTTGGACTGCAGTTATATCTTGGTGAGAGGAGGGATTTATACACGCAGAAAAAAGACACTTTGAATATATTTGCAGGTAATTATATTTATGTTTACAATGATTCAAATTTTCAAACCTAAAAAAGATATACATATTTGCAATTTTGAAATTTTTAGATATTATCTTTGGGACATGTCAATATACTTATAATAAGCATATATATTATTGCGGGTCGATTCAAAAATCGCTCAACGTACAAGGAAAATCGTATTCTAGGGATCAAAATAAGAAACCTTGCCGAAGGAACCATACCTCTAAAACGAATTCTGATGTCCAGACTTTTGACCCGTAGGGTCAAATTTTGAAAAATCCCACTTTGACCCATTTAGAGTGCCCCAATTGAATCCAACCCAATCGCTCTGCTAGAGCGTCTTCCGGAGAAGAAATAGAGACCCTAATCTTGGAAAGACTCCTCCTACTTTCTGAAATATTTCTATCCCGAGATTTGTACATATTGCTATAAAAACAATGCTAAAAAGGCCCTCTTTCAACTTAAATTTTAACCCCTTAACGGTGACCTAGAATGATGATTTATGCATTAATCTGCTAACGCGTCTATCGGAGGAGAAATAGCTCCCATAATCTTGGAGATTCCTCCTACTTTCTGAAATATCAAAGTCGGCTTTTCAAAAATTTGACCCTACGGGTCAAAAGTCGGGACATCAGAATTAGTTTTAGAAGTATGGTTCCTTCGGCAAACTTTCTTTCGACCCGCCCTAATATATATATATATATATATATATATATATATATATATATATATATATATATATATTTGCAGCCCAACATATATATGTTTGCAAGTAGACGTTTCTTTCTCCCTCCAAACATATATATATATTTACAAGCAAACATAATTATATTTGCAACCAAACATATTATATAAGAAACATGGCAAACGGAAATGTTTTCCAAACAAAAGTATATAACCAGCATTTATATTTCCAGCAGGGCGTTTTTTTTTCAGCGTGTATCTAAATTAATACTTTTTACGAGTAGTTTATTACTTTTTGAGATTCGCTCCAAATCTTTATTGGCCCATATCGTCTAAAGTAGACAACGACAAAATTTTGATAGAAGAATATATTGTTAATTTTTCGTGCCGAAAATATTAGAAGAGGATACAAAATAGAAAGACTACATAAATGATAGAAAAACTACGCGTTTAAAAAGTGAAAAAATTATAAGAAAAAAACCATTTGAAGCAAAGAAATTCTGATAAAGACAGTTTTAAGGAAATGCTGTTTTTAATCCCAAAAAGAAAAATAAAAAAATTAGCTTTTCAGAATATAGTTCGGTTAACACCATAACACAAACTTTTAAGAAAATCATTTCTTAAGTTTAGAGCTTCTCTAAGATTCCCTGACAGTTATTCAATTGAAATGAACACAGAAAAAATTATGGGCCAAAAATATCTAATTAATCGATTGTTTGAATATCAATGGCAATTAAAAAATTTATTGAGTTTTCTAATATATCCATACAGTGTTGACAACATGTATACAAATTTTTTAAAAATTTCGCAAACTATTGTTTTTAATTTTATTTAGATTAAATAATCAAACAAAGGTTTAATTATATCAATATATTATTTAATTTTTAAATAAAAAGATAAAAAATCGCAAGTGATTAACTTTTAATAAGTTGAATAGTTTACCGATTTCAAATACACGCAAAATCGTAGTTATTTCACAAGAGTTTGCAACACTCTTTTTGTTGAGATATTCGTGTACGCACGAAAACTTAATTTAGTTTCGTGTTTTATCTGTGGTAATAAAAGTGCACATGTTGTTTTAAATAAACCTTATCGAAAAAGGACAATTAAACTATAATTTTTGTAAATAATTAAATTTTCAATAAGTATAAGTGTCATTAAACTATCATTTTAAAGTTGTGTGTGATTTTTTCAAGAAAAGAATTTAATTACAAGAAAAAGTTCAAGACAAGACAAGCAAAACAAAAATGTTGTCTTTACTTTTATTTGCTTTCTTATAATACATTTTTACATTAAAAAGCTTTAATTTTATTATAAATAAAATGTCAATTTAATTTACAAACCTACATTTCTTTTTTTATTTAATGGGGGCATATAACAAAAATAAAAATATACGAGTTTTCAATTAAAACTACCATTGCTTTTTCTCAACTTTCAATTAAAGTTTTAATCAATTTAACTAAACTTTTGAATTGAGGTTGTAAAGAAAAACAATAACTCTTTTAATTGATATTATTATTATTTTAATTGAAAGAGTTTTAATAAACTGTCTGCAAATTTTTTTAGTTAATACTATCATTTCAGTCGTAGGTGCAAAATCAATTAAAATATTAATTGTTTCAATAAAATTTTTAATTGAAACCCGTTTTTAGTTTTTTCTGTGAACCTAAATATGACTAAATGAAATGTTAATTTATTTATCAAATTTAACAGAAAAAAATTGCATGGTTTAAACTTAAAAACGCATTTAAAAAATACTTTCCAATTATAATTCCCCATATGAACTGAGTTTATAATTTTTTGGTAACTAATAGAAAATAAACTATTATAAAGGGTCCGCCAAATCACTTTTTTTTGAACTCCTGAACCAATTGGGCTTTGTATGGCGTCATACCAAGGTCTTTATGCAAAATTCGTCTCAATGATGTCTCCGAAATGTTCAATTGTTGAAAACGACTGTGAATTGATGTTGATGGCGCTTCACGCACACTTTCTGCCACAGCAGCAATATTCTCGGGTGTACGCACTGTTTTTGGCTTTTCACGCTTTGGTTTATCGATGAGGATGCCAGTTTCTCTCACTTTTTTCACAAGATAACGAACATACGGGCCATATTCGTTCAGCGGAAGGATAAAACTAATTATCTGTCAAATCAGACATGAGCTAAGTGTTGCCATTCACGAAATAAGCACTAGTTGAAAAAAAAGTTAGATGGCGGACCCTTTATAACGTTTAAATCATTAAATCTGACAAGCCGTTGCTGAAATATAGTTTATTGAAGTTGCATCTAAATCAAATTTTGTTGGAGTTGTTTAAAAAAAAAATATCAAAATTTGCATTTCAAAAAAGTTTTTTCTACCAAATAATTTTTTCTTTGTATGGAGTTATTCATTATATCCTAGAAACACTTCCAGCAAAATAATTTAGAACAGATTACCTTTGAACCTGTTCTAGAACAACTTCTTTTACCACCGGTAACATGGAACCAGTTCTAGAACAGGTTCCTGGGAGTCGAAATGTAAGGTGTCACTGTCTCAGAACCAGTTCTATAACTGGATCTAGAACCGGTTCTAAAGCCAAGAATATTTGAATAAGAGGATTAGCCATTGTCAAATTTGGTTTCGCTAAACAAAAATTCAAGATTAGAAGTTGATGTTGCCACTTGTTCGGTTGTGGTTTTTGCGGTGGTTGAGGTGAGCGAATATTGTTGGATGAGGTAAGAACATTAGAATTTTAGCAATTGATTGATTCTGATTGGTTGAGAGATTGTATAATAGACTCTCAAGTCAATTATTGTTGATTGATTGTATATTTTTAATTATTGGCACAGCAGTTGCGTTCTTGCTTCGGCGAGGATAGTACATTTATGATTTTGTGCGGATGCGCGTGTTTTTTTTTTTGTTCTCATAATGAAAAAGAAAATACGTAGTTTATTAGTAGTATTTATTTATATGAATGAAAATTATTTTTATATTACATATAATAAAATATATTTTATTTAAAATTATATTAAAATTGTTTTTTTTTTTTCAGATAATAAATTTTTTTTTTAAATATATACCTATTTTTTGTTAATAATAAAAATTTTTTTTCTTTTTTTTCAAATAAAAATTTATTTTTAAATATTGAAATTATATAAAAATATAAAAATTTTATATGATTTGTATGATTTTTTATATAATTATAAAAATTTTATTCTTTTTTTTTTGTTAATTATAAAAATTTATTTTTAAATATATGTATTTTTTTTTATATTTTTTTAATTTTAAAAATTTATTTTTATTTTGATTACAAAAAAAAAAACCAATTAATTAAAGCAATTTATCAAAAAAAAAATTACATTTTGTTTAATAAAAAAAAATAACAAATAAATAATAAAAAAAAATTAGGAAAAATTTTGGATTTGAACTTGGGTCAAAAGGTTTTGAAGACCGAAGTCTTCACACTGCGCCAAACAGCCACAACGTCATCGATGCATTATATGTTACTATAAATTCTATTCTTCACGAATTTCTATAATTTTCTTTGCTGTGGACAACGAGGAAACATGAAATGAAAGACACAAGAATATACCCAATCAGGGATGGCAGGCATAATCTCTGAAATACGTTTACCGACATAATTAAAATATCAATACCCTTAAAGTATCGTTACCGAAATAACCAAAAAATCGTTATCGTTTTAATACCGTTACCGAAATAATTCAAACAGCGTTATCCTTAAAAAAACCGTTTCCGAAATAATCGAAACAGTTCTGAAAGAAAATTGCTGTAAATAGATATATTTTCCTAAAGTTTTATGATTTAATCTCGTGCAAAATGGGTCTAAAAATATCGGCGTGCATTAACATTACCTGAATAACTAAAATAACGTTGCCCTTAAAATACCGTTACCGAAAAAATCGTTATCCCAAAAATAACGATACCGAAATAACTTAAATACCGTTATAGAAATAAGTAAAATAACATTTCCCTTAAAATACCGTTACCGAAATAACTGAAATAGCCCTCTTAACTCTTTACTGAAATAAAGGAAAGTAGCGTTACGCGTACCCAAACCCGCACCGAAACGGTTACCATCCATGGTCATAATCAATACGTACAAAAAGAAATACAAGAAAAACAAAAAATTATATGTAATATGTCTGTTGTTTTGTTTTTGTCTTGTAATATGTATGTAGGTTTTTATAAATTGTGTGTATGTATGTATTTATGGAAACCCACAGCTCTGGGTTTCCATATTACTCAGTGTCACTCAATATTTTTATATTTTATATTTTATTTGTTCGTTAATTCGCACCGAGCAAATGAACACATGTTTTAGAAATTCAAAAGTTGAAATTAAATTTTATCATATTTTTAAATAATCATTTAAAAAAAAATTTTTATTTATTTCATATATTAATAATAAAATCAGCACGATAAAATTAAAATATACAAATTTTTAATAGAAAATAACAAAGTATAAGGGAAATAAAAGTGAGTGTTTTGGGCAACAATTTTTTATCAACATCTTGCAATCAGTTTTTAATGTAAAGTTTTTTTTTCATTTGCTTGCCCGATTTCGGTATTTTGTTGCTGAGAGGTGTGGGAAGTGTAATCTCTCTATTTGTATATACTCTTTGTTTTGCGAAAAAATAAAGTAAATTTATGTTTTTTTTTTTATCAAACATATTTTTATAATGATCTTTCTAAATTCTTTAATTTTAGTTAAATTTCTTAAATTCTTTATTTAATTTTTCGAAACTTTGTTTTGCCAAATAATAAAGTAAATTTTTGTTTTTTTTTTTTATCAAACATTTTTTCATTTACGACGTTTTTTTTTCTTAAAAACTTTCAGTTTTTCTAAATTTACTTGAAAATAAATAAATTTTTTCTTTTTCTTAAAAAGTCAGCACCATTATCCTACGTTTTTATTTTACAAACATTATTTTTTCCCCTAAGATTATGATTTTTTTTATTTTTGGATTCGGATTTTTGTTGTAACATTAATTTGTTAAAATGCCGACGGCAAAACGATAAAATTAATAGTTTTCAACATATGTTTATCATTTTCAATTTTTTTTAAAAGGGGTTTATTTGTTCTAAAGGTTTATATGTTCTAAATTCTTAATTTTTTCTAAATTTATTTTATTTTATAGAAATACGTGAAGAAACATTTTTACAATATTTTTATTTGCAATTAGGTATTTAAAAATTATTTAAAAAAATTAATTATTATAATTATTAATTAATATTAATAATTATTTAAAAAAAAAGAAATTAAAAAAGACGAAATTAATGAATTTGCATTTTTTTATAAAAATAAATAACAGAAGGCGTATTGAAAATTTATTGATCTTTCATTTATGTGAATGTAAAAATTAATAAATTTTGTATTTTTAATAAATATATTTATTTAAAACAAAAATGAATGTTTTTTGTGAAACGAAAATTGATTTCTCTTCTAACAACAAAATCAATTTTTTTATTTCAATGTAAGAAATTAAATACCTATGCTTTTTAATAGAAATACAGAAAACAATATTTTTGAAAAAAAAAAACACAAGTTCAAAAACCACCCCCAAACGTAAAATGTACACATACACATACACACAACATACACATACACACAACATACACATACACACAATCAAGTGATGATTCTTGTTTGTGTCTTCAAACATTATATGTGTAAATTTTGTAAAAAACATTGTTATAGGTACATATTTAACAAAAAAAAAAAACACAAATAAAAAAACAATTTTAATATAGGTAATTTGAAATTAAATATATTTTATTATAATATAAAAATATTGTCAAAATAATTTTCATTCATAAAAATTTCAACATTATCAATAATCAAATTTCATAGGTAAAAACAAAAAATATTCGCATTTTAAAATATATAGCGAATTATTAAAAAAATACCTTATACAGTAGTTTTGATTTAACTGCCTTTTACTTACGTGCACTTTTCACATAACTGCACAAAATTTTGGTTTGTTGTTATTTTATAAAATTACGTATGCAATTGCCTTCATTAAGTGCACTGTGCAGGCACGTAGCTAGGGGGGGGGGCTTGGGGGCTAGAGCCCCCCCGAAATGATTTGACAAATTTAAAAACTTAATACAATTTGTTAGAAAGTAACAATGTTATTGATAAATTTAATATGAAAATATTTATTTTTGACTTGGATCAAATAGGAAATATATTTATATGGTTCGAATCTTAAAATTTCGTTAGAAAACATCGCCTGCAAATGGCGATTGTCATTGTTAGAGTTGATTTTCGACAAAAAGCACTAAATAAAATCATTTCATAAGAGATTTCGAAGTATTTGACTTAAAATATAATCAAAAAATTCTTTGAGACAATGCAAACTAAAAATTAAATATGTCTACACCGAAAAAACTAAAATTGAGTTTTAATTAAAATATTTGTTGATTCAGCAAAAGTTTAACTGAATTCGGTCGTGTTGATGCAATTGTAGTAACAACTAAAATAATTTGTATCTAATTAATATTATTTTCAATTACATATAGTTTTATTCACACCTATTAAAAATTTAATTGAATATTGTTTACTATTGGGAAAAAACTACAAAATTTTAAAAGAATCACCAAAATTGTAAAAAAAAAAAATCGCAAAATTTGAAAAAAAAATTGCCAAAATTAAAAAAACAGTCCTCAAAATTGCAGAAATTTAAAAAACTCCCAAAAGAAACGCCAAAATTCGAAAAATTTAAAAAAAAAAATCACCAAAATTAAAGAAACGCGAATTTTCTACTTTAAAAGATTTTTTTAATTTTGGCGATTTTTTAAAATTTTTGCCTTTGTTTCAATGTTGTTATTATACGATATAAAAACTGAAAATTTTTTATACCAAATTCATTTTTAATTAAACAGTTAATTGAAAGTAAGTGTGAAATCGAACAAGATCACATAAACTTTAAAAATGGAGATACCACTAAGACTCAAAATTAAGTTTACTTGTGCAGTAAAAGTCGTTGCTTTACTTACAGTGCAATCTTTTTATTTAAATTTGGTTTGCTACGCACGCATCTGACAACATAGTTTTCCGTATTTTTTTTACGATATATGCTACGATATCTCAAAATCCATTAAAGCGACTCGTGTTCCTCACACAGAGACCATATTTTTTTTTAATTTTTCGAAACAAATTTAAGCCTCAAACTTTGATCGATATGCATAATGTGTTAACGTGGTCCAATGTGACTCAATTTTTCTTAATTTTTTTTTGCTCCTTGAAATGCGACATTTTTTTTTATACATTTTAAAGGGTTCTTATTTAAAAATTGATTAAAGACAATTTGAAAAGCGTTTGAAATTGTCCAAAATATAAATCAAAGTGAATTGGAAATACATAATTTAGTTTAAATAAGACCTAGGCGATGTCAGGTATATTTTTAAATTTTCCAATTTTATATTTTTTCTTTATTTTTATTTCTTTTAGACTACAATCACGCTTGCTTGTAAAATTTACGATTTTTGTGCAGCTAAGTCAAAACTACTGTACATAGATTGATAGAATTTCTTTTTTTTAATATAGGTAATTTATAATAATAATAAATATAATTTTTTTTTAATATAATTTATATCATATGTATATATAATATATGTATATAATATATTTAATATAATAATATAATAAATATATTATATAATTTAATATATTGAAAATAAAAAAGATTAAAAAAGCAAAACAAATGTAAAACAAATGTAAAACAAAATAAAAAATTTAAAACAAATAGGTACTTATACAGAAAAAAAAATAACGACAAAATATTATTGCATTACTTTTTTTTTAACTTTTTTAAAAGAAAGGAAATTATTTTTCATATACATTCAATATTTTCATTTAATATTATTTGTAAATTTCGATGAATGTACTGAGAATATAAATAAAATCTTTAAGAAATTTCAACATTATTAATAATCAAATTTCATAGGTAAAAACAAAAAATATTCGCAAAATAGGTATATAGCGAATTATGAAAAAAATACCTTATAGATATATCTTGATAGAATTTCTTTTTTTCTTTTAAACGTGCGCATGGGTATGAATGAAGATTTTTTTCTTCGTTTGTCCACAGCAACGAAAATTGTAGAAAGAAATATGATCTCATATACACATATTTTTTCTATTTTGATGTTTTTTTTTTTGTTTTAAAGCGTGCGCATGTCTCTTTCATGTGTATGAATGAAAATTTTTTTTCTCGTTTTTGCTGATGAAAATTATAGAAATTAGAAATATAAAAAAATAGAAAACATTTTTACAATATTTTTATTTGTATGTATGCGGCGGATGTGTGTGCGTTTCTCATATACACATATTTTTTCCAATTTCATGTTAATACCAAAAATTTATTTTAAAAATCTCAAACAAGATTCGATCACCTTGCCTTGCAAAAAAACAAAACAACCTAACACGACAACTGCTTAGACCACTCAGCTATTACACGGCTGTAAGGTGCATCACTTTATTTTACAATAAAAATAACACACAACACCACATCGACTTGTTATTGCTTTGACATACCAACATTTTGCCAATCAAAAGACGACAATAAACAAATATTCTTGCCTTCAACATGTCAGTAGAAATTTCATATGTTATGCTGACATATAACGCATGCATGGTGTTGTATCTATTTGGCGCAGTGTGAAGACTTCGGTCTTCAAAACCTTTTGACCCAAGTTCAAATCCAAAATTTTTCCTAATTTTTTTTATTATTTATTTGTTATTTTTTTTATTAAACAAAATGTTATTTTTTTTTTGATAAATTGCTTTAATTAATTGGTTTTTTTTTGTAATCAAAATAAAAATAAATTTTTAAAATTAAAAAAATATAAAAAAAATACATATAGGTATTTAAAAATAAATTTTTATAATTAACAAAAAAAAAAGAATAAAAATTTTTTATAACTATATAAAAAATCATACAAATCATATAAAATTTTTATATTTTTATATAATTTCAATATTTAAAAATAAATTTTTATTTGAAAAAAAAGAAAAAAAATTTTTATTATTAACAAAAAATAGGTATATATTTTAAAAAAAAAATTTATTATCTGAAAAAAAAAACAATTTTAATATAATTTTAAATAAAATATATTTTATTATATGTAATATAAAAATAATTTTCATTCATATAAATAAATACTACTAATAAACTACGTATTTTCTTTTTCATTATGAGAACAAAAAAAAAACACGCGCATTCCGCACAAAATCATAAATGTACTATCCTCGCCGAAGCAAGAACGCAACTGCTGTGCCAATAATTAAAAATATACAATCAATCAACAATAATTGACTTGAGAGTCTATTATACAATCTCTCAACCAATCAGAATCAATCAATTGCTAAAATTCTAATGTTCTTACCTCATCCAACAATATATTCGCTCACCTCAACCAGCAACCACCTCAACCACCACAACCGAACAAGTGGCAACATCAACTTCTAATCTTGAATTTTTGTTTAGCGAAACCAAATTTGACAATGGTTAATCCTCTTGTTCAAATATTCTTGCTAAAGCAACCTGTTCTTGTTTGGAGGTAAAGAACATATTGCAAATAGGGCAAACACCATATAAAAAGAACCAGTTGTAGAACAGAAACTAGAACCTGTTATCATACAGTTCTAGAACCAGTTATTTAGATTTTACTATTTCACTGGGTTATAATTTAATAAATTTTTTAAGTTCTTTTCTTTATATAAATTTGGAAATATATTTAAAAATAGCGGCCAGCAATTTTCGCAAAAATTCAATGTGTTTATTATACACTCAGCGAACGTCTGCTGTAAATGTTTGTAGTTGTTTGAGTTGTAATACAGTATTTTTATTTTTACGTGAAAAAACAGTCATTTGTAGAAAAAAAATTATTTTATTTTTAAATTTTGAATCTCGCTCCTAGACGAGGACAAGAAATTCTCATTGAGTTTGTGATTTAACATAACAAATATCTCTAGAAATTCTAATAACAAAGTCACCTGAAGATTTCATTAGGCAGGAATGAAATCCGGATAGGGATACGCCTACATCAGATTGCTTTTCACAATTTGTTAAATAAGTTTTGGGACTTTAGCACATTTAATTACTATAAAACCAAATGACATTGTTAGTTGAATTTACTGCAATGTAAGTCGTCCTTTCTTCAAGTGAAATTTCATTTGTTTTTAACTACATTTGCTGCAGTGATCTTTACCTACATAGTATTATAAGTTTAGCTTTGATTACGTTTTATAAAAAAATAATTATCAAAAACATTTTCATGTGTCATCTTAAGACTAAAAATGCGTTTGAAAATTACATAATGAATTAAAATGCACATGGAACAAATTTGCAAATTTTTGGTTATGATTGGAACGAAAATTTGTGTATTTAACGAAAGTTTTTGTTGTTTTGAAATTTTTTTCATATTTTTAGCATGATTAGGACTTACTAAAAATAGCGTCCAGCTGTTTTTCACAAAAATTAAGTAATTCCTTTATGGATGAGGTGGCGTTATGTAAAAAATAATTTAAAATTAAAATTTGCATTATTTAAATTATTATTATTCAAAGAGTATTGAAAAATGTATCGTTAGCAAAAGTGCACACCGCATTTAATTTTTTTACTTTTAAGTTATGAAGACACATAAGCAATTCCATTTAATATCACCGTGAAATTAATCTATGTTTTCCCGATTTTGATAAAAGTTTGTGAGTGTGTGCGCGGTGGTGAACGCAAATATTAAAAAAAAATTTTTTTTTTTTGGAAAACTCTGGCAACCCTATAGCTTCAAATTGTGGGTAGGGACTTCACTTAACAGGTCATAACTTTTGATGTATAAAACATATCGACAAAAATATCAAAAATGTAGAAGTATGTACACTAGGGTGGTCTTTCGTTGTATGGGCGAAAAATAAAAACGAGATTTTGACTGTACCCCCCCTCTTAAAATATTTGTTTGGGTACAAAAATTCACCATGCAAAAAATTAGAGTTCTAGCATAACGGGAAGATGTCCCGCATCGCCCTTGAAAATCGGGCCCCTTGGGAAAATGGGCATAATTTAAAAAAAAATTACAAATTTTTTTCTTCAAAATTAAAAAAATGTAAAATAATTTTTGTGTTGGGTTTAATCATAACTACTCAGATAAAAAATATTACTTTCCCAGAAAATCGCTAACTTACCTTAACTTTGTGTCAAAAAAATTAATAAATATTTTGGGGGTACCTCAAAGTGACTTTTTTGCATTTTTGAAAATTTTATTCAACAAAAATCAAAAACCTAGTGTTTGCTGTCAAGTCTTTCATTAAGCACATTTCAAGTAATAAATAAGCCAGGTATTACGGATATCCGTTGGCAAATTTTTTTTAGGGCATTTTGATTCTCGGGGATATATGTGTATATATGTATATATTTTTTTTTTTTGGATGGCGTTAACATGTCCTAATGTGATGTCAAAAACGGACAAAATTTTTGGGGTGTTTTCAAATCTCCAATTTCAAATTTTAAAAAAATTTCTTCAACAAAATCGCAAAAATTGAGACTTGGACTCCAGTGACTTGTTTAAAACATGTTAGAGATCGAAAAAAAAAAATTTTTAAAATATCCCCTGGGTAGGGGGATATTTGTGTTTTTTGGTAATTTTTGTCTTATTTGTTGTCATAAAATATTTAAAATCGAAAAATTGCTACTTTTGTACCGTTTGTTGTTTGTTTTATCATCATGACTTGAGGTTGAAAAAAAATTTGGACATCATTAACCCATGTGGACCAAATGCCCCAAGAGACCCCAAACTTATATATTTCAATTTACAAAAAACGTTGAAGATTTTCTTACTACTTTTGAATTTTAATAAACGTGATGTAAAATATAATAACACAGTATTTGAAGATTCTGTGCTAAAAGTGTTGGACATATTAAACAACGTTAACCCTTGCCTAGCCGCATTAAGGTCAAAGAGTTATATATATTTGAACAAAAATTATTTAAATTCTTTTTTTTTACAAACCTGGCTAAAACCAGTACTTTAATCATTTAACATTTATTTTGGACTAAATTAACCCTTTTAAAAAAAGGATTTTTTCCAAAAATTGATTTTAAAGTTTTTTTTTTTCAAAAATTTTTATTTTTAAAAAATGCCCATGTGAAAATTGATTCGTATATGAACATATATGATCATATATGGGCTTGTATATGATCATATATGGGAATAGGTGGCTATATATGTCCATATATAGTTCAATATATGACCATATATGGTCTCATATATGACCATATATGTTCGGATCCGAAATTTG
This sequence comes from Delia radicum, assembly GCA_021234595.1. Classification (NCBI taxonomy): domain Eukaryota; kingdom Metazoa; phylum Arthropoda; class Insecta; order Diptera; family Anthomyiidae; genus Delia; species Delia radicum. The sequence continues at coordinate 68,081,777 of CM037851.1, read as the reverse complement.
AGGGTATATGGTCATTATATGATCATATATGAGCATATATGGATCATATATGTGCATATATGAACATATATTATCATATACGACCATATACCCTCAAATTTCGGATCCGAACATATATGGAAATGTATGAGATCATATATGGTCATATATCGAACCATATATGAACATATATGACCTATACCCATATATGATCATATACAATCCCATATATGATCATATATGTTCATATACGATGCCTTTTTCACCTGGGTGTGTAAATTTTTTTTTATTTATTTTGTATACCCCAAAACCTATCCGTTCTTATGCATTATGTCGATATTTTGTACACATCAAAAGTTACGACCTTTTAAGTGAATTCCCTACCCCACAATTTGAAGCTATAGGGTTGCCAGAGTTTTCCAAAGAAAAAAAAAATTTTAATACTTGCGTTCACAACAGTGTTACCATATTGCCAGTTTTAACTGTTTTTTAGAGTTTTTTAGGATGCGTTACAGTTTTCCAGTTTTTCATGAAAAAAAAACAGTTTTTGTTTAATTTCACCCTTTTTTTTCCAGTTTTTTCCAGTTTTTAACAGTTTACCTGCTCGATTTACTTTCTTTTATTTGAATTTGTAAATTTAATATAAAAGTTGCACAAAATGTTTCAATAAAAAATAATACTACACATTGAATGCAATGCATTTTAATTCCCTTTTTAGCATTTGTTTGTGTTAAAATTTTGTGTGGAATCAAACTAAATGAAAATCAAATTTAATCAAAAAATGTATAACTGATATTTTTATGTAATTAAGTAAGATCTCAAAATGTGATGAATTATTTTGTTTTTTTATGATTTTGTAGTTATTTTTTGCTATATGTTAAATAATTAATATAAATATAAATATGTTTTTTTATATTATATTTTTTTTTTTACTTTAAACAAGTACACATTAGAAAAAACATATTATTCCTATTGTTAATTAAAATGTAGTTTTATAACAGAGCACAACTTGTGATCTGTAACAACATAAATTTGAAAATATTTTTTTTTGTTAGTATAATTAAAAGTTAGTCCACAAAAAAAAATATTTTTTTCTGTGTATATATATATGTTATGTGTTTAATGTTTTTTATGTTGTTTTATGTTTAAATTAAATGCAATTGAATTCAAAATGCACATATTAACTGTTTTTCCTACTGTTTTTTATTAAAAGAAAAAAAACAGTTTTTTCTTAAAAAAACAGTTTTTTCTTACAGTTTTTTGAAAAAAATACATGGCAACACTGGTTCACAACCGCAAACACTCACAAAATTTTATCAAAATCGGAAAACATCGATTAATTTCATGGTTATATTAAATGGAATTACTCACATGTGGCTACCCCATGTCGCTTAAATCATCAAAATCCAATAAACCGTATCTGAAATATAGCTAATTAAAGTGGCAACCATATAAAATTATGTTAGAGTTGTTCGTTTTATCTTCAGAAAAAATGTTAAGAAATTTCATTTTAAAATTTCTAATTTTCTAACCCTATTAAAAAAAAATGTATATGGAGAGTTATGTAATCATATCAATTTTTATGAGACGGTATATGTAATCTTATTAAATTTCATCAGAAATATGGGTTCATATAATTGTATAAGGTGGCGCAAAAGTAATCCTCCTATCAGAAAATGCTATACATAATAAATACATAATAAAAAAAAAAACATCTTAAGGTTATTTTTGCGCCACCTTATATATGTTTGTATGGGTTTAGTTCTAATCAGATGTAATTAGATAAATGTCCAGTAGAATTTTATACGAATTATGGCCTGATAAAATTGTATTAGATTGTATCAGTTTTGTATCTAATTGTATCAGTTTATATCTAAACTGAAGGTTGTAGGTACAGTTCTCAAACGATACCATTTTCGAGACCGCTACGGTGTTCCAAAATACCTTTGCACATTTTGCGATATAGTTTTACTCAAATTAGAGTTCAAAGTATGTAGGATTCAAAACAGATTTTACAGACGTATCCGCAATATGGAACAATAAACCATTTTGGTCCATAACTCGGAAATTTGAGCCGGTAGAACGTTTTTAACTTCAGAATTTAACTTGACTCTTAAATTAACTTTATTGTAGCTTATTATTTATTTTAATTTTTTTAATAGTAAACAACCTACCAACGTATTTCGATGCCAGTTATTTTACGCAGTTGTTTCGACTTTTTGATAAAGTTTGTGTGTATGAAAAAATACAAAAACAAAAAACCAACATGGCTTGCTTATAAATTTAATAAAATAATTTTCTTGAAATTAAAAAAATAAAAATAATCTGAAATTAGTTATTCACCAACCTAATAATAAATTTCCATAAGCATAGCATATCTTTAGGCTGTTTACAATCAAATAGTGTTGTGGTTTTCCAAGTAACCATAAAAAATAAACACCAACAACTAAAACAATTTTTCAATATATTTTCTTTATTTAATATCAGCGTGTTCGTCTTTTTTGATTAGCATAATTTCAACATATATAAGTTATATTTAAAATTTGGTTGCTAAAATTATAAATATTTTTGGTAACGCAAATAAATAACTGAAACTTTTGTTTTTCATTTTAATTTACATACAAATAGTTTTTCATTGTTCATTTTTTTAAGATTTTGCTAAAAATATTGAAGATTTTTGTAGTTTTTTAATTTAAATAACAATAGATAAAAATATATTTTTTACAAATATTATTTTTGATTTTTATTAAATAAACAAATTTTGAAGATTTTATAAAAAATATCATATTGGGATGTTTACCAGCTTTGAAAATGTTTTTTAGTCACTTTTATAAAAATATTAGATTCAATATTGAGACAGTAACTTTTACAAAATAAAATTTATAAATTAACTTGGCGATGGTATTCATAAATAATAATTGTGGTTGATAAAATGAATAAGTCTTAAGATAAAAGTAAAACAAGTTTTTGCAACTGCTTTATATCGCTTAAGCCTATATGACAACTGCTTTTTGCAGCAACTTTACCAGGGTTTGATATAAAATGTTTTAAAAAAACAAAATGGAATGTCAAAAATTTAAAGTTTCTGATAGAAAAATCCTGGTAAATCTATAACAAAAAAGTAGGTGTCATATAGTCTTTATAGCTTTTTCGTAAGTTTATTTTTTATAATACATGCAAATTTAAATTTAAAAAGAAAAAGAACTTTTTGGGTTAAAATTTTAAAATCACAAATTCACACCCTGAAAACGGTTTGTATATATAAGCTTCCAGATTGTGAAAACCCTTTCCTCAGTTTTCTGGAAGTTTATTTTTGAAAAAAAAATTATGCTGATATTCTAAGATATTAATGATATTTATTTTATACATTAATAGAATAATAGGCATGATATTAAAAATAAAATTGCAATGAAATTGCACTGGAACTCGTTCTTTGAAACTTTTCATTTATTTAATGCAAGTTTTCATAAATTTTAATGAAAGATGGCATTTTATTTACAAAAAAGTTTCATACACTTAATGAAGAAGTTTCATTAGAAACTAGTGTCATTAAGATAATTCATCTTTAATTTTAAAAAATTGTTCGTTCACTTTGTGAAGAAATGTTTTATTAGTTTGCAAACAATTTTCGTTATTTTTCTTTCTCTCTATATATGTAGAAAGCAAGCCCCCTATTTTCGGAATTTTCCCCCAAAGAAAATTGGGTTCTTAGGCAGTGTAATTTTTTACAGCAAGTAAAATATCAATTTTTTAAATAACACGTACGCTTAATTTTGGGTCGTAAAATCCAGTGGCATACTCCGTTTTAAGAGATTATGTTAAAATAAAGAGAAAATTCATTTTTAAGTTGTCATTGTCTCAAGTGATTGTTTGATTATATTTTAAGGAAAAGACTTCAAAATCTATTTTGTAATTACTTTATTTATTAATAATTTGTCGAAACTTAACTCTCTTTTCACAAATTCAAACTACCTCGAGTATAGAAATTGCACTTTTTGTTCGTTTGAACTCATGTAAAAAGATAATTATGTATACTTTTTGGAAACGTGAATTTCTAAGGTATATTCCCTGTAAATCTTCCCTTAATCGAATGAACATTGTATTCTTGGCCAACTACTACTCGAAAAAACTTAATCAGATCACAAAAAAAATTCAAAATTTAATTTTTTTTTTTAAATTTAGCAATTTTATGAATTAACTATATTCACAGATAGTACATTTTAAAAGTTAAAGTGTTTCGATCAAAATTGCTCAAAAAAACTCGATAATTTCCATACAAAATTGCAGAAATATGCTATTTTTAAAGTTTGATGTCATTTTATAAACAATTTTTAAAGCTTAGTACAAACTTATATATTTTGGAGTTACATACTTTAGCAAAATCTATGTTTAAAATTTCGTGGCAATTCGACAAATATTGTGGGATTACCCGACTACTACTCGAAAAAACTAGAGAAAACTCGAACATTTACATACAAATTTTTCAAAATATGCAGATTTTAAACATTTGATGTAATTTTACACACATTTTTCAAAAAAAAATCTATGTACAGACTTTTATTTTTTGCAGACGACTGTATTAATAGATTCCATATTCAGAGGAATCTAATAAAAATTGTGGACTTGGACTGCTCGAAAAAACCCCTAGAAAACTGAACCACTTTCATAAATTAAAAAAAAAAGTCAGTAAAGTCAGCAGATGTATATACAAATCAAAAATGCCACATTTAAAGCACAACAATTTTAAAAAAGTATACTTGTAATGTTAAATATGGCAAATATGTGTAAAAATAAAAAAAGCTAAAAAAAGGCATTTGCCTTCTCTGGATATAACTAAATATAATTATTTTCAAAAGTGGTTCTAGGACTACCTACTTTCTACTTTGGAGCAAATGAATCGATTGCTTTTGGAACAAATTCAAAGAAAAATCATATTTACGTCCATGATTTGTCGACACTAGAACGGGTTATAACGGAAAATAAGTTGCTCTACAAGTAGTTCTCTTAAATTCACATATTTTGAAAATGGTAACAAAAATATATTCTAAGATCTTATTAATAGAAAAACTTTGTAACTCTAAAACTACCTGAGAACATTTTCTTTTCGAAGTCCTCAAATTCCTCCAAAAAAAAAACCCCAAGGATATAAAGCATGTTTCTTTAAAAACCTCAGAATGCTTTGAATGATACTAAGCAAACACTTTGTAAACTAATGCAGTAGACTTTACTTGATATTAAAAAAAAAACAGTTCTTTTTGTTTTTATTAACAAATAATCAAAAGAAACATATTTATTTTGCATTAACCGCCGATTTTGTCGATTAACCGGTTAATCAATTTTAGCGATTTTTCTAATAATGCCTTAACCGGCTAACCGCCTAGGTCAAATAATTGGAAACACTAGTTGAAAGCAATTGCCGTTCATTTAATTTTTAAAATTTGAGAATCACTCTTAGGCTTTTTACTGCGAAAAAATATTTAAAAAAACTCCTCAAATGTTTACTTTTAAACTTTACAAAATTAAAACCAAAAATTTATTTTTCGATCTTTTATCATAAATTATTTTTTTTTTTTATTAATTAATAATCATATAATTACAAATTATATACTATTACCCTAACCGAGCACTAGCTACTATGGCCTTCGGCGCGTTGTAGCGAAAACAGACCAGTGCCTCTGGTTGGAATCGAACCCACGACCCCGCACTGATAAGCCAGCACGCTACCAACTAGCCTACCGGGGCGCACAACCATAAATTATGATGTGAACAAAATTGTTCAAGTTCAAGATCATTTGTTTTTTGTTAAACAAAAAACCGTGCAATGTTTATTTATTATATTAAAAAAAAAAATTCCATCCGCTAATTTAAAGCAGACTTTTTCTACTGACAGGTCCTTACATGTTTAATTTCGTGTCACCGAAAATATTCAGAGAACCAATATTGACGGGGTAGATTTTACCCAAATTTTGAAGGAAAAAGATCAACGCTTTATCCGTATTGTTTTATTTACCGGATGAGAAGAAAAAACAAAATTGGAAGAATTGAACTAATTTAAATCAAAAATAAAAAATTTTTAACTAATAAACATTGTTCCACACTCATATTATAAAGTTTAATGATTTGTCGACCCACAAAAATTTTTTATAAGAATATTCATAGAATAGAAATATTTTTGAACAGAAAAATTAGATTTAAGAAAGTACTAACTTTGTAGTTTTAGTAACATTACAAAACTTAAATTTTCCATCCCTGGCTAAGAATTAAAAGATCTGAGAAATGCTTGAAAACTGTATGTAGAGTTTTTCAGTCACAGTCACAGTAGACGGCAAAATACATGTTTTGCCAAAAACAAGTATTTACGCTCTTTATTCTATTCCAACGGTTCTTTATCCTTCTACTCTCGTTTTGACAAAACATGTGTTTTTCAATGTAGTCTGTAGTATTACTCAAAGTCTATAAATTTTAATAAAGAAATTAAAAATGTCTTACCTTAAATATATATTTGCACTTTTCGCCTTGTTCTTATTTAATATACACATTTAATAACTACTTTTTATATTAAAAAACATTTAAAAACAATACTTTATGCATGAAAATAGAGGCCATTGATTTTTTTATATATTTTTTTTAACTTTTTATATATATATATATATATATATATATTTTTTTTAAACTTTTTATATATAAATATTTTTTTTTAACTTTTTTTTTATATATATATATATATATATACATATTTTTTTTATTTTTTTTTATTTTCTTTACTTTTTATGTATTTTTTTTTTTTTTACTTTTATATATTTTTTCTTACTTTTTTCCTTTTCATATATTTTTTCTTATTGATATATTTTAAATTGCATACAAACTCAACTTATTTTTTTTTTTATACATATTTAACATTTTCACCACACTCATTGCACTTACTAACACACTAACACAAACTTAAAGCATTCCCAAAACAACAACAATACAAATTGGTGCTCCACTAACTTGTTGAGCCACCATTGAATTTGCAATTGTTATTTACGTACTCTTTTAACACTATTGTTTGCTAGATTTTAATGATTCGACGATATCATTTCATAAAATCATGATCACTGAACACTTTACTAGAGTTTTTAACAAAATTTATTTAATTATTTTATTAATATTAGCAAAATTTAACCACGACACGAGAACCGACATGTTAAAGACAGGAGTTTGCAAACTTAACTAAAGAAAATGTGTAATTTTCAGGAGTTGAAGAATTTTAGTACACATGGTAGTATTTTAGGGGAGTAAAAAATGGCAGTAACGGCAAATGTCTATATGGCGTTCACATGTAAATGATAAACACACTAGATCGTGGGTAAGCGAATAAAGAACTTTTTATTAATGAATTTAAACTTTCACGAAATCTGGAAATCCAGTTACAAATCACCCTCGTTTACATTATAAAATTTGGCAGGTAAACTTGATTTTGTGAAAACATTTTATAAACAAAACAATATAAAAAAATAACCTCAAAATGAAAATTTTTCTAAAAAGTTATTAATTTCGTGGCGGAAGACATAATTTGAAGCCATTAATAAAGAAACAATATTAATTTTGCTAAAAAAAAAGTGTTTTTTGTAAGGGATGACTATTAGGAAGCAAGATATTTCACTTTGCTCTTCTCGTCACCATATCAATGTTGTTTGCATAAATTATCTTCGCCGCAAGGAAGAATAAGCAACTGAATTCTAAATTTAATTATGCTTTCAATAAAAAATGCAATTTTATTTGGTTTTATACTCATATTATTTAGTTTTCTAAAATTAAATAATTCTTTTTTATTTGTTTAATTTTTTTTTTTTAAACAAGGTGATGCCACATTCTGCAAATTTCTCTCCCAAAATAGGGGAAAACACAGTGTTGTATCGCTACAACCTAATTTTAAACTATATTGTCCTACAATCTAGTTATGAATTTGTATGGAAAATATGGATTGAAACTACGTTTCACAACCAGATTGTTTAAACCAGATTTCAGATATATACTATTATAGCGAATTTACATTATAAAAATGTTCAGTAGATTTCAGTTTGAAACTCAATTCGAAATCACAATCGTTTAAATTAGCAAATTTCACAGCTGATTGGATTTCAATTGTACAACAAACATTTTTTTAGTAAGTAAACTAACCTTAAAAAAAATAACTAAAATTAAAAATTTTTCCAAAATACATTTTATTCGACACAAAATGTATGTACATTATGAAATATACAATGTTAGTTTTGCTAATAAAAGTGTTTAGTGTAGGGTTGATCAGTTTAATTCAAAATATTCAATGTTTTGTAAGAGGTCTAGCCGACGCCATTCAATGATATTTCACTGTTTTTCTTGGTCGAAAACAAACAAAAATTGCTGTATTCAGCTTGTAATACTTCTTTCAATGAAAGAAAACGCCATTCAATGATATTTCACTGTTTTTCTTGGTCGAAAACAAAAAAAAAAATGCTGTATTCAGCTTGTAATATTTCTTTCAAGGAAAGCAAAAGCCTTTTAATTTTTAATTTTTTAGTATTTCAAATTTATAAAAATTTATATTTTCCTTATATTTTATCTCATAAACAGCAAAACACCCAAATTTTCTGCAAATAGGGGTAAAGCACACTGTTGTATTTTGTATTTCTGCACAAATAGTTAGATTTCGCTGAAATTTTAACTAAATTTGGCTTTAATTTTGTATGGGAAATCTGTTTGAAATCCCACATTTTTATTAGCTTTCGGTTGGAATCTGTCGAAATCGAATTTTAAGTAGATTTGGACCCTAATGTAAATTCTCTATTAGAATAAAGTGTCATAAAACGTGTTTTGGCAAAAGTCATGTTCAGCATTTAGGTGTGAACGCCATATTATTCTATAGCCCGGCATGAGGTCAATTTTTTATTATTTTATGTTCTTTTAACACTATTGGTATCATTCATTTAATACAGAGAATTAAAACAAAACTCTATTTTCAAAAAAAAATTACAAAACAATGATGATTTGTAAATACAAACAGCCTTTTTAAATTTTTTTGTAATTTTGAATTTTTATTTTTAAAGAATTTTTATATAAAAAATTACAATTGCAAGCATTTCAAATAAATATTGTTATTGTTAGAAATAAATTTGCATTTAAAAATGTGGTTGTCTGAATTTACAAATTCCATTGTTGGTGCCAATGGTTTTTTTCTGTGAAGCATGAAATCATCTTTTTTTGTATTATAGACTAATATTAAGTAATTTTCTATTTTATACTACAACCAAAAATGATAAGTTTTTAAAAACTACTTATATTTAATTATCAAATTCCATACAAATTTGATTTTATAAACTGTAAGTTTTTAAAAATTACTAGTTTCTGGTTCTATATTAGTATATTATATTAGTTAAATTATTACAAATTTCGCTTATCATTTGACTAAATGAATGAAAACAAGTCTTTTACCATTCGTCTTTTTATTAAATGAATTAAGACAATTTTAAACCATTCAAAAAAGAATTCATTCAATAAAGAATTATTTCATATTATTTAAAGCTTTTGAGAATTAAGCTAAGAGTTTATTCAATAAAATTGCTTTTTCTGAATGAAACTTGAGTAAAATTTAGAAAATTGAATTAAAAATTTAATAATTTTTAACCTTTCCACGAAACACTGTAGAAATTTTGTTTGGTTGAATTTTGAAAGGATATTTTAAATATGCGTTTTTAATGACTTGAGTATGACTACAGTCCGTTTTTTATCCTGCCTCCAATATATTCATAATGTTCTCTTACAATGATAACTATGGCTGGCTTACACTGAGAGAGTTATCTGCGTGATATCATTGAATTTTTGCATTAGATGTATGAAGTGTCACTGGAATGCGTCCATTGAAACTTTTCATTAAAATAATGCAGCTTTTCATAAATTTTGTGAAAATTTTCATTTTATTTTGAATTGACAGGTCTGATATCATTATTAAATGTTACTATTACTATTAAATGCATAAAAAAAAAATTTCAAACCAAACAACAATCAACTAGAATATATTGAATTCCCAATTCGTTTCCAGTAATGGGAAGCCAACAGCTTTAACCCTTAAATGCGCACAGTATCTTTAAAGATACAACCATTCAAAAATTTCCTACGACTTTATTTTAAGCTTAATCAAAATGAAGACTTCACTAGTGTGTTAAGTACTCTCAAGCGCTCTTTAATAAAATACATTTATAAATAAATTATTTAGAATCGTACCTTTTATTAACCATCAAAGTCAAAAAAATTAAAAACTTCAAAATTAATTAAAAACTCAAGAATTGCGCTTTTTATGATATCGAAAAAAGGGCACATGTAATTTTAGAAAGTTTAAATAAAAGGCATTAGTGTTAAGAGGCAAATATAAGCTTTTGAATGATATATCTTTTTGTTCCTAAGTCACTCCGTTTTTGTGTAACGGGTAATTTAAAATTATGGATTTTTACTTATAAAAAGCGTAAAAAAAATTATTTGAAAAATCTTGGTACGCAGTTGTTTTTTAATTGGCATTTCATATCATAAAAACACAATTTTATTCAAATCGAAGCTGTTGAGCATTTAAGGGTTAAATCTTAAAGCTGTTGGCTTCCCTAAAATTTTCTAAACTTGTAAGAAAAGACAAAAATAACTGTTGTTCGGGTAATCAATTAACATCATCAATTTTCTGTGGATGGCTGATATATAACTGATCAAAAACTTGAGTTTCTTGTTAGTGGTGGATTAGAATGAGGCTGAAGATGACCTCGTCGCTTAGGTCGAAAGTGCGGCACTCCCTCTAGCGCTGATCGCCACAAGATTTTGTTCACCTTTTCTTACATTTATTAACAATTAGTGTTTTGTATTTGTAATGGTAACATTTAATTATGGTCTCAAACCTGAAAATTCAAAATGAAATGCTATTTTCATTTTATTTATTAAAAATTGCATACGCCTAATAAAAATTAGTTTCATAAAAACTAGAAAGATTTTTTATGAAGTTTAAAAAATTCTTCATTCACTTTGTAGAGAAAATTTCATTGGCTTAGTGAAAAATTCCATTTAAACTCGTCCAAGAAAATTATCTCGTATTTTTTTTTTTGCCAGAAATAATATTTATTGCTAAATTTAATTATTTATGTTTAGAAGTACAAATCTAAAATAATTTCATAACTGAAACAAATAAAATTAGAATTTATACTGATTTTGATGGTAAAAAAAGATGAGTTAAACAAAAAATAGATAAAGTATAGAAATAGTCAAATAATGCAGTATTTGATCTCTAGAATGGTATATAGTCCCCCCATAGCAATACTAATGGCCAATTTAGACCTATAATATTGGCTAATAAATAAATTTTAAAATAAAAGTGAGGATGTTCATAATAAAATAATTAAAAATATGTTAAAATTAAATTAAAACTCTAAGACCCGATTACTGAATGTCCAGTTAAAATTTAACAAACAGTTAAATTGAAAATTTATATGGGGAACGATAACAAATGCGGCAGTTAAAGTTCCATTTAGTGGCTAAAGGGACAATACTCGGGATAATAATCTCCTTCCATAAACTAATCACATAGAACTAATTTAAAAAATTTCTACTGCATTATCATTATTAGTTTCTACTAGCGGACAAGGTATGTATAGTCTAACTTATCACGCTAATTTTATGATTCTATGGACTCTATAGGTTCTCAATCCCGCTGAGGAGCTCTCCGGGAATTGCTTTTGAGCCTTAACGTAATATGGGCGTAATGCTGATGATTTTTTTGTTGATGTGTTTTTCGGGTTCTAATAGCTTGAAAAAATGGTTTTTAGACTGGGATATTGATTGGAAAGTGGGTAGCAATTTTTGAGATTAGCTCTATGTGATTAGTTTATGGAAGAAGTTTATTATTATATTGTATTTGTATGGGAAATTTTATGATTTTTTTTTACTTATTTATAAACTGAAATACTTATCCTTCATGATATTAATGAAACAATTTCATAGAATATTTTTCGTATATTCAATATAAAGAAATTGTTCATAAACTTTTCATTCGATCTCATAAATTATATCTTCATAAATTTTATGAAAATTTTCTTTAGAACTATGAAATTATTTCAAAGACTTAACTTTTTCATAAAACTTCATAATTTCATTAATTTTCATACATTTCAAACTTATGAATCGGTTAATTGGCTTAGTTCCAATGTATTTTTCAAGACATTCATGAATAGTTTTATTAATTCAAGGAAATTTCTTAATAAACTTCTGCTATAAACGCTTCATTGTCAGAATGAGTCAGTTGTTTTATAAAGATTTTCATTAATTCTGTAAACATTTCATAGGCTTTGACTTTAATGAAACCTGCTTTACAGATCCTATGAAAAGTTTAAATGGACGACTTCCAGTGACAATTTTAATTAAAGCTATGAAGGAATTCATTACTGATGTGAAGATAATTCTCTCAGTGTAATTTTAGGATTTTATTCAAACTTACCGCTAATTAAGCAAAGTTTAGCAAACTTATCGCTAATTAAGCAAAGTTTAGCGCTTAACCATTTATATGAAAATATCTGTGGCTAAAGTTAAACTCTGGTTATTTATAGAAAAGTTACTAGCCTTTAAAGTTTTAATATATTATTTTATTAAAATGTACTATTGGATTATGTAATTAATGCATAAATCATTGCGAAACGATTAATTTTTAAAATTGCATAGTCATTTTGCTTAACAATAATATATTTTTTGAAAATTTTTTTTTCTGTGCAAATCGTATAAGCCCTTTTTAAAAACGAGTTAAGGATGGAATTGTGTGCAATACAAGACGATCTTTTTATATAAAACAAAAATTAAATAATTTGAAAAACTATTGAAATATTGACGAATTTTTAAAAGTCTTTTTTTAATGTTTTACTTTTAAATTTTAAAAAATTGAAACCAAAAGTTTATTTTTCGATCTTTTATCATAAATTATGATGTGAGCAAGATTATTCAAGTTCAAGATCATTTGTTTTTTGTTAAACAAAAAACCGTGCAATGTTTATTTATTAATCAAAAAAGTTTTCTGTCCGCTAACTAAGAGCAGACTTTATCTACTTATATGTTTCATTTCGCGTCACCGAAAATCATCAGAGAACCAATGTAGAAGGGGTAGAATAGTATGGTATTATGACTAGAGATTCTAGCCTATACACGAACAATGTTTATTAGTTAAAAATGTTTTATTTTAGATTTGAATTAGTTCAATTCTTCCAATTTTGTTTTTTACTTCTCATCGGGTAAATAAAACAATACGGGTAAAGCTTTTATCTTTTTAATTTAAAATTTGGGTAAAATGTTCTACCCCTTCTACATTGGTTCACGGAAGATTTTCGGTGACACGAAATGAAACATGTAAGGACCTGTCAGTAGAAAAAGTCTGCTTTAAATTAGCGGATGAAATTTTTTTTTAATACAATAAATAAACATTGCACGGTTTTTTGTTTAACAAAAAACAAATGATCTTGAACTTGAATAACGATTATTTAATGTCGAAATCATTGTGAAACTACATATTTCATGAAGTTATTTTGGTTAACAATGATAGATTTTTCCAAACTTTTTTTTTTGCAAGTCGGTATAAACACAAGACGATCTTTTTATATAAAACTAAAATTAAATACTTTGAACAACTATAAAAATATTGAGGGCGAATTTTTAAAAATTAACTATTTCACAAAAATGTTTGTTTTGAAAATTTTGTATTGATTTAGAAAATTAATTGGCCTAAAATAATGCTTTTCGTTAATAATACAACATTTCCCAACTCGAGGTATTTCATTGTTTAATTAAATAACCTTTTGTCAATATCACCAACACTTTCCAAAGCAATTGAACTTGATTGACTTTCCGTTGGCAAACAAACGGACCAGGTTATTGGAAAAATCTCAATTTTTGATTTTCAAATGCGGATAACTTATGCACTAAAAGAGAAAACCCACATGAGTTAGCGTATTTATTGCTGGCCATTACAATCACATTACAGAAATATTTCATTTTAAAAATCAGGTTGATAAATTTTTGAATATCCCAGGTTTCCTATTTTGGAGTCTAACTGATCAGTGCCTGATTTATCTAGTGATCCCTTCTTTCAAACTTAAGCTTGATATTACATTGATTACGGATGTGTGCAGTTTAAGGGCAATCCGATCAGCCAGTAAGAAATGGCTGTATTTTTTTTTCAAAATATTTGTGTGAAGGAATCAATAAGGTACTTTGTGTTTTGATTTCTTATATACAAGTGTGGATGATACGTTCTTTTGCTTTTTGAAAATTATGTACTTCATGATACATTATTTTGAGTTTTCGTTATAGAATCGTTTTTTTTTTTTTAATCTAAAACAATTAAAAATTCGATTTCGGTTTTTTTTTGTATGATACGTTATTTTACATTTTAGGTGACGATATATTTTTGCTTAAATTTAAAATTTCCCGTTACTATTATACTCCCCTAAAAGACAACAATGTGTACTAAAATTCTTCTTCTTCTAAAAATCACATTTTTTTTCTTTAGTTAGTTGTAAAATCCGGTGCTATACAGGTCGTTGTTCGTGTCGTGTATTAATTTGGTTAATATGAGTAAAATAAGTAAATAAATTGAAGTTAAAACGTTAGTAAAGTGTTAAGTGATCATCATGTTATAAGATTATAACGTTTATTTGTTATAATCTATCAAATAATAGTGTTAAAATGAATATGCAAAATTGGCAAAGTTAATGATGGCTCAACTTTTGTTAGTGCACCAAACAATTCTTGTTAGAGCACCAAGTTTTATTGTTGTTTTGTTTTTGTCCGTTATTCGTTGTAGTGTGTTTATCGGTTTGTGTTATGAGTGCAATGAGTATGGTGAAAATGTTAAATATAAAAAATATGTTGTGTTTACATGCAATTAAAAAAATATCAATTAAATTTAAGAAAAAATATAAGAAACGAAAAAAAAATTCAAAAAGTAAAAAAAAAAAAAAAATAAGAAAAAAAATAAATGAATAAAGTAATTTAAAAAAATAAGAAAATGTAAAAATTAATGGCCTCTATTTAATTTTAAAAATTAAAAAAAAAAATATAAAAAATAAAGAAAAATATATAAAAGTTAAAATTTAGTAAACAATATTTAAAAATAGCAGTCTATCTACATATATGTTAATTTAAAAATATAAAAAAGTTAAGTAAATTTAAGAAATTAAATAATAACAAGATGGTGCAGTCTTAAAAGAATTTTGTTTAAGGTAAGACATTTTAAATTTATTTATTTATTAAAACTTAGATTTAAATAATCTTGCACACAAAAAAAAAATTACCAAAAACTTGTATATAATAACATTTTATAAGAATTTTGACTAAACTCGGTTTCACTAGGATTTTACAGATCTTTTAACCCATTTCACACTGCCGTTGCTTTCAAGCAGCACCTACTTTTAAGGCCCGATAACTTTAGATAGGAAACCCATATAACAACACAGTCAAAAGCATGTGATACACTCAGAATATACTTATTGTAGGTCATTCGGGTAGTAAACTAGTAGTTTAACTGCTATTGTAGTCATTTTCCTGATTTAGACAGTCATTTAAAAAAATAACTAACCAAAAATACTGTACTTCATTAACAGTTGTTTGGTGCAGTTATTTTAGTATTTTAATAAACATCTACCAAATCAGTAATTTGGCAGTAAACAGTTAATTTTTTTTAGTTATTTCAAAATAGAAAATTATGGCGAGTTTTTCGAAAATTTCGTTGTATCTCTAATGCATAAAAACGTCATAACTGGAATACCGTTTGGAATTCTGATTTTGAATTTTAAATAGGATGTAGGAAAAAAAATTTTATGCAATTTTATTTAATAATAAATTTTATTTAATAAAAAAAAATATTAAACAAAATATTTTTAAAATACCGAAAAAACAACTGTTAAAAACAGTAGTTTTTACAATTTATGTAGTCGTTTTATGTTCATTGTTTCTATTGTTTTGTTGCTTATTTATATGGTTTATGCATTCATTTAAGATTAGTTGTCTTTGAACGCTTCGATAGTCGCTTTCACTATCATTGTAGTTGTTTTGTCAATAGTTAAAAATTACTATGTGGTTAGTCATTTTTAACTGTAATTTTTAGTCATATCTACCTTCTTAATTTCCTGAGTGTAGTCTAAGGATATGGAAATGCAGTTAATTTAAAAACAAATGCAAAATTGTTGTTCCAATTTAATGAAATGTTCTATACAAAAATAAATTTGTAAAATCTACAAAATTTTTGTTATAATCATGGATGGTAACCGATTCGATGCGGGTATCGGTAAGGGTAATGTGACGGCTTTAGATCCGGGGCG
This sequence comes from Delia radicum, assembly GCA_021234595.1. Classification (NCBI taxonomy): domain Eukaryota; kingdom Metazoa; phylum Arthropoda; class Insecta; order Diptera; family Anthomyiidae; genus Delia; species Delia radicum. The sequence continues at coordinate 68,065,446 of CM037851.1, read as the reverse complement.
AACAAGGACGCTCCTGCCACTTTTAAGGGGGGGATATTTCGAACATGGTGAAGGTGATAACATGACACTGTCTCAGTGGCAGGTACGCACAGATGTTGGGGATGTCATCACCCGACTTCTGCAGGAGCTGTTGCAGGATATGTCCCCAAATGGGGACAATGAGCAGAAGTGATATGAAACTGTTTTTAACGTTAATTGATTTGATAGATTTTTTTTTTTCATTGAAAGTGTGGTATCCCTATTAAAATTTTTTAAACAAACTGCGGTATTCATAAGCAAAATTTAGGCACTGAATATCCATTGAATAAGTATTTCTTATTCATAATACACTTTATTAAACGAAGTACAAACACTGCACATCTCATGATTTTTTATTTTAAAAATAAACTCGCGAACAACCAGTGAATAAGCCTAAATCACATTCTAGTTGTGAACTCGTTGTGTGTAGCTTACATCGAATGTGTAACTTAATACTTATGAATAACGCTGTAACTCAATTGATGTTATTTTAATGATAATTTTAAATATAATAGTAATCAAATGCGTGTTTACATTAGGTCCATTCGTTTACATCAAAATTTGCACAAATTTGTACTGGATTTTACTGAAATTCGTTCGCGTACACATAAATTTGCAAAAGAGAGCATCTACTAAGAGAGTAAAGTGACAGTTGTCAGCAAAAAACCTGCAAATTTTTACTGGAAAATCCAGTAGAAAACAAAAACATATAATTAAATTAAGTAAACAAACAAAAATAAGCATACATTTAGTAATAAAAACATTTAACAAATTAAAAGCTGAATTAAAAGGGCGGCAAAAACTGAAAATAATTATTTTCAACCTGAAACAAATTAAAGTAGTCAGTTACAATTATTACAGTAACAATTTATCAGTTTTCTAATATCTCTGTTAATTGTTTTTATTTACGTTAATATATTAGAGAAGTAAAGCTAATGAATATATGAATACTTCTTACTGCATATTATTCAGGGTACCGAATATCAAAAATCAAGTATTCATGTATTTTCGTATGTTATTTAACTAGAAACAAAATTAAAAGTCATGTACAAACTAAACAGGTACAAAAGCTTCCACAAAAGTTTATTTAATTAATACAATTGCTACGAATTTATAATTATTAAAATGCATCAAGTACCAAAAACAATATATACTGGGTAGTCTAAATAACACTTATTTTACAACACTAAGCTTTTTAGCGCTCATATGTTTGAATTAACTTGCAAGTTTTTGCAATTTTTCCGTTCGTTTACTTTTTTGTGCAATAGAGTAAAATTTTCATTTTGCCCAAAACTTACATCGCTGCACCAAAATTGCTCTACGGAAATTTTTTAATATTTTTCCCGGAATGTACTCTGTATTGCACAACTTTTGGCGTCAATTTTTTAAAAATCGAAAATATTTTTTTTTTTTCAAAATGCACTAGGATTGCAATCTTTAGGATCCGGTAGCCATCTGGTTTTTTGTTCAAAATTTTTTTTGCTATTTTTCCCGTAAAAGGCTCCTAAATCCCCATCATTTGGGGGGGCAAGCTAAAAAAAAATTTTTCGGGACGCGCTATTGTACATCATATTGATATATATTTTTTGAAAAGCTCAGCCCGTTAAATTATAATATAATTTTATATTATGTAGAATTTGGAATTTTAAAAATCCCACGTGATCGATAAGAGCTGTAAAATGGGTTAACTCTGAGAAGTAAAATCCTGGAAATCCAGAGATTTAGATATTCCAATTCTAAGAACATTTGCTTCATAAAAATTATATAATTAGAAAAAATAATATATATATATGGTGCGCCCCGGTAGGCTAGTTGGTAGCGTGCTGCCTTATCAGTGCGGGGGTCGTGGGTTTGATTCCCACCAGAGGAACTGGTCTGTTTTCGCTACAACGCGCCGAAAGCCATAGTAGCTAGTGCTCGGTTTAGGTAATAATTTAGGTATATAATTTGTAATTATATGATTATTAATTAATAAAATAAAAATATAAATATATATATATACAGTGGTGTTCAAAACATTTGCAACTGAAATCATGGTTTAGGTAATTATAATTTTTTTGATCAAAAAGATTTGTTGTATAAGTTTTTGTTTTTTTTTATTAAATTCAGTTATAGCATATTATTTTACAAATACAAAAAAATTATTCATAACTTCTCGAAAATAAAAAAAAGTAATTTTACCAAATACGTCGATAGTGCAGTGTTCAAAACATTTGCAACTCTTAAAGTAAATTAACAGGAAATACAAACAATGGTTTTAACGCTCAATATTTTGTAGTATAGCCATTATTTTTTATAACTTCTGAACACCTCTTAGGCATTGAGGCAATGAGCATTTTAATATAATCGTCAGAAATTTCATTCCACTGCTTCTCCAACTCGACGGAAATTACATCACCATTTCGGAATACTTTATTGCCGATATTCCGTTTTACAATCATCCACATGTTCTAAATCGGGTTGAGATCGGGAGATTGAGCCGGCCACGACATGTTATTAATTTTATTTTCCTGCAGCCAAACTTTTACAACCCCCGCCGTGTGTTTTGGGTCGTTGTCGTGCTGGAAGGTTCATGAGAGTGGCATTTCCCATTCAGCATACGGAAGGATAACTGAACTGAAAAGATCTCTATAGATTGTGGCCGTCATTGTGCTAGTAATGCGGTGAATTGGGCCAATCCCATTTCCTGAAAACATCCCCACACCATAATGTTTCCACCTCCGTGCCTCACTGTGGCGGTTGTGTATCTGGGAATATACTTTTCGCCTCGTGGTCTTCGAACATTGGCTCTTCCATCTGATCCTCGGAGGTTGAATTTAGACTCATCTGACCACAATACATTTTTCCATTGCTGTTGAGTCCAGTTTAAATGGGTGCGCGCAAAGTCAAGCCGAGCTTTTCTGTTTTTTTTTTCCGACACAAACGGTTTTTTTGTTCATCTATAACTTCTAAGACCATATTCTCGGGCTCTTCTTTTAATGTTGGGAAGACTGGCATCTATTAAAAGTTCAGTTTTAGCTTCTCTGGGAACTGCTTTGGGATATTTCGTAAAAAAATTCTTGATTTTCCGATCTTCTCTTACAGTTGTAATACGGGGTCTTCCACCTTTATGAGTTGTGTGGATGTTACCACTATTAACAATGCGGCAAATCGTTGATTTTGGAACGGAGTACTTTATAGAAATTTCTTTTTGGGAAAGTCCATTTAAAAGCAGAATTGTATTTATTTCCTGCCATTTTTTACAAAAATTATTCTTACGATGTTTATGCTTCCAACATCTTATTACAACTATTAAAGAACAATAATTATAATAAATTTGTTTAAAAAATGTAACGGCCTGAATCTCATATTAAAAAGGAATGCGATTACCGTTATATCCTAGCATTTGTTAGTATAAATTGTTTCGTTAAGAGTAAGAATAATGAGAGTTGCAAATGTTTTGAACACCTGCATTTTGAATACATCTATTATTATTAATTTTTCTGTTGTTTTAATTTAACAGAATCAATTTTTGTTATTTGTTTAACATAAAACAATGTATGAAGAATATGTAAAAAATAAATTTTAGTAAATAAGCGTGATTTGAAGAAAATAAATCAATGGGAATTATTTCATTGATGATTTTCGATTTGTTTCTAATTATAAAATAAACTACAAATGCACAAATATCAAAAAATCTTGATTGTTTAAACTTTTCTTTAAAGCACGCTTAAGAATTCTCAAACAAAATCTCTGCTTAAAGGGACGAAAATTATGTCCAATTAATACTCGAAAAAAGACTCAAACATATTAAGGGCCATTATTACAACTTGCCTTTAAAGTAAATGTTAGTAAAAGGTAACTTTAGCTAAAGTGAGAAATAAAGTGAGCTATAATGTTTTTCGTTATTACAACTTCCCAATAAAATAAATTCGGTATTTTCTTCTTCTTCTTTATAGAGCAGAAAATGTGGTAACTTTAAACACATAAAACTTACGTTTAAAGTTAAAGGCAACAATCAGGGATGTTAAATGGGGTTTTCAATTTTGTACCAACTTCCAACAAAAATTGTACTTTTTGGACCTTCCGGTACCATTTTTTTTAAATTTATTAAAACAACAAAAAAATTACATAACAATTCACTTGTACAGAAGAAAAAAACAAAACCTTCCAATAACATACATTATATGTATGAATAAAATAATTCATAAAAAAGTCATATGAATATATGAGACCGAATCATGGAATTAATTGTTTAGTTAATAAACTATTTGGAATTTATACATCATAGCAGTATGAATTTGTCGATCTTAACCAATCCTTTGTCTGTATGAGACTTGATAATGTTGGCTAATGTAGTCTGTTTCTTTCCTTAGTATTTATTATATTTTGAAAAGAAAAAACTCTTTCCACATTTGCAGATGAGTGTGGAATGGATAAAATTCCAGCAACGACTAGAAATGTCTGGAAACATATTGAGATTCAGTTCATTTTGAAAATTAGCTACTACCGACCAAAACTACAGATGTTTTAATTTGTTAACGACTTAAGTTGCTCAACATTAGCTAAAGCTCTAAATTGATTATTTATTGAATCAAAATTTGCAATTTCATTCGGGAACATTTTTACTAGAAGAGGTACAATACTTCTTGTTTTACCTGAAATAACATTTTGTTGATTGTTTTTATATACATCGAGATTATTTTTATGTTATTTTTAATTCATAACGAGCTTCCAACCTCCGTATATTTACAAAAATAAAGCAAATCAAACATATTAGCTAGGTTGATGCTAGCATTTCGATCTGGCTAAAGATCTCAACAGAACCCGAAGTTTTAGAAAAGTTAGAGCCTTCATAATAGGCAGAACTTTAACAAAAACCTATTAATCATTAATTTTGCTCCATTCTCGTCTTCTTAGTAATCAAGCACGTGGTTAGGGTCTTTTCCTAACAAGCTTAATGACGTTACTAAATTTTGAAGACCAAAAATGTTCTATTTATATAAAAAAAATTTAGTTTTTACTCTGGCTCAAGTAATATTTTTACTAAGAAGACAAGAATGGAGCAAAATTAATGATTAATCAGTTTTTTGTTAAAGTTCTGCCTATTCCGGAGGCTCTAGCTTTTCTAAAACTTTGGGTTCTGATGAGATCTTAAGCCAGATCGAAATACTAGTATCAACCTAGCTAATATGTTTGATTTGCTTTATTTTTGTAAATATACGGAGGTGGGAAGCTCGTTATAAATTAAAAATTAATAAGATTGTTTGGGATTTTCTTTCATTTCTTTAACAATAATTTAATTTTCACTTCCTCAGAATTTTAATAAATTCAAAATAAAAGTGAAGTTGGCTGCAACAAGTGTCAATATATGTAAGAGCTCTATACACCACAATACCAGTCACATACAGAGCTGCCAGATAAATTTAGTAAAAAATCGTAAATCTTTAAACGATATTAAAAAAAAATTGCCAATTTTATTCTGCAAAATCCTTAAAATGATGATAAATCGTCAAATCTGGAGGATATAGTCGCAAATATTTTAAGCGCTCATTACATAAAACGAATAAATGCAATGCAAAAGGACACAATAACAATTTGTTTGCTATACTAAAAATTCAAGAAGGAGAAAAATTAAAAATTTTTAATTTGTACCAAATGAGTCGCGGTAGTACCACGGTACTTTGGAAGGTCAAAATGTACTAAAAAAAGTACAATTGTACCAGCTTTAACATCCCTGTCAACAATATCTTCCCTTTAGCTTATCGGTCACTTTTAGCTTAAAGTATACTTATAATAACGAAAACCTAATAATCTGTCAGATAACATCCGAACTTTAGCTATTGGCAAGTTGCAATAATGGCCCTAAATGAATTTAAAATAAAAATTTTCATTAACATCTGGGGGTTTCATGCAATAAAGCTTTATAAACGACTTTTCCCATAAACTTAAATTTCTCTTTTAAAATAAAAATTTTCATTAACATCTGGGGGTTTCATGCAATAAAGCTCTATAAACGACTTTTTCCCTTAAACTTAAATTTCTCTTTTTAAATAAAAAAAATATATATATTTTTCTTTTAGCAAAAATGATTACAACAAAAAAAAAAAAATTATGTGCATTTTATTAAGAAAAATATAAAGCATTTTAAAAATAAATTATAAACAAAACAAAAAAAAGCAATGTTTAAATTAAAATAGCAGCAACAAGTTGTAATACAAAATTATATTATATAAATTAAATATAATGTAATGTAAAGTACTTTAAGGACAAAATAAATAAACGTTAATTTTACATAAACTTAATGATACTGCTTCTTTCGACTTTATTTTAGTCAAATTAATTGTTACTTTTTGTTTTTTTTTTTGAGAGTTTTTAATACAAATATATTGCAAACAAAAAAAAAATATAAAAATAATAATATCACGGCATATAAAACAAATGCACTTTATAAAAGCACTACAAGACAGGAAAATAAAAAAATATAAAATTAAGGGACTTGAGAGAAAGAAGAACATATAAAATATATTTTTAAAATTCTACTTAGTATGTATTAAAAGAAATAAGCAAAAGTGTTTAATATTAAATTTTAAATTTTAATAATAGAAAAATAAATACATGATTTTCAATTAGATTTTTTTTTTTTTTTTTGTTACTTATAAAATTTATCTAAAAAATTAGTGACTTTTTTGGGGGCCGGGTTTGTAGATTTTTCAAATGTTTAACAAGTTAAAGATTAAATTAAGATTTTTTTTATATTATACAAATTGTCATGATCTTGATGAATAGAAAGAAAGCTATAACGATTTTAAAATTTAAATGTTTTTCTTAACTTAAAATTGTTTCTTTTTTAAAATTTTTCTTGTTAGTTGTTCTTGTTAAAAATGAGTGGTGGTGGTTTATCGAGTTTCTTTTTTCTTTTTAATGAAATTTGCCACTACAAAGGGAAATTTAGTTGTTTTTTTTTTCAATTAAAAAAAATTTTCTTTGTGCTAGTTTAGGTTTTGTTTCGTTACAAGTACTTAATCTAAAGCTATGCCTTGTATCCAAGCACTTAAATCACTACCATCTGATTCTAATATAATCTCATCTGGTTCATCGTTGGCCAATAAATATTGGGCTGCTGTACGGCCACTTAAATAGGCACCATGTACGGTTGAATAAAAATTGGAATGGGTATGCTCGCCAGCAAATAATATAGAGGGCTTTAAGAGGAAGCGGGAGAATTATTAAAATTTGTTGTGTTATATGGGTATTTTCAAAAATATTTACTTTTAAGGCTTGCGGACTAGCATATAAAGGTTGGGCTAAATTTTCAATGTCTTCTTGTAAAGCACCCAACGGTATTGAGGTATAAGAACCCATTGTAAAAGGCTGAGATTTCCAACTTGTGCTAATAAAAAAAAAAACAATTTAATTTTAGTTTAAAAAAAGAGAGAAAGTTTACTGAAAGTTATAAAAAGTTTTACCACAACCTTTTTTATTGTTAGATCTTTGTTATATTAAAAACAATCAGATTCTGAGGACTTTTTCCTATAGAAAGTTTCTCAAAGTTTGAGGATTTTTTCTACAGAAAAACCCTCAATTTCTGAAGACTTGTTAAAATAGAAAAACCTTTAGATTTTAAGTAGTTTTTCTTATATAGAAAACACTCAGATTGTGAGAACTTTTTCCTTTGGAAAAAACCATCAGATTCTTAGAACATTTTTTTATAGAAATTCTAACAAATTTGTCCTATAAAAAATCCCTCAAATTCTGCAGATTTTTTTTTAATAGATTCTGAAGACTTTTTCTATAGGTAAACCCCAGATTCTAAAATGCATTTTTCCTATAGAAAAGCCAGCAGATATATTTCCTATAGAAAACACCTCAGATTCTGAGTACCTTTTCCTATAGAAAAATTCGTAGGTCTTTTTCCTAAAGAAAAACCCTCAGATTCTGACGACTTTTTCCCATAGAAAAAACCCTCAGATTCTGAGGACTTTTTCCCATAGAAAACCCCTCAGATTCTGGGGACTTTTTCCCATAGAAAAACCCTCAGATTCTGAGGACTTTTTCCCATAGAAAAACCCTCAGATTCTGAGGACTTTTTCCCATAGAAAAACCCTCAGATTCTGAGGACTTTTCCCATAGAAAACCCCTCAGATTTTGAGGACTATTTCCAATAGAAAAACCCTGAGATTCTAAGGACTTTTTCCCATAGAAAAACCCTCAGATTCTGAGGACATTTTCCCATAGAAAAACCCTCAGATTCTGAGGACTTTTTCCTATAGAAACACCCTCAGATTCTGAGGACTTTTTCCTATAGGTAAACCACAGATTCTAAAATGCCTTTTTCCTATAGAAAAACCCTTAGATTCTTAAGAGTTTTCCGTAAAGAAAAATCCGCAGATGCAAGGTACATATATTTCCTATAGAAAACACCTCAGATTTTGAGAACTTTTTCCTATAGAAAAACTCTTAGATTCTGATGACTTTTTCTCGATTAAACCCCTCAGATTCTGAAAATTTGTTTCCATAAAAAACACCTCGGTTACTGAGAACTTTTTTCTATAGGAAAATTCGCAGATTCTAAGAATTTTCATATTCTGGGACCTCTTTTTAGACAAGTTCACAAATTCTTAGGTTAGGTTGTTTTTTATAGTTTACTTACCACACACATCTCTTTGGTTTCGGCACATAAGGATCTTGTAAGAAATTCCTTAAGATTTCTGTACATTTTTCCGCTATCACATCCGACGGTAAAGTTTCCATATAGTCCGCTTCTCGTCCGGATACCCATCCCATTAGTAAAACATCTGATACTTTGGCAAATGAATAGATTTTCTTGTACCAATTTTTACTTAAATATTCAGGTGTACTACGTTCTTCATCGGAGGCATGTAATTCGTATTTATCATCATCCCACAGCAGCATAATTTCCGAAATATCTGCACTCAAAAACGGACGTTCATATTCCAGGAATATTTTATCGACAGTACCAAACATTAAATGTTCAATGGATTCTTGTTTGTAATGGGGTAATTCGGGATCGAATAGAGTTTTATGACATTCTTTTAAAACGCCCAAAGGTATGGTACATATCACATGTTCTGCATTAAATACACGACCATCCTCACAAGTAACACGTACCCGAAAATCGCCATTACCATCAGATTCAACAGAACCACCACGAGAAGTATTGGAAGCCGAAGAAGTGTCCTCTTTAAACGCTAAATTAGCAGCGGTTGGAACTTCTGTAACGGTTTTTTCTGAATCATCTGAATCATTTTCATATTCCGAAGATTCATCTACAGTATCCAGACCAGTCATGGTCTTTTTTCGTTTCCAATGAATCTTCTTAACCGGACACTTGGTAATAATAGCCTCTTTTGGTATTTGTGCTGTGAGTGGTCTTAAAATCGAACTATAACCAGCTGGCAATACAATATTGCCACCTTGCAATTCCGTATAACTACCTGGAAAGAGAAATTAGGTAGTTTATCTAAAAACTATTCAATTCCAGACAATTTCATACACTCACCTAATTCTAAGAGATCTACTTCGTTCATATCATGACAGCCCGTTATACATGTTTCCCGTTTTAATAAACAATTGAAAATCAATTGTTTTAAACGTTTCTCTTTGGGATCTTCGACTGAACTTAAATAGATTTGTATTTCATAGTTAATATGTTCACCAACGCTATTGATATCGGGCGGTGGACTATACTGACACAGGAAGTATTCATCGCAACGGCGTAAAAAACATACATACGCCTCATAGATTTCCTGTAGTATATTAAAAGGAACCTGTAGACCATCTTCTGTTGTGGCCACAACTTTATGTGATTTCGGTACATTAACTACGCTGACTAGACCATGTTGCACTGCTATTTCGAATATTGGATTACCCAAGACACCATGAATCCAATTAGCACCAAGTTCAACCTAAAAAAATATATAAGATGAAAGAATAAATTAAGAAAATATAAAAGTTAAAATATGTATTTTTGACGGGATAACCCAGGGTTAGATTAAGATTCAAGAAAAAATAATTCTCTAACTTTTTAAAAATTTTCAACAACAAAAATTTAGAGGTCGCTACCAGACTTTGAAAACTTTTCCGATTTCCGAAAAGCACATATTTTTATAAAACTAGTTTATTTAAAAAAAATTCAAAATATATCAATATTTAATTTAATATTTAATGTTAATAAGAGTGTTCTTATGACAAAAGAAAATGTGCAAAATTTTGCATTATTTTCAAAGCTCTAATTATTAATAAAAAACAGAACAAAATTGAAAAATGGCAAGAATTAGAATAATTTCGGATGCTATTTATTAAATACATTATAGGAATTAAAAAAATTATAATACTGAAGTGATTCCTCAATTAATTTGCTTGTAGACCGATTTAATTTTGCGGATTTGGAGGAAAGTCAGTATTTTAGATAAAAAATATTTTAAAAAATATAGTTTTGGAGAAAGAAACTAATTTAACATTGTAAATTATTTTATTTGACCACATTCAAATGTTCAGTTTCAAAACATTAAATATTTGGCACATTGTTAACCCATATATTCCGTAGGACTAAAAGGTTACATAAAATTAATTTGACTGTTATAACTGAATACTTAAAAAAAAAAAAATTTAAAAAGTACAAAACTTTGTTATGCTTCATGAGACAGAAAACTCAATTTTTTTAATATTATCCACTCTTTTCTCTGTTGAAATCCTAATACTTGCCAAAAAATTGCTTATCATCAAAATCACCTCATGTACAAAATCCGTTTTCGACTTTTTTGTCGGGACTTTTTCGGTCTTCGTTTAAGAAGGGTTTATATTTTGTAATACTTATTATTTGTTACATTGGAAATTTTACCCAATTAAGAACTAAAATTAGTTTCAGTTCCCTGGTAAAAATTTTAATATGGATTCTAATATAATTATATCTTATTTGATGAGTTCGCATATATAAACACATACAAATTTATCCGAAAAATGGGTCATCTACATGTATCTAATTATATCAAATTAGATATAATTTGATACAATTTTATCCGAGATTTGTCCATATCTGGGACATTAAATTATATCTAACTGGATATACATAGATCTGATCCTCTACGGATACGTGCAGTTTTGTGAATTGAAACCCGAGACCTCAGAGCATGTTCTCTGCAAATGTCCGAGGCTCTCGGACAGGAGGGGGCGTTATTTTGGTGGTCGAATAGTGACGCCATCGGACGTTTATAACTGTTTACCTGGTAGGATAGTTGGCTTCGTATAGGGTGTATTCGCTGGCAGCACAAAATACCAACTTCTGGTCGCGGTGCATAGTGCCACTCTAGTCTAATGTAATCTAATGTTTGATACCTCTAATCATGCTTTGGACGACATTCATGTCAATTATTTTTTTACTGCTTTTAATTTTTTTTCTTCAATTCTTCCGTGCGTTTGGCTTCCTAACCATTTCTGAACTCTTCTTCTTTTTGGCATAAATGACCCCAAAAGTAATTAATTGGACATGTTTTTGGGGCGTTTGGAGGATTTGCGTTTTACGGTACCGTATTTTTGGCATAATGATAGCTTTCTAAATACATATGTCCAAAATGACATGTCATCTTTAGTGTGTCTATCTCTGATATTTTTCCAGTTTTACTTAACTTAGATTAATGTAAGCAACCGCGCTTGCAGCCATAGCTTTCGAATCCTGTATGTAAACTAGTGATACACTAGTACTTTTGGTTGAAAACTTCGCTTTGGCCGAATACCGTACCTTCTCGGGAGTTTTTTTTTTCGAGAATAAAATCCAGAATTAATGTCTGTTGTTCCAAGCAAAAGAAACGTATTTTTCATTATTCAAAATTATTTGAACATTTCTTTTAATTAAGTTTTTTCTTAGTTGTCTGCATTTTGTTGGTATTTCTGCCAATTGCTTTTTTACTATATTTGGGTACTGTGTTCCTCTGGTAGAATTTCACGTTCATTTGTGGTAAGTTTATGGGAATGGTTTCCTTGGAAACGCGAAATTTTCTTGCCAACTTACGATTTTATGCCCCAATTTGATTAACGGCCGTTTTTTTCAATTTTCCAAGCTCGACTGCAGTCAATTTTTTTGGACGTGCTTTCTTTTTTATTCCGGCCGATGCAACTACATTTTCAAACCGTTTGTAATTTGAGTTTGAGTTTTATACATTTACTTAGGAAAATTTTTCATAATATATCGCTGGCATTCCCGAGAAGTTAAAAACTTTTACCAATAAAAAAAACCTGAGATTCTCCCTATAAAAAATCGCTTACAATCAAAGGACATTTTTATTTTTAAATTTTGAATAGAAACCCATTTAGATTTAAAAGAATCTTTGCAATAGAAAATTTCTAAAGTTCTGCGAACTTCTTGAGATTCTGAGAACTTTTTTTCTATAAAAAATCAACAGTTTTTTTTGTCATAGAAAAACAACTAGGGTTTAGAGAATGCATTTTTATACAAATTTATCAAATTCTGAGATCTGATACCCATCAAAAATCGCTCAGATTCTGAAAAGGTTTTCCTAGAGAAAATGACTAAGATTAAGGATATCTTAGGTCTTTTGCTATAGAACATTCAGGAAATTCGAAATCTTTAGTTTTTTTTTTTCTAAAAATAAAATTAGATTCTTCCCATAAAAAATCGCTTAGATTTAAAATTGCTTTTTTGTTTTTCCCTATAGAAACCCGTTTAGATTTTTAAGATTCTTTGCAACAGAAAATTTAAATCATTTTCTATAAAAAAAACACAGATTATTAAAAAAGTTTGCTATAGAAAATAATGAGATATTAAGAACATTTCTAAAAAAATCTGAAATTTGTTCTTCTAATACAAAATCTTATAGCTCTAAAAACAGTTTCCCTATATAGAAACCCCGCTTTCGATATAAAATGCGTGACTTTCTGCTGACTTTTCCTTCAAAAATCACTCAGTTTTAGAAGACATTTTCTTCTACAAAATTTTTCACTTTCTGATGGCTGCACTGAGAGAATTATCCTTCATGATAATTATGAAAAAATTTCAAAGAATTTTGTTTCGTAGATTCAATGAAGAATTTCATTATATTCAAGAAATTTTATTAATATTAAGAAATGTTTCATAAACTTTTGTTCATAAAATTTCATAGTTTCATAAAAAAAATTCATTCGATTTTATAAATTACCTCTTCATAAATTTCATGAAAAATTAAAATTATATCAGACTTAATTTTTTTTATTTTTTTTTTTAAATTTCATAATTTCATTAATTTTGGACTTCTATAAAATCGTTTTAAAACTCATATGAAGCGGTTTATTGTCTTAGTTCCAATACATTATTCAAGACATTTATGAAGAGCTTTATTAATTCAAACAACTTCTTCATATTAAAAAACTTTATGAATCAGTTTCATAAATTCCATAAACGCTTCATTGCCGAAATTATTCATTAATTCTACAAATATTTCATACACATTGACTTTAATGAAACCTGTTTCAAAGATTCTATGAAAAGTTTCAATGGACGAGTTCCAGTGACAATTTTCATTAAAGCTATGAAGAAATTCATCACTGAAGTGAAGATAGTTCTCTCAGTGTGTTTCGTAAGCATTTTTTCCTAAAGAAAATGAAAATTGTGAAATAGAGACGGAGGAGATTAGAAAAATAAACAAAAATCTAAAAATAGAATATTTGTGTTGTTAGTGTTGTCACTTTTGAGTATAATATACAATAACAGAAAAAGCTTATAGTAAAGAAAACTGCAATTTAGCTGCATTAGATTCGAGGACATACTTGGGTGTGATCGCTAAACGGCCATTACTTGGTATTGTTACGTTTGTAATGTAAGATGAGCGCAGGTTTGATTCTTACAGCCGCAGGTTGTTGAAAATTTTATCATATAGAGGCAATCTGACAATTATAAGACACAAATAATAATACAATTTAAATGGAAAATCACTGATGAGCCTGTCCATAAAAAGGCAGAAACTAGTCTAGTCTGATTTAAAAATTAATAGTGTTTATAATTGTTTAGAGAAAAACGTTTATTCTTCTTCTTAACCTCAACATTTCTAAAGAAAATCGCTTACATTCTGAAACTAACTAAGGTTTAAACGCCCCCTTAAATTTAAATTGCCCTCTTTAGAAATCAATAAAAGCTATAATATTTAGGCAATTACAAAAATATCAAGACATGGTTAAATAAAAAAAATATATTTTTGTGATAGAAAGACACATTACTATACACTTTTTTAAAAAATTTTAATTTATAAGTCGGACAATCATGTCCACTCTATTATTTTATTATAGAGCTTTTATTTTAAAGCCAAAATAAACGTCCATAAAAACCCCACCTAACAAAAATTTAAAAATGTCTACGTATGAGACTTCAATTTTTCTTTAAAAAAAAGAAAAAGTTTTTACTAAAAAAAAGGAGATAAAAAAATTTAATATAACATTTTTATACTAAATTTTTTTTATATATATTTTCAAATTTACATTCTAAAAAAGTAATAAAATATCGCGTAAGCAATTTGTTTAACAAGCTCTGCCTATTATGGAGGCTATAGCTTTTCTAAAACTTTGGGTTCTGATAAGATCTTTAGCCAGATCGAAATACTAGTATCAACCTAGCTAATATGTTTGATTTGCTTTACTTACAAAAAAACTAATAAAACTATAAAAAATATTACTTGAGCCAGAGTAAAAACTAAATTTTTAAAAGTTTAGTAACGTCATGCTGCTTTTTTGATTACTAAGAAGATAAATATGGAGCAAAATTTATGATTAAAAGGTTTTTTGTTAAAGCTCTGCCTATTATGGAGGCTATAGCTTTTCTAAAACTTTGGGTTCTGATAAGATCTTTAGCCAGATCGAAATACTAGTATCAACCTAGCTAATATGTTTGATTTTCCTTATTTTTGTAAATATACGGAGGTTGAATGCTCGTTATAAATTAAAAATAACATAAAAATAATCTCGATGTATATAAAAACAAAAAACTAATAAAACTATAAAAAATATTACCTGAGCCAGAGTAAAAACTTAATTTTTAAAAGTTTAGTAACGTCATGCTGCTTGTTAGGAAAATACCCTAACCACGTGTTTGATTACTAAGAAGATAAATATGGAGCAAAATTTATGATTAAATGGTTTTTTGTTAAAGCTCTGCCTATTATGGAGGCTATAGCTTTTCTAAAACTTTGGGTTCTAATGAGATATTTAGCCAGATCGAAATGCTAGTATCAACCTAGCGAATATGTTTGATTTGCTTTATTTTTGTAAATATACGGAGGTTGAAAGCTCGTTATAAATTGAAAATAAAACTTTTTTAATTTCCGCGAACTTTTCGCTAAAATTTTTACTGCATATAGAAAAAATGTCAAACTATCAAACTGTGAAACATCAATAAATAAAAAAAATCTAAAGTGGAATATGATTTGGTAAAAGAAACTAAATCTAATTGTGAAGTATAGTTTATACTGAAAAATTCGAAGGTTTTTTTCTCAGTAAAAAAAAGTTTATGTAAGAGGTTATTAATAAATCTACTATTTTGTTTCCCGAAAAATTATAAAATCCAAGTGTCACAACATCTATTAATTCATAATTTTTTGTGTAACAAAATTGTGTGGAAATTCTATGACACTACCACAATTTGGTATGGGGTAAAGCAATTATCTGTAAATAAATCTATATTTCTTTTATACACCTTAAATAGCATAAAATGATTTGTCATTGCAACGAAACAATTATAAAAAAAAACCTTCATTAAAAATCTATTATTTATAAAAAAAATATTTGAAAATACTTTAATGACATTATAATCAATGCATTTTTAAGGTGTGAAAAAAGCTTAAAAATAAACCCAGCATTTGAAACACTTTTGTCGATTATTTAGAAAGAGGAACGTGGGGAAATGCAATTATATCATTGAAATGCATTCATGTAATATGTTTCTAAAAATTAAGTTCGGTTAACTTGATTTTTTATGGAAAAAGTTTTACATTAATTAAATGAAGACTTTTATGTAGGAAAAATATACTACAATGACTTCATGTTAGAATTCTGATTTCACCCATATAATAAAAAATAATTAACAATCTACATTTAATTCTATGTCAACGACTATGTATAATATACACCATTTCCAGGTGAAACTGAAAAAAAAATATATATTATTAACTATTAAAATTGGTCTACGGGTTTTGGTTTGAAACGCTGAATTCCATTAAAATGTAAAATTTTCTTAAATTTTACCTTAGATATCGTTGTGACTTGGATAAATATTGTTTGATTTGCCTAAAATTTATACTATTTCATAGTAATAATCTCATTATACAGCGATATGACTTCAATTTAGCGTCAGTGTAGAATGCATAATAAGATAACTCAACCATTGTAGTGAACAATTTGATCGACTCGTTATTTAAGTTGTTTTATATGGATGAAATTGTAAAAACAGTGACCTGTCATTCGTTACTTTGCTTCGCTTCAACTATTTCTCTGCCATAGTCTGCCGAATGCTTCGCATATTCATTATTTTCGCATTTATTGCAAAAAAAAATGTAGGTTGAATTTAGTTCTGTTTATTATTTTTCTAGTAGATAATCATCAGGGACAGAAACTTTATGCACTTAAAACGTGTGTGTGTTATGCATAAAATATCTTAAGATATGGACTTAAAATTAAGAAAATATGCACTTAAAATTTTTTCATTACATTCAAACCAAAAAACAAAAAATTCTGTCTTATTGCGTCCTTAAAATAGAAAAGTATATAGAGATTAAATAAACTTAAATAAAATCTTTATTTTTATAAATAAGTTTTTTAAATATTTTCTAACGTAAAATTTAATATATTTGTTCCTAAAAGGAAATAACCGCTCAACGTCGAAGTTTGTGATCGTTGTATTTTGATGTGTATTGATTTTCTGGGTTTTCAGGTTTCTAAAAAGCTGAACTTGGATTTCGAGAGTTTTAAAGAAAAACAACAACAACAAAAAAACGTGACAAGAGCAGCACTTTAATTAAAATTATAAAATTATAATTGAATTTTAAAGTCAACTATTTTTTTTAAAATTCGTACCATACAAACTATTTAAAATAACCGGGTAAATATAATATAATTATATCTTATTTGAAAAATTTCCCATATATAAACACATACAAATTGATCCGAAAAATGGGTTATCTACATGTATTTAATTATATCAAATTAGATATAATTTGATACAATTTAATCCGAGATTTTTCCGTATTCGGGACATTAAATTACTTCTAATTGGATATAAATATATCTGATTTTGTATAATTTTAGCCGATAGTAGATATGCTTTTTGTGACTTGAAGTTATGCTTAAAAGTATTTAAGTTGAAAATCAAAATTTCTAGAAATCAACAATTTTAAAGACCCATAATTTTTTTAAATGAAGCATAACGAAATGTTTAAAAATTATCAAGAAAAAGTTTAGTGTTTCAAAAATATATAATTAAGTTGTTTTGTCTTATAAAATGTACCAATTTTTTATTTAAATTTATATACAAGAAAATCACTTGAAAATGATTCCGTTATAAAATTAATATGGTTATATGGGTAGTGAAGTAGTAAGTTAGTTAACTTGCAGATAACTAAATTTGATATTGAACTTTACCAAAATATGCATGGGATTATATATAATGTTATACAAAATTATAAATACATTATTAACAGTATGACGCCACATATAGTTCAATAATACTTAGCATGGGACCATATATAATCATATAGATCACTACAAATATTTGGACTAGTATTATATGTGTTATGTAGATATATATAGAGTAAGATTTGGAGACATATAATTATATCAAGAACCATATAAAAAATTATCTCAATAGAAATTATCAGATGTATTTGTATATAATGATATAAGCCGTAATGTGACTCCATTCAAAGTCAGATATGACTTAATCGTATTATAAATGATTAGATATAACTATTTTTACTCGGGCCCTATACTGAAAGTTAATCAATTAAATTGAAAATTTCAAAATGATTTGGATTTTTGCTTTTTAATCTAATATTATTGAAAAGCCTGTGGGTAATATTAAAAATATTATTTCTGTTAAATTTGTTATTTTTATAAAAAGTTATAAAAATTTAATAAAAAAAAAATACAAAATGATAAATTAACAATAGACAATAAAGATAAACGCGGTTTTATACATCTTGAAACGCTAATTTTTCTAAGAATACAAAAACTTTCTCAAACATAAATTGATTCAAATTTATAAAAACAAATAGATATTGTGTGTTAAAAAATCAATAAAATGTGCATCAATTATATTGAAAATGTGTGCCTGGCTTTAGATTTTATAGTTAAAATTTGATTTTAAATATTTTGTAAAGTACGGATAAAATCAAAATTTTGCTTTAAAATAAAGTCGATTTTAACAAAAATAAACATTTTGAAATAATATGCATTTATAGCAAAATATGCACTAACGAATCGATGCCGTTATAATTCAAGATCTTTGATTCGCAAATATATTTTATTTATCCTGATTTCAGACTTAAGAGAAAAACATATCATATTTTCATTAGCTGTGTATGTTAATAATTTTATTTTAATTTGTAGCTAATAATATGGGAGTACATACACTGCTTAAACACTTTGCGGCCATAATTAGTTTTTATAAACATTTTTTAATCACTAAAATGTTTGATTTTTAGTACTGGGCCTTTTTTTATTTAAAGAGAAGCAACACTCAGGAAATTCTTCCTATTAATTACTGTGTTGCTTTCTTTTTAAAGGGGATAGTGGAGAGATGAAAGGGGGTGAAAGATGAAGGGCTTCAAACATGGCAACACTGTAGAGTTGGCGAATTTATTGAAGCTTTTTGTTTCATAGCCCGGATTCATTATTTTACTTCGGTGGGGTTAAGTGCTATGGGAACACCGAAGGTGGGAGCAGCGATACATATAAGTGATAGAAAACTCATACAAATTTTTTTTTCAAAATTGATGTTGTCGTCACCGGGAATCGAACCCGGCACCATCTGTGTAACAGTCCAACGCGCTAACCACTACACCACAACGCACCACAATTCATTTATTCAATATTATTATACAAATCATTGACCAATATAATCTAATGAATAATTTTAAGAAAGTTTAATTTTTTTTTTTTTTTTTTTTTATTAATTAATAATCATATAATCACAAATTATATACTATTACCCTAACCGAGCACTAGCTACTATGGCCTTTGGCGCGTTGTAGCGAACACAGACCAGTGCCTCTGGTGGGAATCGAACCCACGACCACCGCACTGATAAGCCAGCACGCTACCAACAAGCAAACCGGGGCGCACAAATTTGAAATTAAACATTAAATTAAACTTGTTCAAAAATGTAAATGTTAACGTTTCCATTGGGAACGTTAACATATTCGAGAGCATAATTAGTTTACACTTTTGAGAATTGATTAAGATTAAACTCATAATAAAATTTAGACTTAAAAGTTTTAAATTAAAAAATTTTAAAATAGCTAAAAATACCCAACAAACAAAACGATCCGTTTTCAGTCCGTCCAAAACGGAATCCAACTTTGATAATTACCGTTTTCTGGAACCGTAAACGGACCAGAAAACGGATTTTCAGGCCCATCGAATCTGATTAGAATCCGATAGAATTCCGTCATAACCGTTAACGTAATCTCAAAACAAAACTAAACTGAATTTAACTAGGAAAACTGTTTTTCAGTTCAAGTTTAAGGAATGTCAAATTACACGATGATTAATTTTGACAACATTTTCAATTTCTGTTTGGAATTGCCCTCAAAAAGGCAATTTTTGAGGACAATTTGCAATTTGTAAATACCTTACAATGTGGCATCACATAAACAAATTATTATCTAACACCTGTTTTTTGTTGACACATTTATATTTCTTTTTAACTGGCCAATCAGGCTGACCAGTTAAATTAAATTCTACATAAACCACATCGGAAAAATAAAATTCTAGGTTTTACTAACGCTTAACTAACAAACATATTTAATCTACATCCTAAAAACTAGGCCTTCCTTAATCACTATTTTTAAAATATTTAAAAACGCCTGAAATACAAATCCATGTTAAAAAAAGACTTTTTTTTTATATTCTAAAATATACCAAGCAAAACTTTGAAATCCGTTGCCCGTTTGTAATGGTAGGTTTTTTGCAGACAAATTGTAAGTTTCATATGTTTTTTTTTTATTTTTATTTTTATGTTATTAATCAATAATCATATAATTACAAATTATATCCTATTACCCTAACCGAGCACTAGCTACTATGGCCTTCGGCGCGTTGTAGCGAAAACATATGAGTGCCTCTGGTGGGAATCGAGCCCACGACCCCCACACTGATAAGCCAGCACGCTACCAACTAGCCTACCGGGGCGCACAAGTTTTATATGTACTATAGAGGAATATATGCTAGGAACCATCTATATTTTTTACCACAGGTTTAGACTCCTGGTAGAGATATGAAATTTAATTACAGTGATGATTTCACTTTAGTTGCGCGTGCGTGCTGCGAAATCGTTAATATAAAAATACTACAATTATTTTTATTTATTTATTTTTGTAAACATTTTACTTTTAAATTCAAAAATAAAACCAAAAGTTTATTTTTCGATCTCTTATCATAAATTAGGATGTGAGCAAGATTATTCAAGTTCAAGATCATTTGTTTTTTGCTAAACAAATATGTTTTTTGTTAAAGTTCTGCCTATTCTGGGTTCTCTAGATTTTCTAAAACTTCGGGTTCTGATGAGATCTTTAGCCAGATCGAAATACATGTATCAACCTAGCTAATATAACTAATTTGCTTTATTTTTGTATAACGAAAATAAAAATAACAAAAAAGTAGTCTCGATTTATATAAATCAAAAAAAAAAAAAAAAAGAAAAGAAAACTTTAAAAAAATATTACTTGAGCCTGAGTAAAACTAACATTTTTATACACTTAGAATACTGTGTGGGTAAAGAACACTGCAAATAAAATTTCACTTTAAAAAAAGGGCGACTTACATTTTAGTAAATTCAACTAACATTGTCATTTGTTGTTTACTGTTTACTGTTCAAAAAATTAACCACAATTTTAGTAAAAATTAACCGCACATGTAGTAAACAAACAAACATATTTTTTTAAATAAAAAAAACATGTGGTGTAATGGTTAGCGCGTTGGACTGTTACACAGATGGTCCCGGGTTCAATTCCCGGAGACGACAACATCAATTTAGAAAAATAATATGTATGAGTTTTCTATCACTTATATGTATCGCTGCGCCCACCTTCAGTGTTCCCATATCACTTAACCCCACCGAACTAAAATAATGAATCAGGGCTATGAAACAAAAAGCTTCAATAAATTCGCCAACTCTACATCAGGTGGCGAGCAACAACTGTTCTAAGACTTATCTACTCTCGCAATTACAGCGTTGCCATGTTTGAAACCCCTCATATTTCACCACCTTTCATCTCTCCACTATCCCCTGTCCAAAGAAAGCAACACATTAATTAATAGGAAGAATTTCCTGAGTGTTGCTTCTCTTTAAAAATAAAAAAAACTACTGTATATAATGAATGTAAAATCAGTAATTTGATGTGGTTTGTTTTTTAACTGAACTACATACATATGTAGTAAAAAATTAAATGTCTTCTACAAATGACCGTTTTCTCACTTAAAAATAAAGATACTGTGTTCCAACTAAAAACAACAAATATTTACAGCAGAAGTTCCATGTGTGTATAAATAGAACAATTTTGGTATTCAAAGTTTAATAACGTCATGATGCTTGTTATTAAAAGACACTAGCCACGTGTTTGATTGCTACGAAGACAAGAATTGTGTAAAATTGATGATTAATAGGTTTTTTGTTAAAGCTCTGCCTATTCTGGACGCTCCATTTTTGCTCTATTTTTGTAAATATACGGAGATTGAAAGCTCATTATAAATAAATAAAAATTGCAAGAATTGAACTAATTAAAATCAAAAATATAACATTTTTAACTAATAAACATTGTTTGTGTAAAGGCTAGAAGCTCTCTCTAGTCATAATACACTGTGTTGATACTGTTCATAATAAACTGTAACACTTTCTGACTATAGCAATAGGGCCACAAGACAGTTTTGCCGTACTCTGCAATTTTCAAAAATTTTACTTTTAAATTTAAAAAAAAAAATTTTTTAAAGACCTGTCAGTACATAAAATCTACATTAAATTCGCGGATGAAGACATTTTCAATTAATAAATAAACATTACACGTTTTTTGTTTAACAAAAAAAAAAAAAAACAAATGATCTCGAACTTGAATAATCTTAAGAATCATTTTATAACTTTACGCTCCTGAAGAAGTTTGAATAAAGCAAACGAAACGTTGAGCAAAAACATGATTAATTGATTTTTATTTACAAATAAAACAGATTATTGACCAAAATAGCCCGTAAGGAAACCCCTTTTTAATATCTAATTTAAATATTAACATTGGTCACAACAACAAAAAACTTCTTATTTATTTTTATTTGCACGTTTTTTGTTGTTTGAAAGAAGAGAAACGCTTAGAAAGGATTGGCGAATTTTTTAAAATAATTTTTTTTCTTCTTTGACAAAATTTTAACACTAGCTGTAACGGATCAAAACTGGATCTGTGTGTGACTTAGTTCTCACGAATTAAAATCGGTGTAGTCAGTTTTTAACGGCACAGAAAAGGATAATTAAAAATGGAAATAAACGGATTGGTTTCGAAATACCATACGTTTACTCTCCGTTTCACATCGGACCTCTTATTCGTAACCTAAACGTTCCGTCAATAACATATTCATGATTCCGTAAATAACGGAGACTCCGAAAAATTGTTTCTTGGGTAAACATTTTCGATTATAAATTGAAAATATTGTATAAAAATTTCGGATGTTGGATTAGACTTATTTTTTTTTTTAATTTTTAACAGTCATTTCGTACAAAAATGTATTAAAACTTAAAATAGATTTGTTCTCTTTAAATTGGGGATCTGCTGTTTAATTCTGTAAAGCAAGGATTTGGTGTAAATTAATAAAATGTATATTGGGGGCTAACAACTTAGTTTATCGTTTTTAAAAATATTAACAATTTACATTTTTTTTATTTGCTCTGCTCCACTACAAATATTTAATTACAAAAGACGTTATCGTTTATAATTTGTTTTTATAATTGAATAAGCGCTAAATAAAAACAGCAAAACAATTGCAGTTTAGCCAGAGTTTCAAAGAATTTATTAAATTTTAAATGAATTTCATCGAAATTAAATTCAACTTTCTTTTTAGTTAATTATTTTTTTTTTTTTTTTTTTTTTTTTTTTTTTTTAAAGAGAGGCAACACTTAGGAAATACTTCCTATATTTAGCGTGTTGCTTTCTTTGGAAAGGGATAGTATAGGGATGAAAGGTGGGGAAAGGTGAAGGGCTTCAGACATGGCAGCACTGTAATTGCGCGAGATGATAAGTCTTAGAACAGTTGTTGCTCGCCACCTGATGGAGAGTTGGCGAACTTATTGAAGCTTTTTGGTTCCAGCCCTGATTCATTATTTTACTTCGGTGGGGTTAATTGCTATGGGAACACCGAAGGTGGACATTGCGATACGTATGAGGAATAGAAAAAACTCATACATATTATTTTTGATGTTGCCGTCACCGGGGATCGAACCCGGGACCTTCTGTGTAAAAGTCCAACGCGCTAACCATTACACCACAACGCCCACAATTGATTGGATCGAATTCACTTACAGGAAATTCAATAACTATAGTTTATTAAATGTTTATCAATCAATGAATTTGTTTATTTTAATTGACCAATTTGGAAATGTCATTCGATTTTCTTTATTATATTTTAAAATTTGAACAATAAAAATATTTCTTTAGTAGAGTAAAAGAAATTTAGATTATTTTTTTTATATTGAGAAAATTTCATAAGAAATTCAGATTTTCCATTTCAAATTATGAAATTTTCCAATCAAATTGTGTGTTTTAAATTCAGAATATTTCAAATAAAATTCAGATTTTGTTTGTCAATTTAAGATACGTAATTTCAATTGAAATCTGAAATTGACGTTCTTCATTTGAAGTTGGAAAATTCCAAAAAAAATTGGAATTTTCAATATAAAAATGGGAAAATTAATTTTGAAATTTTTAGATTTTAAATAGAAAATCAAAACATTAGAAATTAAATTTGAAAAAATTACTAATAAAATTTGGATTATAAAATTTTAAATTGTGATCATTACAATTGAAGTTAAGAAAAAAATCGAATAAAAAAATGTAATGCCATTTTTATATTGCGCAATCGAATTAAACAAACTCGATTGAATTAGTCGTGATATAATTCAATCATTAAATAATGATGATGAAAAATAAATAATTTGAATAAGTCTGATGAAGAATTAATTATATTCGTTAATATGTGGTTTACGATTGTAAGCATTCAATATTTATTCAGAATTTGTAATCAATTTAAGCATAAAGTCTTTAGAAGCTCTGGTTTTAAATTGTTTATAATTTTAAATAAATTGTATGCGCGATATAAGTACGGGTAACCCATGAAGGGTACAACCCCGAAGGAAAAACGCCGATTTGAATGAATCTTATATATTTTATAAAGGACATAAATTTAAGGTTGACCTGTTTTTTGATAGTTATGGCATTTCTTCTAAAGAAACCATAGGCAAATGTGGTATCACTGGGAAAGTATTTCAGAGGAGCATTCCCGGTGCACTTTTTTTGGAAAAATGTTGATTATTGTTGTTGTTCCAAAAAATGTAGTAATTTTTGTAAACCGGGTCTACGACCAAATTCACATATATTATTCGAATTTGTTCCCCAAAGTCCATCCATTGGCACTTTTTGAGATCTGTATGTAGAAAACATAGGCAAATTTTTTAGAGTACATTCAATTACACAGGTTAACAAAATCAATTTTTTTTCCAAAATTACAAGGTCCGAACTATAAACTTTGATAGAAGAGAAAAAAAAGACACGTGTATCGGCATTTTGAAAGTTTACATCTGGGTTTCATTTTAGGGGTAGGTAAAGTTTCCCCCCAAATGCAAATTTTGTATTGTCAATCGGCAGAGAAAAACGAGTAAAGCTTACGTTTAAAGTATATGGTGTGTTCAGCAAATTTATGTAAAATGTTACGGAGAACATGTTTGTGACATATGTTAACCCTCTAACTCCTCAAGGTAACGGTCTTTTTGTCCTTTTTTTAAAAAAAAGAGCTAAAAACAACATTAAAACAGGGATTTAAGGGGTTAAAATGTTCCGCAAAAGTATTCACCGGAAAATTTTACTATAAGTCTCTTAATACACCAAAAGTGCCAAAAATATCAGTTTTTTCCAAATATTTTTTTTTCTTCTATGTAAATGTAATCTTATTTTTACTTCTTGTTGTGTATTTTTCCAAAAGCTTTCTAACGATATATAATTTTATATATAAATTAAAAAAAATAATTGTATATTTTGCGAAAACGTGTTTTTTTGGTACTTCCCCTTACAAAATAGTACTTTATGTAAATTTTTGCATTCTTGTTTGTCAAACTGTAGCAGTGTTGCGACTGCCAACACTGAGTACTGTGCAGTGTTGCCACTGCCAACATATTGTATTCTGAAAAATGTTATAGTTTTTACTAATGTACTCAAAAACTACAAAATTTTGATATAAATATTGTACATATTTTCCTTACATGGCAGTTAATGTATGACAAACAAGAATGCTAAAATTGCAGAAAGTACTATTTTGTATGTGGAAGTACCAAAAAAAAAAAACTCATTTTTGAGAAATTTACTACTAATGTTTGTTACTTAATTATAATATTATATACCGTTGGAAATCTTATTTAAAAAAACACAACAAAAATAAGGTTACTTTTACATATAGGAATAATAAATCTATATATATAAAATACAATGTTTGTATGTTTGTCCTCTATAGACTCTAAAACTATCCAACCGATTTGGCCCAAACCGGTTTCATTTGAAAGGTTATAGTCCAAATTAGGTTTTCGGCTATATATATTTCAAGTGGGCGTGGCCCCTCCCACATAAATTGAATAACATCATATATCTTGGCTATTGTGATAGCAAGAGTTTTGAAACATTGCAGTATCCCATATGTTACTGATTTGAATAATCATTAAAAAAATGGGCGGGATCGGACCAGTGGGAGTGGCAGTTCTCATACAAAGTAAATATTTAATATCATATATCATATACAGTACTATAATAGCCATAGTCTTAGAAATTTGTGCACGTTGATTATTTGTTAATGTGAATAGTCATGGGAAAAATGGGCGTGATCGCACCAGTGGGCGTGTCAGCTCCCATACAAAGTAAATATTTAATATCATATATCTACAGTTCTATAATAGCCAGAGTATTAGAAATTTGTGCACGTTGATTATATTATGAATAGTCATGGGAAAATTGGGCGGGCTCATACCAGTGGGCGTGGCAACTCCCATACAAAGTGATTATTTAGCTCATATACAAAATTAATATTAATATTAAATATCTAGGGTTCTATATTAGCTATATAGCCTTCAAATTTTGTACGAGTCCATCAATTACAAATATTAGTAGTCGAACTGAAAATGGGCGGAATGGGATAAATGGGCGTGGTACCAAAAGCAAAAAACAAATAAGCATTAAAATAAATTATCACATTCAAGACTTTTTGCAAGGTTATTTAATAATGTTGTTCAAAAATTGTTTTAGCGTTCCTCATAGTCCTAGAATAAATAAACAAGGTAAAGAAGTAAACATGAATCCGCGTTGGGCTTCCCATGAAATTACAAATTTTAAAATGATTTACTAATGTGAATTTATTTTTTTAATTATTTATTTGCGTTAAAGAAATTTCTTGATTTAAAGAATTAATTACAATTAAAATTTGAAGGCAAAACAACGTTTGCCTGGTCAGCTAGTTTATAAAAAAAACGTTAATTTTGGAACTTTTTGAATGGGATCATGCTTCAAATTTACAAAATAAAATTCAAAATGTATATAAATTGAATGTATACTAAAAAATATTAAGTTTGATATGCATATTGCCTATGTTTTGTACATATTGATCCCGAAAAAGGGCCAATAATGGCCTTTCGGGAAAACCCCGATCATATTATGATTACCGAGGACGATTTCATCGTCATATAGAATCATAATATAATTGGCACGATCATATTATGATTGTTAGGCATTGCAATCATAACATGATGCCCTTAAACTATCATAATACGATGCTCTTTTCTCTGCGTGTATATAAGATTCACCTTCGGGATAGTTCCCTGGTAAGTAGGAAAAACCTAGAATTACGATAATCTTTATAAAAAAAAAATTAAATTATTAAAAATGAAATCAACAGCGTAAATCGAGGATTATCTATCAATAGATAATAGTGCTGCAATGAGCATATATGTACTCCCATACCAAAAAACTAATACAAAATAATTATTTTTTATAATTCTCTCGCAATTTGTTGATTATTTTGCATTATACGTATGTATTTAAAAATTTCGCTTTCCTATAATTGTTGTTTTTATTCTTGATGTTGATATATATGTTTACAATTTACTAGAGTCTGTCCGATTAATATAATTCGGTCAAACTTTAACACATGTTCGGTTAAAACTTTAATTTTTAAATCAAAATGTTTATTATCGATTTGGGCCAGTTGACCAATTAAAATAAAGTGTTTAAATATGTTAAAAATCAAAAATTACTGTAGAAATTATTTACAAATTTTTTGTTTTAAATCTATATAAAATTTTGCCGAATTTTATATTTTCTACTTGATCATTTATTTGGTCGAACTCTACAAATAACTTTGCATTCAAGGCAGTTTACAATTATGTTTACGGAAATTAGTTTATAAAATCTAGCAAAATTGTTATTGCGTATAAAAATAAAACTAAAGACATTAAGATAAAAG
Source organism: Delia radicum (assembly GCA_021234595.1). Classification (NCBI taxonomy): domain Eukaryota; kingdom Metazoa; phylum Arthropoda; class Insecta; order Diptera; family Anthomyiidae; genus Delia; species Delia radicum. The sequence continues at coordinate 68,037,483 of CM037851.1, read as the reverse complement.
TATGAAGAAAAGTATGAAATTATAAGAAAATGCTAAATACTTTGTAATTAAATGTTTTTTTTATATACTTAAGAAAAATATAAAATTCAAAACATCTGCGCGCTTTGTGCGTGAAGTTTTTTAATGATCGCAAAAAAGTACTATCAGCCAGTTTTTAATATTTTTTCAAGGCCTATAATGATATGCGATGAAGAATTCGATGTTTGCAAAAACATACCTTAAACTTAATTTAAATTAAAATGTGCGCCCCGGTAGGTTAGTTGGTAGCATGCTGGCTTATCAGAGCGGGGGTCGTGGGTTCGATTCCCACCAGAGGCACTGGTCTGTTTTCGCTACAACGCGCCGAAGGCCATAGTAGCTAGTGGTCGGTTAGGGTAATAAATAGTATATAATTTGTAATTATATGATTATTAATTAATAAAATAAAATAAAATAAAAATAAATAAAAATATGATACAGTGTTGCGAAAAATAATAAGAACTATTGAATTTTTCCGATTTTACATATTTGTTTTTATTACAAATCCCAGAATTAAAATAGTTAAATTCGAAAGATGTTGGTCTCCTGGTGTCAGCTGAATTTTTTTCAAATTTAAGATTTTTTGAGGGAGGCTCAATTTTATAAAGGCTCCGCCATCTAACTTTTTTTTTCAACTAGTGCTTATTTCGTGAATGGTAACACTTAGCTCATGTCTGATATGACAGATAATTAGTTTTATCCTTCCGCTGAACGAATATGGTCCGTATGTTCGTTATCTTGTGAAAAAAGTGAAAGAAAACTGGCATCCTCATCGATAAACCAAAGCGTGAAAAACCAAAAACAGTGCGAGAATATTGCTGCTGTGGCAGAAAGTGTGCGTGAAGCGCCATCAACATCAATTCACCGTCGTTCTCAACAATTGAACATTTCGGAGACATCATTGAGACGAATTTTGCATAAAGACCTTGGTATGACGCCATACAAAGTCCAATTGGTTCAGGAGTTCAAAAAAAAAAAAAGGTATTTGGCGGACCATTTACAATTTCGACTTGGAAATTTTTAAAACAGTACTGGTTTTTTTTTTGTATGTTTCTACTTAATAAGAGATAATAAAAAATAAAATTCATAATTGTAAGCGTGAATTAAAGTGGACGAAATATTTCTACTAAGAATTTTATTTTTATGTTCAAAAATTAGAGAAGATTCAGAAAACCAATTTATAATGAATTGCTTGAAATTGAGACTAACTTCGATTAGCAAAAGTCAGCCTAGACTAACAAAAAGTAACAAAGTATCTGTTACCCTTCATTACTCTGTGCAGAAATATATGTATCAGTTTACAATTCCTTTTTTATCGCAAGAATTTTTTTCGCGAATTTTTTTCCGAAAATTTTTTTTCCTCCAAACTTTTTTTTGCAATTTTTTTGATAAATATTTTTCCGACAATTTTTTTTCTCAAAATTTGTTTTTGCATTTTTATTTGCTAATTTTTTCGGACGACAATTTTTTTCCTAAAAATTGGTCGGAACCACGTTATGTTGGTTATAATTTTGGTATTTATTGTAACAAAACAAAACACATTTAAGATGCAATATTCCATTTTACAAACTTCGTTAATCTAAGTTTTAATTTAATCTACATTCTAAAAACTATGTTTAAGTGTATGAATGTTTAACTACCTTGTGAACGGGTTTTCTCCGTTGCTGGACACTTTGCCACAAAAAATCGAAATCGGACATCAAGAGAATTAATAAATGTTGTAGTAGTATTCAAACCCTATTTTTAACGAACTTATATATTTTTTTTTTTAATATTATGTGATATTTATTTTTAATTTAAAATTATCTCAAATTTTTGTGTTTGCTTTTAATGTGCAAATTCAAAGCATATCTGCTTTATTATTTAATATATTTATGGCCGTAATTTCAAGCAATATATACCTACTGGTGCTTAGATACCTACCGTGTACACGAACAAAATCGGGTAGGTATCTAAGCACCGGTAGGTATCTATTGCTTGAAATTACGGGCATTAGTACGAATACTGTTCTACCTCAAGTCCAAAAATCTAATATGACATTAGATGACATTAGATTTTATTTGTTTCTTTTCAAAAAGTTTGATCATATTCATGATCGACAATACAATTGTTTCATTGGCATCACCCAAATCTTCAGTTGTCTGCAATAGAAAAAGATAAGGGGCTTTACTCAAACCGAGACATTACATACAACAAATAAAATAAACTCTATGAGAATCTTTTTGTCTGCCTTCGTGTATAAACTATTTGAAAGACAACAATTTTACATTTCGATATACTTTGTATGTCAGTACATGTATGTGTGTTTGTTTTATTACAATTTGTAAAAACAACATAAGTATATCCCAACAAACTGTGTTTGTTGAGAAGAGTAGTGGTATGATAATTGTTTAAATTTTTTTTTTAATTTTTGTAATAAAAATACAAAAATTGTTTTTTTCGAACTTTTTAAACTATTGTTTTACCTCAAGTCCAAAAATCTAATATGTCATTGTCATATTGTATTTTATTTGTTGTTTTATTGAAAAAATCTTCGATGAAATTGATAACTTACATTTGAAATTTAGAAGTAAAAAATTGAAGGGCTTATTGTAAAAACTTGATAAGCCACATTTATTGTTTTATGCATTTTCGCTGTTTTCTAGACATCGATTGATTAATATTTAATTGAAGTCTTGATTGAACAGTTATTAGCAGTACCTTGAGTATAAGCGTCCTCTTTTCACCCTTTAAAGTCGAAAACAAACTAAAAATAAAATGTGGCTTATCAAGTTTTTGTAATAAGCCCTGCAATTGAAAACAAGATTTTTTTATTAACAATCAATATGTATAAAAGTTTCTTTAACACATTGAAGTTTTGAATTAGGAAAATTCAATGCAATTATTTGAAATATAGACTTTTTCATTTCATTTAAAAACATATATTTCAAAGCCATTCAAACTGATGTTTTCCAACATTTTTTTTATTATTAGTGAAGCCAATTTTGCAAAATAAAGAAGTACTACGAAATCACCCTTTTTGAACACTTTGAAAACGCTTTAAACCAATGTTTTAACAGTGTTTTTCAAATAATCAGAAATATATTTAGTAAAAGAAGTACTGCATCGTTAACATTATTCAAGGCTAAGAAAATGCAAACATTCGACAGTGCATATTTGCATCGTGAATACCGTTATAATTTTAAAAAGTATGTTGCTATAAATTTAATTTTTTATGAAAAAAAAAATCCTCTGAAATCTGGCAATTTTACTGGAAAGCGTTTCAAATTTAAATAAATAAATTAATTTGTCTTAGAAAAGTATTTTCTTTGATTTTTACTAATACAAATTGTAGCAATTATTGCAACGTTTAAAGGTCAACTTTGTAAAGGTAACAAATATGACGAATTGTAACAATTCCCACTTTTTTACTGAAGGTCATTTAACACCAACAAAGGAAGCAATAAACTAAAGCAATCATATGTGATGTATTTTTTATTAAATAATGTAAAACGTTGTTAACAAGTTTAAGGTTTCTACAGAAACAAAATAAAACACTTGATCAAAAATTGGCAAATAATAAAGAAAATATAACGATAATTTAGCGAAAAACTACCAAGACAACAAGGACGTTAGAAAAAAAAAAAACATAAGAAAAATAATAAAAACATAAAATTTACAGATAATGACGACGAAAAATGCAACATAATTATAAATGAAATTAGAATTTTATTTTATAGAATTAGCCTTAATGCAAAGCACAACATAACCCAGCAAACATTTCATAACGAATACGATACCCCAATCGCAATGACAAGAAAAAACATTTTATTTCGGTAACAATCATATTCGTATTGCAGATACGTTCTCTACCCCATTTGGTAGAAAACGTTTGATGAAAGCAATACTTCAAGGTAATACGAAAGCAATTCTTCTGGAAGATAAATATGCGATATTGCCAAAATATCATCTGGGAGATAAAAAAAAAAGTATTGCAAATATCGCCAATATATTATCTGGAAGATAAAAAGAATATATCTTTAGACAAACACCCCACAAGATTAAATCACGTTTTTATATATTTTATAACATTTTATTAAACACAATTTAACATAAAAATTTGCCAATTTTTATACAATTCATCGGTCTGTTTCTCTGCTTTCCGTGGGGTGTTGTTTTATTTACCAACCTTTAATGATACGATTTTTCTGAAAAAAACAATGAAATTTAGTAAATATTTGTAATACTTATGAAATTAAAGCAAATTATTTTTACTTACCTTTGTATTTGCAAAGTGGGCAACAAGTGCTTTCCTAATCCCAAAATGATAACATTAGATGAATGAATAACATTAGACAAAAGGTCCGCCTGTTCAAAAAGTGTCGGATAAGTTCTGCAGAAACAAAACTTTTAACGTTGGCAAAATGCTGGTAAAACCATAAAATAGATGGTCTAAAAGTTTGTGTTAAAAAATAAAATTAAAACAAAATGTATGTATAATTTTTTTGTTCCCGCCGGGATTCTAACCCTGGATGCCAGTTTGCAACCTGCAGCTTTAACCACTGAGCAAACGAGACTTATAATACTGTATAGCTTAAAACGTAAGTAATAACGTAATAACTGCTGGTTAACAGTTGGCTGTTCAAATATATCAGCACTGGCAACCTAAGGTTTGATAGAAACAACATGCCAACGTTTGGAAAATAAAAAAAATGTTGATCTTAAAAGAGCTTTCCCAGAAACAAAAAACTTAATTTTATATGAAAAAAAACATTAAAAAGTATAAAAAAAATCACTAAAAAAATATTTGCCTGAAACCGCGCTCAAAGTCGGAACCTTCTGACTACAAACTTTTTTAAACAAAACATCATAATAATAACAAATATGGTATTTTGGAGGGTAAACATATGTCATTATAATTCAGTATTCGATAGACGCCAAAGTGTAAGCATACATTTTTTCCAATCGCTATAATAATTTCGAATTTTGTGCCTAAAAAGGATGTTTAGCGGGGACGTCTGATAATCTTCTTTCATTTGGAGAAAACGGCATTATCATTGGGATTCACACAACAAGCCATTTCCCTACGTTTAATAGCATTGGGATTGATTCAAAAGCAAGGAAATTGGGTTCCATATGAATTGAAGCAGAGAGACTTTGAAAGGCGATTTTGCATGTCGGAAATGCTGCTTGAACGCTACAAAAAGAGTTAATTTTTGCATCGTATTGTTACTGGTGATGAAAAATGGATACATTACGATAACCCCACGCGCAAAAAGTCATATGTGCAGCCCGGCCAACCAGCCAAATCAACGCCGAAGACGAATATCCATGGCGGCAAGGTAATGCTCTGTATTTGGTGGGATCAGAAGGGTGTTTTGTATTATGAGCTGTTGAAATCGGGTCAGACGATCACAGGGTCCCTGTACCGAATACAATTGATTCGTTTAAAGAGAGCAATAATCGAAAAACGACCAGAATATTCGGCCAGACACGAGGCTATAATCTTCCATCATGACAACACTCGGCCACATGTTGCAAGACCGGTCAAAAACTATTTGGAAAACAGTGGATGGGAAGTTTTGGCTCACCCGCCTTATAGCCCAGTGCAGAACGCCCTTACTGGAATACGCTTCACTTCAGAACAGGGTATCAGAAATAGGCTTGATTCATTATTTACCTCAAAACCAGAGCAGTTCTTTTGGCGCGGAATGCATATGCTACCAGTAAGATGGGAAAAAGTAGTGACTAACGATGGACAATACTTTGAATAATGTATCAATTCATTTTGTTATTATCATAAAAGCATTTTTCCAGCACAAAAATTGACAGTATTAACTTGTTTACCCAATAAAACAAATGTTTTTTTTTTTTTTTTTTAAAAAAAAGAGAGGCAACACTCAGGAAATACTTCCTATATTTAGTGTGTTGATTTCTTTGGAAAGGGATAGTATAGAGATAAAAGGTGGGGAAAGATGAAGGGCTTCAGACATGGCAACACTGTAATTGCGCTAGATGATAAGTCTTAGAACAGTTGTTGCTCGCCACCTGATGAAGAGTTGGCGAACTTTATATTAAAAAGTATAAAAAAACACCAAAAAATGTATGCCGGGATCAAACTCGGAACCTTCGAACTACAACTTTTTTTAAACAAAGCATCATAATTTTTATAAAATAAATAATCTACCAGTGGTTAGACTTTTGAGCCGATCTGACTGGATAGCACTGGGAAAACACTTTTTCCCAACGTTGGTCTCGGTAAATTCTTTGCCAATGATTTTTTCTGTAGACCACTGAAATTATTCTAAAACAAATACTGGCAAAAACTTTTTTTGAAAGCGTTGGTAAAGCGTCTCAAACAAGTGTTGTGACAGTCATTTATTTACAATTCCTCGGTTAGCCAGCGGTATGCCAGTGCTTGTTTTTTGTACCACTGGCAGTTTCTGCCTTGGTTAGTTTGAAAAATTAATCCACAATTGTTGTTGTTTTTGGATTTTCTTTTTTAAAAATTTTTTTTTAGCAAAACTATCCAAAATATATTTTTTAAAATGACATATTCTGAGTTTTTTATCTATATCGCTGATATATCATCCAGTTGTTCGTTCTAAAAAAGATATTTTGAAATACGACTTAATTATTATTTTGTAAACGAAAAATTTCAGATATTGCGCGTAATATCGCCAGGGTTATTATTTTTCTTCCAAATGCTTATTGGGAAATCTTTAAGAGACATATGAAGGTACAGAGAGGGATATAAATACGGAAGACACACATTGACATGACAAGGTAGAAACGATGTCATGTTTTGTAGAATGTATACATAGAGCAGTTGTTGTAAAATAAGGAACTGTGTCCCCTTCTCCCACAAATAAATAGTACATATAAAAATAGTCATTGAGCTCCCTAAAAAATTGTATTCAATTTGAGAACAACAGCTGAAAGTTGGAAAAGTAAAAATGTGAATAACTGAAGATTCTATAAAGAAACGATTTTATAACTGAAATCCTATTCCATTTTTATCTCTTAATTCCTTTTGTTCTTTCCATCCTTACAATTATGCCATCATCATTGCATCTTTCCCCCCTTTTTAAAGTTAAATCGGTTTTGTTTCAATACATTTGTGTCTTACATAAGATGTGGACTATGGATTAACTTACTTTTTGTTGTCCCAATGGTATGGACACAATGCGACCACCAATACGACCACGTCCCTCCAATATACAAAAGCTGTCACAACCATTTTGCATTAAATGATTGGCAGCCGATAAACCAGACATGCCAGCACCAATAATTATAACTTTAAAATTGGTTGGCTGTGTGTTGGTCATACCACTGGCCGCTGCAGCCATAGCAGCAGCATGTTCATCGGTAGGTGATGGAGCTGGTGTATGTGGTGTATTTTCACCCATAATTAAGGTTTTCACACAATTTATCACTTGTTAACGCAAAATTTCCTTTAATGCATTAAATTTTTTGTTAAAAATTTTGTATAAATTTTCTTTTTTTTTGTGGTTTTTAATAAGAGAAAAATTTTCACGCACATCTACCACACACACTTTTATTTATTTTGTGGTGTTTTTTTTCGATAATTTTACTTTGTGGTTGCTTCCCGTATGGATTTTTTTCTTCTTTGATTCGTTTTATTCTATCGTAGTCGTATGTACTCCGTAATAATAGACATCGAATGTCAAAATCTTTGCAGTGACTAGTGGTGTCTGGTGTGTTTTTCTTGTTGGCGCCCACTGCGCAATCGTTTCTTTGGCCCTCTTTTCTTTCTATTTTTTTTTTGTGTATTTGTTTTGATTCACTGTTTCTTATTTTAGTTACCCATCCCGTGCTAGAATAGATTCATGTAACACAAACCGGCTTGTAGTTTTTTTTTTTTAAATTCGTAGTTTTTTGTTTATTTCTGAAAGTTTAATTGTGCAAATAATTGAATTCTCAACACTTTTATTATATTTTTTGGATAATTATTTAATAAAAATGTAATTATTAATAATTATTGCGAAATAATTTCACTGCATCAAGAAAAGAAATATAATGTATAACAAAGTTGTCAAATAATTTGACATTTTCTTTTGTTTCACTTCTATTCCAATTAACCACCAAAGTAACCATTCACAATGCTAATGACTAATAGTGGAAACAGAATCAAAGTTAAAGCGAAAAAATATCAATTATATTCCCAGCAAACAATCCGGTCCGTTTATATGCCGTTTTCGGTACAGCATAGTCGGATCCGGAGTCCGTTTCCGTACCGTTTTCCGGATCAGTATACGGACCAGAAAACGGATTAAAAGGAACATCGAATACGGATTCGAATCCGTTGCAAGTCCGTCAATGACGGACCGTTTACGGACCGTTGGGTCGTGTTAAAAACTGACTCAAATCCGTTTAAAGTCCGTCAAATACGGACCGTTTTCGGACCGTTTTGTCGTGCTGAAAACGGATGATTCCGTTTTTTACGGATATAAAACGGACAATAAACGGATCGTTGAAAATACTTATTTGGTCCGTATTCCAACCATTTTTTTACAAAAAAACTCAATGGATTTTATTTTTTTTTTATACATTTATTAATTTATTTGAAAAAATATTAAAATATACTTCATTTAACTTTAATTAAATACGAAATTCGCCACAGCTACTTTTTGTATCCAGCTTAGCAGCATCACGGAACATTTGTGGTCGATAATATTCAAAATCTAAAAGGAAAAAAGAATTTATTATTTTAGTTTCAAGAGATAGTAAGAGTTTTCTTGGAATATATTTTTTTTATTTAAAAAAAAAAATTGATACTTACTTTTTCGATGCAGTTTTTTGTTTCCACCAAGAGCATCATTGTTAGTTTGTGACCCATTATTGAATCAGATATCTACATGTAAAAAATATTAAGTGGGGTTTAAAAACGATGGATTCTATGAACAAATATATTTTTGTTTGCAATCTCATTTGAGCGTTTTAAATTATATAAATACTTACCATCTAACGTATGCAATGCATATTATGCATGCTATCTGAATTTATTTGGCGCCCCGATCTTTTATATTATTTACTTAATTTTATTTTAAAAAAACAAATTGAAAAAAATTGTTACCGATTGTGACTGACTTGAAACGGATGAAAATCGGTGAAGTCCGTATTAAACGGCACGAAAACTGATATCCCCAAACGGACTAAAAACGTGTTTTCGAAAATCCGATTAGACGGTCCGAAAACGTACCGTAAACCCCGGATTCAAGAATCCGTACATGCCGGAGAGTCCGTAAAAATGTTTCTGGGGTTTTGATATATTTTGATAAATAAATTTGGCCAGTAGCCCAACGGATTTTTGAAGTTCATATACACAAAAAAATCCAGGGGGACATTTATCAAAAAAAAGGGTATAATATTACCAAGTAAAGTAGGAGCATTTCAACTAATAACTAGTTTGCCCGACTGATTTTTGAAGTTCATATACACAAAAAAAATCTAGGGGGACATTTATCAAAAAAAGGTATACATTATATTACCAAGTACAGCAGGAGCATTTAAACTAATAACTATTTGTAGAAAAGTTTGTGCATCAACTAAGAAAAATTATTTGGAGAAAAATGTAATGACATTTCGTCGATTGATTATTGGAGAGCCGCACCGACCAAAAACATTTTTGCGAGAAAAACGATAAAGAAAGTTTACAACAAAATTATTAAATTTCTACAAGATAGGTTTTTTTTTTTGTTTACTATATCTACAGCTGCATTTATTATAAACAATATTGTTAATTTATACGCCTTTTTGCACTGAGTATCCAGAGTTATTAACAATTTTTAAAAAAAAGATTTTTTTATTATATGGCCTATAAGCCGTTTTTATCACAATTTTATTGTTTTTCTTTCAAGTAGGTCTAAAGTTTTTTTTTTTTTTTCTTCTAACCATTATAAAACTAGGTTGTCATAGTGCAAACCAATGCTTAAACTTTGTTATTGTTTTTTGTTTTATATGCGTTGCTTATTTCAAATGTGTCAAACCTAGATTGACGAATAATGTTTTTATTTTTCTATAGAAAGTTTGACTCATTGGCCAAAAAGTGGTCAATACACCATACCAATGTTAAGAAATTTGTAAAAATAGGGATACGCAGCACAAAAGGGGCTGGATATCTCCTAATTGATACGAGGTATATAAAAACGGATTAAAGATTTAGAAAGAGGACACATTAATCATATATAATCAATCCCTAACTCAATTTTACCAGAAATGGTCTATAGGTCTCACCAATATTCATACGACGATTTGACAACAAAAACTTGGTAATTATTTTACTTTAATATTATGAAATTCAAGTAAAACATATTTGTAATAGTTGTTGTGGGTGGGTCATTCAAAGGGGTGAAGGAGATTGGCAATACTATCCGGTCGAAACAATTGAAATTCAGAACTATAGTTTTTTTTTTGAAAAGTAACGATGTTTATTTAAATAATGTATGGTGGCAATTTCAAAATTTTATTTTCCGGAAATGGAAATAAGTAATGTTTTTTTTTTTTTTATTTATATACCAGTGGTTTCAATTGATTGCAGTAGGGTTGGTATTATGGTTTTCTTTATAATATTGAACTATGTTTCCAAATGATAAGCTGTGAGTACCCGTATTAAATAAGGGAACTTCATTATAGCAGAAGAAAACTATAGCATAACGCTAGGCGTTGGGTATCTAAATGTGTTATACCGAACTCAATGTTGAAAACGATGAAACGGGTATACAGGGAAATTATGGTTAATTTTGTTGTTGTTTGCTAGTAAAATGAATTCTGAAATGGGCAAATATTAAGAAAATTAAATATTTTGTAAAATTTTATATTTTAATCAATACCTCTCAATTGGTTCTGGTATCCAATGGGGTATTGCTTCAGGATGTGGTAGGGCACGTACTGGTGGTATTGGGCCTCATCTGGTGGCAAATATCTTTCCACGAATTACAGAGTTTTGCAAGCCGGCTTCAATATCTCATTGGGTGTACTGGTAGCGTTTTTTTTTGTTATTTGGTAATGGGTTTATCTGGTATGGAAAGGCCTCGTTGTGTAGCTAAATTTGGTAAAATTTTAAGGGGTCATTGAAATGGAATGTAATGGCATAGGTTATGGGTGGGCGACGTACATGGGAGTGACATCTGTCCCATGGAAATACTCGTGATTGTGGTGGTCGTTTGATTGTTTGATTTCGTTTTTATTTTGTAGTTTGAAATTTGAGAGGTTTTTAGTTTTCAGTTTTTTTGTACATTGACATTTTGGTAATGTTTTATTGTCGACCCTCGGTTTATGTTGCGGGCTAAAGATCCACGCCGGTGCAGAGCTAACTAGGTGGCAACATGGACCAGCTGATGAAAGGGGATTCGTAACATAGTTCTACTTTGTTTGTATTAGATTGTCCTATTTTCTTTGTATTTAAATGCAGCTTTGTGATTTTAATGTAATAAAATTACAATTTATTTATTAACTATTAAACAATATATATTAAATTAGTTATAATTGAGGAGCATCTTTTCAAAACATGATTATTCCACTTTTGACAAAAGTGATTTTTTTTTTTGTTTGGTAGCATTGAATTGCAAATTCAGCGAAAATAAAATTTTGCGAAATCTCCATAATTACACCAGGAAAACAAATTAAAATGCATGATTTCATCAAAAGTAGATTATTCCACTTCAAAATGACATTACCCATTTTAAATATACATTTTGGAACAAAATATGATTAATCCAGAAGTTTATTAAAAATAAATAGAAAATACTGTGTAATTTTTTTTAGATGAAAGATGAACCTAAGGTTATTTTAATTCAACATAAGACATCTGATACCTAATTAGTTTCAGCAAAAACAAGATTAATTCGCAGTGGTTTGAATCAAAACATGATTATTCCAATCAGCCGCGTTAAAACAAGATTATTCCATTTCAAATCTTGCATTTATTCCAAACATATTACTGCTAAATTTTTGAATCCTGTACAAAGCAATGACTAATCTTGTAGTCTATAATAATGCAAGAAAATTTTGGGTTAAATACATCGGGGCATACCTAAAAAACTATTTTCTCAATTTGTGCAAAAACACAAAAAGTGGAATAGTCATGTTTTGAAAAGATGCTCCTCAATTAATACCTTTACTAATAGCACAATACCAGTATATTTGTCAACTAAAACCAATAAAATTGGGTTTAGAATTTGACTTTTCATTTAACAATTTAAATATACCTACTTGTTTTTTATAACTTTTCGAGCTACTTTTAAAAAACTCACAAGTGACAGTTCGATTTTTTTTTATTAAATATTGTTTCACTACAAAAAAAATAAATACCATTTATGGTTTACCATTTCGACTTTGTACTGTATCTTAATTATTTTTCACAAAAAAAAAAAACATTTCTAAATTTTTACACTTATTAACCAGAGAGGACCTATTATCTGTTATATTCGTCCATATTTATATTGACACATTTTAACAATAGTATAATTATAATTAACAATAATAATTTTTAACCCATTATGCTTGAATTCTAATGGCGAGCTAGTTTATGATCCAGTTTTGGAAAAATATATATCTCTTTACAGCGTTTCTGTTTGCTGATTGTGTCAGCTTATTTCGGTAACGGTATTTGAGGGATAACGCAATTTCAACTATTTTGGTAACGGTATTTTTTTATCGATAACGATATTTTAGTTATTTCGGTAACGATATTTTAGGGATATTGGTACTTTAGTTATATTGGTAACGGTATTTTACGAATAACGATACAGTAGTCGCTCGGTTATATGAATATCCAGTTATGTAAACTTCCAGAATAGTGAACAAAAAAATTAAACACAGGAGGTTCTAAAGAGTCTATTTCTATTATGTGAACAGCTTTCAACCGTTGATTTTTTTAAATGTTTGTCTTTTGTCTTATTATTATGTTTTCCCCCGAAATAAGTAAAGAACCTGCAACCGTTGATTTTTTTAATGTTTTGAGTGTTGAGCTGTTGAGTTTTGAGTGATTGTCTTTTGTCTTTTGAGGACAAGGCACTACAGAAATCCCTTGAAGCGAAAACAGTACAAAAAATACAACCGACTACTTTCATATACATTAATTATTAAAAAACTTATTAAAAATAAAAACTTAATGTAATAAAAATCATTTGAAATACTTATTTTATATTCTCTTGATTATGTGAACTTCTCCATTTAGTGAACCGGCTCTGTTTGAATTAGTTCATATAACCGAGCGACTACTGTATTTCAATTATTTCGGTAACGGTATTTTAGTTATAACGATAGTCAGTTGAAAGGGTTTTGAATCGATAACGGAATTTTAGTGGTATTGCCTGCTATCCCAGGCTTTAATTCAATCAAGAATACCGATTTTCATCTTTTAGTCTTTTTTAAATTTTGAAACAATACGAAATATTCAGGAATAAAGTTATAAAAATTATCGTTTTTCATCCCATGTCAGATAGTCTTCCAATATAATTATGTAAAATTTAAAAATAATAAAACATCGCCTTCAGTCGGCTTAGAGTCGCCGCCAATAATTTTTTTGGCATTTTTTCTGGATTTAAAAGAAGATATAGAAAGCGGTATATATTGTGCGCCCCGGTAGGCTAGTTGGTTGCGTGCTGGCTTATCAGTGAGGGGGTCCTGGGTTCGATTCCCACCAGATGCACTGGTATGTTTTCGCTACAACGCGCCGAAAGCCATAGAAGCTAGTGCTCGGTTAGGGTAATATTATATAATTTGTAATTATATGATTATTAATTAATAAAAAAAAGCGGTATATATGTGTCATGTGGTCATCACTGTCATATCTATTTTCTAATTGGAAACAGTGTGCTGTCAATAGGTCCATTCGTTTACACCAAAATTTGCACAAATTTGTACAAATTTGTACTGGATTTTACTGAAATGCGTTCGCGTACACATAAATTTGCAAAAGAGAGCATCTACTAAGAGAGTAAAGTGACAGTTGTCAGCAAAAAACATGCAAATTTTTACTGGACAAATTTTTGCCAGTAAAATCCAGTAGAAAACAAAAACATATGATTACATTAAGTAAACAAACAAAAATAAGCATACATTTAGTAATAAAAACATTTAACAAATTAAAAGCTGAATTAAAAGTGTGGCAAAAACTAAAAATAATTATTTTCAACCTGAAACAAATTAAAGTAGTCAGTTACAATTATTATAGTAACAATTTATCAGTTTTCTAATATCTGTGTTAATTGTTTTTATTTAAATTAATATATTAGAGATGTAAAGCTAATGAATATATAAATACTTCTTACTGCATATTATTCAGGGTACCGAATATCAAAAATCAAGTATTCATGTATTTTCGTATGTTATTTAACTAGAAACAAAATTAAAAGTCATGTACAAACTAAACAAGTCTAAAAGCTTCCACAAAAGTTTATTTAATAAATACAATTGCTACGAATTTATGATTATTAAAATGCAATGCATCAAGTACCAAAAACAATATATACTGGGTAGTCTAAATATCACATTATTTACATCACTAAGCTTTTTAGCGCTCATATGTTTGAATTAACCTGCAAGTTTTTGCAATTTTTCCGTTCGTTTACTTTTTTGTGCAAGAGCCAGTTCTGAGAGTAAAATTTTCATTTTGCCCAAAATTTACTCATCTACTGGATTTTACTGGAAAAGTAAACGAATGGACCTAATGTAATAACAACACTGACATTTGTTTTGCTTTCTATTGTGAATGATTTCATTTCTTCATAAACATTTTACATTTTTCCAAAACAGTGACTCGTTTTTATAAAAACAAACAATTTTGCAATAAAAAAGTTAAAAAAAATAAAATTCCTTAAAAAATAATTGAACAAATATTGAAATCCAAACCGTTACCAATGTAAGACAACACTTGAGTAAATAAAACACTCAACAATTCTGCAGATAAAACATGTCATCGAAAAAATTAAGATTTCGTGGCGATTTAAATTTCCAAAATCGTATTGACGAATTATTCGATGAGGTGGATGGGGCAGGTGGTGGTATTGGACATAGACGTCCAAGTGGGAGTACAATGAGTACAAATCAAAATAAAGACAGTAGCAATACAACAAAAACAACCAAAGAAGAGGCACCAAGGGGTAAGTTGAAAATGGGAAATAAAACATCGGAAAACCAGTTGAAAAAAAAAGAGTTGTTGCATTTTCTTGCTGAGAAAAGAGAAAGGAATATGCAATATACAATACAATAAAGTGTATGTGTTGAGAATTTTCATTGCATTTGGAAAAATTAATATATTTTTTCGATAGAATCTCCCTCATTTATGGACTTTTTTAAGTTGGAAATGACACGAGGCTATCTACTGGAACATGATGAGGAACGTTATACGGCCAGACGTAAGAAAATCTATTCATTTATGCGCATACCAAGAGATTTGGAACGTTTTATGGTCTATGGCATCATGCAATGTGCCGATTCCTTCCTCTACATACACACCTTTTTGCCGGTACGTTTTGCTTTAGCCATCTGGGGTATGTTAACACGACCCATTGCCAGTTGCTTAGGATTACGCAGACGTAGCCAACGTTTATTAACACCGGCGGAAATTTGTGATTTATTAAAAGGTTCCATTTGGATTGCTGTCACATTGCTCATGTTATCCGTCGATACAAATCGTGTCTATCACATTATTAAATCCCAGTCAATTATAAAATTATATCTTTTCTATAATATGCTGGAAGTTGGAGATCGTTTATTGTCGGCATTTGGTCAAGATACTATTGATGCTTTATTTTGGACAGCTACCGAACCAAAGAACTCAAAACGGGAACATTTTGGTTTAATAACACACATCATTTTTACATTTATCTATGTAGTGTTGCATAGTTTTTTAATTATGTTTCAGGTAAGTTGAGAAAAATTTAATGAACTTTCTAAGAAACCTTAAAAAATTTATAATTCAAAGATATCATCGATTTTTTGGAAAACTTTAAATGTTTGAGATTTTTGTTTATAAAGAAACTTTAAATATTAGGAACTTCTTATTGTAAGAAAACCCTCCCGGAATTATAGAACTTGTAAATCAAAATAGAAAGACTAATTTCTTTTAAAATCTACCTAGTATTTTTTATAGAAATACATTCTCTGAATTTGAGGGAATTTCTATAGAAACAAATCTTTTAACTCATTAATGGCACGTCATAGATCCGCTGAACATTTTTCAGCCAAACTTTGCAAACTTTGCAAACTTATGCAACCAAGCTTCATTAAGAAATTTTTTGTAATTCGTTTAGACTTAAAGCGCCCTCTAATGAAAATATTAGCTACCAAAGTTGAAAATTTGACAACATATAATTCCTAGGCGGTTTAAAATATTTTAAATATATCTTGAATCTATATATATAAAAAGAAGTGTAAATTTTGACTGTCACTCCATAACTCGAGAACGGCTGCATAAAATAAAAAATGTCTGAATACGTTTTGTAGAACATGCAATGAGGATGGTTTTAAAAAAAAAAATTTGTTTAAAAATATTTTCGTTTGGTCGAGAAGTGGTGATTTTTCTGAACATTAGTCATTTTCATATAAATTGTGTGAATATCAAAAATTTTTGCTTTGTTACACAGCATTGCTTGGATACGGGTACATTCTTCTTCGAAATATCAAGCCACCACGACTTTGTAATGGAACCAAACTTTCAATGAAAATAAAATTTGAAGGCAAAACAACGTTTGTCGTGTCAGCTAGTTTTGTATAATTTTTCGAACAATTCTTTAGGGTCCGCCAAATAACTTTTTTTTTTTGAAAATGCTATAAAAAAAAACTACTGAATATTTTCTCAAATTTCTTTTTTTATTTGAAAGTACAATCCTTCTGGTTAATAATGGAAAATAATTTCATTCAAATGGCTGCCTCGGCTGGCCATGCAGTAGCCTACACGATCGGTCCAATTATGGCCCAATTATGCCTCTGACCAAAATCCGCACCAAACAGTGACCCGTTTTGGGTGTATCGGCTTTTCAATGTATGCGTGCGGGTTTTCTGTGCCCCAAATGCGACAATTTTGCTTGTTTACATACCCGCCAAGATCAAAATGAGCTTCATCTGAAAAGATGATTTTTTTTGGCAAAATCGGCATCATTCATTTTCCCACACATTCTGCAACATTACCATGATTTTCAAAGTAATGTCGCAATATTTCCCAGCGTTGTTCAAGCGTATACACAACCATATTCGTTCGGCGGAAGGATAAAACTAATTATCTGTCAAATCAGACATGAGCTAAGTGTTACCATTCACGAAATAAGCACTAGTTGAAAAAAAAAACGTTAGATGGCGGACCCTTTATATGAAAAATTCATAAAAGGTCTAGTCTGATTTAAAAATAAATAGTGTTTATAATTTTTAAAGAAAAAACGTTTATTCTTCTTCTTAATCTCAACATTTCCAAATCATTTTTTTAAGTTTACCAATTTTTAAAATTTTTTGGAAAAAGATCATCGTTTTTGACCAACCCTGGCGATATAATTTTTATAAGTTTTGTAGTATTTTTTTTTTTGTTTTGATTGAAAACGGAATATGATTATAAAACTTAAAGAATTCTTCAACTTTTCAAAGTCGGCTTGTAAACTCATATTGTCTTATTTATGTGATAGATCACAGTTTGTAGATTTAGATGGTAGGCTTTCTAGTATTCTTTCACTTACATCTGGAGTTCCTCAGGGGTCGGTTTTGGGCCCCCTCTTATTTATACTTTACATTAATGATTTACCTGCAGTTCTAAGTTCTAGTATGTGTAAGCCGTTTTTATTTGCAGATGATATTTTGCTTTTGTTTAGTACTGGTCGAGATTTTGCCGATGTATTAGAGGCTAATATTAACTACTGCCTTAATGGGATCTACCTGTGGTCTTCTAGTAATTCGCTGGTTGTTAACCCTTCTAAATCTAAGGCTATATTGTTTGGATCGTCAGAGAACCTTGTGAATGGTTTTGAGATTTTTATTCGGGACTCTAAGATCGATTTTGTAAGCCAACATAGATGTTTGGGTATTATCATTGATAACAGGCTTAGTTATGAGTCTCATTTTGAATCTGTACATCGTAGGGTTTCTTGTACTTTACGTAGAATATATTCCACGAATATTTTTCTGCCATTTCAGGTTAAATGTAGACTAGCTCATGCACTTCTTATGCCGCAGATCTTATATGGACTTGAGCTGGTATCAGGGACCATTGCCTCTAACTTAAAGATATTGGAGCGAGTTGTTAATGCTGTGGTTCGGTATGTGTATAATATCCGTAGACGTGAACATATTTCTGAATTTGTGAAGAAATTCTTAGGATGCCACTTTGATAAATTCGTTAAGTACCGTAATATTCTCCTATTTCATCGCATTATTAAAAGTGGCATACCTGTCCTGTTATGTAAAGAATTTACTTTTTCGCGGTCTACTAGGAATAAGCAAATTATAATACCTAGAATCAGGTGTTCTGTGTTTGAGAGGTCTTTTATTGTAAGGGTGGCTCGCTGCTGGAATCGTTTACCGCATGAATTGCGTATCTTTTCGCAATCCAATAATGTTTTTCGCCTTAAGCTTATGAAGCACTTCTCAAGTTTATTGCGATAGATTTTTATGTTTTCTGTACAGTAGCTGTTAAATTATCTTGGGACTTGCTTCTATGATTCTTATTGCTTGATATGAGTTGTGAAAATTACCGGATTATAATACCTAACTGAATCTCTTTTTAATAGTACTTTTTATAATTTGTTACGGCTGGGGAGCCAATAAGTTAAATTGATGGGTGCAGTTATTTATGCATGATTTATATTTACATAAGTTATTTGTATAGATTAGGTTAAGTATTATACTCAGGATTGTATTGCTATGTAATACGTTTTTTGGCTTTAATGGCTTTGTATTACAATATGGATTAATAAATAAATAAATAAATAAATAAATATTGGAATATTTTAGACGATCGGTCAGATTTTCAAAAATGATAAACAATCGATGAACTAATTTTCAGCAGAGAAATACAAATTCATAGTTTTTCATCAACATAACTATCAAAAATATAAAATATTATAGTCTCTTTTATAGTTTTAAATAATAATTAAATGTTGTATTTGTGCAACCTTTCAGTTTTAATGAAATAAAAATGCTCCTGCTCGAGGCTAGTTGTAGTTAATATAAAAATTAATGTTTTTCTCAATATTTCGATATTCGTCGAATGTCATCCTCAGGAGAAGTATATTTAATGTCTAAATAAAAACACAGCTTAAAACTATAGTTCCAAGTTGCGTTTTTATGTAAACATTAATGACCTGTTCCACGATCTCGAACGAAAACCTAAGCGAACGCAAGCTAGTCACTTGAATTCGAATCAATTTGGGTTTCTCTATTTCGAAAGCTATCGTTCGCCTATACTCAAGATATATGATATGAATATATCTTGGCCTATACTTACGTGTACCAATTTTTGTGTTTTACGTATTTACAAATCATAGTGGTGCCAGACCGGATATTTTAAACTTCTATTACAATTTCCTTTAAAAATATTAAAAATACTACTAAATTGTTTGAAGATAAATACAACATTACTTAACAGTGATCAGCTGTATATGACAAATAAATAAATATAACAAATAAATAAAACAAAAGAAAAACTAATAAATCAAAAGAAGAAAATAAAAAACCACACCAGCGTTTTCAGCTGTTCCATTGTGGATTTCATTAAGCTGAAATTTAAAGTTCTTAAAAAACTACAAATATTAGTGTTATTTTATTCTTACCTTTTGTTGTCCATTCTTTTTTTTTTAATATTTATAATTTTTTATTATATCATTCATTCCAGCAAAGATCATTGAAAAATGAGAATTTTTTTTTTTAGGTTCTCCGATTTTTTTATATTTTGTACATGAATACTCTATAGTCCCTCTTGCACATAACCTTTTTCAGATCTCGAAATTTGTAAAAACTCGCGATTTTATGCACGTTTTTAATTTTCATAAATTTGATAAAAATGCTGAAAGTGCTTCACTTTGAAGTGCCATAACTTTTTAATTGTATATCGCATGTTATTAATTTAAACGATATTTGGAATATGCACTTGTCTACTTTATAATTTTAAACAAAATTATTGTTAAAAAAGTGCATACGAAATGCAAATGCAGTTTTCTAATGTATTTCTCAAAACTTTCTCCCCCAACGATTTTCAAAAAAAAAAAATACAGTTTACTAAAATATGGGGCAAAATTTCAGTTTATGGGGGACACCCCTGGAAAAAAAAAAAAAATGCCACGCCCCCTTAAATGACCCCAGGAGTGCGAAAATCATAATGAATAAGGGGGCTCACGCCCCCTATGGGCGTGGCAGTCGAAAAACGACCCGGCCCACCTACGTAGACAATATGGGTATCAAATGAAAGCTAATGTCTTCACGATTCCAAAAATAGCCGTAGTTGCCAGATCGGGCGATTTTTGTAGCCGATATGGCCATTTTGGCAAAATTTGGGGTGGGGGAAATTTTTTTTTTCGTTTTTTTTTGCTTATATTTTGTTAAAATCAAACAAAAATGAGCATTTTGTGCGAAAAGATTACTATTGTTAGCGTTACCCAGGGATTACCGCGTGGAGGTCATAGTAAATCAATACCCTTGGAGAAGCATGAGAACTCACGTAAAGTTGTGAGTTTCCACGCTTCTCACGGCCAAGATGCCATCTGCATCTAGTCGTCTTCATCCTCATCTTCACTGTCTTCAGACTCATCTACAATGTCTGGCACGGGGTCTAGCGGATTAGGATAAGTACAAAATTAAGAAACGAGGAAAACTCTTGAAAGCTTCTGATTGGTTAATGAAAATTTGTTATACTGGCTTCGCTTAGTAAAGTTTTTCTGCGTGACCGGCCTACGGCCGGGCTTAGGGGTTTTTAACTCCAGTATGTCTTAATTCTAGACGGCGGGGATCTCGAGTGCTCGGCCTCTGGCCGAGCTAAAAAGAAATAAACAAAAAAAAGTCCTTCCCCCATTTTATAAAAATTAACATATCTTCCTCAAATTCTGGACGATCTTGCAACTACGGGTATTTTTGGAATCGTGAAGACATTTCCTTTCATTTGATACCAATATTGCCTAAGTAGGTGGCATGGGTCGTTTTTCACCCCCGCCCCTATTTAACAAAAATGGCCGTATCGGCTGCAAAAACCGCCCGATCTGGCAACTATGGCTATTTTTGGAATCGTGAAGACATTAGCTTTCATTTGAAACCCATATTGTCTACGTAGGTGGGCCGGGTCGTTTTTCGACTGCCACGCCCATAGGGGGCGTGAGCCCCCTTATTCATTATGATTTTCGTACTCCTGGGAACATTCTGAAGGGGATGGCATATTCAGATTTTTTCTCTAGGGGTGTCCCCCATAAACAATAAATTCAGCCAAATATGGAATCTTACCTAAATATACTAATACTGATTTTTATGGGACAAACATG
This sequence comes from Delia radicum, assembly GCA_021234595.1. Lineage (NCBI taxonomy): Eukaryota > Metazoa > Arthropoda > Insecta > Diptera > Anthomyiidae > Delia > Delia radicum. Next base: position 68,016,010 of record CM037851.1, on the reverse strand, counting down.
TCTTCTATTTGTAATGATTTTTTTAAACAAAGTTTATTCTTTTATTCTAAAATATGGAAATATTTTTATACATTATTGTATCGTTTTTTACAATATTTTTTTCACCTAGTTAAACTTTCGATATGATGTCAAAAAAAGTTATTTTTGATTCAAAAATAAAAACATAACGTACTTAGATTATTTTCCGTACAACAACCCAGTCAAAACTTATATTCCCAATTACTATTTAAAAGATTCGTTACTCACATTTTTTTAAGTGCCAATAAGTATACTAGTAAGATTAAAGAATAAATTACAAGTTTTATTTGAATCGTTTTTCAGATTTTTGTTTTTTCAATATTTTTTTAATAAATGAATATTTTTATAAATATAGGTCTTCAAACAAGTTACTAAATGAGTTCGTATTTTAAATTTATCACAAAAAATATGAAATACAAGAATGTATAAAAATATTTCCATTTTATAGAAGAAAAAGACATGTTTGTTCCATAAAAATCAGTATTTGTATAATTACCCTGCAGGAAATGTCAATAGTGAAAAAGTATTGATTCACTATTGACTGTGTCACCAGTACTACTAACCAAATATTCCCCAGGCAATGTAATTTGCTATAGACATTTAACATGTACGTGTCATTGAAAATCACTAGTGACATTAGAACTATTGACTAGGTAGTGAATAGGTAGTTCTTATGAGACCATATGTAGACATTGGAACCAAAGATTCACTAGTGACTAGGTAGTTTTTATGGCACCATATGTAGACATTAGAAACATAGATTCACTAGTGACTAGGTAGTTCTTATGGGACCATATGCAGACAATGGACCAAAGATTCACTAGTGACTCGTTAGTTCTTATGGGACCACATGTAGACATAAGAACCATAGATTCACTAGTGACTAATTAGTTCTAATGGGACCATATGTAGACATTGGAACCAAAATTTACTAGTGAGTTAATAAAGTAAAAAGTGTAGACGCTTAGTTGACGATGTCAACAAAATAGTAGACAAAAGTGGAGACTTGGAGACACTTGACCCCAAGCTTCCTTCAGGGTAGCTAATATTCCATATTTTAGTAAACTGTATTTTTTTTTTTTTTGAAAATCGTAGGGGGAGAAAGTTTTGAAAAATGCATTAGAAAACTGCATTTGCATTAAGTATGCATTTTTTTTAGCAATCATTTTGTTTAAAAAATCCAGTTATGAAGTAGACAAGTGCATCTTCCAAATATCATTTAAATTTATAACATGCGATATACAATTAAAAAGTTATACCACTTCAAAGTGAAGTGCTTTTAAAATTTTTTTGATATTTATGAGAACTAAAAACGTGCATAAAATCACAAGTGTTTACAAATTTGGAGATCTGATAAAGGAAATGTACAAATGGGACCATCAGAGGACCCGTGTTCAGATTTTTTGCGTTTTCTAATGGAATGAATGATATATTTTTTTGAAAATATTTTGTTACTCGAAATCAAAAAAGCAAGTGACTGGTTTTGACATTTACGTTCGCACTGTTGACAAACTCATTCGAAATAGAGAAACCAAATTTTGTATGAAAACTGTTACGTTTTCATTCGACTTGTACTTCAAGTCATCGTTCGCATAGAAATGTAGTTAGAGAAACCCAAATCAATTTTCTTTCGCTTAGAAAGCGAAAGAAAGCATTCTTTCGAAATCGAGAAACAGGCCATAAATGTACTTATAATATAAAAACACAGCTTAGAATTATAGTTCTTAGCTGAGTTTTTATGTAAACATTAAACATATGTATGTACTTCTCCTGAGGACGTCATTCGACGAATGTCGAAATATGGAGAAATAAATTTACTTTTATATTAACTACAACTACAACTGGCCTCGAGCTGAATGGAGCATTAATATAAAAAATAATTTGTTTCTCAATATTTTTTTTTTACCGTTTTTGATGGAAATTTTTTTTAAAAATTTTTTAAAAATTATATAAAAATGCTCTAGCTTGAGGTCAGCTGTAGTTAATAATATAAAAATTAGTTTATTTCTCCATATTTCGACATTCATCGAATGTCGTCCTCAGAAAAACTATGGTTCTAAGATGTGTTTTTATGTAAACCTTAAATATACTTCTCCTGAGGATGACACTCGATGAATGTCGAAATATTGAGAAATAAATTAATTTTTATACTATCAACTACAGCTGACCTCAAGCTAGAGCATTTTTATATAATTTTTAAATCATTTTGGAAAAAAGTTAAATCAAAAAGGGTAAAAAATAGCTTCTTTCAAACAATTATTTGGCCACTTAGAATACAATTTTTTCACAAGTCTTTTATTCAATATTTTTCTCAAGATGTTGAATTATTATTGGATTTTTAAGCCACTTAATTATCTTTATCCAGTAAAAAAGTATAGCCGTTTAAAAGTACTGGGTCGAAAAAGGAACTCTGTGCCAAAAATGAGTTAAAATCTAAAGAAAGTTCGTAATAATAATTATCAGAATTTTAATATTTTCGTAAAGGATATATTTTAAAGATTATGATACCAATTGAAGATTAGCGTATGCGGAGTGAAATATGAACTGAGTTATTAATAGTAACAAAAACTTTTACTTTGGTATAACAGATTTAAATTTTTTACATGTTAGGAAACATGACATAAACTAATTTCACATCAGATGAATTAAATAATCTCCGACCAATTTCAATTTTGCCTATTTTGGCTAAGTTAGTTGAAATTTTGATAAAAAACCAAATTACTGATTATTTAGATTGCAATGGATTTTTACATGATTGTCAATATGGTTTTAGACGTGGACGTAGTTCCACACAACTGTTACTTAATTTAACTGATAGTTTACGGAGTGCATTTAGTAATGGCCGATTTTCAGTTTTACTGTCGCTTGATTTATGTAGAGCTTTTGATAAAATTCAGCATTCGATACTTATTGCAAAGTTGGCAAATTATTTTAAATTTTCAACTAGTGCTTGCAGACTGATATCCTCTTATCTGAAAGACCGTTTTCAATATGTTTCGATTGGTAGTAGGTCTAGTAGGACTCTACCAGTAGTCTCTGGAGTACCGCAAGTTTCGGTTTTAGGGCCACTTTTGTTTGTAATGTTTCTTAATGACCTTTTTATATATATGATAACAGTATGTGTACTTCCTTCGTATTTGCTGATGACTTGCAGCTGATGATATCGGGTGATAAGGAATTTTTAGATGTTTTACAGTCAAACATTAACTATTATGTTAATGAGACAGTTGATTGGATGAATCGAAATGGTTTGGTAATCAATGCAAATAAGACCAAGACTTTGTTTTTTGGAAAGCCCTCGTATAGGGATAATATATCAATTTTTGTTGGACCTACGGAAATTGGGTTTGTAGTTAGGTTGTCTTGTTTGGGTGTGGTTATTGATAGCGAACTAAAGTTTGTTTACCAAATTAATTCGATATCATCTAGAGTTCACTATGTTTTAAGGAAGTTGTATTGCACTAATTTATATATTCCATTAGCAGTTAGGAGAAGAATTGCCCATGCTATGGTTATGCCTATCTTTACTTATGGTATTGAGGTATATACTGGTACCCCTAGTTTTAATTTGAAAAAATTATCGTTACTTTTCAATCGTGTTGTTAGATATGTTTATTCACTAAGAAACCGTGATCATATATCTTCTTATGTGCAAGACTTTCTGGGATGTAGTTTTAATAGTTTTATCAAGATTCGTAATCTTCTTCTCTTTTACAGAATATTTAAGAACGGTTATCCTTCCGACTTTATGGATCGATTTAGATTTAGTAGATCTAATAGGTATAAACAGATTTTGTTACCAAAGCTAACTACGATATTAGATCGTGCATATTTTGTAAGAGTGGCTAAATTATATAACGCTCTGCCTAGAGCGCTTAAATCCTTTTCTAATTTTCTAGTGCTCTCTTAGGGTAATAAATAGTATATAATTTGTTATTATATGATTATTAATTAATACAAAAAAAAAAAAATCATGACCCCAGCGATAGGCCTTCATTGCCTTCTGGATAACTTATATATTCGTTTTCGCCAGCCCTCTGTAAATGTTATTTGTAGGACAGTCCAAGGGGTTATTATGTAATTCCATTTAAAACTGGGTTATTTAAGACAAATACAAATAAAAGGAATTTGATTTATAGTAATTAAATGTGCTAAAGTCCCAAAACTTATTTAACAAATTGTGAAAAGCAATCTGATGTAGGCGTGTCCCTATCCGGATTTCATTCCTGCCTAAGGAAATCTTCAGTGGACTTTGTTATTAGAATTTCTAGAGATATTTGTTATGTTAAATAACAAACTCAATGAGAACTTCTTGTCCTCGTCTAGGAGCGAGATTCAAAATATAAAATATCAAAGAAAAAACAAAAACAACAACAAAAAATTGTCACAATTGGCTTTGTCATCTTCCAAATACTACTCTGTTTTTTTGACAGACCTAGCAATGTAGTGACGTTTATTCAAGTAAATCAACAATAGAAAATCATATGTTTTCTATTAGTGTCAGTTACATTTAAATTTGCACAAGCACCTGCATATTTGTTATTTAAATTTATTTTCATCGGGATAAACATTAATTGCATTTATAGTAATTAAATGTGCTAAAGTCCCAAAACTTATTTAACAAATTGTGAAAAGCAATCTGATGTAGGCGTGTCCCTATCCGGATTTCATTCCTGCCTAAGGAAATCTTCAGGGGACTTTGTTATTAGAATTTCTAGAGATATTTGTTATGTTAAATCACAAACTCAATGAGAATTTCTTGTCCTCGTCTAGGAGCGAGATTCAAAATATAAAATATCAAAGTAAAAACAAAAACAACAACAAAAAATTGTCACAATTGGCTTTGTCATCTTCCAAATACTACTCTGTTTTTTTGACAGACCTAGCAATGTAGTGACGTTTATTCAAGTAAATCAACAATAGAAAATCATATGTTTTCTATTAGTGTCAGTTACATTTAAATTTGCACAAGCACCTGCATATTTGTTATTTAAATTTATTTTCATCGGGATAAACATTAATTGCACTTATAGTAATTAAATGTGCTAAAGTCCCAAAACGTATTTAACAAATTGTGAAAAGCAATCTGATGTAGGCGTGTCCCTATCCGGATTTCATTCCTGCCCAAGGAAATCTTCAGGGGACTTTGTTATTAGAATTTCTAGAGATATTTGTTATGTTAAATCACAAACTCAATGAGAATTTCTTGTCCTCGTCTAGGAGCGAGATTCAAAATATAAAATATCAAAGAAAAAACAAAAACAACAACAAAAAATTGTCACAATTGGCTTTGTCATCTTCCAAATACTACTCTGTGTTTTTGACAGACCTAGCAATGTAGTGACGTTTATTCAAGTAAATCAACAATAGAAAATCATATGTTTTCTATTAGTGTCAGTTACATTTAAATTTGCACAAGCACCTGCATATTTGTTATTTAAATTTATTTTTTGATTTGATTTCTTTTCTTTTTTTTTTGTTTTTTTTTTTTCTATTTTCAATTTGCAATTTCCATTTTTTTCTGCAAAAAAACTTCTCACAAGTTTAGAGTCTTCGAACTTTTTTTTTTTTCTTAATAGTCTAATTATTTTTTGTTTTAGAAAAAGCTTTTAGAATAAAAATGTTTTTATAGAAATCGAAAAAGTTTTTAATAAAAAAAAAAATCCTAACAATTGCTAAAAATTTTTATCGGAATATGAAAATTTTTCTGAAGAAGAGAGATAATGTTTGTAAAAGTGGAATATTTTTCTAAAGCAAAAAGTCCCTAAAATCTAAAATTTATGAATCTCAGAATTTTTCTACAGAAAAAAGTATATTGAAGTGAAAAATTCTTTTTTATAAAAAATCTTTAATACGGGGTTTCTATAAGACAATTATTTTTTCAAAAAAAAAAAACTTCCTAAAATTGAGAATCTTTGAATTCTTTGTATAGAAAAAAAAAAATATCTCTGCATCTAAAAGTCTCTTTCAAAAAAAAAATTTTGAAAACATGGTTTCTGTAAGAATTTAATAGGTTATTTTATTTTTAATTGAAAATTGGTTCATGTTTTTTTTTCTCGATATTTCAGGCCACTACCTTAAATGTTGCTGTTAATTCCAATAATAAAGGTCTTCTCACCATTATGATATCCAATAATTTTGTAGAACTTAAAGGTTCGGTATTTAAAAAATTCGATAAAAATAATCTTTTCCAATTGACATGCAGTGATGTACGAGAAAGATTTCATTTATCCGTTTTACTTTTCATCGTAATGATACAAACAATGAAAGAATTCGATTGGAGTTTTACACAATTTTGTGTAATGTTACCAGATTGTTTTTCAGTGTTAATAACAGAAATACTTATCGATTGGATAAAACATGCATTTATAACAAGATTTAACGAGTTACCAGAATATATATATCGTGAATATACCACAAGTTTGGCTTACGATATGACACAGACACGACAAAAACATGCCTTTTCCGATCATTCAGATTTGGTGGCTAGAAGAATGGGTTTTATACCATTTCCCCTGTCAGTGGTATTGATAAAAGCCATATATACAGCGGTATCATTTAATAATTTAGGCGCTTGGATATTATTTTTATTAGCCTACGGATTTGCACTGGGTTTACGGATATGCCTGACTATATGTGCCTTGGGTAAAGCTTGTAAGTTGATGAAAGAACATCAAGAAGAAAAATGTAATTCATCAACGCCATCATCAATGACAAATGTACCACCGGTGGGTGCTAATACCAATACAGCTACTATGGGTATGCCGGGAGTATCAACCATGCCAGGAACACCGGCTTCAACTACCAGACATAATCGTTCAGATGTGGCAACATCACCAACACACCCCTCCACATCAGGTGGTGCAACACAAAATTATACATTACAACGTTCTGTTACAGTAGATTTAACACCTAAAGATATGTTAAATATATCAGCAGCTACTTCTACTCCTAAACAAGTTAGTAAAACTTCATCTACAACGTCGTGTAATAGCGCTCCAGGTGTATTAAATAAATCTTCACGCTTACATTTATCCTCACCCAATAATACTACTACAAATATGACACACAATGAAATGGATTTGGATGTTAAAAGCTCTTTAGAACTAGGAGCCACTGCTTTATTTTCCAATAGTGATGTTGATTTAGATGATGTTTGTTTAAATGAACATATTTTAGAAACAAATTCAACTTCAACTACAACTGGTTTTGTAGAAGAAGCTTTAGCGAAAAGTGTACCAGATTTACAAAAATCCTCCAATGTTGCCACATCACAAACGACCACAAGTCCACACAAGTCGTCGACCCAAATACAAACTACAATGGGACGGCGTACCCATAAAAGATCAGAATCAGAACCAAGCATGCAAAGCATTATTGTTGGTTCATCTGATTCGAGTGAATCACAAGCGTAGTTTTAATAAAACTGTTTTTTTTCTTCTTCTTTCTACTATATTTTAAAAATTTCTTTAAACAAAAAGACAATTTATATTTATTAAACTTTTTCTATTTGTTCAAAATATTTTAGCCAGATATGTTTCTTTTGTTTTTTTTCTTACTCCAACTTTAAAAGCTGGGTTTAATGCTAAATATTTTAGTTTCATTTTACTATAGAGGACCGATTACTGAATGTTCAGTTAATACTAACTGGGACTTAAATTGACACATTTGTTGCTGTTTCCCATATAAATTTTCAATTTAACTGTTTTTTAAAATTTTAACTGGAGATTTAGTAATCTTGGCTAAGCCTCATTTTCACAATGTCCCGTTAGCTACTAACAGGGACTTTAAGTGACACATTCGTTGTTGTTTCCCATATAAATTTTCAATTTAATTGTTTGTTAAATTTTAATTGAACATTTAGTAATCGGGACTAATAGTTTTTTTTTTTAAAAACCTTCAGTTTAAAAAAATACTAATAAAAAATACAATTGATAATTTCTGAAATGCAATTGATAGCTTCTGAAATAAAATTGAAAATGGTGTAGATTTGCTTTTAAAATACTCACGTGTTTTTGCGTGAATCATTTTTTTTAATGGTGAAAAAGGGTCTGCCTCGCTCGACCCATTTTCTATTTATTTGGTCACATTTTTTTATTAATAGGGGGTCTTATTGTATTTTTTTCTTAGTGAGAGTTGAGTGCGAATTCGCTAATTATCGAGAGACCCGTGAGTAGCACAGTTTCTCAATAAAGTATATACTCTTTGCATCCACTTTAAAGATAAAATAAAATATATTATCCTCTATCTCGAAAAGTGTACATGATATTAATATGAAATTTTTACACAATATAAAGCATGATATAACTAATAAATCTGTATCATTAACTCAAAACTCGCATTTTTGACTTATGACAGTCTTGAAGTAAATGAGCGATATGTAAATATTAAATCGAACGGATAATATTTTTTGTCTCTATATCAATTTGTTCTACAAAATAGATAAAAACAAAAAAAAAAAAAAATGCTGCAAAAAATTGAGTGGCACATCCGTGGTTTAAAGAATTATGTGGTCAAATATATCTAGAACGGTAGATATCGTCATCATAATTATTATTATGTGCAAGTGCTAAATGGAACGGATGAACTTTGTATTCTCTACAATATTTTTTCTCATAAAATACCTAAAATGCTAAATTCAAATTCAGGGCACATCTACAGTTTAAAGTATTATGGGGTGCTATATATCTTGAATTGTAGATATCGTATCAGTCATTATGTGAAAGTGCTAAATCGGTCAGATTTTATATTTTGGCTAAACATCACTTTAAGCTTCACAGTACACCGAAAATTTAAATTGAATGGAATCTTTCTTATATTATAGATATCACCATTATTATTGTTCTATGTAAGTGATGCGATGATCGGATTATCCCTTTCATTTTTACATCACTTTTAGCTTCAAAAATCTATTAAAAGCTAAAAAATGTATCCTTCAATAACTCTGGATACCAAAATAATAATACGATCCATTTAACACTTACACACAATAACAGTAGTACTGCTACCTTCACGCAGGAATGCAACTAATTATCTCGTAAACTAAGGATGAGCCCTTTAAAAATATAATATTCTAAGTTCTTCACATTTCCACAAAAAAGACCGATAAAAAAATACGTGCCCCTAAATTTGTTTTCTTTATAATATATTCATATTGCATTAAGATCGGAGAGATCCGATCGGGAGACTCCCCTAGACAGACCTGAAGAGATTAGTATTGAAATATTTTCTTTATTTCTAAAGGCACGCTAATCAATTTGATCTCATTTTTGTCAGTTATATGTCAATAACAAAAAATGTGTAATTACATTGACTACGAAGGCGCAAAAGTTAATATTTTCCGAAATTTCTACGTATTGGAAAAACAGAGTTTGGAGATCTACCAATATGTTGGGGATCTTGCAACATCAGATTTATCATCTTCCAAAGGTTTCAGGTGATTTGCTTTTATGCTGAACAAATTATACCCAAAAGAGTTGAAAAGCTTTAAAAAGTGACAAGCATAATTAAGGTAAATTAGGGTAGTTTTTAATTGAGTAAAATACATTAACAGTATAAATATTAAAGTTTAGGATGTTCGTCTGGTTAAATTCAATGCCTCTAAAATGTTGATACCATTAAAAATATTATACTTATATTTTTCTTAAAATGGTTTACATTTTGAGTGACTTGGAAGCGTACGGTTCCGAGAATTTTTTTCATTAATAGTTCAAATTGAATTTTCTTTTCCCGATTTATCATACACTTTAAAATCTTCATTCTGGTATAGAGAATAATTAAAAATCTAGGTAAAATATTATATTTTATAAGAATATTATAGTGATTTAAAATCTTACGGAATTTTTGATTAAAAAGCTTTGCTTTTAAATTATTCCCGATTCGGAATTTTGCAGACTTCGAAAACAATCATTGTAAAAAGCTTTTAAAATCTTTCTTATTTTACAAATTTTATAACATATCGTTTTTAACATAAATATATCGATGGCACTTCATATCAATTCTTAAACTCTAAAGCTTTTAAAATGTTGACTAACTTTTTAAAACTTTAACGTTTTTTTTTTTGAACCCTAGTGATTTTTTATCGTTTTAGAAACTTTACAGCTTTTTCGTTACTCTAAACTTTTTGTCAATTCTAATATGTATAGTAAATATAATAATATATTTTTCTTCTGGTATATAGAATAATTAAAAATCTAGGTAAAATATGATGTTTTATAAGAATATTGTAGTGGTCTATAATCTTACGGAATTTTTAATTAAAAAGCTTTGCTTTTAATATTCCAGATTCGGAATTTTTGCAAACTTGTAAAAAGCTTTAAAGTTTTTCTTTTTTTAAAAATGTTATAACTTATCGTTTTTAACATAAATATATCGATGGCACTTCATATTAATTCTTATACTTTAAAGCTTTTTAAATTTCGACTAACCTTTTAAAACTTTAAAGCTTCTTTGATTGTTTTTACCGTTTACAGCTTTTTCGGTACTCTAAACTTTTTGTCAATTCTAATATGTGTAGTTTAGCCCTAGAATTCACAGCCCTATGACAAAATAACTTAAATCGGGATTTAAGCTTTTAATTATTGAGGGGTGGGGGGGGGGGGTCTAAAATCTAGCATTATATTTATATTATTCCTTGGATTTTTATTTAATATATTATTTTAGTTATTTATATTATTTTTTTATAATTTTAGCTTAAAATATAAATCAAATCACATTGCCTTAATAATCGAAAAGAAATTAACTTTGTTGCATTAAAATATATATAAAAGAAATACTTAGAAATAACTTAAATATTGTATAAATATTAGACAATTTTGAAGAAAATTGTGAATATTGTCTAAAAATATGATGCATGTTACATTTTATTTATATAAATTGTTTGATTTTAGTTTTTTTTTTCAATTGTTATTTGTATTAAAAGTGTATTTATTGCGTTTTTTATACCAGTTAATTTAAATAAATGGAAAAATATACAAAATACATTGTTGTTTTTTTTTTTTTTAAATTCCAGTGTAGATTTATAACCAGGGCAGTGAAATTCATGCAAATACATGTTTGTAGGCAGTAGCCCAAAATCAATTTTGACTTAATTCTTTTCCGACTTAAAGAATTTGCAACAAATTGGCATCAATTTGTTATTGCATATTTTTGCATATTTAGCTATAAATGCATATTTGCACATTTTGCATATTTTTAAGTTAATTGCATATTTTGTAGAAGTTAAAATTTAATTAAAACTTAACGAAAGCATTTGTAACCCCTGAAATAGAATCTACACTAAAAAAAAAATAAGTTTGTAGAAAAGTTAGTAAAACATCTTGTAAATCAGGTACATATACTATTTTTCAGCAAATTTTTTGTTAAAATTATGTTTTAAACTAAAATTTTAGTTATACTTATTTAGCACTTAACTGTTTTGAACTAATGTCTTACTAATATTTTACTAATGTTTTACTAATTTATTTTGCTAAAAAATATTGTGTTGACTAGCACGTCAATAGTGTGAACGACAACCAGACTGAAAGATATACGCAGAATGAATTAGATGTCGCTGCATATCTAGTTATAGTAGTGACAAGGAAAATGATACTAAAAAGTACAGCTCTAGTAAGACATAATATAAAAAATTAACCATGGAAGATTTTTGTATCTGTTTTTCATACATAAAACAAAATTGTGGATTAAAACATCTTAATCTATTAATTAAATAAAACCAAAACAAAATATTTAAATTTAATAAAGATTAAATGTGTATATCTAAACTAAATGTTTATATATATTAATACCCTTGTGTGGTCAAATTGCAAACAAAGCGGCAGACAAAGACATACATCTTAGGTAGATGTTTCTTTTATTATTTTTTCGCTTCGTTTTTATAATTCTCTGCGGCATTTGCGTTCCTTTAAAAGATAGCATCATTTATACAATAATTGATGTAAGTAGTTCAAAGATAATTTCGTTTATATTATAAAGGGTCCGACAAATTACTTTTTTTTTTTTTGAACTCTTGAACCAATTGGACTTTGTATGGCGTCATACCAAGGTCTTTATGCAAAATTCGTCTCAATGATGTCTCCAAAATGTTCAATTGTTGAGAACGACGGTGAATTGATGTTGATTGCGCTTCAAGCACACTTTCTCGGGTGTACGCACTGTTTTTGGCTTTTCACGCTTTGGTTTATCGATGAGGATGCCAGTTTCTTTCACTTTTTTCACAAGATAACGAACATACGGACCATATTCGTTCAGCGGAAGGATAAAACCAATTATTTGTCAAATCAGACATGAGCTAAGTGTTACCATTCACGAAATAAGCACTAGTTGAAAAAAAAACGTTAGATGGCGGACCATTTATATACTTATTTCTATTGTTTTTAGATATTACATTAATTGATATCGTCAATTTGGGAGTATGAACATTTTTATATTTTGTAACGTATTATAAATTATTTATCACAAGAATATGTTTTATGATTTTCAGTAAATAAGTCTACTAATATTGAGCAAAAATTTTATTAATTTTTAGCAAGTGTTTTTTAATTTCTAATCTAATAAAAGTTAGCAAAACTTTTGCTGAATCTACTAATTTTGTTGCTAAACATTAGCTGACTAAAATTTTGCTGCTGACCTTACTAACTTTTTTATTTGAGTGTTATTGTCATTTGTTAGACATTTATATTGGATTTCATTTTTAAACCAACGCTCTCGATTAATAAATCGAATTTTAAAAATCCAAAAATTTTAAGTGAATTTTTTAAAATTTCTGTTGATTTTAGCAAAATAAACTGCTATTTCTACTAAATTTCTACTAATGTTTATTCCACTAAATTTGAGGTAAATATAGCAAAAAATTTTGTTAACATTACAGTTTTTGTTTGCTATTTTGAGTCTACAAATATTTAGTAAACGTTTTTGCTATTTTCAATTAACTATAATTCACATCGAATATAACTAAAATTTTGTAAAGTTAACAGATTTATTTTTGCTGTTCTTATTTTATTAATATTTACAAAAAAAAAAAAAATTGCTAAATTTAGCAGTTTTTTCTGCAAGGTCATTTTGAACTAATTTTAGTAGCCTTTTCTGCTATTTTTACAGGTTTATTTCTATGAGTGTATTAAAAAGTCGCTCATCTGTAGTATCTAGTAATAGTCACAATATTGGCTATTTTTATGAAATTGCCACTCTTTGATACACCGAAAATTTAGTTTATACCAGTTTTGTTGCCTGTCCCATATTAACCTATCACATATTTGTCACTTTGGATCAAAATTCTAAAAAATATATAAAATAAGATTGTTGTCTTGCAATGTAAAATATGAAATATTTTTTCTTAAATATAGTATTTCAACAAAGAAAATAAATAATTTTCAGAAAAAACTACGATTAAGTAACAAAATTGTGACCATTAATATAAAAGTAACCAAATTTAAGATTTTCTCCATATTTATCGCACGCTACATATCAGAAATATTAGAATATTTTGACTTATGTTACCCCAATGACAAAACCTACTGGTTTTGGGTAAAATCTGTCCAGTTTTATGCTACGTTCAAACTGGAATTTAAAAGTCAAAAACTTGAAAAACACGAAAATATGTATTTTGGTATTTTTAGTTCAGTACGAATGCAATTATAGACCTAGGGTATATGGGCCGCCTCAAAAAAAAAAAACAGTTTTTACCCTCAAAGGAAAAGCATCATAATATTTATCAAAATCTTTAGAGAAAATGATGAAAGCTTCATTGTTTTTTGTTCAATGAAACTTTTTCCTAATAACTATTTATAAAACTGTTTCATAAACATATTTTTAAGGTTAAACGTTTCGGTATTCCACCCGGATCTGGCTTAATTTTGATACCGAAGTGTATTAATACGCCACTAGATATATAAATTTGTAATTATTATAAAAAAAAAAAAAATATTGATGCAAATTTTCTATGAAATATTAAAGAAGTTATGAAGAATGTTTTATAAATATTTATGAAAACTTCATAAATATGACAATGTTTCAAAGATTTTTGTTCAATGAAACTATTTTATAAATATGAGTGTAAGTTTGTCCGCACAATGCAATATTAAAATATTTATTTATTTTTTTTTTTTTAAAGAGAAGCAACACTCAGGAAATTCTTCCTATTAATTAATGTGTTGCTTTCTTTGGAAATGGGATAGTGGAGAGATGAAAGGTGGTGAAATATGAAGGGCTTCAAACATGGCAACACTGTAATTGCGCCTGATGATAAGTCTTAGAACAGTTGTTGCTCGCCACCTGATGTAGAGTTGACGAATTTATTGAAGCTTTTTGTTTCATAGCCCCGATTCATTATTTTACTTCGGTGGGGTTAAGTGCTATGGGAACACCAAAGGTGGGCGCAGCGATACATATAAGTGATAGAAAACTCATACATATTATTTTTCTAAATTGATGTTGTCGTCACCGGGAATCGAACCCGGGACCATCTGTGTAACAGTCCAACGCGCTAACCATTTGTTTTTTAATGCGAATCAAAATCTCCCATTCTGAAATCAGCAATCTACAATTTTTAATCAGAAATTTCTGTTGATTTTAGCAAAATATACTAAAAATTGCGTTCTACTAAATTTAAGGTAAAAAGTATAGCAAAAATTTTGTTGATATTAAAGTTTTTGTTTGCTATTTTAAGTAAAAGTTTTTGCTAAATTAAGAAGAGTGAATGTTATTTTAAATTAACTAAAATACAACTCGAATACAACGAAAATTTGGAAAAAATATCATTTTTATTTTTGCTGTTCTTATTTTTTTAATATTTAGCTAGAAAAAGCAGTTTTTTTTGCAACGTAATTTTTAAAAATTTTAGTTAGCTATTTCTACTATTTCTACTATTTTTACAGTTTCTACTATTTTTCCAGTTTTATTTCTATGAGTGTGTCCACATAACGGCCCTCCAAAAAATTGATAAAATTTAGCACGGCTCAACCACGGTTCCCTTCATGGTTAGAAGAGGGCCCCCAAATATTGGCTTTGTTAGGTCGCACGCTACAGTTCGCAAATTTCAAGTTTATTTTTGATGAAATTTGATACATTGACTCATATTGGCCTTGTTAGTTTTAAATAAAATCGGTACATGTTAAGACCTTGTGCCCTTAAAACACCCCAAAGTAATACACCAACAAAAAAAAATGGGTAAATTTAACAGAAAACGGCAGTTAAAACATAGATAAATGTCAATAAAAACTTAATTACTGTTAAAACAACTAAAAATTTAATTTTTAACTGTTGGAAAACAATTAACAAATGCGGTAAAAATAACTAATAATGTCGTAAAAATAAAGGACAATGCAAAAAACAAAACGGAGGATCCATATTTTAACCCTTAACAATTCAAATTGCCCTTTTTTTAGTTTAGTACCTTTTATCGCATATCTGAATATAATAAAAATCTGAAAGTTCGCCTAACGGCTATCCCTAGGGAATATTTTTTTTGCTAACAAGTCAAAATATTAACCCTATATGGATAAAATTACATTAAAAAATTGTTTTGATCAGGTTGAACACTTTTTTCGAGCAATTTAAAAATTTTGCAATTCTGTAGACACAATTTGAATTCATTTTCATGGCTCTTTTTTGTCCCCAGGCCAATAAGGATTAACGATTTTTTTTTAAATAAAAATAAAGATAATTATAGTCTAATAAAATTGAATCGTGTTTTTCTGAAAAATATGCCAAATTTGATAAAAACAATCAAATTTGATAAAAACAATCAAATTTGATAAACTTTAGACAAAATAACAATTTTCATACTTATAATATCCTGGAAAGAGGTCGCTCCATACACAAAACACGAATTATAAGTTTTTAAATTTATATTTTTTTTTCTTTAATTATAACTATTATGTTATAAAAAAGTAATCTACAATTCCAAATAGACATTTTAAAAAATACTTAAAATTAATAAAAAAATTACGTTTTGACATTTCTATGAATTTCGTTAGATATTTTTGGTTCCAGGCTAGAGTAGGTTAATTATATTCGAAATAAATGAAATAAGATAATAAGATATACACAGAATGAATTAGATGCCGCGGCATGTCACGATGTAGTAGTGACGAGGAAAATTATACTAAAAAGTACAACTGTAGTAAGACATAATATAAAAAAATCAACCATGGAAGATTTTTGTATCTCTTTTTCATACATAAAACAAAATTGTGGATTAAACTAAAATTTTGCGTCGTCACCGGCTTGTGAAAGTAATTGTCTATTAATTAAATAACAGACAAAATAAAATATTTAAATTAATAAAAATTAAATGTGTAGTTGTAAACTAAATGTATATAGAGATCAATATTCAAGTGTGGTCAAATTGCAAACAAATATGCAGTTGGTAGACAGACTAAAGCGAAAGACAAACACATACCTTCGGTAGATTTCTATGTTTCCTTTTTCTTATTGCAACAAAAGGGTTGTATATGTAATATTTTGTTATTTTTTCGTTTCGTTTCTTGAATTATCTGCGGCATTTGCGTTCCTTTAAAAGATAACATCATTTAGACAACCATTGCTGTTAATTATTTCTATTGTTTTTAGATATTACATTAATTCATGTTGTCAATTTGGGAGTATGAACATTTTTATATTTTGTAACTTATTATAAATAATTTTAAAATGAATCACAAAAATATGTTTTATGATTTTCAGCAAATAAATTAACTAAAGTATAATTTTTCTACAAATTTTTTGAGTTTTTTTTAGTCTACTAATATTTAGCAAGTATTTTTTAATTTCTAATATACTAATTGTTAGCAAAACTTTTGCTGAATCTACTAATTTTGTTGCTAAAAATCAGCTCGCTGATTTTCAGCAAAAGATTTTGCTGACATTAGCAATTTTTTTGCAAGCACCCTCCTGACTAAAATTTTACTGACTCAGCAAAATTTTTTGCTGACTTTACTAACTTTTTTATTTGAGTGTATTGAATGAAATTCGACAAATCGGGGCATCCCAATGTTTATATGTTTACCGAATCTGGGTGGAGAAATTTACAATAATCTGAATTTTTCTCTAACTTTTATGACTTTGATTGTTCCATTTATTTAGGAAACATGTTTGTTATCTAATTTATCCTAGAAGGGAGTTTTATTCTTAGTAAAATAAGCTTCCCCAGCTAAAAAAATAGTGCCTATCAAGAAGCAGTTTCGGAAGACATTATTTAATTACCGAGCTCTTCCAAAGCAAATCCAGAAGGCATGATTTTTGTTCGCGATATCCCACTAGGTATGTCTCTTTAAAGCAGGTGAAAACTGCTTCTTTCATGTGATTTCTTCCTCTTCTTATCCACTTAACTCTTTGCGGAGCATAGTGCCTCTACAATATGTTCTGTTATTAGCTGGTAATTTTAACTCGTTCCAGCTTATTTCACTGTGTTCAATATATTTGAGGAATCTTCTTTTCCAAGTGAACTTTGGCCGATCTATTCTTCTACTGCCTTGTGGGTTCCAATCTAGGGCTTGACGGCTTATTTCGTCTGGGTTCTTTCTAAGAGTGTGACCCATCCATTTACATGTTCTTCTTTTTATACGAGGGCAGATCAATAAGTCCGTTTTGAACTTCCCTCGTAGTTATATGAAATGCAACACTGCTCCCATCAAAAATGGAAAAAAGTGAATTTCGAGTTCTTATTAAACATTATTTTTTGCAAAAAAAACCGTCAACGAAACCAAGGAAAAGCTTGATAAATACTATGGGGACTCTGTACCATCGATTTCAATGGTAAAAAAGTGGTTTACTGACCTTTGTTGTGGTCGCACAAGTACAAATGACGCTGAACGTTCTGGACGGCCAATTCAGAAAATGTCGAAAAAAATCCTCGATATGCTGTTGGCCGGTCGAAGAGTAAAAGTGCGTGAGATTGTTGATGCCATCGGCATTTCATATGGCATAAGAAAGCCGTCTGCCAGATGGGTGCCGCGTTTGCTCTCAATTGACCATAAACGTAATCGTGTGACAACTTCAAAGGATTGTTTGGAGTTGTTTAACCGCAACTCGAATGAGTTTGTGCGGCGTTTTGTAACTGCGGATGAAACATGGATCCATTACAACACTCCCGAGACCAAGCACCAGTCTAAACAGTGGGTTTCTCCGGGTGAACCGTCTCCGAAGAAGGCCAAGGTAAGTTTGTCGGCCAATAAGGTGATGGCAACAGTTTTTTGGGATGCACTCGGGATAATCCACAACGATTACCTTCAAAAGGGAAAAACAGTAAACGGCGAATATTATTCCAACCGATTTAACAAGGATTTAAGAAAAAACGACCCCATATGGCAAAGAAAAGAGTTCTTTTTCATCAAGATAATGCACGGATGCACACGTGTGCAGTCTCAATGACAAAATTTCATGAATTGTGCTACGAATTGGTACCTCATCCGCCATATTCTCCTGATTTAGCCCCCAGTGACTATTTCCTATTTCCAAACCTAAAGAAATGGCTCGGTGAAAAAAAATTTAGCTCCAACGATGAAATTATTGATCACACACAAATGCCTATTTTAGGACCTCAAAAAATCCTATTTTTTGGAAGGGATACAAAAATTGGAGAAACGTTGCACTAAGTGTATTGAGCTAAAAGGAGATTATGTTGAAAAATATTTTTTTTTTTTGCAAAAAAAACTGTTTCATTCAAAAAGTCACGGACTTATTGATCCTCGTAATAATGATAATGCGGTCAATGTGGCATTTTCTGTACAATTTGTCATCTGCTTATGACCAAGGACCGGAAGTTCATGCAAATGCATGTTTTTCTTCTTCTTAAGTTTGAGAACAGGTTAAACTGAATATCTTTGCGAATCAAAGAATTTGAATTAAAATGTCATCGATTTGTTAGTGCATATTTTTGCATATTTTACTCTAAATGCATATTTATATTGCATATTTTCACTTATCTAGCTTTAAATGCATATTTTTATTGCATATTTTTACTTATTTTCCTTTAAATGCATATTTGTATTGAATTTTTCGTAGTTTTTCGAAAAAAAAATACCTGCTAAAAAGAGACATATCAAGTAATTAAATAATGCCTTCCAGAACTGGTTCTGGGTAAGCACTATTTTTGGCTTGGTCATTCCTTAACTACTTAACTGCGTAGTCAAAATAAGAAAAACATTCGCCTATTGCGTCTAAATTAAAAAACACATTCAGAGTGGACGTATATATACGTCTTAAGCAACAGAATAGAGTTTTGATAAAACGTATATATACATCTTACACAGCAGAGAGGTTAAATAAAGTTCGTAGAGAGAAAAGAACATAATAGAAGCCCATATTATTGAAATGTGTCAAGAGATAATATCTTGACATTTAATTTAAGTCACTTTAACACATGACATCGATATAATGACAGAATTTACAATCGAAACTTTGTAATCCAGAAATAAAAAACTTCCACGCTAATAACTATGTATAATAAAATTAAAAAACAATATCAATTTAATATTGAATATTTCCGTTTAATGTTCATTTATATCAGATTAAATAATAATTTGAATATAATACAAGCATCACTATATAAAAGTAATGTGACAGATGTCAAATTATTTGAAACGTAACTTTTCAAAGTTTTAAGCTAGACATGGATTTAAAACTGTCTCTGATTGTGGGACTTTTGCTAATAGTGACACTAATTTTCCAAGCTACGGCCGAGGAGGAGAAAAAGAAATTAAAATTGGTTTTAGATAAATTGGATAAAATCAAAGATGCTGAGCATATTCTAAAAACAGACTTAACATTTGACAAAGTTGGCGATGAGGTTCAAATCAATGGACAGGTTGTACAATCGGCGGATTTAGATGAAGAATATAAAGTAAGTTTTACCCATAAAAACTTAAGTCTGAAATTTATTATATTTTTTTTAACTACAGCTGAACATGAACATTTTACATTCCACGGAAAAAGAAGGCGAATACAAAAAAATGGTTGGTTTTGCCAATATGGATGTTTGTAGTGTTATGAAAAATCAATATAAGAAATATTTCTATGATACTTTGAAAAATCATGCCAATGCTCCTGATCCCGACAAGTGTCCTGTGACTAAGGAAACGTATGTTGTGAAAGATTATCCTTTGGATTCGAGTAAATTTAAGAATTATTTACGTTCCGGATTTTATAAAATTGAAAGTTCCTTAATGCATAAAGATGAAGAGGTATTACAATATACAGTGGAAGCTCATACGGAAGAGGAATCACGGTAAATTTGTAAAAAAAAATTTAAGTTTTATTTATATTATTTTATGTTATTTAATAAAAAACCACACCATATAAAAAACAAATAATTTTTATTGAAGACTTTGTAATAAGCAGCTAAAAATTTAACATTTGTATCGGTTAATGCGGTTTATACACCAAAAATTAATTGCCCGTTTTTTAAAAATCGTTTTGTAAATATTTTAGAAGGTGACAATTAATATCGAATTCAAATTCAAAATCGCAATGAATTTCACATTTTTTTTACTCTATTACTAAAAATCACCTCACAATTGGCGTTTTCCGATGCATTCTCTCCGATCTTAATGAAATTTGGATATGGGTGAAAGGGAAAAAACATGATGAACACTTATTTAGCTTTAGAGTTCCAATATTTAGGGGTTAAAAAGTGGTGTCAAAAACAATCAAATTTTACGTTTTTTCGGTTCATTTCGTATTATTTCCGATAACTTTCAAACTTTTTCCGATATTTAAAACAGTTCGTCTTTTATGCGACTTTTTCAGAAGATATTTTTTCACCTATATTTAGGGTTATTAACCCGGGTATTTGTATATTTTTGACATCCCGATTCCCGGGAATGTTGTTCAGGAATCCCGAGGATTTAAAAACACAATAAAACAACCATGTTTACCATGTTTATCCTAAAAATCTGTAAAAACGGAAAAAATCGATATCCTGAATGTTTTAATATCCTGAATTTTAACTGTTTTTCAAAACTTGTAGAAAGAAAACGGCAAAAGATTTTTTAATTCTGTTGTTTGTATTTGGTTGTAGAATTCACCAACAATTTGTTAATAAATGGTCTGCTTGTAAAGTTCTCGACCTCTAAAGTAGGGTCTATCAAGAAAAGGTGTGTTGTTGATCCGCAGCTTTTCAGGATTTACGGTTATCTAAATGCGAAACGGGAAACGGGGAATTGGTTAGTATGAATGCCTATATCGTTCCGTGCTCAAACGAAAAATCGATATGTGACCTTTTTTTTAGTCTAGTGTAAAAAACAAATAGTAAACAATTTTTGTTAAAGATAATTGAGCATGGGACCATATCTACGTTAATTCTTCATCGATTAAATCTGCATCTATATCATCAAAATCGGTTCAGTAGAACTCGAGAAACCCTGCGTACTAATCTGATTCTTGAAGTTATTTACATTGCTTACTTTGTAACCAGAAACCCCAACGGTTATGAATTTAATTTAAAAAAAATCACATTGCAGATTTATTTTTGTTTTTTAAACAAAACATTTATTAATAATTTCTATTTTTGTTTTTTTTTAGAATTACTGTTATTTATTTTTTTTAATTTAGGTACGAAAAATCTACTCTTAACTTATGACAACCCGATGAAAAAAGTTCCGATGTAGGTATATATAGTTATATATATAATTCCATATCACATTATATATCAGGTGATCCGAAAAATGGCATACATCACCTTATCTCATGAGATATCATGGGATCTCATTTGATATAATTTTATCCGAAAAATGGGTCTATCTAATTTGATCAAGTTATATATAATTTGATACAATTTGATTTTTATAAAATTCTTTGGAAATCCGCGCTTCAAATTTAGTTTCACATTCCAAATAATAAAAAATAAATATAAATCAATGAATTGGAAAATTAGACATGATTTCATTTTGACTTTTACACTGAGTTTTAAAGTTACAACGTCATTTTGTTTTCCAATTATTTCTGAAACAACATAACCCATCGCTTAAGTGTCTTCAGAAGATGAACTCATCTCTGTCTTAGCTTTCGCTTGATGCAACATAGAAAGTTGTCATTGTAGTTTGGTTTGATTATTAAGTCCTTAAGTGTTTATAGTTATAACATCATTTTAAGAAATTTTTAAAAATTTATAGAACATTTTCCATAAATTCGACCAAATTTAAGTCTAGATTTTTTTTTTTTTAACAATCCAACGTATTAGATTGAAGACAAATAATTTAGATAGAAAAAAAGTTAATTTCTCAAGATAAATATCGCATATTATGGTTTTTTCGGCCAAATCCGATTCGATTCTTTTTTGTTATAAAGCTTTTTACCTTTGTGCTTTTAATTGCTTATTTTAAGATTTTCTGACTTTAGAGGATTTTTTTACTGATAAAATATTATTTATTCCAGGCACGTAGCTAGGAATTTGTTTCAGGGGGGGGGGCTTTTCGATTTTTTATTTTGATTATATATATTTTTTTTTGCACACTAGAGTAACAGCTTTTTTTTTTTTTTTGTTTGCTAAATTTGTACCTACACGTAATGGGCAATCATGTACGTAAATGGGCAATCATGTATTCATAATAGAAATACTTAAAATGCATTTTTTCATTTTTTACTTATTGTGTTCATTATTTTGCGAATTTTGATGTATATATCGCGAAACAACGCTTTAATCTGTTTGATCACAATTCGCGAAACACGTCAAATTTGAAAACGTTTGTGTAATTTTAACTAAATATTAATTTTTATTTTAATTAAATAAAAAAAGGATTATGTGGAAAACTTTTTGAAAACCGCGAAAAATAAAATTGCGTTACTTTATATTTTTATGTGCTAATATACGTCTAGGGTAGCTAAAACTTGATAAATGTAAAAAAAAGTAAAAAAGTTTTAACTTCTAATAACCCGATTAAAATTAATATGATGCTTTATATAATCATGCGAAATTTAATATAAGTTATTTAAAAACAGTGTTAAAATGCTCGAGAAAACACACATTTTGAAAACCATTTTGATACTATGTATGTCGTAAACCCAGGCTGCCACTAATTTGAATTATTTTAACAAATTATTCACTATTTTTCCCCCTTTTTCATATATTTGACTTTTTTTAAGATCGGGGGCTATACTTCATGTCTTGTATTAAAAAAATTGTAAATTTTTCGAGCAAGCGTGATTGTAGTCTGAAAGAAATGATGATAAAGAAAAAATATACAATTGGAAAATTTAAAAATATACCTGACATCGCCCAGGTCTTATTTAAACTAAATTATGTATTTCCAATTCACTTTGATTTATATTTTGAACAATTTCAAATGCTTTTCAAATTTTCTTTAATAATTTTTTTTAATAAAAACCCTTTAAAATTTCAAAAAAAAAACAACATCGTTATAACACAAATACTGGTTTAGCTGCTTGATTTTAAAATGTCGCATTTCAAGGAGCGCCAATCGAAATTCGTTTACATTTAGTCTACAAAAAAAATTGAGAAAATTTGAGTCACATTGGACCACGTTAACACATTATGCATATCGATCAAAGTTTGAGGCTTAAATTTGTTTCGAAAAATTAAAAAAATATGGTCTCTGTGTGGAACACAAGTCGCTTTAATGGATTTTGAGATATCGTAGTATATATCGTAAAAAACATACTGAAAACTGTGTTACCGGATGCGTGCTTAGCAAACCAAATTTAAATAAAAACATTGCACTATAAGTAAAGTAACGAATTTTACGGCACAAATAAAATTCATTTTGAGTCTTAGTGGTATCTCCATTTTAAAAGATTATGTGAAAATGCACGAAAAAATTATTGTCAAAAAAATTTCAATTAAACTTTTGTTCGATTTCAAACTTACTTTCAATTCACTGTTTAATTGAAAATGAATTTGGTATAAAAAAAATTTTCAGTTTTTATAACGTATAATAACAACATTGAAACAAATTCAAAAGTTTTAAAAAGTCGCCAAAATTAAAAAAATCGTTTAATGTTGAAAATTCGCGTTTCTTTAATTTTAGTGATTTTTTTAAAATTTTTTTCGAATTTTCGCGTTTATTTTGGGAATTTTTTAAATTTCTGCAATTTTGAGGATTGTTTTTTAAAGTTTTGCAATTTTTTTTTCAAATTTTGCGATTTTTCAAATGGTCTCGATTTTTTTAAATTTTGGCGATTTTTTTACAATTTTGGTGATTTTTTTAAAATTTTGTAATTTTTCCCAATAGTAAATAATATTCAATTAAATTTTTAAAAGATGTGAATAAAACTATATGTAACTGAAAATAATATTAATTAAATAGATACAAATTATTTTAGTTGTTACTACAATTACATCAACACGACCGAATTCAGTTAACATTTTGCTGAAACAACAAATATTTTAATTAAAACTCAATTTTAGTTTTTTGTGTCTAGACATATTTAATTTTACGTTTGCATTGTCTCAAACAATTTTTTAATTATATTTTAAGTCAAAGACTTCGAAATCTCTTATGAAAAGACTTTATTTATTGCTTTTTGTCGAAAATCAACTCTAACAATGATAGCCGCCCATTTGCAGGCGATGTTTTCTAACGAAATTTTAAGATTCGAATCATAGAAAACTATATCCTATTTGATCCAAGTCAAAAATAAATATTTTCATATTAAATTTATCAATAACATTGTTACTTTCTAGCGAATTGTATTAAGTTTTTAAATTTGTCAAATCATTTCGGGGGGGCTCTAGCCCCCAAGCCCCCCCCCCCTAGCTACGTGCCTGATTTATTCTACTGACTTTGAACTTTTTTTTTAAGTATAGCTTTTCTAAGTTTTTACTTCTGTTTTTTTACAATTTTCTTTAGCTTAAATACATTTTGTGTTTTCTGATAATTTAAAAGTGATAGATTCCTTTTTTGAATTTCTACCGTATACAAAAGTGATTGAATTTTTCTTTTTAATTACAACACATATATTGATATAGAATTATAGGTGATACCATATATAATTATAATATAAAAATTATAAAATTTGTTTGGTTTTACTGTTTTATATGTAATTATATATAATTATACATGGAAGTATATATGATCTGATATATAGCTATGCATATCAATTATATACGAAAAAATAAAAAATATCAACTTATACATAACATATTAGAAATGTTCGTAAAAATAAGTATGAGATGTACGTATATATGTTTACATATGGCCACATATATAATAAGATACCACTACTTCAAGCTATATACGATTTCAATCATTATAAAGGATTTTTAACGTAGTTTTTAAAGGGAATTTATAAAATAACAGTTATTTTGTTTTTTTTTTAACAATTACTGTTATTTTTGTTTTCAAATTAAAAAAAAAATTTAAATTGTTAAAGTCCATTTTTGTAAATAAAAAATAAATAGTAAATTTTAATGAGGAATCTTTAAGAATACATTCTCAGGAGTGTATATGTGTGATTTTTTGAAAATAAAATTAACCTTTAATAGTTATTTAGGGTCTCTGTTTGTAACTGTTAGAATAACATTTTCAAAAAGTGTTGCAGAAAGAAATTTTGTGAAATAAAAATATGCCGAAGAAATAATCGATATTTTTAGGGGTATTTTAATATTAAATAGTCATTACTTATACAGTGACGTCTTAATTTAAGTAACTACAAAAGTAAAAATGGCCAACCGTACCAAAAAAAAAAATAGTTGTGGTAAACCACTGCTATTTTTGTAAGTCCCACTGTGTTAAAAAACCGAACTGTATTGCTGCTTTTTAAATGTGTTTTATTACACATATTTCTTTCTCAAAATTTATTTAATTTAAGCTATTTTGAAAGCACGAAATATTTTTAATTGCCAGTGTTTTGCCAACGGTTGCAAGTTTGCTAAAACCAGCGGTTGGCCACTGTTATCAATCGAGTAACAGGACAATACTGTCGAGATTGTTAATCCCACGTTCTGTCAACGCATAACCAACACTGTGCCGATTGTATTTTTCTGCATGCGTAGTTACTTATCAATTAAAAAAACATTTGTATACAAAATTTCGAAGTGAATTTGCATTTTCACTCATAACTTTTGAACCCGTAAACGGAATTTGCTCATTTTCAATAGCAAGCTGCTTATAATATCAATAAACCATTTCATTTAAAACTAGCAATGCTGCTTCTAAACTATCGGATTATTTCGTGTTTCAACCGATAGAAGGACATCGTTGAATCGACTTCGCTATTAATGCTGGTCAGGAGTATATATCTAACAACACTGACAACAATTCTTAAATCCTGATATCAACGTCTTTCTATTTTCTTTATATTAACAATCAATTTATTTATGAAAATTGTTCTACAAACTAAAAAAACATCTCAATTTTTTTACGGTTTTAATCAAAGAATTAAAAAAATATATCCCAAGTAAAAAATATATTGCAAAATACATATCCAGATAAAATCATATAAAATGATAGCTCAAATATAAAACTATATCTTTCTTTATATTCACTTCATATATTGTAACATGTAAAAATATATAATTACATATCGATATATATGATTACATATGTCGCATGTAATTGAATATATTTGTATGCAATTGTATCTATTTGGATCTATATATATTTTTCATTTTTTTTTTTAGAAAAGAAGCAACACTCAGGTAGTTCTTCCTATTTATTAATGTGTTGCTTTCTTTAGAAAGGGGATAGAGGAGAGATGAAAGGCGGGGTAAGATGAAGGGCTTCCGACATGGCAACTCTTAGAACAGTTGTTGCTCGCCACCTGATGGAGAGTTGGCAAACTAATTGAAGCTTTTTGGTTCATAGAACTGATTTATTGTTTTACTTCGGTGGGGTTAAGTGCTATGGAAACACCGAAGGTGGGCGCTGCGATACATATAATCGATGTTGCCGTCACCGGGAATCGAACCCAGGACCACAAAATTTGCATACAATTTTATCAAACTATATATAATTTCAACAAATTCGATCTGATTGTATCATATTAGATCTAATATCATACACTTAGATGTTTTTATTTTTCGGATATACGAAAATTCACAAAATATTTTTTTTAAATATGATGTAAATTTGAAGAGCCATATATTCGAAAGTTCTTATCGCATTGCGCTAAGTAGAAAAGTACTCGGTTCGTGTAAAGGAAATAAATCTTTACATCGTTTTAAATCTCTAGTTCATAAATAATTCAAAACTTGACCTTAACCTTGTGTTTAACTGAATTTTATGATAAATGACATACTGTTAAGTTCGGCGATTATTCCCGAAGAAGATAAGAAGACGTTTTACTTCCCTGAAGTTAGTATTTAACTGATCATCTATTTCGATTCATTTCTTACAACTAAGCAAAAATAAGAGTAAGAGAAAATACCGAATTACTTTTAAATAATTTTATGTAATTTAATCAAAAGGTGTTATGAAGTGTTTGAACTTAAAGTGTGCCAAATTAAGGTATATCAATTTATACTTTAAATTATAATACTAGGGCGGATCAATAATCCCGTGACTTTTTGAATGAAACACAGTTTTTTTTTTTTGCAAAAAAAAATTATTATTCAACATAATCTCCTTTTAGCTCAATACACTTAGTTCAACGTTTCTCCAATTTTTGTATCCCATCCAAAAAATAGGATAGGTCCATAAAATAAGCATTTCTTGGCCATATGGGGTCGTTTTTTTAAATCCTAGTTAAATCGGTCCAATAAGTTGGCCTAATATTCCCTATTTTCCCTTTTGAAAGTAATCGATGTTGATTATCCTGCGTGCATCCCAAAAAACTGTTGCCATCACTTTATTGGCCACGATTTCGTTTATGGTCAATTGCGAGCAAACGCGCAATCTTGCAGACAGCTTTCTTAAACCCAACTGGTCATTTAAAATCGAAACCACACTGCCATACGAAATGCCTATGGCATCAATAATCTCAAGCACTTTTACTCTTCGATCGGCCAACACCATATCGTGGATTTTTTCGTCATTTTCGGGTGTATTGACCTTAATTGGCCGTCCAGAACGTTCAGCGTCATTTGTACTTGTGCGACCACAACCAAAGTCAGTAAACCACTTTTTTTTTACCATTGAAATCGATTGTGCAGAGTCCCCATAGTATTTATTAAGCTTTTCTTTGGTTTGATTGACGTTTTTCTTTCCAAAAAATAATGTTTAATGAGCACTGGAAATTCACTTTTTTTCATTTTTAAAGAAAATCCACGAGGTTGTATGTTTTGAACAGCTGTTAAACGCAAAGTAAATGACGGAACTTGCTCAAAATTTGATAGTAGTCTATTAAAAGGTGGTACTTGATGTCACGGACTTATTGATCCGCACTTATTGATCTTACACTTCAAGTAAGTTACACAACTATTGCTCATTCATTTGGCATTTTCACTACAATACATTTTTCGCATCACCTGTTCATTATTTTTATAATTTATTTATTATTATTGTTAATTGAGTGTCCTGTTTAATAACTAGGCTTAAAGTACGTGTTTTTATAGTAATTTAATTTAAATAATTTGAATAAATTCATCTAGTGTGACCTATCACATATAACTCGAATACACACACATTTATAAATTATATATGTGTGTGGGAGTTTGTTATAAAACTTTCCTTTATTACTAAAAGCCACAAATAATAATAATTTGCTATTAAAACAGTGATGTACTTTACGCACACTATTGCATTTATACTTGTGTGTGTAGCAGCGAAAAAACGAAGTTTATTCTACGGTACACTGATAATAAATTTCAATTGCAGAAAAAAGATTTTTTTTGAAAAAAGTGAATTTCATAAAAATATATTTTTTAATATATGAACCCCTTTGAAACTAAAAAATATATATTTTTTTCTATTTCGGCTTAAGCGGACAAGGGCTCCTGGGAACCACCATGGCTCAGAAACAGTTTAGCGTTGTATCATATTAGTGTGTGTACTCAAGTGAAAAAAATTTTGCTACAATTTAAAAAAATTGATTTTTTGCATAGAAAGAAAGCTACACTCATAGAAATAAAGCTGTACAAATGCGCTCATAGAAATTTTATATAATTCGGGCTAAATTTAGCAGGGCATTTTTAACTAATTTTTAGTAACTTTTTTTTGCTATTTCTACAGACTTATTTCTATGAGTATAGCTTTCATTTCTATGACTGTACAAGAATTAATTTCAAATATAATTTTGGTACACTCCTAGAAATAAGTCTGTAGAAATAGCAAAAAAAAAGGTACTAAAAATTAGATAAAAGTGACTCTGTAGAAAAAACCAGTTGAATTAAGAGATTTTTTAACTAAATATTTGCAGACTTAAAATATCAAACAAAAACTGTTGTGATAACATTTTTTTTTTGCTAAATTTAGCCCGAATTTTGTAAAATGCAAATAACAGATTAAATCAGGGACCCGATTTAACTCTTATTATTTTTTAAATATGCAAAAGGTTATGGAAAAAATAGCTGAAAAAAAATTGGGCCTGTAATAATAATTATAAATTACCCAGAAAATTGTAGTGCTGCCATAATCATTATGAAAGATTTTTATTTTTTTTGGGCTTTGATAACGATTATGAAAGATTATTGGTTTTTTTGGTCTTCCGTAACCATTACAAAAGATATTTATTTTTTTTGGTCTTTGGTAACCATTATGAAAGATTTTTATTCTTATTGGTCTTCTGTAACCATTATAAAAGATTTTTTTTTTTTGGTCTTTGATAACCAATATGAAAGATTATTATTTTTTCTGTCTTCTATAACCACGTTTCAGTTCGCAAATCTTTAGATATTTTTATAAAATTTTGCACACTAACTTATCTATATTTGCACAAGGACGAACTTTTTTTTATTGATTTTGGTTAGGATCCGCAAATCTTTCTCATATTTTTTTTCTTCTTACATAGTCATTATAAGTAACCAAATTAACCAATTGAATCCTAACAAACTGTATGAAACTATAGCTTTGAAATTAAAAAAGTGGAACATTTTGAGATATATATACATGGAAGACCAAAAAAAAGAAAATCTTTTGTAATGGTTATAGAAGACCAAAAAAAATAAAAATCTTTTGTAATGGTTATAGAAGACCAAAAAAAATAAAAATCTTTTGTAATGGTTACGGAAAACCAAAAAAAAAAAAAACTTTTGTTATGGTTATGGAAGCCCAAAACAAAAAAAAAAAAAAATATAATGGTTATCAAAGACCAAAAAAACATTGGTTATTTGTAACTATTATTCAGAGAGCAGGTTTTAAAAATTCTTGATTAATTATTATTTCAGGATTTTTTCAAATATTGGTTATAACTCTTATGTCCAACTGAAATTTTTGCTAAATAATTGTAAATTTCTGATTTAATAACGGAAAATTTTTAATTGCATTAAAAAAAACTTAAAATTTTCGAAATGTTTATGATTTTATTTGGGTACAGATATTTAGTAATTATTTTTGCTAATGTTAGCAGGTGTTTTTGTTACTTTCAATTATTGGTTATTCATCAGGTTTATTTTTGCTATTTTAAGTCTACAAATATTTAGTTAAAAAATCTGTTAATTCAACTGTTTTTTTCTGCGGGGTCATTTTTAACTAATTTTTAGTTACTTTTTATGCTTTTTCTACAGACTTATTTCTATAAGTAAAGATATTGCTGGGTCAATTAATATTTTTATTTAAAATAAGAATATTTCACTGGTGTTTGTTTAGGGTTTTTAAATAAAAAAAAACTAAGTTTTTTAATTGTCAAACCGTTCAACTATCTCATCAAAATCGATTTCTCCTCTATATTCTTTAATTCGCAAGAGAGAACATCCAACGATAATTTTTTAAAAAATATGCCATCTGTAAATGGACGACACTGCTTTGCCAAAGACAAAGCAACTACATATGATGCCTTTTTATAAGGCAAAGAAACATCTTTATTTATTAATATAACGCCGTTATCCTGGTTAGTTTCATCAACCATAAATGTTAAAAAAAACTTTGCTTTTACTTCTAATAATAATAGTGTTCGATCACCATTATTAAGTTTATTAATACTACCATGACAAGAGTCGTAATGCCTTTTTATATAAAACAAAGATTTTTCACTTATAATTTTATTACAAATTAAGCATTGTGCATCGTCATCCATATTCTCTATAAAAAAAAGTATTTTCCCATTCATCATCAAACATATTTCTACGTGTATTTTTATTTGTGTTCCGCAGCATGGTGTTGCTTCAACAATGGTTCAACTACAATTGATTTGTTTTCTTTTAACTCAGTGAGAACAAAGCAAAAGCCGAATATGCACATCGAAAGCCATACGAAGATGTTTATAGTGTACGTGTGTTGACGCAGCGTAAGCAGCATTTTCTTCTGTAACCCCGCGTGGTTGGAAATTGAGAGGAAGTACATCACTGTATTAAAACCAGGGAACGTAATAATTATTCCTTTTTTTTCATAAAAGTCAGATAATAAAAGTTATTTTTTGATTTTTATTTTTTCGAGCAAAAATAAAAATTATTTTTTGATTTTTATTTTTTCGGGCAAAAATAAAAGTTGTTTGTTGAATTTTATTTTTTCGAGCAAAAATTTTAGTTAGTTAGTTCAGTTTATTTCAGTTAAATAGTATTTACATTTCATCTTAAATTTATATATATATAGTTCAAGTTTTTGTACTTTTTCTTCTTTAAAATTAATAATAAATTTACAAAATTTTATACATATATACATTTATAATTTTATTGGAGGCAAAAATTGAAAAAAACCTTTTTGAATATTTTTTTTTTTATATTTTAATAAAAGCTACTTACACAACTACCTAATGTCTACCTAAGCTGATGTTAATTCATTAATATGGGGATATTCAGATCCAGTACATCTGGAATAAAAATTTGTAGTAAGTTTATATAATCTAGAAGAAACAAGATCCATGTTTGAAATATTATGGAGCCTGAGTGTCGAAAAGAACCAAGGAAAATTGTATATAAGTTTCAGTAATTTGTTCTGTGCGATTTGAAGTTTCCTTATATGACAAGTGGCACTTTTAGCCCACATGGGAGCTGCATAAAATATTACGGCATGAAAAATAAGTTTAAATATTAGTCTTTTGTTTTCGATACTCAGACCTGAGTTTCGGTTTATATACGGGTACAGTACACGTGTGAGAATGTTCACTTTGTTTATTATATATTGTATATGTTCCTTGAATTTCATTTTTGGATCAAGAATTACTCCTAGATACTTTACTTTCTGTTCCCATTTAACTTCTGTGTTTGAGAAAACAATATTGCTTTGAGGAATATAACAGGGTTTTCTTTTTCTTGTGAAATATATTGCCTGAGTTTTGTCAGTATTTAATGTTATCTTCCACTTATTGAAATAATTGGTCACTTCCTCTAAAGCCAGTTGTAGATTAGAAATAATATTAGTAAAAAGTATGTCCGAGCATAATATAGCTGTATCGTCAGCAAATACGGACAAAGTACAATTTTCCAATTGGGGTAAATCTGAGGTATATAAGTTATACAAAATAGGAGAGAGACAGGGGCCCTGTGGGCATCCTGCTGGTATATTAAAACTTTCAGAACACGAGGATCCAATGTGAACCTTGAATGATCGGTTAGAAAGAAAGCTTTGTATTATTTTTATTAAAAAACTGGGGACATTATATCGAATCATTTTATAAATAAGCCCATCATGCCATACAGAATCGAAGGCAGCTTTAACGTCTAGTAATACCATTCCAGTCGACATCTGGATGTCAAAATTTTTAGTTACCAAATTCCTAATTCGTACTAAGGATTGAACAGTATTATGTTCCCGACGAAATCCGAATTGGTGGTTAGGAAAAATATCGCTTGATTCAATAAAGGTTATCAATTTATCATTAATAATTTTCTCAAGAATTTTACCGATAGAAGATAGTAGACTAATTGGTCGATATGAAGATGGACTATCTAGAGGTTTATTGGGCTTTCGAATTGGTATAACCTTTGCCACTTTAAATTCATGAGGAAAGTAACTTAGTCTTAGACAAGCATTGAAAATTACTGTTAAAAATTTAAGAGATTTTTTAGGAAGAAACTTAAGACATTTATTCCCAATTCTATCAGTTCCGGCAGCCTTTCTCGCTTTTAAATGTTTAATGATATCACACACTTGGGATTTGGTTATTAACATATCACCAGATATGTGAGGAGTGGTCAAAGAAAATGATTGAAGTGTTTCACCAACTTCTGAATTCGTTCCAGTGTCACCTAAATTTAATGAAATTGAATGGTTAGAAGCAAAAGTCTGAGCCATAATATTGCACTTTCCGACGTTAGTGAAATATCGAGAGTTATTCTGTTTTAAAATAGGCATCAAGTTACCATTCTTTCTCGTTATTTTTGTTATATTCCAAAACGGAGCAGAACCTTTGTCTAATGTTGAAAGCATATTATTCCAATACTTATTCCTTAATTTTTCCAATTCTTCGCCTATTTTTCTGCTAAGAATTTTCATCTCATAAAAATCAGACATATTACGATGTCGTTGCCAATTTCGCCGATAAGCATTTCGTTGTTGTATATAAATTTTCAAATATGCTGGAAGGGGTTTTTGTCGAAAAGAAAAAGATTTTCTCGGGACGCTAATATCAATGGCCTCATTAATGAGATTCCTAAAATGTAACACCGCGGTATTGATTCGTTCGTTAGAATCAATATCCCTTATGTCTGGTATGTTGGTATTTAACGTAAGGTATCTTTGAAAAGATAACCAATTCGCGTTCTTATAGTCAAGGCTGACTAAAGCAGATTTGCTAATTTCATCAGTCATTTTTACCTGAACTGGCAGGTGATCAGAACCCAGGTTATTTAAAACAACAGCAGGAGAAAACATATCTGGTACATTTGTCAGGAAAAAATCTAGCGTTGAACCTTGCCTACTAGAACTAGCCGAAACATATGTATGTTCATGTGGGTAAATAATATTTATGTTGTAACTGATAAGTTTCTCATATAATATGTTTCCCCAGCAGTTTGCTCTCAAACATCCCCAATGCCGATGCCTACTGTTAAAATCTCCCCCAAGAATAAACCGTTCACTTGTACTACTGAGCCTACGTATATCTGACGCAAAGAGTTGTCTCCTATTATTTTCAACATCAGCTGAGCCACCCGGAAAATAACATGAAAAAATATTAACACTACCAGTATTAGTATAAATTTTGATTCCAATATTCTCAATAAGGTTAGTATTGATAATTGGTAACAAGTTATGGTTAATGTCCTTTTTAATAATAATAGCAACGCCGCCTCCTCTTTCGGATTCTCTATCGCTTTTATAAACAAAAAAATCTCTATGCCTTATAGAAATATTTGATTTTAGCCACGTTTCTGTTACTAAACATACATCAATGTTGTGATATTTTAAGAACTCAAACAGTTCTAAACTTTTTTGGCGAATGCCTCTAGCATTCCAAGTAATAATATTAAAGTCATTAGTCATTACGAAAGAAACTTACAGGCGAGGTTAGTAATTACCTCAAACTGATCTGCCTTACTTCTGCAGTTTCGAAGATTAGTAATAAGCTCAAGTGTTAAGCTTTTTAATTCTTGTAGTGTGAACAAATCATTGTTGCTATTATTATTATTGTTGTAGTGCCATACCTCTGCCGCTGGGATACTTTGATGCAAGGTGTTCGGGAAATTTCTGTTGTAGTTCACAGGGTTAACGATGCTATGGTTTCGTGGAATGGAACGTCTTGGAGTTGGTTTTGCACGCTGTCTGATTTCAAGGTATGTAGCCCTGCTTGGGCAATTCTCGGAAAAGGATTTGTGGTCGCCATTACAATTGGCACATTTAACGGTAGCCACCTTACATTCAGTTGTTTTATGTGAACCGGCACAGTTTGCACAGAACGTTTTAACCTTGCATTTGTTAGAGCCGTGACCAAACATCTGGCAATTGTAACATTGGGTGATTTTATTTTTTCTTGTTTGCTGGAACTCCCATTTGATTTTTACATAGTCAATGACGGAATAATTTTGTCTCAATTCTTTCATTGTAATAGATTGTCTCTCAAAATAAACAACATAAATGAAGTATTCCGCATTGCGATTATTCTTTTTAACTACTAACTTTACGTCTAGGCATTTCAAGCCCAAGTCCGTAAGTTTTTTCTTAATTGTTATAGGGTCACACTTATCCAGACCAAATATTAGGGCCTTGTAGGGTTTTTCACTTTTAGTTGCGTACGTGAAAAATTCATAAGAGCCAGTAAGTGCAGTACTTAACTTGTCAAAACTTTCCTTAGAACGGCAAAACCATTTTAGACCAATTGAAATTTTTCTTATTGAGTAATCAGAAATTTTATATTTGCTACAAATTTCATGAAGTTCTTCTATTTTACACTTCAACACTGTAATTGGTGGTATTGTAATTTTTGTTGGTTTTTGAACAATTACTTCATCATTATCATCATCATTATCGTCAGCAGCTTGTAACGGAAAAAAATAATTCGTTTTCAACGAATTGTTGTTGGATTTTGGGTTTTTACTCATTGTACTAACGCATAATGCGTTATCATCATTTGCTAATGCACGCTTAATGTTTTTGTTATATTATATTATTTTACACACTGTGGACAAATTGTTATTGTTATTAGGTATGCAAAATTTTAGTTTTGTTTTAATATGTAGTTCTTTTGACTTTGATTTGAACACTTGTAAGAATACACACGTCTTTACACTACGAAACCAAGTACTTGACATTCGAGCAAAAATAAAAGTTATTTTTTGATTTTTATTTTTTCGAGCTAAAATAAAAGTTATTTTTTGATTTTTATTTTTTCGAGCAAGTATTAAAGTCATTTTTTGGTTTTTATTTTTTCGAGCAAAAATAAAAATTATTTTTTGATTTTTATTTTTTCGGGCAAAAATAAAAGTTATTTTTTGATTTTTATTTTTTCGAGCAAAAATAAAAGTTATTTTTTGATTTTTATTTTTTCGAGCAAAAATAAAAGTTATTTTTTGATTTTTATTTTTTCGAGCAAGTATTAAAGTCATTTTTTGGTTTTTATTTTTTCGAGCAAAAATAAAAATTATTTTTTGATTTTTATTTTTTCGAGCAAAAATAAAAGTTATTTTTTGATTTTTATTTTTTCGAGCAAAAATAAAAGTTATTTTTTGATTTTTATTTTTTCGAACATGTATAAAAGTCATTTTTTGGTTTTTTGTTTTTTCGAGCAAAAATAAAAGTTATTTTTTTGATTTTTATTTTTTCGAGCAAGTATTAAAGTCATTTTTTGGTTTTTATTTTTTTTTTTACCAAAAATAAAAGTTATTAGCTTTGTTATTATGATTTTTCAGTGATGATAGATATACAGCAAATATTTTGCAATGTTTTTTTTTTTTTTTGTAATAACTGTATTAATATTTATTATTATACATTTTTTAAGTATCTAACTACAAGACAAACATCTATATTTGTACGAGCAGTGCGCCAATTTTTGGAAACTAAAATCGTCATTTTTAAAACAAAAATTTTTCAAAAAAATCGTTGTATTAAAAATAAGTTTTACTGTTTATAAAACTCGAAAATATTACAAAAGGCAACCATAAAATTTATATATTTCGTTTTTGCAAATATAACTACGTTATTTGTTAATTATTCGTTATAAAAATTTATAACTTATGGAATTTCAACTCAAGAAATTAAAATAATATCAAAAACAACTTTTATTTTTTTTTTTTAGTTAGTCTCTTTACAGGAAGAAGAAGAAGAAAACATTTTTATTGAAAAATTTTACGGACACAAGGGATACACCAGACTGCCGCAGTTTCGTCCCCCTCCTGGGACTCGTCAGTGGTTAATTTATGTGTCAATTGAACAAAGTATTTTTATATTGTTAGTTTGCTCTATATGAAAAACTTTTTATTTTTTGGTGTAGTACTGAGATTTGAACTCACTGCCTTAGCATCAAGCTATGCATCGTAATCTCACCTCTTAACGAGTTGAGCCACGGTCGACACAGCGATGACTGTGGCTAAAGTGGAGTTTGGTTACACTACGTACACACAAGTATTGTTTTGATCAGAAGAGACAGAATTAACTAATACCAATGCACAATTCATTTCTCAACTAGAATGCTTTTTCTTCTTAATCCTATCTCTTTTTCACAAGTAATTATCACGTTTTATGATGCGCTTTATTCGAAAACATAAAAACCAAAAAATAACTTTTATTGTTGCTCAAAAAAATAAAAATCAAAAAATAACTTTTATTTTTGCTCGAAAAAATAAAAATCAAAAAAAATTTTTTATTTTTGATTGAAAAAATAAAAATCAAAAAATAACTTTTATTTTTGCTAAAAAAAATAAAAATCAAAATTTTTAAAAGCAATGCATTTTATTATAGACTAGTTCATAAGGATCAAAATGGTATACTTTAAACAGTTTTCCGACATTTACTTCTAGTTGCTTTTTTTTGTTTAAAAATTTGAAAATAACTGTTATTTTCGGTCCCTGATTAAAACGAATATACAAAAACGACTATACCAGTGTGAAAAGGATATACAAATTTAATATTTATGTTATGGATATCTGAAGGGATTATTGTAAAAACTTGATAAGCCACATTTATTGAGATATAGATTATTATGACAAGTACCTCCTGCCGTCCAACCGCCTCCAACCGTTCTGCAAAAGTAATATTTTGTGCATTTTTTTCAACCTTTAAAATGCGAAAACAAACTAAAAATAAAATGTGGCTTATCAAGTTTTTACAATAAGCCCTTCATATGTAAATATGACTACAAACTATAATAATAAATGCAATAAATGCAAAATACGGGATTCTGGACTTTCAGTCTTCAGAGTTCAGTCTTTTACTTCAACATATTCCTAAGATATTCAAGATTTAACAGAAAGTTTTTAGAGTTATCCAAACTTCATTTATGAAAATAACTATTGAGTCATCATACTTGACAATAAAAATTTTCACGGACTTTCTCAAACTTTGTTTTGGGACTTAGTAAAACATGAAAATACGTGATTTAGTATTGAGCTTCTGGATATTGAACATTTTTGTTATGAGACTTGAATCAATTTTGAATCTACGGCAGAGTCGTGATTTAGAAAATCACTGTTTCATTTGTTTCTTTCGGAATACATGATTGCGACGTGCCTCAAACTTTATTTCAGATTTTGATCAATTTGGAATCTATTTGGAATCCACTTGATATATTGGACTATAACCAACTTAATTCCGTAATTAGATACATTTTGAATTGCAACTTGATATTTTCGACTGTCTCAAATTTAATTCTAAGAATTTAATCCATTGGGAATAAACGATTGAGCCTTTAATTTCTTTACAGTCTAATACTTTGAGTCTCATTTAGAACCCATAATTAAGTCTCTAAACATTTGGTCTCTTTGAAATCAACGATTGAACTGTGAATTCCCATAATATATTTTGACTTCAAATGCTTTAATATTCTCAACACTGGTGTGTAAAAGTCACGAAATGTTGTAGTATGCAGTCGTTTTTAAATGCGAATTTCTGCAGCAACATAAACCCACGTGCAATAACAGATACATAGATGCATAAACACATACACACACAATTTCACATATACTTATGCACTATAAAGTAAACTGCACATTGCAATAAATTAGAATAAATGCCAAATGGCAGAATACAACCCTCTATAGAAGACAAAATCCAAATTTAAATGGCTAACAAAACCTACAATACTAAGATGCTGCCAGAGACATCCAAAAACTAAATGTTTGAATTCTGAGTAATTGGATTCAGGTTTTAATCTACTTAGAATTTAACAATTTGATTTTAAACTGGAAGATAATTTTTTGTTTTTAAATCTGTGAAAGAATAATAATTTTTCTTAAGAAGTCTAGCGTTTAACACTGAGCTTTTCAAATGTCTGCGAACCATTTTTATGTTTAGTGATCCAATATTGAATTCTGTTACCGGTAAGTTTATTACTTTGATTTTATTATTTGAGAAAGTTTTGCTTGAGTATTCCCAAAATATTTAATTTTTTGCAACAACCGTTAATGAGCTGGACCGTTTTGAAAAAGTTACATTTTATTTTTTTTAGATACGTTTCCAAAAGAGCTTTCATATGATACCCCTTTTGTATACAGTTTCTTGGAACGAAAATAAATCTTAAAAAAACTAAAATGTAACCCTTTTTAAAAAATGGTTCAGCTCACTAACGGTTATCGTAAAACACGAAATATTTCTGTAATATTCTTAGAAAATGCCTAAGTTTATTTTCAGGGGTCCACTAAAAATTTTTTAAGTGATTCGACACACCTTAATTTCCATTAAATATTGTATAATCTTTGCGTGTATTTCGAAATACGAAAAATAAGAGTGCTTTAATTCTTGAATCCCTTTATAAATTAACGTTTAAATCTAAAGCTTCAAAGAGGTTACTCGCTTTAAAAATCCATGGTTACTTCCGATAATTCCAAGATCATAATCTCTTCAAAAAAAAAAAAAAATCACTCTTTTGTCTAGAGCTTTTAATTTTTAAATTACTTTAGAAAAATGCGACTACACGCAGAAAAAGAAATTTTCATTTGATTTGATAAATGGCTTTTGCGTGCTACAATCAACAATTTCGTTAAGATTAAGATCTTAATCCATTTAGACGTCCGCAACTAAATTTGAAGCATCTCTGAATAATCAAATTCTTGATTTAGATCTTAATTCTTTTAGAAATCATCGTTTCAGATCTTAATTTCTTTAAAAATCCAGGATTAACATTGAAATTCTTTAGGAATCCACAATTAAATTACTTTAGAAAACCACGACTAAGATATTAATCCTTTTATAAATCCACAACGAAAATGTTACTCCCTTTGGAATCTACAATTAAAATCTTAGTTTCTTTAGAAATCCCCGATTTAAATCTAAATTTCTTTCGAAATCCACTAATAAAATTTTGATTTCTTTAGAAATCCGTGATTAAGATCAAATAGCGCCTTCAGATATCTACTATCATTTAAGAAGGCCACCATAAAAATGTTAACCCCTTTATTAATTAGTGAACGATGAAACCTAAAAGTTCTAAGACTTTCATTTCTTTAAAAGTTTAAACAAATCTAAACCATCTAAAATCTTATCCCCTTTAGAAATCTGCGACTAAATCTACAGTTTCTACACCACAATCCATCAAATAGATAAATTGAAATTAGAATTGACTTGACTTGAAAATAAATTGTTTTAGAAGCCAAAATCAAACTCTTGCCTCATATGGATTATATTCCTTTAAAAAGCCAATATTAAATCCCAATCTTCTAAGCATTCAATTCCTGTGGAAAGTCACGACTTAATTCAGATATAGTGATGATTTAATTTCATTAGAAAGTTACTGTTAAGTACTGATTATTTAGTAATCGATTTAATCTCGATCTCCAAAGATTGTATTCTTTTAGAAAGTCCTGATTAAATTTCGATTTTGGATGGTTTAAATTCTATAAGAAAGCCAGCCAATCCCGATCTTTTTAAAAACAAAGTTTATGACTAAAATCCTGTTTTCTAATAATTTTATCTCGTTAGAAGTTTACGATTAAATTTGTACCTCTTAAGCATTAAGTTCCTTTAGAAAGCTACGATTAAATTTCGATTTTCTAAGAATTTAATGCTATTATTTCCTATGATTTTGGTTAATTTTAATCCGATCTGATAAGGATGTAATGATTTAGAAAGCCATGATTAAATCCAAATTTCTTTCAAAATAAACCACAATTTTTTTTCTAAATCTTTATCTTCTTAGAATTAAGTTCCTTTATAAAGTCACTATTAAATCCCGACCTCCCAAGTATATAATTCCTTTAGAAAGCTATTCCTCCAAAGGAATTGATCAATTCCCAGCCAACACATTTCTGAGCGATTAAAAATTATGACTCATAAAAGACTCTTAAATACGCTAATATATGACTCAAAAATTAATCATAAAAGACTCGTAAAGAGCTCAGAAATTCTAAAATTTCCAAAAACGCTCATATTTAAGAGTATTTTGTGAGGCGTAAAGGGGCTTTATCCTTTAAAGTTTGTTGATCTATAGATTAATTTGCAAATGTGTGAATGCTTTTGAAATAATAATTGAATTTTAACTTTCTCAAGTCGTTTCCGATTTGCAACCACATTTTATAGATTTTTTTCAGTGTGATTCACTTTATTTGCTAACTTTTATGCTATTAATGATTTGATATAATTCCGTTGTTAAAATCGTAATATTTTTTCCTAAAAATATATATATTATATATTCAAAAATAAGAACGGTATAAAACCGAAATTAACCACTAAAACCCGAAATGAATTGGTTTACCCGTTATAAAAATAAACGTTACGATTAAGGTTGCGGTTTTTTGAAAATAACAGATACGGTAATTGATTCGGTTACGGTGTTTAATTTAAAGCGGTATTTTAGCGGTTACAGTATCCTGCCTTTTTAAATTCCAATCTTCAAAGGGTTTATTTGCTTTAGAAAGCCACGATGAAATCCTGATATTGCAAAGGACAATATTCCTTTAGACAGCTTCGGCTGAAATTCGATCTTCAAAAGATTTATTTTTTTTTAACGCAATGGAAAATTCCGATTTTCCAAGGATTTACTTCCATTGGAAAGACACAAATGAAAAACGATTACCTAAAAATTGTATTTCTTATGACACCAACGATTAAAGCCACGATGAAGTCGTGGTCTTCTAATTATTCAATTCCTTTAGAAAGCTATGTTTGCATCCGATCTCCCAAGTATTTAATTTCTTTAGAAAACTACGAATAAATCCCGATATGCTAAGCATTTGAACACTTGTATTTTAGATAGCCAATATAAAGATCGGGTCTCCCACGATTGTATTCGTTTTAAAGACACAATAAAATCTTCATCTTTTGCGAATAGAATCCAAAAAAAAAATCCGAAATTCTAAGGTTTTAATTTCTTTAGAAAGCCATGGTTAAATCCCGATCTATTTGGAATTAAATTCCTTTAGAAAGGAATGCGATTGATTTATTTTTCCTTTAGAAAGCAATTATCCATTGTAGTTCTTAATAATTAGATCCTTTAAGAAACCCTAGGTTGAATACAGATCTCCTAATGATTCAAAGCCATGGTTAAATTCCAATCTCACAAGCATTCAAATTTTAATCCTGTTCGAATAAGAATTCAATTCCATTAGAAATCCACGACTAAATCAAGACGTTTAAATCCTATAACCCTTTCCTACCGGCTATCAGAAATAATTAAAAAATATAATAAATCGCTTTTAAGATTTTTTACTGTTAAATAATCAACTATTCAATCTAACACTTTTGCATTCTAAGTTGCTGGACATTCTAATAAACTTATGAAATCTTTTTAATATCCTAAAGTCACTTTAAAGAAATAGTTCTTTGACATTCCTTAATGCTGCAAAGAATTCTATTACTCACGCTTAAAAAGGGCATATTCTGAAGAACAAAAACCACAGTAAATATGAATTGAATATGGTAGTATTTCCGGGAAGCCCTATATATAAAGATTGGTTTTTGTGTAACAAAATTCACAGTTCAGCATGTGTCTGCATATTTCAGTTATGCACGGCTTGCATTGCACGCGTTGCACGTTGGATCCTCCAACATATACCTAATTTATTGGGTAAGTCTCTTCCAATCCTCGCTTTAAATGTGGCAGTAACATTTTTACCCAATAAACAAGGGTAAAACCAGTTCCGCTACCTAATTGGAGGCGTGCACAATCTTTAACAGTGGGTTAAAATTAATATTTGCCTTGTAAATGTGGGAACTTTATAAGCCGCTGTTGGGGGGAAAAGTATATACAAATCAAACATTTTTTTAACACTTTGATATAAAAAGACCTTTCACTTTATATGTTAAAAAAGAAAATTTTTATCCGGAGGTAAAAGACTGTTGGTGCTTTTTAAGAAAAAATCGCAAAAATTTTAATATATTTTAAATCTCTACTTTGAATGAATTTAATTTTTAAGTGCAACAAGATATTGCATTAATTTTTTTTTTAATTTAATTAAGAGTTTACTTAGCCAATATTTTAAAGAAGAAATTAGACCCGATTTCGTCCCTATTCGCAAAAAACTGGACCTGAGTCGGACTAAATTTGGAATTTCACATTTTCAAATGGGAATATCTCGGGAACTATTAGAGATAGCCCATACATGTAAGCATGTTTTTTGTAAGTTAGTAGCAGATTACAAATATGTTAATTTTTTGAAAATCCGATTAGAAACAAAACAAAAAAATGGCGAGCACTCAACACTTTATTTTGGGTGGTTCTATTGTCGCGCCCTAGAAGTCTGGAAAGTTTAAAATCAGGCTCGATATTACGTCACTTATGACCGTTTCAAATTTCATTGCAATCGTAAGAAATGTTAGAATTATTTCCAAAAATTTTGTGATATATCCCACTGTACGTTGGCGTAGCAGCTTTACATTTTTTAAAATCCTGTAGGTGTTTAAGTCGCAAATTAATTGTTAATGTTTTTATCATATGTAAATATAACAGAAC
This sequence comes from Delia radicum, assembly GCA_021234595.1. Lineage (NCBI taxonomy): Eukaryota > Metazoa > Arthropoda > Insecta > Diptera > Anthomyiidae > Delia > Delia radicum. Next base: position 67,972,534 of record CM037851.1, on the reverse strand, counting down.
TAATTGATATATAATTGTGCAAATGGCGATTTTTATGATAGGATTAAAAAAATATAAAACAAAATCTGCAACAGTGTGGGCATAAAATAAGGACGAATTTCATTTAGAATTCTCTTTAGAATACAATATAAACCACAATTTTTAAACAATTATAAAACAATAAATTAAAAAAAATCTTTTTGGGATAGAAAGACACAATATAAAATATTTAAAATTCGGACAAACCTGGTAAGGCCATCCACATAAAAAACGACAAAAACGTGTAACATCGTAGAGCCAATATTATTCTTCTAATAACAAAATATTTAATATTTTTTCACACACGAATAAATTCTTTTGTCCTGTTTTACAATTATCTGAATTAATAAAACATTTATTTATTCCTTTTACAACCCATAGTGTGAAACGGGACATTACTTTGCGTGGTGTGTTATAACTTTCCCAATTGGTAAATGTTAGCAATTATAAAAATATGTATTATATTATAAATTTTATGTGGTGAATTTATTTTTAAGAACTACAATGATAGCATTAGATTACATTAATTAAATTACACAGGCCAACAAGTTTTACAAACCCTGATACTAGATTATAATTTTCAAAAGGTTTGTGTGCTCTGATTCCGAACAGATAGGAAATTTAGGTGACATAAATAATCAATTCACAATGTTATAACCTTCCGAATATAGCAAAAATTTTAATTTTTTTAAAGCTTAAGATAAAGATATCTCGAAAAATCGAAATATACGGGACAAGTTCTAAGGTCAAATTTGGATTCAGCACATATCAAGCCTTAAAGATTTTGTTGGCCTGTGTTTTTAGTAGAGCATATGAATTTTTTTTTGGTCTTACTTTTGTGGGGCTTTTTTTTAATTTTCCTATATATCGTTGTGCGTTTTCCTTCCTCTTATTACCTAAGAATGAATCTACGTTAAAATATATAATTTTAAATATCAATATTTTGCTACTTAAAAGTAAAATACTTGCCAGTTGACGTGACGTGACAAATTTTGAAATTTTATAAAAACTTATCTCTGATTCATATATCCCAGATTTTTATTGTATTAATTTATTCTCAACAAATTTGATTTAAATTTAAAGATTTAAACACCAGCAACGCAGAATAATGAGAATAAATATTGTTTTGCGGTGACATAAGTGACATTAGGATGTCAATGAAAGCAACTCAAAAAATTAACTGTTGACTGATCTTTATTTACTCCGTTTGCATTTTTTGAAGTTAATTTTTGTTATAACAAATATTTTAAGATGTTACTTAGTTCTTAGTGCTTAGTTAGTACTTGCCATCTTCACTCTTAAATCACTAAATATTTAAGAGAAAATGTTACTGAAAATGAAAAAGTCTTAGCAAAAACATGAACGCAACTTTGCAATTCGTTTTATCATAATGGCAACTAAGATATGCTTAAAACTTTTTAATTTAATAAAATTTAAATATTTTTCTTTAATAATACAGTTCAGCAGGAATTGTTTGTCCACTTTTAATTTTTGGCAGCAAGAATTGTTTGTCCACTTTTAATTTTTGGGTTACAGTTGACCTTTCTATGGATGTGCCCGTATGGCTATGCATGATCCTATAATCTGCAGGGATAAGAACTTCAGGCACTAAAAAATGTGTTTAGACGTATATAATATGCATGAAAAATCTTTAAATATTCACATCAAAACTAAAAAATTTTAAAATTTGATTAAAAACAAAAACATAACATGGGCGCTGTGGTGTAATGATTAGCGCAGATGGTCCCGGGTTCGATTCCCGGTGACGGCAACATCATTTAGAAAAATAATATGTATGATTTTTCTATCCCTCATATGTATCGCAGCTACCACCTTCGGTGTTCCCATAGCACTTAACCCCACATAGGTAAAATAATGAATCAGGGCTATGAACCAAAAAGCTTCAATAAGTTCGCCAACTATCGATCAGGTGGCGAACAACAACTGTTCTAAGACTTATCGTCTCGCGCAATTACAGTGTTGCCATGTTTAAAGCCCTTCATCTTTCCCCACCTTTCATCTATCCACTATCCAATTTCAAAAAAAAGCAACACATTAATAAATAGGAAAAATTTCCTGAGTGTTGCTTCTCTTAAAAAAATAAAAATAAAAAAATATATCAATATAAATAATTAAAATTTTGTGTTAATTGTGCAAAACGTATACAGAGAATATATTAAACAATACGAAATAGATATAAAATAAAATTAAAATTGCTTAAAAACAAGAAAAATAATTTATTTTTTTAGAAAAATACTCGGATTTTTTACGAAAAATTAAGAAATATGCAATAAAAATATGCATTTAAAGCAGAATAGGTAAAAATATGCACTAAAAATAAGCATTTAAAGCTAAATATGCAAAAATATGCATATATAGTAAAATATGCACTAAGAAATCGATGCCATTTTAACTCAAGTTCTTCGATTCGCAAAGATATTTTGTTTACCCAAAATATGCATTTAAAATAAAAATATTTACAGCAAAATACTATGCATTTATAGGAAAATAATTGATTTAAACTGAATCTTTTTCACATTTTTTGTTACGTTCCTTCGAAACAATCAAAATCCAGCTTTTTAGAAAAATGCGCGAATTGTTTTTTACGAAAAATTAAGAAATATGCAATAAAAATATGCGTTTTAAGCTAAATAAGTAAAAATATTAACTAAAAATATGCATTTAAAGCTAAATATGCAAAAATATGCATATATAGTAAAATATGCACTAAGAAATCAATGCCATTTTAACGCAAATTTTTCGATTCACAATGATATTTTCTTTAACCTGTTCTTAGACTTAAGAAAAAAAAAACATTCATTTGCATGAACTTACGGTCCCTGATAATCACATATTATAATATATTTTAAGAAGAATAAACATAAGACTATACATATATTTTTTACTCGGGATTTAAAAAAAAACAAATTAATTGTGCGTCTACCTGTTAATAAAAAAGGCGCCATAGACCTCTACCCACATTATATAAAAAAGAGTTAATAGAGAATTTTGTTATAATATAATCACCGAAAAACCGTAAAACCAAAATATAAAAGGTATTAAAATATAACTGTATCAAAGTGAATTTTAATTATCCTTATTTTAAAATAACCGCAACCAATTAAAAATTTGATAAAACAAAAAACCAAAAACATACACACACACACAAGCAAACAAAAATAATAAACATCTATTAAAACGACTTTAAAGAAAATCCTAGTAAAAAAGCAAATGAGGAAAAAAGAGCAACAAATGCGTAGGTTGGTATAAAATTTATAAGAACAACAACTAAAATAAACAAAATGTAATACAAACCAAGCCCTCCATATGAAACAAATAATCACACACACACACAACCATATAAGCACAAATACACTCACATAACTACTTCATTCATGTTTAATATATATTTAAGGCAACCTGCCATCCATTGACTTGGCATAAGTGCAACATAAAACCATCTGTGTGTTAGTAGGAAATGTTAGAAATTCCAAGAAGGAAAATATAAACCTCTGACTAATTGAAAATTATACGGAAAATATAATACATACACACACATATACACCATAACTTACTCGTATTATTGCGACAGGATGCAGGCTGGCAGCAAAACTACACAACGACCAAAATAATACAAAAAGAAAAGACAGTCACTTTTGGCCTTGGCATTTTAAAAGGTAATCGTTATGAATGGGCCAAACACAATATACATGTAGTAGTTATGTATAAGAGAGATTGGTCAATTATAGGAGTGGTGGTTGAAGGTGTCGGCATTCAGGATATAACTATTTGGCGCCAGTGATAATGTAAAGTCAACAAAATCTTTGAAAAACTACCGGTTTCAGCTATAAAGGGAAGTAAACTAACAAGTAGACTCTATTAGGGAACAAAATAAAATATGCATGGACAACTTAATAAAACCCAATCTCACATTTAAGGGTTAAAAAGTACACTGAGAGAATTATTCGCATAACATAAATTTTGCATAAAAGCAATGAAATTGCGCTGAAATAGGTACATTGAAACTTTTAATTTCAAAACTATTCAATTTACACAAGTTAGTAGAGTCAGCAAAAAATTTTGCAGAGTCAGTAAATTTTTAGTCAGGAGGGTGCTTGCAAATTGCTATTGTCAGCTAAAATCTTAGTAGATTCAGCAAAAGTTTTGCTAAAACTTAGTGGATTATAAATTTAAAAACCATTGCTAAACATTAATAAAATTTTTGCTGAATATTAGTAGACTGAAAAAAACTCAAAAAATTTGTAGAAAATTTTTACTTTAGTTAATTTATTTTGCTGAAAATTTTAAAACATATTTTTGTGATTCTTTTTAAAATAATTTAAAATACGTTACAAAATATAAAAATTTTCATACTCCCACATTGACGACATGAATTAATGTAATATCTGCAAATATATAGACATAATTATATATAACATAAACAAAATTATCCTTCAACTACTTACAATGATGCTATCTTCTAAAGGAACACTAATGCCGCAGAGAATTATAGAAACGAAACGAAAAAATAACAAAATGTAACATATACAACCCGTTATTTTGCAATAAGAAAAAGAAAACATATAAATTTACCTAAGATGTATGTCTTTGTTGTTCGCTTTAGTCTGTCTACTTGTTGTATATTTGTTATCAACTTGACCGCTCAATTTGACAACAAATACACATTTAATCTTTATTAATTTTAAATATTATATTTTGTCTTTTATTTAATTAATATACAATTACTTTCACAAGCCGGTGAAAACGCAAAATTTAAGTTGTTTCAATCCACAATTTTGTTTTATGTATGAAAAACAGATACAAAAATCTTCCATGGTTGATTTTTTTATGTGTCTTACTAGAGTTGTACTTTTTAGTATAATTTTCCTCGTCACTACTACATCTTGACATCTAATTCATTATGCGTATAACTTTTAATCTGGTTGTCGTTCACACTATTGATGTGCTAATCAGCACAATTTTTTTTAGCAAAATAAATTAGTAAAACATTAGTTAAATATTAGTAAAACATTAGTTCAAAACAGTTTAGTGTTGACTAAGTATAACTAAAATTTTAGTTTAAAACACAATTTTAGCAAAAAAATCTGCAGAAAAAGAGTATACCTGATTTACAAGATGTTTTACTAATTTTTCTACTAACTTATTTTTTTGAGTGTAGCTAATGCAAGTTTTCATAAAATTTATTTATTCAATGTTTTAAATCAATGTTTCACTCAATGAAAAAGTTTTATTAAAAAAATGTAGAATCGGAAAATTATAGTTAAACCAAATATATATTCCCGAAGGTGGGCATATACATAAATCGTGTAGAAAAATTTCAAACCTATAGCCTCAATAACTCCAATGCGCAATGAAAGATTTAGATAAATAAAACCGCAAAAGGGTTTTGCGAAGTTAGTTCGAATTTCATAATTTTCATTTAACATTTTCTTTTTACAAAAAATTCTTTATTTGTACCAAAATAAGGTAAAAACTTTTGTTTTTAAGATTTTGGGAGTTAATTTTTGATAGTTAAAATACAATTTTTTAATTTTGATAGTAATCGTTTGTTTTTACGGATTTTGAGTTAGTTTTTTTAATAGTTAAAAATAAATGAAAAAATACATTTGACTTAAAAATAAAAAGCGAGTAGACCGGTTTTCAACTACATATTTATATGTTTAGTAGTTTTTAAGTACGTAATCCTTTGTTTTTAACAACAAAATATTGTGAGTGTATGTTTACTAAAAATCGATTTATATTTGCGCACGCCTATCTCGCCTACTATTTGTTAAAAAATATGAAAAAATATATTTTTTGACAATGCGTTCAATAAAGCAATAAATACACACGATTACATTCCAATAAATATATTTATATATTTTGATTTTCGCTTATACCCACCAAAAATTTGTTTTCTTCTAATTTGGCATTTTCATCGATGATTTTAACATTGGCTTGTCATAGGAAATCAAATATAATTCTTTGGAAGTTTTTCTGCCTAAGCAACTTCTTGGAAATTATTCAGCCATAACATATTCCTAGGAAGTTGTTTCGAAACATTAAAAGAAGGATTCCTTCATATGGCAAGCCAATGTTACATTCAACCATGAAAATGCTCTAGGGTTTTTGAAAAAATCCTGTTTCACTACACAGTTCTTTGTAAATAGGATATTTTGTAAATATGATATGTAACCAACAAAACAAATAATTATTACCAGCTATCAAAATTATTATAATTTGCTTAGTTTAAATTTTATAGAGCTGCAAAGTATAACTTCATACATGGGTTATACATAAGAAATCGACCTTATTAAACTTTTTCCTTCAAAATTATTCCGTAGGCCATCTCCTGTATATCGTCGATTTAACTTTTTTTTATTGATTCTGAAAGGTCTCCGAAAGACCTTTCTAACAAGCCCAAAAAGAAAAATAATCCGACCACTGATTCAGAAGTTAAAAATTGTACCCTACTACCCTACGACCACCAATCCGAAAATATTCAAACCGCTGCAATTTCGCACACTTACATTTTCGGGGATGGTAGTAGTGGAAATATTTTCATGAAATGAGCCAAGGAATAAGCTGGTGAAATTCGGTGGGTCGTGACTGAATCACCCTGTATAAGACTCATAAACACCAATTTTAAACTAATAGCATTTTCTTTAATGCCTGCCTTATTCTACTAGTTTATTTGAAATTTGAGCATTTCTTCGAGGACACTATCTCTTGTAAGTTGATTCATTAAACAAAAAAGGGTTGAGTGGGTGTTTGTGTATGTATGGTTTGTGTCTTGGTAAAAAACTGGTAATGTTTTATTTATCCTTTTTGCAATAAAATGAGTTAATTTTTCCGTTTTATGAATGAAAATTGACTATACATAACCATTTTACCTTATTATATTTTGATTCAACTGAAAAAGAGTACATACTATAGCATAACCCGATCAAAAAAAAAAAGTTATGTGTCAAATACAAAAACAGACCTCATTTGATATATATCGATATTTATTGTTATCCAAGTTTATCTCAAAATTGGGGGTACCAGTAATATCCAGTTAGATCCCTCAACTACATTATTGGATTAAATTAGATCACAATTGATCTCAAAATTGGGGATCTAGTTGATATTATTTAAGATTCTGAAGGATCGAAAAATATCCTATGGGATTCACTTAGATCCAGGGATGGTCGCTAAAAAACCGTTATTGATTCAAAACCCTTTCAACTGATTATCGTTATCAATAAAATACCGTTACCGAAATAATTGAAATATCGTCATCCGCAAAATACCGTTACGGATACAAATCAAATACCATTATCCTTAAAATACCGTTACCGAAATAATTTCGCAGGATAAAAAAAATATTTGCTGTTAATAGATATATCTTGCCAAAGTTTGATCATGAACTAGCCAGTCATTGGAATTCGGGCAAATAGAAGCTTAAAAATATCGGTGTTCGCTTACATTATCTGAATAATTATATATGAAAATAGGTATATACAAGGTGGCGCAAAAGTAATCCTCCTATCAGAAAATGCTATAAATTTTGCGATTGGCCCCTAATGTCAGTTCTGTTTTGACATTTGTGTAGTAAACACATGCGAAATACACGTTAATAAACAATGTTACGCTACACTGCTCCAGAACGCGGAATATTGGTGACTATTTATTTGACCAATAATCGGTCGGTGACTTTGGCACAACGTGAATTTCGTCACAGATTTCCTGGCCGTCCAAAGCCTACTGGTGTGGCAGACCCCGCAGTAGACGTTCTGCAGAGAATATTGCTGCTGTAGCCGAGGATGTCATTGAAGCGCCGTCGACATCGACCAGAAGACGTGCCACGCAAATGGGTATCAGTCGACGGTCTTTACAGCGAATTTTGGTACAAGATTTGAAGATGTTTCCGTACAAAGTCCAGACGGTGCATCAGCTGTTAGCTGCTGACCGCCAATCGCGTGTAACATACGCTCAAGCCATCCTTAATCACCACCAAGAGAAAGATGATTTTTCATCAAAAATAATCATGAGTGATGAGGCCCATTTCCATCTTAGCGGGTACATAAATAAGTAAAATTTACGCTTCTGGGGCACTGAAAATCTGCGTGTAACCCACGAAGAGCCATTACACACGCTCAAAGTCACTGTATGGTGTGCTGTTTTCGCTGGAGGAGTCATCGGACCTTTTTTCTTCGAATACGTCGCGGGCCAAACGGTTACTGTTAATGGTGAGCGCTACAGAGCAATGATCAACGAGTTCTTTTTGCCGCAACTTGATGAATTGGGATTGGAAAACATGTGGTTCCAATAGGACGGTGCAACGGCACACACTGCACGTGCCACAACCGATATGCTGAAGGATGCATTTCCCGGGCGCCTAATCTCCCGTTTTGGCGATTTGCACTGGCCAGCAAGATCGCCTGATTTGACCGCTCCAGACTTCTTTTTGTGGGGCTTTTTGAAGTCGCGGGTTTATGTCAACAAGCCTCAGACTCTTGCAGCTCTTAAAGACAATATCCGTCAAGAATGTGAGGACCTATCGCCGGAAGTTTTGGCCAAAGTGATGGAAAATGCCATAAAAAGAGCTCAAATGACAATCAACTGTGGCGGCGGCCATTTACATGACATCATATTCTCGACTTGATGTAAAAAAAATAAAAATACCAAATAAAAATAATCCACAAGAAGAATCAAAGTTTTTCATTTTTTTTTTAAATTACAGCCAAAAAACTTCGGAAGGTTATTTTTGCGCCACCTTGTAGATATACCTTTCCGATTTATAACACATATATGGAGCTTTATGTAGTCATATCAATTTATATGTGACGACGGAATATATAATCTTATTAAATTTCAGATGAAATATTTGTCCATTTAATTGTATCTAATTTTATGGGCTTATATCTAATATGATGCACTTAGATAAATTCCAGTACAATTTTATCCGAATTATATCCCCTTTAGCATATCTTATATCCCACAAAATATATTTTGTATAACATTACATAGCTTTTATGTCGTGATATATGATTGAATGTATTATTGTATATGACAATTATTCCATCATATCTAGTTATATATAGCATATATGCTTAATATATAAATTTATAAAGGTCAATATATAATAATACATCGTTATATAAGTTACCACATTAGAAATATATAATAATATATGGATATGCATGACAATATATATAATCACATATTATAATATATTTTAAGATAAAAAAACATAGGACTATATATACATTTTTTACTCGGGAAGCCAGTGGTTGTGGCATATATGCGGCATATATCATGGCTAAGGGTAACACGTACTTCGTGAAATTTTTATGAATGAAATTTTAAATTTTACTACGGCCTTGAGTAAATCTTGGAGAAATTTTGAATTTACGTTGCTGTCTTCTCGACCAAACAACGTAAATAGGAGAAATTTCGTATATCGAAAACTGCACGAATACAATTCAAGCGCATGTCAACCGAAATTCGAATACAAAAATTTATGAATGAATAATTTTTGCATAAACGCATAACGTTTTATAAGTTACCCCCTTTCCATCCCATTTGCCTAAAAAACTTTGTTGAATGTTAAACTTCGTCATGGTCTTTATCAAGGTCATTTTGTATATAATAATGATGCCGAATGTTGTACTTAGTTTTTTTTTTTTGTTGCAGCAAAATGAAGAAAAATTTTTATATGTATGGATAACACTATACACAATTTTATATACGTTTCATATTAACTTGACTAATACATGTGGATAAGGATGTGTAAAGTTTTACAATAAAAATCCATTTTGTTTGTGTTTTTTCTATAAAAACTTTTTATTGCTGATTTTTTTTTAAACAATTTCATTATTCTTAAGAATTCTGTTGCATACACTAGGGCGTCGTCTGGTTAATAAGTTGTTTCTGTAGATTTTTATTGATCATCATTATAATTAGGAAGAATATATTTTATATTCTTTTAAGTGGCTTTAATTTCAATGGAAATGTTTATTTTTTATTACTAAATTACAGTTTAAATTATGGAATATATTTATTCGATGTTTAAAATACTTCCAATGGAATTTAATAGATATATATTTTAAAATGATATATTTTTAATAAAGTACGGTTAAGTAGTTCCTGACTTAATCGAAAATTAATGTTTGACTTTACAAAACTTTTTACTCAAAAGTGGGCATGGCCAATATCAAAAAAATATGTTGTCGGACTCAAAATAAAAAGTCCATTCCCTTGCCGTACAAAATTTTTTAAAACACATTTTTAGCGGATGCCTACACCTAATTAAAAGTTCCTACTTCCAACGGCTTTATCTGAGTTCCTGTTGAAGTTTTTAAAATATAGTTCTAAGCAGGAGAAATTTTATAAAGGGTCCGCCGTCTAACGTTTTTTTTTCAACTAGTGCTTATTTCGTGAATGGTAACACTTAGCTCATGTCTGATTTGACAGATAATTAGTTTTATCCTTCCGCTGAATGAATATGGTCCGTATGTTCGTTATCTTGTGAAAAAAGTGAAAGAAACTGGCATCCTCATCGATAAACCAAAGCGTGAAAAGCCAAAAACAGTGCGTACACCCGAGAATATTGCTGCTGTGGCAGAAAGTGTGCGTGAAGCACCATCAACATCAATTCACCGTCGTTCTCAACAATTGAACATTTCGGAGACATCATTGAGACGAATTTTGCATAAAGACCATGGTATGACGCCATACAAAGTCCAATTGGTTCAGGAGTTCAAAACAAAAAGTTATTTGGCAGACCCTTTACAATCCAATCCACCCACATTACAAATTTCAAGTTCCTTGCTTTAGTGGTGGAGGATAGTCTTCTCCTTTTTGACCGCTAACAGCAAGAATTTCGAAAGGAAAAACCCTCCGTACAAAAGTCTTCTCGTGATGAGAAACCCACATACCAAATTAAAGTCCTAACTTGAGCAAAAGAGCTTTTAAAAAAAATCGAAACATATTTAATTTTGTAAATTTGAAAGTATTTAATATGATTTCCTGCAAATAAGTGAGCCTGTGCGCCCCGGTAGGCTAGTTGGTAGCGTGCTGGCTTATCAGTGCGGGGGTCGTGGGTTCGATTCCCACCAAAGGCACTGGTCTGTTTTCGCTACAACGCGCCGAAGGCTAGTGCTCGGTTAGGGTAATAGTATATAATTTGTAATTATATGATTATTAATAAATAAAAAAAAAAAAAAAAAGAAATAAGTGAGCCTAAACTAGTGTTAGTGTAACCGACTGTGAAAAACCTGGTTAATCGATTAACCGCCCTTTATTGAATCATCATTTTTAATACTACAAAATATACAAAAAGTTTTTTAAAATGTGAATTCGGATTAAATGGCTTATTATTCATACAAAACACCTAAAGCTGTATATAAATGCATTAAACTTTATTATATTCTAAACTAGTACACACTAATTTGTCTGAAATTAGGATGTTTTAAGAATTTTTTTTAAAGAAAACTGTCTTTTTAATTAAATACCATATCCAATGATTCTAAAGTAACTAAAAGGCAATTAGATATAATAAGAGGTATCTAAATCTTACACAGTTATTTAAAAAGTTATTCGGTCAAGTTGTTACAATTTTTTAACTTTTCTGTCTATTATGCAATAACCAAAAAAAAAAAACCGACTTTCGGTATTAGTTAAAATATTTAGTTAAAATTTTCTATATAAAACAAAAATTCATATATTATATTGAGTAAACGATAAGAAAAATCTATTGTTTTAACCGATTTTGTTAATTAATTTTTTAACAGTTAAATATATTTTGGGTGTTAAAAATAGAATTCAGTTGAATAAGCCGAACTTTGGTGTGAAAACTAATGTTAAGTTGTGCCAGCTGAGTGATATTTGTTGTAATCGATTTTGAACCGTAGTAAGAAAAACTAGTGGTGAATATCGATGAAATCAGGACTTCACAGGACCCTCATAATACAAATAAGCTATGCCCGGGAAAATACCGGGAGATTAATTTTTTATAAAACAGCCACAGGGTGTCCGATAATATAATAAAACATTGGTCTAAAATGAAACGATATAGAATGAAACGGGGAACGAGTGGAATCGGAACACTTGTGTTATCGGAAAGTTTTGCAAAAACTATGTCCGTTTTGCGATATCTCGTTTAATTGTCGAAATACTAGCTATTTTATAAAATAACGATTTTTTAAAATGGGCACTATCTCCGAAACTAAGCTAGATAGGGCAAAACGAACAACACTTTTGCTCCCCAGAATTGTCAAGGTCCGGAAAAGATCCCGAGAGATTAATTTTTATGAAACAGCCACAGGGTGTCCTAATTATTTGATTACCCAAATAGGAATCGGAACACTTAACACATTTGAATTATCGGAACGTGTTACAAAAATTTTCTCCGTTTTGCCATATGTCGCATAGTTTTTGTGATACTAAGCATTTTTTAAAATGGCGATTTTTTAAAATCGACATTATCTCCGAAACTATGCGAGATAGAGCAAAACGGACAAAAATTTTGTTGCATAGTAGTATTTTTTTTTTTTTATTTTATTAATAATTAATCATATAATTACAAATTACATACTATTGCCCTAACCGAGCACTAGATACTATGGCTTTCGGCGCATTGTAGCGAAAACAGACCAGTGCCTCTGGTGGGAATAGAACGCACGACCCTCGCACAAATAAGCCAGCACGCTACCAACTAGCCTACCGGGGCGCACTTCCATAGTAGTATTAAGTCGAAGTAGTATTAAGGCTAAGTCCGGCAGAGATCCCGAGTGATCAATTTTTATAAAGGAGATTTATTATTTTTATTACCTCTTTACGTGATAATACAAATGAACATACTCGGGTACTAGAAATTAAATTCCTTGTTCCATTTCGTTTCCCGAATTCAGTGTTACAATTTCTATCGATCTCCGTTATATTCCTATATAAAGCAATTTACACTTCACTTTTTTGTAAACAAATTCTTTTTTTGCTTAATTGCAATAGTTTTTTTAGGAATTAGTGTGGTTTCATTAAAATTTCATTAAAATTAAATAGTAATGCAAAAATTGCTAATGAATAAAAAAATAATAAAATTTTTAATGATTATAAAAATTCTCTATGTTGGAAATACCCATATTTTATAATTTAACAATTTTCCCTAAAGTATGCAATATTTTTGTAAACTTTATACTATTCTGGGCTTTAAAGATAATTCTCTTTTGAGTAAATATACACAGAGGGAAAAAGTTTCATCATATTGATAATATTGTTTCATAAATCTATTGTCATCAATTATTTATCATATTTAACAAGCCAAATTTCTATAAAACAAAAAAAAACTGATTACTGTTTTCGGACTATTTTTAAGAATTTTTTCAAAATTTTGCTAATTTTAGACATTTTTTACAAATTATTTGCTAACTCTAATTGCTCAAATTAATATGCTGCTTGGCTGGTTTAGAGAAATCATACTTAAATATTTTCAATTGATTCGTTCATTTTTTTTTTTTTTTTTCAAAAAGTACTTGTTGAATGAAAACTTTTCCTGTTTCTGAATATTTTCCTACACACAGAGAAAAACTTAGCTCTTTGCCAACTGAAATTCGGTTACTACGACTCAAATTCGGTTATTACGAATTTGTGTCAGTTGGTAATGCTGATCATTAGTTTTCACAACAAAGTTCGGTTAATTCTACTGAATTTTAGTTGCAAAACCCAAAATATTCTGAAATCTAATGTAAAATTCGTTGTACAAACTGAATTTATAAGTTGTTACCATTAATATACACTTTTCAATTCGGTTGGCACTTTATTTCTCTGTGTGTATACATCTTTATATGTCTTTATGTCTTTATAGATGCCAGAAAATCATTTTTATTAAGCTGCTCTTGCTTATATTAAAAAAGAAAATTGTTTCTTCAAATCATTTTATGGCAACCCTGGAATTACAAATTTTAACTTTTTTAAACCACTTTTAAGCCAAGACTTTAAACGTTCACATGCCTTTTTTTGCGTAGGTATAATGCATTCCTATCAGAAGTTATAGCCATTTAAACATTGACGTGTCTTTAAAGACACGTTGGAAAAAGATGGGTAAATTTTAAATAGATTTTTTTTAATATAATATGAAACGTATATGAAACCATTCATAATATTTATGAAGCAATTCATGAAAATGTATGAGACATTTAACAACAATTTATGAAACTGCTTCATCCTATTTATGAAATATTTAATAACATTTATGAAGTTGTGAAACTTCTTCATCATATTTATCAAGCATTTCATAAATATGAGGAACCCTGTCATTGATTTCCCGTTTTATGAAACAGCTTCATCATATTTACCTTGTTCCATTGGACGAAAATCAATGAAGTTTTATAAAAAATTTATGCAAAACTTCATAAATATGATGAAGAGTTTTCCCTGAGTGTAAGTTAACTAATTTTATTCTTAATTATTTTAAATTATTTTAAAAACTATGTACATGTTTAATATGAGAATGATTGTTTTTTTGTGCCAAATATGAAATCTTATCCGAAAACCATTCCGTTGACCGTTGCAAAATTTTCGTAAGAGATTTCAATTTCGGTAAAAAAAGTAAAATTTTATCTTACTATTTAATTAAAGTTAAAATTTCCCTTACGTTTTAGTTAGGTTAAACAGTTTCGCTTTTATAAAATGTAATTTTCATTCATTTCCTCTCTTGTTGAAGTCCTGTTGTATATAAGACACTTTATTTCTGAACTGTCCCACTTCAGAAAAAAGTTTGCCGGATTTATTCGAAACTTACAGTCAGTGTTGTACTATAAAATATAAGATCTTCATGAAACATCTTTTTTAATTTTTCCAATAATTTTACAATTTTTGATTAAAAGTATTGTTAATATTTGAATTTAACTGAAACATTGCAAAATTTTTAAATAAATAATTATCGATAGACTTTTCTATGGGCTATTGACTGGTGACACCTGCTTTTTAAAACTTTGTCTGAAAGTTTCTAATAAAATACAAAAAATCGTTATATTTCAAAACATATCCCTTTTTTATATTTTTAAACGAAGGATCATACTTTTTTTTAACCGATATGCAAATTTTTAGAGAGGTGTCTTTCTTATAATACTAGAGTGAAGTTAGCCAATTTTTATATTCCACTTTCTTTAGAACAAAAAAAAAAACAGCGTGCTCTGCCCATGGGCAAATATCCCTCCGTTTTTCAGGATGAGGTCTTCGCTATCTGTATCTGTGTGCAAGAGTGTCTGCGGAGGAGGACACGGGGGGCCACGATCTACATTCTATCTGACAGCCAAGTGGCACTTGGTGCCTTGAGGGCTCAAGATGTGTCATCTGGTCTGGTTAAGGAATGTATCGACTCTCTAAATCGTCTAGGACTTAACAACTCCTTGGCACTGGGCTGGGTTCCAGGCCATGAGGGACATGAGGGCAACGAACGGGCTGACTGTTTAGCCGACTGCGTAGCTCGTCGACAATTAATTGGCCCGGAACCCTTCTGTGGCGTACCCAATGGGTATGTCAGAGAGATTCTCAGAAGATGGAGGGAGTCGGAGTTTGGGGCCTATTGGGCCAGATCGCCTGGGCAGCGACAGGCGAGGCTGTTTATATCTCCCTCTGGAGAGAGATCACGGAAACTCTTGTCTATGACGAGGGGCGAACTAAGGACCGTAACGGGTTACCTCACAGGACACTGTGGCCTTAGGTATCAATTGTACAAGATCGGACGATCCTCTACGGATACGTGCAGGTTTTGTGAATTGGAACCCGAGACCTCTGAGCATGTTCTCTGCAAATGTCCGAGGCTCTCCGACAGGAAGGTACGTTATTTTGGTGGTCGAATAGTGACGCCATCGGACGTTTGGAACTGTTCACCTGGTAGGATAATTGGCGTCGTAGGGAGCCTGAACCTATAGGGTGTATTCGCTGGCAGCACAAAATACCAATTTCTGGTCGCGGTGCATAGTGAAACTATAATCTAATCTAATTAAAACAAAAAAAGTGGGTTAACTTCACTGCAGTGCACACAGTCACGCACAGTCAATCCACCGCTTTGGTGAGAGTAAAGTGGTTGCTCTAGATATTTCTAAGGCGTTCGATCGTGTGTGGCACGGGGCACTCGTGACTAAGCTAGTTGCTTTTGGTGTCGGTAATGTCTTCTCTCGATTTATAACGAGTTTTCTCAGAGACCGCACTATACGTGTTGTTTTAGATGGGGTCTCATCAAACGAGTTTCAGCTAAATTCAGGGGTACCGCAAGGTTCTGTTCTTTCTCCTACCCTTTTTCTTATTTTTATTAATGACCTTCTTGGTCAGACCATCAACCCTATCTACTCTTTTGCAGATGACAGCAACATTTGTCATTCATTTTCATTCGATCATAGGCCAAGCTCTTTGGAGATAGAGGGCATGCGGCAGAACATGAATGACACACTCAATCAAGACCTTTCTATACTCTCCGAGTGGGGTCTCGCGAATAAGGTCGATTTTAATGCACGCAAGACCCAATGTTGTATGTTAACCCACAGACGGGCTGTGGAATTGACATTGTCATCTGTAACTATGGATGGTATAGGTATTGAGGAATCGGATACTCTTGATGTTCTGGGCATGAGAATACAGTGTGATGTCCGTTGGAATAAGCACGTATTTCAAGTGTCGAAAGAGGCATTCAAGTGTCTCGGTTTTCTAAAACGGTGCAAGACTTACTTCACTCCATCCGATCTCCTTACTATTTATACCAGCTATATCCGGCCAAAAATGGAATACAACTCTCATATATGGGCAGGGGCTCCATTGTCTATTCTGAAGCTTCTGGACCGTGTTCAGGGGAGGGCGGTGAAGCTTACCAATGACAGTAGTGTATCCAACTCTATTGATTCATTGGAGCATCGTCGGAATGTGGGTTGTGTGACACTTTTCTATCGATATTACCATGGGAGATGCTCATCTGAGATAAGTGAACTTATTCCACGAGCCCGAGTTTTTATTCGTAATACTCGCTTATCTAGTAGAGCACATCCGTTTGTAGTTGATTGTCCTGTGTTTCGCACAACGCATTACAGAGAAAATTCGTTTTTTAGTCGAACGATTCGTATGTGGAACAAACTTCCCGCAGAAGTCTTCCCTGTTACTTACAATTTAGAAAAATTTAAATCAAATATCCACAAACACTACTCCCTCTTTCCTCCTTCCCATACCTTATTTTCCTGATCAATACAATGCACTGCATGAGTAGGGGGCATCCCCTGAGTATTGGTTAAATTATAAAAAAAAAAAAAAAATTGAAAACTTAAATTTAAAAAAAAAAAAAAAAAAAAAAAAATAAAAAACAAACTGAGTAAAAACAAAAAACGGGGCATGTGGCCTTTTAAACCAAAATGGTGCCGGTTAAAAAAAAAAAAAAAAATCTTACGAAAATTTCCTCACTCCAGTTTTTATATATGTTATTAAAAAAGATATCAAGAAGTTAAAAAAACAATGTAATGACGAAATCAGTATAAGGACATCGAACAAAACCATGGGGATAGCCTTCAAAAGAGGGAAATTTAAAAAAAGTGAAAATTCTTAGGAAAGTTGTTTCACTTCAGTAAATATGCTATTAAAAAAGATATCAGAAAGATGTGAAAAAAAATTTCAAGGACGAAATCAAGATACAAGGACATCAAACTTAACCAAAAGTTAAAACTCTCTTCCTCACTTCAGTTTTATATTTGTTGTCAACAGATTTGTGCAAACAAATTTCAAGGACGAAATCGGGATACTAGGACATCAAACTGAACCATATACTTCAAAAGAAGGCAATTTCCAAAAAAAATTTTAAAAATCTTAGGTAAATTAAGTTCAGTTTTTATATATGTTATGAAAAAAGATATCGCAGATTCGTGAAAATAATTTAAAAGCTGAAATCAGGATACAAAGATATCAAACTGATCTATGGATCTTCAAAGAGGGAAATTAAAAAAAAAATTTCAAAACCTTAGGAAAGTTTCCTCACTTCAGTTTTTATATATGTTATTAAAAAAGATATGAGAAAGTAGTGAAAAGAATTTCAAGAACAAATCAGAATACAAGGATATCAAACTGAACCATGGGGATATCCTTCAGAAAGGAAAATTAAAAAAAAAGAATTCTTAAGAAAATGTACTCACTTCAGTTATTATATATGTTATCAAAAAAGATTTCGCAGATTTGAGAAAAAAATTTCAAGAGCGAATTCACGATACAAGGATATCAAACTGGCAAATTTAAAAATCAAAAATGGGAAATTAAAAAAAAAAAATTAAATCTTAGGAGAACCCGCGAACCCCGCACTGATAAGCTAGCACATGTTAGAAATTTTTTCTTTTGTTTATTTTTAATTAAATCATAATTTAAAATTTTTCAAAATATGCCAAAAAATGCATTTAAATTGAAAATAAGCAACAAAAATGCCAAAATATGCATTTATAACAAAATAAGCAAAAATACGCAATAACAAATTGATGCCATTTTGTTGCAAATTCTTTGATTCGGAAAAGTATTTAATCAAAACCAATTTTGGGCTACTGACTACAAACATGTATTTGCATTAAAGTCGCTGGACTGGTTATCACACGCTTGAAAAAAGTTATAAGTTTTAATTTGTTTGTAATATAGCAAAAACAGTAGTAATTATAGTTATGCAACGCAGTGTATATCTGCTTTTTTTTAGAAAGGATGCAGTTTATTTTAACCGCGTAGTTCGTTATCTATATTTAGAACGAAAGTACGTAGAATTAATGCAATACATTAGACCGACTCACCTTGTAGGGAGAAAAAAAGTGTTTTTTGGTTCACCACTTAAAAAGTACCATGGTTTGTTTGTTTTATGATGATTAACAAAATATTTCGTGTCTAGAATTAAGATAACGTGGGCTGGACCGTTTTTAAAAATGTTTTTTTTTTTATTTTTTCAAAAAAGTTTGTACTTTAACTAAAGACAAAGTATAGAATTTTAGTATCATATCAAATGTTTTTCTAAGGCGCATCTAACAGTATATAAAGCATGTCAACACATGTCCAGACATATCCTTTTTTAGGAATATTAAGTAAAAAAAGGATTTTTAAAATTTTTGTGATATAAATGTCAAGTTTTTGGATTTTAATCTTTAGTTGATTTGACTAAATACATGTTTCTGCTTTTTTCGAATTTCGCAATAGTTCGCGCCGTAGCAAAAATTCAATAGGGTAAGAAGATGAAGATGACAAAGCCAATTGTGATAAAATTTTGTTGTTGTTTTTTCTTTGATATTTTAAATTTGGGCAGGAATGAAATCAGGATAGGGACAAGCCTACAGCAGATTGTTTTCACAATTTCTTAAATAAGTTTTGGGACTTTAGCACATTTAATTACTATAAATGTAAGCGAACTATGTTCTAATCAGTTTAATTTTGCTATTACATTTTGTATTTCGTCCAGAGCGTCATCTATGTGGGCTAATAATTTAAAATCGTGCAAATTAAATGCATTTTTCACGGTTGTCCCATCAAAATTTTGAAAACAATCCAGTTTGCACGCCGACTGAGTTTCTAGTTGATGTAAGGATGAAAATTAAAGAAACAAATTTTAGCATGCGTTTTTTTACGGCATAATACAAAGCATTTTTTTAATTCGCGAAAAAAGTTATGCCGCGAAAAAACGCGTATTGGATTTTTTCTCCAAGCCACTTTTTCATCCTTACATCAACTAGAAACCGAATAAATTTTCAAATTGGATTAACTAAAATTTTTCTCAAATTATGGTCCAGAGCACCGAGGAAAATGCCCTAAATTTGTAAAATTCCAAAATATTTCTATACATAGATGATGTAGTTATGCAAAGAAATTTTTTTTACCGACCTTGATATGATTAAAACTTAGTTTTCCCATCTTATTTGTATTTTTGGTAAAGCGCGAACTAGTGCGAATTTCAAAAAAAGCTGAACACACTTAAATCGACTAAGGATTAAAATATATCAATTTGAGATTTAAATAAAAAAAAATCTCCTTACTAAATGCTGAAAAAATAAATACTGAAATAATTGAATATCTCTGATGAGACCTTTAGCCAGATCGAAATACTAGTATCAACCTAGCTAATATGTTTGATTTGCTTTATTTTTGTAAATATACGGAGCACTGTGGTCAATATTTTGAGATAGCGGCCAAAACTCCTTTTGGTTTTTGTTCTCCGATTTTAAAGTTATTAGACTCATATGAAAGTAGACAGTCGTAAACCTCGGGAGCCAAAAAATTAGAACTCTATTTCAACTATTTCACTGAGAACAGGGTGGTCCAAAATGGGCTTTTTCAGAATTTAGTAAATTTATGATATTTTTAGTTAATTTTTAAAGTTTAAATGATCATAACTTTTTTGTTTCTCAAGATTTTTGGACGAAATAAATTTTGTGTTGTAACGTAACTTATTTCCTATTACTGGTAAAAAAATTAAAGCTCTACTGTTTTCAGAACAATTTAAATATTTTTTTTAAAAAAGGTCAAATTTCTCGGAAATTTCCTACTTCATAGAGCACAACTCCTGTGAGTCAAGCTGAGTCAAAACACAAATTTACTATTTTGTAGTCCTAACTCTGCCCTACATTCCTATATATACATGTCCCTGCATCGGGACTGCACTTTTTAGCTACAGCAATTTTTCTGACCCAAGGTAAGATATTCGGTACAAATGCACGTCATATTTTTTGAGAAGTTATTTGTATGTGAAAGTGGCTATCATGCATATATTTTGATGAAATTTTGTACAAGAGTTCTTATTGACCCAAAAAATAATTCTGTTGAAATTAGGAGAAGTTGGCCCATATTTGGACCTAGTCCACATAGAAGGGTGTATCAAAATTTTGACAAAAATGACAATAGAACTCTCAAATTATGTGGTATCTGGCAATTCATTTGAAAAAGGTAAAAAATGATTTTATTGCCATCTAAAATTACATAACTTAAATACCTGAAAATTGCAAATAAATTTAAAACCAATGGAAATAACTGGTAAAACCAAGTACCTGTTATATTATGTTTCAAAGAGGTAAAAAAGATCATGTTGAAACTTCGAGCAATAGTATATTAATCCATGCATTCATTTTTTTTCTTCATTATTGTTTAAACAATGGCTAAATTCAGTTATAGTGTTCTATCTGATATATATTTTGAACGGAAAGATGAAAACGACATTATTTTACATATAATGAATAATCCATTCTTCAAAATATGCGACAAGCAAGAAATTAAAATTCATAACTTAAAAATAAAAAACTTTTTAAATACTTTAAGAAAACGGTACAATCAATGTTCCAGAAACAAGAAATTGTTTTACTCACGCAACCAAGAATGGCTAAGAAATAAACTTATTTTTAAAAAGCCATCAGTAACTACCACGGAAACTGGAAAAGGTGGTCGACCAGCAAAGCCAATTGATAATTGTAGTGAAAGATCACGAAGACGCAAGCTTAAACATATCAATGAAGAAGTTTCTTGTAGCATCATAAAGGATTCATTTCTGCATCAAATTCAACCATCGAAAACAAAAAGAGTAAAATTGCTATCATTGAAAAAATAGTGGAAGCAAGCCCCAGACGCACAAAAAGGATTTTAGAAAGTATGCCGACACCAACTGAAGAAAATAAATTTACTCCAGAAGAAGCATTTGCACTATTTTTGGATTTGAAAATGACTAAAAACCAATATACAGAATTGCGGAAGCGAACCAATGAAAAAAATTGTGGAATTTTTCCATCATATCGAGATATAGTTTCTGCCAAAAAAGATTGCTTACCTTCACCAACTGCTATTAGTGTAACTTCAAGTTCAGCAGAAATAAAATTGCAGGATCTTCTTGAACACACTGCAGGACGATTATTAAAGACATTTGATGCTGACTATTTAAAGAAGTTTAAAAATTGCAGCATGACTTTAATTTCTAAATGGGGATGTGATGGGTCCTCTGGCCAGAAACAATACAAACAATGTAATGCGGAAAATTCATCAGATGCCAATTTATTCATGATTTCTTTCGTTCCATTACGTTTAACAAAAACTTATATTGGTTCAGAGCCGTCAACTAGTAGAGCTGCAGAGATAGATGTATGGAAGAATGAAATTCCCTCGTCAACAAAATTTTGTAGACCAATAAAGTTTGCTTACAAAAAAGAAACTAAAGATGTCATAACTGAAGAAGTTGGCAAAATAAGAGATGAAATTAAAGAACTTCAACCAGTGATATTTGAATTTAATGACCAATGCATCGAAGTTAACTTTAAAATGTCACTTACAATGATCGATGGAAAAGTTGCACAAGCTTTAACCGAAACAAAGTCTTCGTCAAGCTGCACCATATGCCAAAAAACATCAAGTCAATTGAGCCAACCACCAACACAAGACGATAGTTTTAATGAAGCATATGAATTTGGAATGTCACCTCTTCATGCTAGAATTCGTTTTATGGAGCATATTCTTAAATTGGGATACGATATGGAATTTGGCCCGTTAGGCGAAACAGTGAGAAACAACAAAGAAAATTTGGAAAAAAGAAAGCAAAAAAAAAAGATATTCAAGAAAAATACCGTGAGATAGGCCTTATAATTGACCAGCCAAAGCAAGGAGAAGGAAATTCTAATGATGGAAATACAGCAAGGAGATTTTTTTCCGATCCAGAAACTGCAGCTTCTATAACTGGAGTAGATTATGATTTAATACGACGATTCCAAATCATATTAGAAGTTATAGCATGTAGCAAAAAGATAGATGCAAAAAAATTTGGTCAGTATGCTAATGAGACAGCAACCCTTTATAACCAAAAATATTCTTGGAGACATATGCCAACCACAGTTCACAAAATTTTGTTCCATGGGGAACAAATAATTCAGCACAATATGCTTCCAATTGGAGATCTCTCAGAAGAAGCGCAAGAAAAAAGGAATATTATTAATATTTTGTTGTGCACATCAGACCCATATATGTCCAGTATTCGACAAAAATGGAAATCAACCTCATTAGAGTTAGATGAAGAAGCTAAACAACTACTGCAAAATGAAAATTTTTACTAATATTGTTTAATTAATACTAGTTTAAAGATTATAATTTGTTTCTAATTTTAGTATAAATTTTTATTAATACATTTAAATAAAATATATGTGCACTTTAAATGAATAGTAAAAGTTTACTTAAAATTTTATCGATGTTGTGTTCTGCATATAATATATCCAAATGGTATTGATATTGTTGGGAATTTCAGTGTTATTTTTCAGTTTAATCCTCACAAGAATTAGCTTTCTTCCAAAAAAACCAACCTTTGGCCCCTGTGAATATTGAGACTAAATAAATGTCAGGGGCCAAATGTTGGCATTTTCTGACCAAAATTAAGTTTAGGAATAATAAATAAGTATTGGTTGTAAAATACGATTGAAGAAAATAAGAAATTATAAAAAAAATACCTATTTAAAATGTCAAAATATTCAACTTTTACATGGAAACTCAACATAAAATTAAAATGCATTTTTAACTCCACATTACTTACGTTCCTATCAGTCGATTTTTACGTTTGAACACGCAAATTGAAGATTAAAGTCCCTCCTATTGAACAAAACAAATTGCGTAAAAATAGAGTTTTGACCGCTATCTTGCGAAATTGACCACTGTGCGGAGGTTGAAAGCTCGTTACAAATTAAAAACAACATACAAATAATCTCGATGTATGTATATAAAAACAAAAAACTAATAAAACCAGAGTAAAAACTAAAATTGTTTTATATTTTTGGTCTTCAAAGTTTAGTAACGTCATTATGATAGTTAGTAAAATACCTTACACACGTGTTTGATTAAAAAGAATACAAGAATGGAGCAAAGTGGATGATTAATAAGGGTTTTGTTAAAGCTCTACTTATTCTGCAGGCTCTAGCTTTTATAAAATTTCGGGTTCTGATGAGATCTTAAGCCAGATCGAAATACCAGTGTCAACCTAGCTAATATGTTTGATTTGCTTTATTTTTGTAAATATACGGAGGTATAAAGCTCGTTATAAATTAAAAATAACATTAAAATAATCTCAAGGTGTATAAAAACAAACAACTCATAAAACTGTAAAAAACTAATAAACCAGCTCCAAATATTTTTTGAATCATCATAAAACAAACCAATGTACAGTTTAAGGGGTAGACAAAAGAAATTTGTTTTCCGTGAGTCGGTCTACTATATATACCATTTTTGTTATCTTTTTCAGCAGAAATATAAATACAGGATATTGGTGTTTCAACAACAAAGGATATAATTTGTAAATGTATGTGTAAATGAATACAAGAACAGTAATTTATGCAAAATTAACTTTAAGTTAACATTAACAATAATATTAAGATAAACAAGGCTACACTTAAAAAAATATATGCATAAATTAACAGAATTTAAATAATTATTTTATTTTTTGTAAATTTTGTAGCATAAGAAATTTTTAAATGAAAAATCTTTTAATTTTAAATAATTGTACTAAAATCTTTAATCCTTAATTACAGATGTTTTATTTTAAGTGTAGTAGAAATAAGAAGAAAATTAAAATGATGTATCATAGAATAAAATCTTTATTCCATGACCGTTTTCATTTGACGTATTTTTGTTTTAATTTCTTTTACAGAGCTAAACATGTGCGTATTACTTAGTTTTGAGGTACTTCACAATTTCTTCATCAATCAATTGGATTTTATTTCATTCCGGCCGGCAGCTGTAAATTTACGTTAAAAATAGCCTTGCTTAAAGGACTTTTTAACTTATGAATGAATTTGTTTAACCCAGAATAAGAAAAAACGTGTAAGTACCTTTGTATGTTTTCGCTAAGCTTTAAGCTTCTTTTAAATAAAAAAAACTTCTGTTAACGACGTAAAAATGAATAACAGTGCACAGTGGTATAATAAGGTTAAAAATCCAAGACTTTTTTTTAATTTTTTTTGTGAAAATAAATTTTTTAAATTCCAAAAATAATTTAACCAGTAGTCGGCACTTTAAAGTTTTATTTTTTTTTCTTTCTTAAACTGATACGCATATGAAGATGCTCTTGGTGTGAAACTAGATATTTCACTTTAGTAAGGGTTAATGTTTTAGATGAAATTAACAGTTTTTAAAAAAGCATTTATTAAATTTGTCAAATTAATGTATTTTATAAAAATCATAGTATTTGCCAGTAGTCGGCAAACACTCAACAAACAAATAAGTCCATAAAGTTAGTAAAAAAGTTAGTTGAGTCAGAAAAAGTTTTGCTGGCAGAAAAATTGCTAATATGTATCAGCAAAAGTGAGCTGATTTTAAGCAAAAAATTTGTAAATTCAGCAAAATGTTTTGCTGACACTTAGTTCAATGCAAATGAAAATCGAGTTGTTGAAATCAACAAAACAATTTGCTGCTGCTTTGTAGATTGAATAAAAAGAATTAAAAAAACTTAATATAAAATTTGTACTTTAGTTCATACTTTGGAGTTTTTCCTTAGCATTGGAATTTCATTAGCATTAGTTAACTAATGCTAATGCCAAAACAATTTCATTACCATTTAATTGTAATGAAATATTTTAGCATTTGAATTTGTCCTAGTAATGCTAATGAAGTCACACTAATGCCTATAGAACTAACTGCAATTGAGCAAAACAAGCATTTGTTTACAAAAAAAAAATGGAGTGTAAATTGTAATACTGAATACGTGAAACGAAATTGAACGAGGAATTAACTTCCTATTTAATATAACATATCGCTCATTTACTTCAATAACGTCATAACTCAAAAATTTTGATTTTGTAGAAAACGAGTTTAAAGTTTTCAATTTACTCCCACCTTGAAGAAAAAAATAAACATAATTTCTCTCAAGAGGTGAGTATACAAGTTACGACTTTTTTACTCAATATGATACGTGATATAACGAATAATTCTGCGTCATTAACTCAAAAATCATGTTTTTTGAGTTGTGACGTTCTTGAAGTAAATGAGCGATATGTTTATGTTTGTATTATCACGTAAATAAGTAAAACAAATTAAATCACCTGTTGTTTTATAAAAAATTACCTCTCGGGATCTCTCTCTAGATATGAGGGTATATCACTATTCCTGTGGAGCAAAAATTTTGTCCGTTTTGCTCTATCTAGCTTAGTTTTGGAGATACTGGGCATTTTAAAATATCGCCATTTTGTAAAATGGCTCGTATTTCAAAAACTTAGCGAAATATCACAAAACGGACAAAAATTTCTCAAAACTTATGTGTTACAAAACAAAAACAAACGTGTTAAGTGTTCCGATTCCACTCATTCCCCATTTCATTCCATATCGTTTCATTTTGGAGTGATTAAATTGGCCTTTTCACGTACGTATTTGGGTAAACATATAATTGAGACACCCTGTTGTTTTTTCATAAAAAAATTAACCTATGGAAATCTTTCCTAGACCTAGCATATTTGAATTCTGTCAATTGTAATTTGCTTTCTTTAATTGATTCATTACTAACGGTAATGACATTTAAAATCATTATCATTAATCAATGAAATAAAATCAATGAAATTCATTACCATTAATTAAAAAAATGCTAATGAAAATAATTTCATTACAATTGATATCAATGAAATTGTAATGAAATCATCAATTAATTAGTCCATTCAATTAATTAGTCCATTCAATTAATTAGTCCCATGTATGCTTTAATTAATGCAATTTAAATCAAAAAAGTAAAAAAAAAGATTTTCTCCTTTGTTTTTAAAAGTTTTTTTTTGTATTTTTTTGTGAATACATACACAAGCTAATGTTTGTATTTGGGTGTATGTTTGTTATGTTGATATGTTTGAATTTCTTGTAAATTTAATTTTTGTAAACAAATGTTTTTATTGCTCAATTGAAATAAGTTTTTTACGCATTAGTGTGATTTCATTAGCACTATTACGACAAATGCGAGCGCCAATAAAATTCATCACAATTAAATGGTAATGAAATTTTTTTGGCATTAGCATTAGTTTCAATGGTAATGAAAAAACCCCAAGTATGGCTCACGTTAGTCTTACCATATTCACAAGTCATATGCGAGTTTTTATGAAAATACCTAATATTAATGTTATTAAAATTGAAAGAAGCCATTCGATATTTATATATAAAATAATATGTAGACCATTCTTTTATATAAAATTAGATATAATATTATAGCATAACATATAGTTTAATAAAATCTAAATTAATTTGATATGATACAATTAGATGTAATTTGAAAAAAAAATTAATCGTAAAATTTTATATAATAATTTATGGGGTCATATTAAATTAGATAAAATTATATAAAGCTCCATATCAGTTTTTTAATCGGGTTGGGAGAATTGAAAATCAAAATTTGGTATTAATTTTTTACTGGTTTAATGAACAATATCCGTGGATGGTGAAATTTCAACGATAAAAGTTATTAAGACGGCTGTTTTTCGTTATTGAAATAAGTTTATTTTTGGTGTGGATTTAGATTTCCACAGTATAATTATTTTTTTTCTTTCCTTGAAACCGCTCATATAAACCACAGTACATATTAACCCTCTACAACACACTACAAACAAATTTGAATATTGTTTTTGCAACGTGAAGACTTATTTAAATATTGTATTATGGTGGAAATGAAATTGTAATTGAAACCAAAAAGTTTTGAGTTATAAAAAAAATTAAGAAACCCAAAAAAAAAAACTGATATAAAGCTTTATATAGTTTTATCTAATTTAATATGGCAATACAATTAATATAATAAAATTTCAGCCGAAAACTGGCACAATTAAAATGTATCACATTTGATCTAATTTGTATCATATTCGATTTATTTAGATACATCTAGTCTTATCCGAATTTTATCCTCAACCAATTTAATCAAATTATACACTATACTAAACTATAAGATTATATCTAAATTAAGTATATAAAATAGTCTATATATTATTTTAAATGTAAATATAGTATTGTACCTTCCAATTTTCAAAACATTAACCATCTAACTGGCAAACGATGTTTTGTAATGAAATTCCATACTATGCGCTTCACCCGATAAACAAATAATAAGTTTTTTAACTAAATTGTTTATCGTTGCCTAATTTAGGCGATATGAGCCAAAATATTTTAGGGTACATTTTGGAAACTAAAGCATATAAAAGAGAAGTTTTGGGAAAAAATATTTCTCGTACCAAGATATAACAACGCTCGAAAAACTATTTTTTTTCTGCGAAATTAGGCGAAAAAATATCTAAATCTATTATTAAAAATAAAGCTTCAATCTTACTTATACTTTATTATACAGAGTTTTTAGTCAACTTAAATTGATTTTCTAGATTTTTGAAAACAATTTTTTTTTTTAAATAATTAGTTTTTGAAATTTTACGAAATTTTGATTTTGAAGCTTTCTTGCTTCTAAACCGTTGCCGGCCTATTTTCAAATATCTTTTTGCCATATAAAATTATATATGGCACATCTACGGTAATATCAATCGATATATATTAAGATATTAATATGTGTGAGGCAATATCAATAAACCAAATCCAAAATAAAGTTTTATATGATCGTATGAGCCATCACATCCCAGGAAAAAATTACACATTCCAAAAAGAAGCTGATGCCCACACTTGCTTACATATCTCATTGCCAAAATTTAGTAACTGCAATACCAAACACATTCCAACGATAGAGTCAAAAAAGCAAGTAGTATTGTAATCAATTCTTTAAATTTAAACTAGAAGGCATGAACTCAATAACAAAGTAATTATTTACTTAAAAGAAAATAACAATGTTATTAACTTATATGTTTAAGTTTTTGTAATCAAGATTAATCATATACTTTTTCTGAATAAAAGGACGTCATTGAAAGTAGTTCCTCATTTTGAAAAAAGAAGTTATACAATTTTAAAGAATTTATCTCATATATTTTTTCAAACAAATTTTTATTTGCAGGAAAATAATACTAAAAACAGAAATTGCATGTTGCCTCAATTTTGTTAAATTGTGGTTAGGTATAAATTAGGGAAGAGCACGTGAGCAGAAAATTGTGAGTGGAAGTTGAAATTACTGACGTTATCGTGAGTGAGTGTAAAAAAAAATTTTTGAGGGTGATTGTGCGTGAGTCATATTTTTGTTTTTCAATTTTGAATCGTTCTTTTTTTTTGAAAAATTTATATTTTCGTGGTTTCTAGCTGCAAAATTATGACAAACCCATGTTATCATAACAATTCGATGTTTCACTTTTCAGGATTTTATTTCCGTATGAGTTTTGATCGTTATTTTTGAGTGACTTAGGAGAATCACGTGTGGGTAAAAGTTGAATTTACTTATGGAACTATTTCTTTTTTTTTAAATGTAAGTACTTCTTATTTTTTCTAGGGAACTATTTATTTATTTTTTTTTTGTGTAAGTACTTCGTAGTTTTACAATGGAAATATTTCTTTATTAAAAAATGTATGTAGTTCTTAAAAATATAAAGTAAATGGTTCTTCGGTAAAAAAAATAATCAATTCTAAAGAATCAATTATTTTAGTCTCACGCCCTGTTAAAAGAATCAAGTATCTGCCCAAGTATCAAGTATCTGCCCAAAATGCTTGATTACAAACCGCTTACCTTTTTGGAAATTTTTTGCTGGGATATATGGGCAACTTCAAAAATTAACAGCACCTAGACATTTTTTTTTTAAGTTTTTTTTTTTTGTCTGATATCAATGTCGATTTGTGTGTGTATAAGCCGATATTTTAGCGTGTGAAATCCGTTCGCGTAAATCATTTTTATTAAGCGGCGCAAATTTTACGGCGGTTTTAGGTTATAAATTAAAAAAAAATATTAAAATTACAGTTTTTGTTAAAATTGAAAAAGGATAACGCGTGTGGATAATACCGCTTAAGGGCTTTCTCAGCACACTAAAATATTTGTAAAAGCTTCAATACTTTTTAAAATACACTGAAAAAAAAATAAAAAATTTTTTTTTTGATCGTGTATGCATATAAAAATTTATTTAAAATTGTTAAAAATTTTACAAAATTACGGCTAATATAAGACATAATTTGTAATATTTTGGGAAAAAAACTATTTGCCTATCGCTAATGGTTTAAGAGATATAACCATTTAAACTTTACCACTCATGATTTTTTTCTATTTTGATTTGTTACCTTTGAAAATTTGTAAAATTGTTCTACAAATTGGAAGCTGTAACTAACGTTTCGTTAGTTAAATCTTGGGTTCCAGTGATAAATTCTAAGCCGTTTTCAATTTTTTTTAATCCGCAATTTTTTGTTTTGATTGCATTGTTTTTGTTATTATTATTATTATTGTTATTTAAAACGGAATACCTAACTGACTTTCTTACACCAATTTGCGATTTGTTTGTTTTTTTTTTTATTTTTATTTTTTCAGATTGGCGATATTCGCGTCTTTTTGCGGTTAATTTGTTTCGCTTCTCAGTTTTTACGAATTTCACGTTTTTTAATGTATAATCTGAAACCATTTAACTAATTTTTATTCACGACTGTTCACGCGCATAAATAAAATAAACTTAATTAAAACTCAAATATTTATTCTTAGAAGCATTCAGCAAAGGCTATTATGATCATAGAGTTTTTATAATAAAGCAAGTTCTTTAAGATGTCATTGCATCGGCGGTAATTTGGCGGTTTTCGCGGTAGTATGTTTTAATTGTTTTGTTGAAATTTGTTAAGGTGGCCCTCGTGAATATTGTTTAAAAATATAGTCTTACTTTCTAGGGTTTCAAAAAAAAAACCCGTTTTTTTTTGCAAATATTAATATTGGACCGATTATAAAATACTTGTTGGGATTCTGGGTTACTTATTAACCCGAATTCAAAAATTATTCTTTTAAATTTTCAAAATCAAATATTTCATACAAGGATGCTTTTTAAGGTTAGAAACATTTTGTTTCCTCCATAAAATTTTAAATCCTTAACATTTTTTGGTGCGTTTTCGATTTTAGTATCAAGCTCAGTGAAGTCTTCCATTCGATGTACGTTTGAGCGGAATTGATACAGCGCTTTAGTTGTCACAAAGCGAAATGTGTTTGGCAAAAACTGCCGCTGCACGCGCCAGGATTGAAAAAAAATATTTTTTTTGCACTTTATCAGTTTAGTCCGTCGCGAAGAATCTATTTAGAAGCCTAAACATATTCCCATGCCATGTTTTGATATAAAAAAAAGCTTAAAAAAAAATTGTTTTTTTGCAACAATTTTCAAAAGTTCATAAAATTTTTGCGTTTAAAAATTTAAAAGTGCGTTTTCGCCACAGGGGTGCACTTTACGAAGTTATTCACATCACGCAATACACTAGCCAACTAAAAAGACAATTCAGATTGTCAGACGCAAAAAAGATACATTTTCAAAAAATTTACGCTAATTTCTTTTAAGTTTGTGGTGTCCGTGGAAATTTATTGGTGCGCTGACACCAACTTGATATACCTCAAACTTTATAAAATTACGCCGTTTTATAATTCTGCGCCTAAAACATATTTTAATTAAACGGCGCAAAAACCCTATTGAAAATCTTCAAAAAGTTCAAAATTCGGAAAATTTTGGTTTCACTTGTAAACCACCATGCAACTTTTCACCCAGCAGCGATATCAAAAAATTTTTTTTGTGGATATATCCTCCAAGTCTAGTGACTATATTTTGTATTGGTTTGGATCTGAAAGCTAAAAACTATTACTGAGAAAACGGAATGAATGAAAAAACTCTTGCAAGTTTCAAGTCGTTTTTTTAATTTTTCGAATTTTAGATGACCACCAATTCTTAAGGTGAAGACTTTTCAATGTAAAACTTTGCACGTCATATCCTTCAAGTATAGTCATCCAAACCCTGTACAACGTTTTTTTCAATTCATAAAACTTAACGAAATTCGAGCCATAGTATGTCGGTTTCAGCAGGTGCTCTAAAAATTTGAAATATCCCATATCCATATTTAGCTATATAATGTTATCTTAAATAAGATATGATTGTATATGAACGTTTTTAATCGGGAATACTTAAAAAATTTGAATGAGATTATGGTTATATTTTTTATTTATAAATTTTTAACTAAAAACGTTATTTTTTAGTTTTCTTCTTAAACAAAAAATGATAAAAAAAAACCTGATCACATTACAGGGTTAACTAAATATTTACCCTTAAAGCTTTTTAGTGAAAGCTTTTACCAACTGGTATTACATATTATTTTTTACATTTCAAACACATTCATATTTTACCGCTAAAATAGCCTTGCTCTTGACTTTCCATCTAACCCCATAATTTATTGATTTATCACCAAGAAAAAGCATTGAAAAGGTTCATACCGGCACATGCGCCTTGACCATGAACGCATTTACGACAAAATAAAGATTAAGTTCAACTAAAATAAACACCATACGATATATAAACGTCATTGACATTAAATATATCAAAAAAGTTGTTGATATCTATGTATAAAAGACAAGGAAGAAATAAATTAAATTAACGTCGAAAGGAATGAAAAACCAATTTTTAATAAATTCCATACATTCTTTTCAATAAAAAAAATTAGAAAAATGAATTTGAATTTATTTAAATTACTATTAAGGCCACATTAAGGTGGTTTATCATTTGGGAGCATGCACTGAAAGAATTTTTCATTACAATATTAATGAAACTATTTCATATGATTTTTTTTTTCGTAGATTCAATGAAGAAATTTAATTACTATTATGAAATTTCTCTTAATTTTTTATTCACAAATTCTTATAAACAAATTCATTAGATTTCATAACTTTTTTTTCAAATTGTGAACTTTTGCAAAGACATTTACTTTTTTTGATTTTTTCATAAAACTTTTAACGTTCATTTTTGGAATCTAATTCCATTTTGTTAAATAAATAGTTTTAATAATTTATTTTATTAATTTTGCACTTTTATAAAATTTTTTTTTCATAAATTATATGAAGCTGTTCATTGGCGTTATTCTAATGAATTTTTAAAAAAACATTCATGAATAGTTTCATTAATTCAATGAAACTTTTTTCGCTGATATTTGCGGTTGTTTACGTTTTTTTTTGCATTTATTAATTTTAAAACCAAACAAGTTTAGTGCATTAGATTGAAAAAAGAACCATTGAAAAAACTATTTTCTATACACTGAGAGAATTATCTGCATGATATCAATGAATTGTTGCATTCGATCTATGAAATGTCACTAAAATCGTCCATTGAAACTTTTCATTAAATTAACGTCGTTTTGCACAAAATTTAATAAAAAAATTCATAATATTTATTAAAAATTGAATACGATTAATTTTAAACAGGTTTATTATAACTATAAAGCTTTTTCATAAAGTTTAAGAAATTTTTTATTCTTATTGTGAAGAAAACTTCAATAGTTTAGCTAAAATATTTCCATAAAACTCGTCCAAGGAATTCTCTCTGTTTATAATAAAAAGGCTTCATTAATTAAATGTACCTTTTCAATTAAAAAGTTCTTTGGCAACGTTCTAATTAAAAAAAAATCATTGTGTTAATGATCAAATTTATTTATACTACGCACAAAATTCTAACCGTTTATTTAAGAACTTTATGAAATTGTTTCGTAAATTCTCTGCAGCTCTTCATTGTCAGAATGATTCATATATTGTATGCAGATTTGCATTAATTCTATGAAGCATTTCATAGAAAATTACCTTAATAAAACCTGATTCATAGATAGTTTTATTGGACAAGATCCAAAGGAAATTTTCATTAAAACTATAAAGAAATTCATTACTAAAGTGAAAATTCTTCTCTGGGTTCGTTAAATAGTTTTAACCAATGTCGCACTACAGACTTAAACATGCAAGTAATTCTTTTATTATAAGAATAAATTTTTCTTATAATAATACACTGAGAGAATTATCTGCATGATAGGTTAGGTCGGAGTGGTTGCCGGCTCCGTGATCACCAGCACACTTAGACTCTGAGGTCCGTTGTGATGCCACGAGACTGACGGATTACCGATCAGACTCCACCGTTGAACCAGTTAGAGCTCCTTACGAAGCTAAGGAGGTGCGGAATACCAGCACCTGACAGATCCCCAAGATCGTGAAAAAACGCCGATCCAAGTTTGGCCATTCTACGTAGCGCCAGCGCAGGACATGAACAGAGAAAGTGCTCAATACTCTCCTCCTCCTCGTCCCCGTAGCTCCTACAGAAGTCAGGCGATAACACCCCCAACCTACTAGCGTGCCTGCCAAAAGACAGTGGCCGGTTATCACCGCCACCATGTCAGAGATTTTCCCCCTGGAAAGCGACAGGAGCGCCTCGTTCGCCCCAGATCTAGAGCCGGCCAGATGTGCCTTGTGACCACACAAGTCACGCCATTAGCCCACCTAAGGTCAGTCGCCCTCTCGGAGTAGAGCCGATTGTTCTGCATGATATAAACACATGTTTGCACTAAATCGATGACGTTGAAACTTTACATTTAGTTAATGAAACTTTTCGTAATATAGTATGAAACAAATTATATTATTTATTAAAAGCTTTATACATGCAATGAAAAAATTACAATAAAAACCGGTTTCATAAAAAGTATAAAAGTTTTCATTAAATTTAATACAATTTTCGTTTATTTTGTGAAAAAAAGTTTACCTGATTAACAGCTAAATTTCTTTATTATGTGTCTATCGAAATTCTCTCTGTGTAAACTACATATATACACTTATAAGAAAAAGTTATTTCAAAAGTTTGTTAAACGGATTCTAATTCAGTTGAGCTTATTTTTTCTGTTTTAATCAGTTATTTAGCTAAAGCTATTAGTTATCTCATTTGACCTCAAAAACAAATTTCATCCGAATTTGAACTAATTTTTCGACCAAAATTTAGTAATTCTTGATTCTCGAATTTACAAATTTTGACAGTTAATTTAAACCACAATTGTTTTCAAAAAATATTTTCTTTTTGTCTCCGCTATCAGTAGATGGCGTTATTTTCTGATATTTTTCACAAAATAGGCTGTATATCGGAAACTAAGCGAGCGAGAGCAAAATGAATCAAAAAGTATTGGTAATTAAGTATTGGGTATTAACTACTCATATTCAATGTAATAAATATGAACCTGAATCTGGCGAAATCCTGAAATACCTTTTAAATTGAAATTTTCTGTCGATTAAACTAAATTCTTATTTAATTTAATTACAACTGTTCACTTAAGTTTAGTTATTCTAAAATTCACCTAAATTTAGCATACTGTGATTCTCAATTTCATTAAAGCTTTAGCTGGCGAAAATTTGGGCACGATTTGCTGTTGTCGTAGATGGTTTCTCAACTATTTATACTGGCTTTTTTATGAGTGTTAACGTTAATTTCTCTGTATTATATTAATGAGGTTTTTGCATTGGAACACGTTCATTGAAACTTTTCATTAAACTTATATAAGGTTTCATAACATTTTATGAAAAATAACATTTCCTTAATACATATTGAATTCACTCAATATATAAGTTTCTTTAAACACATAAAAAGTAAGAATCTTTTCATTAATTTTAAGAAATTTCTTGTTCTCTTTTTGAAATAAGTAACAATCAATAACTGAATATTTTCATTATATTTCATCCACTAAAATTCTCTCTGTGTACAAATTGTAAAAACGTCAAATCATGACAAAAAAATAAAATACAACGTTATTTACGTATATCAATAAGGGTATTCACAAAGGTGTTTCTACACAATGTTAAAAGGCACAGTACTCTACACTGAGAGAATTGTCTACATGATATCAATGAATTGTTGCATTAGATCTATGAATTGTTAATGGAATTCGTCAATTGAAACTTTTCATTAAATTAATGCAACTTTTTATAAAATTTAAGGAAAAATTTCATGTTACTTATTTAAAATTTCATATGCCTAATGAAAAAGTTTCATTAAAAATAGTTTCATTAAAACTATGAAGCTCTTCTATAAAGTTTAAGACAGGCTTCATTTCATTATGCAGAAAACTTCATTAGTTTAATGAAAAAATTTCATCAAAACTCGTCCAAGGAACTCTCTCTGTGTAGACTGAAAAAAATGCATATAACATGCAGAGCTTTTTTGCATCGAGGGCTAATCCAGATCTGGAATATACTTAATAAAAGCTATAAGAAGATAATTATTATAATACATTAGGGAACCACATATCTACGACGAAACTTCCGAATTATTGATAACTTTAATATTTAGATGTCTTTACTACCTTAGTTGGATTTTATCAGGAAGTTATTCATGAGTGTGTCATGTATATTTCAGCTGATCATGGTATTTTTCAGCTGATCATGGAAAAAAATACAATAATATTTTCAAGGACACTTATAGTTCGCTACCCGCGTTTAAAGTTAACCATTGTAGTGTACTTTTTTGTTTTTTTTTACCCTCTAACGGGTAAACTCTGCTTGGTAATGCAATTTATACCACTTGCTCGTCTCGAGAAATAAAAAAATAAGTTTTTCTAAGACAAAGTCTTCAATATTCCAAATATAATATATGAAAATTTCATGGTCCGATCGGTCAGGTTTTCAACAATTAACTACATGCAATAGATGAACTAATTTTTGGCAACTCTGGATATCAATCTTCCAAAGATTTTTTATTACCGATTGTAGTCAAAGTGTTGGATAATTTTAAGGTTTTTAAATCACTTAATTACCTTTATCCAGTAAAAAGCAATAGCTTAGGGTGTTTCATTTTTTCAAACATGTGATTTTCACATGACTGATTGCGCCCCGAGTCTTAGTGATATAAAAGATATATGTGCCAAAGTTCAGGAAGATTGGATAAATTTCCGACAGCAAAACGACAGAAATTGTCGATTTTTTTTAAACTTCCCGGAAAAATGTGTTGGATAGGACCAGCGAACTACAAAAATATAAAAAATTTCACACAACACAAAAAATATAATCATTTGAGTTCTTCAAGGAGCGTCTCATGCTTTTTGCCTCAAAAAACATCTTAGGTAATGTGTTCAGATAACAGACGAACGAAAACATTATTAACAATATACATGTAGTACAAAAGCTAAATGCATGCAGCCATTCCATTCGTCTCACGAAGAATGCCCTAAGGAAAACCCATATTAGGGTCCAAAAAAAGATAAAAATTAATTATATAAAAATAAACGTTACAAAGATATCTCTTTAAAAATACTCCTCATTTGGAATAAAAAATGTTGCCATCGTTTGCCCAAACTTTGAGCGATAGAGTTGCTGGAACTTGCGAGCAGATGGTTGAAACATATATTCGGGACCAATATGGACCAATATTGACTACCATTATGGGCCAATATTGACTACGTAGACTGATCTACGGACATGTCATCACACTACCCAGCAAAACCTTTCAAATAATTAGGACACCCTGTGCCCATTTCATACAAAATTAATCTCTCGGGCTTTTTCCCGGACCTTTAAAAAATGGCTAGTATCTCTTAACCTTAGTGACACGTTCCAATTAAACAAATGTATTAAGTGTCTCGGGATATTTCCCGGACATAGCCTATTTGTATTATGACGTTACTCAATGTAAATGTAAAGCCCTACGTAATGCTCCTGGAAAGCCCTGATCAATTAAAGGAAACAATTGTAATTTGTTTCAT
Organism: Delia radicum; assembly: GCA_021234595.1. NCBI lineage: Eukaryota > Metazoa > Arthropoda > Insecta > Diptera > Anthomyiidae > Delia > Delia radicum. Next base: position 67,934,935 of record CM037851.1, on the reverse strand, counting down.
TTAATTAATGCATTACTAATGGTAATGAAATTTATCATTTATTTTATTCATTTATCATTAATTAAAAAAAAAATGCATGTTAAATTAATTTCATTACAATTGATATCAATGAAATTGTAATGAAATCATCAATTAATTAGTTCATTCAATTAATTAGTCCAATGCCAATTTTAATATTTTGTTTTCATAGTCATTAAGTAAAAACATTTTCTATATTATTTCATTTGAATTATCGCAATTTATAGGCGATTTATTATGACTTAATTTTGACTAGTACATCCTGAATGGCTAGGAAACTCAACGGATCTCAATAAAGTTGAAAATCTGTGGCCTATTGCAATAACTATAGTAGACCTACAAACCCAAATTCCACAACGAAAACAAAACTAGATTAGCAAATATCTCAAAACTATAAAACACGAGCTGAAAAGGTTATGAAAGCCAAGGAAGGACATATTTATTATTAAACCAATTAATATGTTGTTAATTTTTTTATTTATTTCTCCGCTTGTTGCTAATGATTTTAGTTTTCTTAAAAATGATTCGTTATGTTCACATTAATTCGAATAATACTGCAGTTCCACACAACAAAAAAATTTAGTTTCTATCTGAATTATAGGGGAAAATATACGATTTTTAAATTGATATATCTCTTAAAATATATTACACACAAGCAAAATGATTTTTATATGATACAACTTTGGGCATCCACATTTTAAGAAGTAGAAGCTTCCCTGATTTTGTATGCTTGTTACCATATTACGTAGAATGTTATTTATTAAATCCGACATGGGCGACGTCAATTACATTTCACAATCATTCACTTGTGATATATGTATTTCAATATCATCATAATTTCAGAACTACGCTCACACTTGAATTCTTAAACGCTTCCTTAGAAAATTTGTAAAATGTTTAGCACCAAACATGATGATTAGTAACAACATCTGAGTATTTAATTACAGGGAAATTACTCAATTACACCGAATTACATGTAATTACACATAAAAAAATAATTGGACTGTAATTAAATACACAAATATTAATATTATGTCCCATGTCTGGTATTGACAAAGTTGAAAATTTCCTAAGGAAGCGCTTAAGCCAACAATTGTGAGCGTAGATCTGAAGTTATTAATTATAGGAAAAATTTCGCAAGTGAATGATTGTGAAATGTAATTGACGTCTTCCATGTCTGTAGTAAATACTATTACAAAACTGAACTAATCAGAAAACTTTTACTTCTTCATTTTTATCGTTCTAAATTGGGAAAATGTGATACTGTACGCCGCCAACGACAATTTCGTATCGGCTTAATTCACTGATGGTACTACAGTACGTATGAGTGCTAATTAATATTAATTAACACTCATACGTACCGTAGTACAAAAAGCATTTGACTACATTTGTAAATCTCATCATTGACTATAAATTTGGAATATCCTTGCGGATTTTCTAAGAATGTATCTTGATTCTCTCATTAGAATATGGGTTTAACGCTTAAATAACAAAAAAAAAAAAAAATCTAAAGGAAAAAATCTCTATTCACATTGCTGTTTCCCTAATATGTACAATAAAAACGTGAATAATGATTTTTTTTTTATTATAAAGTAAAAGTGAAAATTGTTGCGCTTTTTCATGGAATTGTAATAAATAATTATGTGCTTTTCGGAAGTTTAGTGTGAGTTAATATGTGTGCGTAGAGATAAACATCTATAGATGTGAATGTGTAAGTATTGTGCGGTTTTGAATGTATGTATTACTATTTTATAAGGATATACCTTCCCATTCGTTGCCTTTAGGTTCACATAACATATTTGTTGTTGGCGTTGTTGCTGTTGATAATAATGACACTAGTACTGGCATGTGCCTTGAACATGTTTGCTGACGTCATAACAACTTAGCAATATTCGATTGTAAGTACTGCATGTACACAGAGAAAATGGATGTATTGCGATAACATAATTTTATGTCAACTGAAAAATTTGGTTGCAGCAATTAAATATATTTTTGTATTAATTTGAATATAATATTTCAGAAGAAGTTTTTAAAAATTTAATAATAATGTAATATTATTGTTAGGTTTATATTCTTATTGTCTGCAGGTAGAATTTAGACGAAAATGTTAAAGAGCTTAAGAAAAAGGTACGAAAAAATAACAATTAACCTAAAATAAAAGACTTAACTAAAATTACATTTTTATTTTACTTTTTTAAACTATTATTTTTAAACAAATATTAGTTAATCGCATACAATTAAATAAAATATTAATTGCTATTGCCAATGTCGTAATTGAATTATTAAAGTTTTTCAGTGTATTTAATAATATTTAAATACATCAATGACATTTTTTCTTACAAGAATAATTGTAAACAATTGTATTTTTCTTACAAATATGTCCTTATCATTTTATTTAATAAGGAAATGTTCTATAATGTGACTCTACATTTGGTTTTTGGGCTACACTCCAATTAACTTTTGTTTAAATTTACCATATTTAAAATAGGAAACTGTACTCCTACTTTAAATTGTGCAAAATTACTCTATGTGTGTAAATGAAAAATATTACACACATTATGTGGAAATTGGTACATCCAAAATGAGCAAATTTACATTAAAAGTGCACAAAAATATTTTTTTTAATTTTTTATTTTTTTTTTTTTAAAGGAAATTCTTCATATTAATTACTGTGTTGCTTTCTTTGGAAAGGGGATAGTGGAGAGATGAAAGGTGGTGAAAGATGAAGGGCTTCAAACATGGCAACTCATATGTGTAAATTTACAATTGTTGGGCCTAAAAAATATGTTTTACGTGTATTTATACTCATAAAATGTCTAAAAATGTATTTTAAATGCGTAAAATTTCATAAAAATAAAAGAAAATGTTTTCAAATTGATGTTTATTGAAGTAAAAGTAAAATATAAAATATTTTTGCCAATTTTTTTTTAATTCCTTTCATCAAGAAAAATATCTATTTCGCAGCCTCTATACATACTATGACCAATTGTGACATAATTTTCTCCACGACATGATTGTTGTGTTGTATATCCAATAGATTAATAAGCATATCTTTTTCAGAAACCGAGTTTAAAGTTTTCAATTTACTCCCACCTTGAAGAAAAAAATAACGACATAATTTCTCCCAATAAGTGGGTAAACAAGATATCAATACGACTTTTTTACTAAATATGATACGTGATATAACGAATAATTCTGCGTCTTTAAATCAAAAATCATGTTTTTTGGAGTTGTGACGTTCTTACAGCAAATGAGCGATATGTAGTTACTCGTAACTATAAAGATATACATAGTGATATAAACAATTCATCTGTTGGTGCCGGTATCAGTGTTCTTCATTCATATGAATACCAACTCGTTTATCATTTTTGGAATTTATTAACGCCTCCTAAATTCTTAAAGCACATTAAGCATTATTTAATTTTCATTTCATTCAATAACATCGGATTAACAGCTTGTTTTTATAAGAAGATTGCAATTCGACACTAACGAATCCTCTGTAGACGAATACTTTAGGAAATGGGGTTTTCTAAAGGCTCCATTAGTCTTTGCGTTCCATGACATTTCTGTAACGTGCCGTTTCGGATGACTGTTTAGTGTGGTTAGTCTGTTACGTAACAATATAGAAGCTGTAGTTGCAAATATGATAGTAATTTTATTATCATAATGTGTCCCAAAACCTTTTTTTATATTATTTTGTACAATTTGGCTTATAAAATTAAAGAAATGTTCTTGTGTTGGTTATTTAGTTTTTTTTCTGTGAGAGCTATCAGCTATTTTTAGCTGTCACTTAACGTACACTCAAAAAAATAAGTTTGTAGAAAAGTTAGTAAAACATCTTGTAAATCAGGTATACTATTTTTTTTGCAATTTTTTTCTAAAATCGTGTTTCAGCTAACATTTTTGTTATACTTATTTAGCACTTAACTGTTTTATATTAATGCTTTACTAATATTATACTAATGTTTTACTAATTAATTTTGCTAAAAACAATTGCGCTGATAAGCACATTAATAGTCTAGACGACAACCGGATTGAAAGATATGCGCAGAATGAAGCAGATGTGGCAGCATGTCAAGATGTAGTAGAGAAGAGGAAAATGATACTAAAAAGTACAACTCTAATAAGACATATAAAAAAATCAACCATGGAAGATTTTTGTATCTGTTTTTCATACATAAAACAAAATTGAAGATTAACACAACTTAAATTTTGCGTTGTCACCGGATTGTATTAATTAAACTTTAATAACTTTTGAACGGGTAACTACAAAATTAAAATTTTTGGACCATTTTTGTCAGATGTAAGTATTTTTTCATTGTATATTAACAAAAATAAATATTTTAATTTTTTTTTAAAAAATTATTTTTTTGGACCACTCTAATTATGCATTCTGGTGCATTCCAAAAACTAAAAAAAAGCTTATGGGCCTAAGTTTTCCCGTAGAGTCGAATACTGAAGTCAGATTTGGCATATATTAAGCCGTTTTTGTTGTATGGGAAAAGGTACCCAAAATCCGCGATTTTTGTCGCCTATAGGCACGGGAAGGAGTTGGAATTAAAAAAAATACGCCATTATTTTTATTGATACTAAAACCTTCTAAAAAGTGATAATATCCAGAAATCAAAATCAAAAAAAATTTCAAAACGAACTCTAATATATATATATATATACATATATATACATATATGGAAATATGATGTATTATAAGTTATTATAAGATATTATTACTAAAAAAAGTACCAAAAAAAAGGTCGAAAATAACCGCATTTAATTTAACACAAAAGCCGGCCATCACTGCTTTACAAATGTCACGTAACAACGGAATAAAATTCTATTTTATACAGAATGTTACATTACAATACGTTACAACTACGGTTCATTAAATTTCGGTAAACGTTTGCATTGCTTTTCGTATACCAAAAACGAACAGCTGTTTCATACATTACAGATACGGATACAGCAACGTTCGCATAACTGAGCCTTAAGGCACACTAATTCATTCTTTTAAGCCTTACGTTTTTCGTCTAAAAACAGCTGCTTTTTGTTTAAATTTAAATAAATTCTGTCTGAAAAAAGAAAATTATAAAAGCACAAAAAACAAATAGCTCTTGGCTTCGATATGGAAAGTGACAGGAACGTAGCAAGGAATTTGTTTTGGGATGGTGGGGGGTGGAGGGGGGTGGTTTTTTTTTTATTTTGATTATGTTTATTTTTTTTGTAACCCGAGAAATATGTGCACACTAGAGTTACAACTTTTTTTTTGCTAAATTTTTACCTATCAGCACGTAATGGGCAATAATGTGTTAATAAGATAAATTGCTTTTTCATGTTATTTTGAAACAAAAACATTCCGCATAAAAAGTTTAATAATATGTATAAACTGTTTAATTAAAAATTAATTTGGTATAAACAAAATTTCCAGTTTTTATAACGTACAACATAGTAAATAATGCAAAAAATTTAAAAATCTCAAGAATTAAAAAATCGTTTGAAATAAAAAAATCGTGTTTTTTTCAATTTGGCGATTATTTCAATTTTGTTTTAATTTTAGAGATTTTTTAGAATTTTAGCGTTATTTTCTTTTGGTATTTTTTGTTTAAATTTTGGATATTTTTTTTTTTAAATTTGGTGGTTTTTTCAAATGTTTTTGATTTTTTTAAATTTTGGCGATTTTTTTACAGTTTTGCGATTTTTTTTTTAAATTATAATTAATGTTTTATCTACTAAAATTTTATTTGAAATAAAAACAATATTCAACTAAATTTTTAATAGATTTGAATAAAACAATAATTGAAAATAATATCAATAGTTACAAATTATTTTAATTGTTACTACAATTTCCTCAATATTACCGAATTCAATTAAACTTTTAACTGAATCAACAAATATTTTAATTGAAACTCAATTTTAGTTTTTTCTATGTATACATATTTCATTTTGAGTTTGCATTGTCTCAAGCAATTTTTTGATTATCTTTTAAGGTCAAGATACCGAAATCTATTATGAAATTACTTTATTTATTGCTTTTTGTCGCAAATCAACTCTAACAATGATAGTCGCCCACTTGCAGGCGATGTTTTCTAATGAAATTTGATGATTCCAACCATATCCGTTTTCAAGTTTAACTTAAACGACTGATAATTTTCATTCGTCTGATTTTAACGTTTATGACATTTGCGTTCATGTTGTGAAAACCAAATAACCAAACGAATCATAACGTTTTTATTCATTATCGTTGACATACGCTGTACAAAGATGAAAATGACTGTTCGTTCGTTATTTTTTTTTAATTATTTTTATTTCAAATTTATAAATGTTAATTTTTCTATTACTATTATTAGCTAGTATATTCACACATTTTGTGTGTTATATTTTAATAATTTAAAAACAAAATATAAATTTTACTAATAAAATTTTCAATTTTGAACACATACTGCCTATTTTTATATTGTATGTGCATTTTTGTATATAAAAGAGTGTACAAAAGTATTTTACACATTAAGTGTTTATAATTACTCACTATGCGTTATATTACATAAACGTTTAGCCATTTTATAGTAGTAAATTTACAAACAATGGTCCTCCATGAGATAATCTCCGATTATGATGAAATTTCTATATTTTGTAGAGAAAAGGATTCTATGGTTGGGGTGTCTAAGATTATCGGCCATAGTGCGTATTTAAGGAGTTAAAAGTGGAATAAGAAAATTACCAATTTTTTGGTCTTTTGACCTTATTTGGCATTTGATCCAAAGAAACTATATATAAATGTTAAATTTTCGGAAAGAATTTTCAAATGATATGTGATACTTTTTTTTTTTGGTATTTGTTTGTTGTTGTAAAAAATGTGCAAATTTTAGGGTACTTTATATTGATCCTTATTAAGTTTAAGTGGAAACATATTTTTTCTTTTTTGATGTTCCAGCTAGGGTTTGTAGGGTTTTCTTTCGAAACCCGAAACCGACAGAAAAATCATGTGCATTCATGTCGACAGTTTCACTTAAGAGAACAGGCCACATTTGGGAGCATTCCCTTAGTATATATAACTCTAAGAGTTTCATTTTAGTGTGTGTATTTTCGCTTTTTTTTTAAATCGAAATAACTAAATAAAATATATGTTACTAAAATTACGAGCTTTCGTAGGTTGTTGAAAAAACAACTGTCCAAAAAATATAGAAAATTTGTTTCTAACTAAAACAACTGCACTTGCTGTTAAAATAAATACAACCGCTTTACTGCACAAATAACCAGCGTACAGTGCAGTGTTTTCAAAAAAAGTGGTAATAAGTATAGAACTTCTATACTACTGTCCCAATCCACATATAAATTGAAGAAATTATAGGGGACGACCTAGGCTTTTAGAATATTGTCATTACATTGTGCTTCCGAAGGGTGATTACTATGACTTTAAAGTTGACCATCTCGCCTATAAAAAACCTTTAAGTGCTTGCTACTTTGTCAAATGTGAACCGAATTAAAAAAAATTTAACTGAGATAATCCCTTATTCAAGATAAACAAAAAACATGCTTATGGTGGTAAGATATCTCATATAAATAAAAAGATGTTTGATGTTAAAAATTTAAATGTTAATTTTTTGCCATAATTTTTTTGTTTTTGGCCAATATTTCTTTTGTTACCAAACCAAATAAAAAAAATAAATTTGTAAGATTACTAACACATTCAGAAGCAAACTTCAAAAAAAATAAAAATGTATTAAAACTCAGTTTTTGAACGTTTCCTACTTGTTTTACCTCTACTGAACACTTTGGTTTTTGGATTTTATTCCCTTGTTCGAGTTAGGCATTCATATAAGATTATATAAGTGCAGTAGGGAGTTTCAGCATTTCCACTTTTTCGGATTTTTGCAACGTTTGAAGCGGAATGTGGCTTATGGCAACAAAGTTTTTCGAGAGTTTTTTTCAGATTTTTTGAAGAGTGTACGGTGTTGCTGAAATGAATTATGAGCAAAACCAAGATCTAATGAATCAACAATTAAAATAAACATATTGTTCTCTTGTGCAAAAAAAAATTATTCGGGGCACAAATAATTGAGTGGTAAAATATCTTGCATGGGTACATGAAGTTTTGCTGCGAAATCTTTTGCTGGAAGACTTCAGTTAATAGCGGCATAGGCTCTTCCAGTACTACTGAACTTTTGGGAGAACAATTTGAATGATACCCATTATGTGAAGCGTATTAATACCCTCCACGTCATTTGCATTTATATCAGAATTGTGTCAGTTTATGGTGGTAAAATATAATAATCATATTATCGCTGTAAGATGCGGACAAACCTAAAATAGTTTTGTTATTTGAACACTATTTTTCTGGCATATGTCATATAAAATACATCCATATTTAATAATATATTTTTATATATAGCACTATATGAAGTGTAATATAAAGGAAGATATAATTTTATATGAAGAATATCAATATGTGAGATTGTATTCATTCGGTTTGAGATCATGACAAATTTTTCTCTAAATTAACAGAAAAATTATAATTTTTATATGATAATTTACTTTGACTATTAGAAAAAAAAACACAGAAAAAGTTATTAGACACTAGCATGAATGGAATGCATTTTCTGACCCACTACGGTCTTCATCAACATTCTTCGTGCCATTTAGTGTTAATCGTAAATATCTTCTATTTAACTCACACGTTAAAGAAATTGGGTAACGTTGAATCCCACATTACTCTGTGTGTTGAGTTAGAATAAAATTTACCACAAACGATTTCTATTTATAGTGTGTTTGTTTTTTTTTCTCTAGTCATTATCATAATTGCCAGTTTAACTTTCAGTTAAAACTTTTAAATGGCAATTCTTTTCTCTAATGTCATCATATACTATCCTTCTATCAACAAACATTAAAGATTTTTTGTTAATACATATGTCGAGCATATACATTAAACGATTTATACACTGTACCTGGTGAGTGGTTCAATAGTGAATTTTATCGTTGATCTATAAGTTTATGTGTGAGATTTTATTCGTTCGGTTTGAGATCATGACAAATTTTTCTACGAATATATATTTTGCAATATAACATTATAAATAACTGTATAAAGTAATATAAAACTATATCAAAACTTCTACGGTTGCCAATTTTCGTATTATATATAATTATATGCCAAAAACGAGAACATCTAACTGTATCATATTGTATCTTATCTGATACAATTATACATTATTTGATACAGTTCGATCTAATTTTGTACAACTAGATATAGTTTGATACAATTGTATCCCAATTTTGTCCTTATTCAAATGTATCAAATTATATGAGATACATTTACATCCAAGTTGATACAATTGTATAAAAATATATGAAATTACATGTGGCATATGTAATCATATATAGATCCTTATTTAATTATATATTTTTACATATTGCACTATGTGAAGTGTTATATAAAGAAATATGTAATTCTATATTTGAGATATAATTTTATATGAATATATATTTTACAATATATCATTATAAATATCTGTTTTTTACTTGGGATATGAAGTAATACATGCCACATCTACTGTTATATCAATATATATATATATATATTATATATATATAGATATTAATCCTAGATTAAATTATATGTGGTCAATGAAAAATTTTCTAGTGTGAATCTATATGGGGCAGTATTTAATTTATTCCAAAATTAAATTGTGTTTTTAATTATTATATAATATCTAAATGTATATTATTTTGTATTTTGCAATGTCTAGGCTTATATAACGACATATTTAATTAGATTAATTTTATCGGATTCTAAATGCAATATACAATTATATATTGATCGAGATACGATTAGACGCAAATATATATGACATCATATTAAAATTTTTCACAAAAATAATTTTATGTAAGATTTTTTATAATTATGTCCGGATAAATACACTGACAGACAATAACATATAAGTGTATATAAAATTATGTATTACTATATACACATGTTTCTACTCGGGTATTCATAGTTATATGTAAAGTTATACCGTTCCCTACCAGAAAAACTGTGGGCTGTATAATAGTCTGTCCCGAATTTAAAAAAATTGCGTACTGAAACTTATAGAGCAGCCATTGGCAAAATCCAAAAATTCTTTTGAGTAGCTAACAGCGGCCTTAGTAATGTGTTTTTAAACTTTTTATAGAAAGTAGTGTTTAAAAATTTAGCAATGCTGAGCATATAATGTGAAAAACATTTATAAAATTTCCACAGATTAATTTTAGTCCACCACAGCATTATTTAGTTTGTAACAACAAGTAATTTTATTTATTACTCTTTTAAATTGAAAGATCTACGAGTAGTATACCATAAATTTTATAAACATATTTAAAAAAATATGCTCAGCATATTCAGCACAAAAACAAAAAAATGCGGTTAAAAAGGCTTATGCGGGATTCTTTGTGAAGACCGCTAAAAAATAATATTTTTCTTAAAATGTTTTTATGGACTTGGCGGATATGATAGGACGACCATACATTTGTATGAATTTATGTATATTTTCATATAATCATCATATGCATATATTTAACATTTAGTACAATTTTACCAGACTCTGATCTAATTATATTTAGATGTATTAGTTTACATACAATTTTATGCAATTATATCAAGTCAAAATCAAGATTAAAACATATCTGGTTTGCTTCACCAATTTAAAAGCGATTTAAATAAACGAACGCTTATTTTACTTAAAATTAAGTGGTCTTTTTGCATAAATTAAATAAAAATTAGAGTTGCTCAAAAATTTGTGCATTAAAGAGCAACCAAAGTTAAGAATAACTAACCAATATAATAGAAAAAATTAGTAAAAAAAGCTTCATAAATTTACAATGAATTTATTTATTTTAAAAATTAAAAAGTTTAATTACAAATAACCTTCCCCAGCAAAATAAGAGCTGAGGAAGAAGTAGTAAAAACACCACATCTACTGAGCCGGATGTGGTGTAAATTCAGGTGAATCATTAATGATTTTAACATTGTCGTGTCATTGGGCGGATGGGGTGAATATATAACTTCTTTAATAGCATTTTAAACAGTGCATGGATGCTATTTTTCAATAGTTCATGGAAGGTCTTTTTCAAATATATATTTTTTATTTTTATTTAATAAAAATGTACAGCATACTTTAGGGATGTATGTTTCTGTAAATATTTAAAAAAAAAATCTTTTGGTGCCACCAGCGAGTATTGAACACACGAGTCTGAGTTACGATCTGCTGTATTAAAGTAGACCGCTCTACCATTTGCACCAAAGTTACTTATGCAGTACAACAAACTTAAAACGAACTTAAGTTGAAAATATTGATATATTTTTTATGAACACAAGAAAAATATGCTACACAAATATATAAAATAAAATAATTATTTTTAAAACATTTTTATTATGTGATTTCGTATCACTGAGATATAAAATATTTTTAAGTTTTGATGAGGTTAAAAAAAATATTAAGAAATAATAAAAATGCTCATTTAACAGTTTTGAATTCATTGCATATTTTAAAATATTTTTTTAATAATTAATTTGACGAGAAGTGTCTTGAATAATATAAAATATACCAGACAATGAAAAAAAAAATATTGGAGAAGTAGTTCAACTACAGGTAGGGAAAAGTGGAGTGCAATGAAACGAGCGAGCCTTGGAACGTAAGATCTTTTAATGTTTCCCGTATTTTTTTCTAAAGATTTGGAGAAAAAGGTCGGTAAAAACTCTATACGTAAATTAAAATGATATATTTAAATTAAGTAAAAATTATTAATTACTCAATTTACTAATTAATTATTATTATTAATAAACTAGCTTTCAAAATTTGGCTGCGATATTTTTCGTTTTTGCTAATTTTATGCGATCCGAAACAATAATTCTCAAATAGATTTTTGAAGCTAAAATCAAATTTTTTTACCTTATTTTTTTTGAATATTGCACACGTTTCAAGGCACACCTAAAAAGTATACCTTGAAACAAATATGAAAAATTCGATAAACTAATTTTTAGCAGTGAAATACATCTTTGCATTTTCGTATCAATATAACAATAAAAAATATAAAACCTTACTTTTTTTTATTTATTTAAATAAGTTTTACAAAAAGTTCCATCGCAAAGACAAAAAATAGATTTTTAATTAATAATTATTTGTCCACTCTGGATAACAATGTTCTAAAAAAAACTTCTTTATGATTAAAGTCAAGATGATAATTATTTGGTTGTTTTTAAATTACTTAATTCTCTTAAAATACTCAGAAAAAACTAAATTATATAAAAATTAAAATTAAAAAATAATAAAAAAAAAAATAAATAAAATTATCTCCCCGGCCCGGAATTGAACTCGCAATCTTCTGATTGCAAATCCAAACACTTACCAACCTCAACCTCCATATAAAAAATAATATATATGAACTTATAAAAAGTACTTCTTATGATGGTTTTAATTTAGATACCAATTAATTTATATGGTGATGCAAATGCTGTTGAAAATAACTTTAATTTACCATTTTTGGCAGTTGTTAACAATAACTTCTATTAAAGTGAAAAATGTGCGTATGCTAATGGTTTGGAAGTTAAGTTAAAGAGGTTCTTAAAGCACTACTTCCAGTTTATTTTGCTGGGTCGCAATGAAAGCCTTAATTATAATTAAAATGATCTATTAATGTAAGTTTTTTTCCTGCAGACAAGGCTCTTGGCTTCGCGGGATTATTTAAGTTAATTTATATAAAGATAAATTGAAATAAAATAAATAAAAATATGAACAACAACAATAACAATAACTTTAGATTTTGCGGGTGTATTAAAATATCTTAAGATTGTTTATGAATTTACTGAGTTAGACTTCCCTACAGCACCGTGTAATTCTCTGTAGTGTTTTTTTATTTCTTGCGTCATATTAATCTGTATTGCAATTTGATAGCCATATGAAATATGATAAATTACTAACATTTTCTAGTAAATGAACAGATATGGATAATAATTTATCTGTATTTCCCTTGGTTATCAAATTATAAAAAAATATTTATGTGATGTAATACATATTCAAATGGAATCGTCATTGTTGGAAATCGAAGTAATAAATACTACATAGAATTTGTATTAAAAAAAAATGCCCGACGAAAAAAGTTACGATATAAAAAAAAAAATAATATATATGTCGGTATTATGGATCAATAACACTGTGCTCGAATCGGACACTTTTTTTTTGTAACAAACGGGGCACCCGGTGGGTAAACCTAATTCGAGTACGCTGAATCCTGTGGTGCTAACCGTTTTTTTAGGTTAGCTCTTGTTTAAAAGATAATTAAGATTGAAAATTATGGTTCCCTCCCATACAAAGTAAATATTTAATATCATATATCTACAGTACTATAATAGTCTTAGTCTTAGAAATTTGTGCACGTTGATTATTTGATAGTGTTAATAGTCATGGGAAAAATGGGCGTGATCGGACCAGTGTTCGTGTCAGCTCCCATACAAAGTAAATATTTAATATCATATATCTACAGTTCTATAATAGCCATAGTCTTAGAAATTTGTGCACGTTGATTATATTATGAATAGTCATGGGAAAATTGGGCGGGATCATACCAGTGGGCGTGGCAGCTCCCATACAAAGTGAATATTAAGCTCATATACAAAATTAATATTAATATTAAATATCTAGGGTTCTATATTAGCTATATAGCCTTCAAATTTTGTACGAGTCCATCAATTACAAATATTGGTAGTCGAACTGAAAATGGGCGGAATGCGATATTCACTTTTAGGTGACATTTGTTGGAATTTGCAAGAGGAAGATAATGATATAGAAGAATCAGGAAATGAAAATTGAAAAAATCATGAAAAATTTATTTATTAAAAAAAAAAAATTATAAATCACTTTAAAATTGTTGTAGTCAATTAAATTTTGTTGCAAATAGTTTATTGTTGATGTTGTTTCATAAAATGTTCTCAATTTCATACATTTAAAATCAATAAATGGTAAAAAAACGTAAAAAAATTGTTTTTTTTAGGTACTTGGAACCATAATTTTCAATCTTAATTATTTTTTAAACGAGAGCTAACCTAAAAAAACGGTTAGCACCACTGGATTCAGCGTACTCGAATTAGCTTTACCCGCCGGGTGCCCCGCTTGTTACATTTTTGAACTAGCACAGTGTAATTTGTATTACAATCATTAGTAAGTTTTTGAACAGTAAAAACAAATGACAAATGTTAGTTGAATTTAATGAAATGTTAGTCGTCCTTTATTCAAGTGAAATTTCATTTGTTTCTGACTACAATTGCTGTTGTCTTTACGTACATACTATCCTTAGTGAAGACAGGTAATTGGAATTCACTTTACTCTTGAAGATAGCGTAATGAAATTTTCTAAAACTATTTGTTAAAATATCGTAAAGAAACATTTATCAAAAGCCTTATACAAAAAAATTTAATTTCATTTTTTATATAATTGAAACAATAGAATTTTAATTATAAAGATTGCTTATATTTGAAATACAATTTAAACGAAGTTTTTGTAATAATTTTAACGCCGACATTAAAAAAGCTAAGTTCAAAGTTATTATCGTGACCATAAAATAAATTAAAGCTGGATGGATGCATGGCCCAGTCTACTTTAAAAAATGTAATATTTGGTAATTTTTTTTTGATGGAGTATTTGTCAAATGCAATTTTTACCTATAATAAAAAACAAATTTGAAACCTATGGTTAACTCATTAGCCTACACGATCGGTCCAATTTTTACTTACGTAGTAAAAATTCAATGTCTGCTAAACAATTTAATTTTAAGTTTTGTGATTTTGATGCATTAAATTCTGTTTTAAGTAATGTCAATTGGGACAATATTTTGAATGGTAACTGTACGGATGTATCATATGATTTGTTTTTGTATACCTTTTTGAGTATTTGTTTTCAAAATATTCCTCTTAAGAGGGAAAATTCTTTAACACATCCCTGGTACACTAAGGGTTTAAGAAATTTAAAAAATCAAAGAAATAAACTTCATAAGCGCTATATATAATTTAACTGGCTGTACTGAGGTAAAACAACAGTATCTTCAACGTCAAAAAGAATTTAATTTTCTTAATAAATTTTTGTATAAGCAATATTTGCTTAAAGTTGAAAATGACATTAAGTCTAATCCTAAATCATTTTGGACATTTATTCGGTCTAAGAAACAGAATACTGGCATTCCATCTTCAATGGTTTATGGGAATCTTAAAACTGATAAATCTGATGATATTGTAAATTTTTTTGCGAATTATTTCAGGTCAAATTTTGCCGCTGATAATGATAATTTAATATTTGATGCAACTTTATTTAGGAATTTGTACCCTTTTTCTGATATTAATTTGGGAATTGTTTCAGTATCTAAAGATGAGGTTTTACAGGCTATTTTAGATGTAAAGGATTCATACTGTTCTGATGCTGATGGTTTGTGTGCTTTCTTGTTAAAGAAATGCTGCTTTTCAATTTCATATCCGTTAATGAATATTTTTAATAAATCTTTAATGGAAGGTATTTTTATTGATCGTTGGAAATATACTATAATTTCTCCAATATTTAAATCTGGCCGTAAGGAGGATGTGACTAATTACAGGTCAATCTCTAAGTTAACAATAGTTTCAAAACTTTTTGAACATGTGATATATAATAGATTATATTTTGCAACTAAATCTCTTATAATTCCACAACAGCATGGATTTCGTAGTGGAAGATCCACAATTTCGAATCTAATGGTGTTTACTGATTATTGTATGTCGCAGTTTGAAGTTTCTTCACAAGTTGATGCAATTTATATGGATTTATCAAAAGCTTTTGATAAATTGTCACATAAGATTTTATTAGAAAAGTTGTCAAGCTTGGGCATTCATTCGGCTTTTTATAGTTGGTTTTCTTCCTATTTACATAATCGGGAATGTGTTGTGAAGATAGATGACTATGAATCGTCACCTTATATTCAAACTTCTGGTGTGCCACAAGGGAGTGTATTGGGCCCTTTATTGTTCAATATCTTCATAAATGATGTATTTACATGTTTTAAATATTCTAAGTTTCTACTCTATGCTGATGATATGAAAGTGTTTTCAAGAGTTGGTAGTTTGAATGATGCATTAAATTTACAAATTGATCTTGATAATCTAAATATATGGTGTTTTCATAATAAATTGAATTTTAATATGAACAAGTGTTTTCATATGTCATATGCAAGAATCCGTAATCCTATACAAACTTCTTATAGAATTGGTGCTAATTTAGTTAAATCTGTTAATGAAGTTGAAGACTTAGGAATAGTATTTGATTGTAAGATGACATTTTTGCCGCATATGGAAAAAATGATTCCCAAAGTTTACTCTACTTTTGCTTTTATTAGAAGAAATTGTAATGATTTTTCAGATCCCTATACCTTGAAATTGTTGTATACTTCTTATGTCAGGTCTAAATTAAAATATGGTGCAATAATTTGGAGCCCTCATGCAGATATTCATATTAAACGTATTGAAAAAATACAGAAAAAATTTATTAAATTTGCATTACCGCATTTGAATTTTGTTTATCCAGTTCCTACATATGAAGTCCGTTGCATGCATCTTGGTTTAGAAACGTTAGAAACTCGGCGTATGATTCAATCAATGCTATTCTTATTTGATTTAATAAATGGTAGTATTGATTGCTCCAGTCTCTTGGAGAAAATTCCGTTCAATGTACCCAGTAGACATCTTCGTCACAATGATTTGTTTTTTGAAATTTGTCATCGTTCTAATTATATCTTGAATAGTCCTCTAATTAGGACAATTAGAGAATTCAATTTATTAAATGTAAATCAAATTGTAGAATTTAATACATCAAAATCCAATTTTAAAAATTTGTTGCTATTTAATTCTGTAAAATTATAGTAGTTATTTTAATAATTAAATAATTATTTAATTTTTTTAAATTAATTTAATTAAAATTAAGATATTCTTAGTCTGTAAGGAACTATGTTCTATAGACATTAAATAAATAAATAAATATCGATTGTGTGCAGCTGTTCACCAATGGCTTCACGAATATTGTCCTTTAAAGCGTCAATTGTCTCTGGCTTGTTGGCGTAACACTTATCTTTGACGGCACCCCACAAATAATAGTCCAACGGTGTCAAATCGCAGCTCCGAAGTGGCCAAACGACATCAGCTCTGCGGCTGATAATGCGATCTTCAAAAATTCTGCAACATTACCATGTTACCCAACGTTGTTCAAGCGTATACACAACCATATTCGTTCAGCAGAAGGATAAAACTAATTATCTGTCAAATCTGATATGAGCTAAGTGTTACCATTCACGAAATAAGCACTAGTTGAAAAAAAACGTTAGATGGCGGACCCTTTAGAATTAAGTTCAATATATTTAACATCGTAATAAAAACGCTTAGTCAGTTCGGATGTCAACTTCAAAAATGGCTAAAAATGCAATTTTTGGCGTTTTTAATCGTTGTGTTCTCAAAATTGTGACTTAGTGCAAATGTTTCCTTGAATAAATCAATTTTGGCACGAGCTGTGTGACATGTTGCGCCGTCTTGTTGAAACCACAGCTCCTGCACATCATGGCTGTTCAATTGATGAACGAAAAAGTCAGTAATCATAGCTCTATAGCCGTCACCATTGACGGATAGACTGATTGGGGTCTTCCTTTACGCTACGCTCTACAGCAGCAATGACTTCTTCTGTACGCACTGTACGACGTCTCTATGGATGCTTATTATCATCTAGACCAGTGTTTCTCAACCTTTTTTGGGCCGTGTCCCACTTTTGGGTTAAAAAGTTTTCCATGTCCCCCCTCATTTTTTCTGTACAATAGAGAGTACTTTAAATAAAAAACACACCTAACAATTTGTTTAATTCAATTTATGTATGTACATATATTTTTGTTATAAAGGTAGAATTAATAATAAATACTCTAAAAATTAATGAGATCCTTCAGCTTGGTGCAGGCTGCAAAGGGCTTTTAAATCAGGTTCTAATTTTGTTAATTTTAATCGTAAGTCTCCGTGATTTGTGATTTCCAGACGATTTCTTTTTTTTAATAACAAATCACTAATGACACTAAATCCGGTTTCTTCTAAATATGACGATGGAAATGGTATATAAGTAAGTATATCAAAATACAGATTTTTTTTATTCTGGAGAATTTTATTTTTATATATTAAGAAAACATGAAAAGTTAAACAACTTACAATAATTAGCCCATTGTCCCCCTAAAATGTTGAAATTGCCCCCATTGGGGCGAGCGCCCCACGTTGTGAAACACTGATCTAGACTAAACGTGGTGCGAAAACGTTCTATAGTTAATCGAATTAATTGCTCTGATGGACGGTTATGTTGACCGCAAAATGGATGTAGTGCGCGATAAGTATTTCGAACAGAACCATTATTTTCGAAATAAATTTGCACAATTTGGAAGCGTTGTTCAGGCATCAGTCTATTCATGTTGAAATTCTTAACCAAACTAAACACTTGACAGCTGACAAAATTGCCGTTAGTTAAAAAAGTGTTGTCAACTTAAAGTTCTATACCTGTATAAAACACCCTTTATAATGATTAAAAGTTCTATATGATTATATACAAACTTTTTTCATCGGGTAAACATTTTTTGTAAGATCCAAAAATTAGAACGTTACCAGGCTACCGGTTTCGATGACACTGAAAAACAACATTAATTTGAAAAACTGAATTTTTAAACATACACTGAGAGAATTATCTTCACTTCAGTAATGAATTTCTTCATAGGTTTAATGAAAATTGCCCATTGGAACTCGTCCTTTAAAACTTTTCATAGAATCTATAAAACATAAAAGTACTTGTTTATGAATTTTTGGTAGAATTAATGAAAATCTTCATAAAACTAATGATTCATACTGACAATGGATTGTATGAATTTATAAAATAGTTTCATATAATTTCAATTTTTTATTAATAAGAAGTTTCTTGAGTCATGGATGTCTTGTAAAATGTATTGGAACTAAGCCAATGATTTTTTAAACAATTTCACAGAAGTCCAAAATTAATTAAGGCTACATAGAAATAATTTATAAAATATGTTGAACACTTGAGAATTATATATTAAAACTAGAGTTTGAAATGTATGAAAATTAATAAAATTATAAAATTTTATGAAAAAATAAAAAAATAAGTCTTTGAAATAATTTCTTAGCTTTAAAGAAAATTTTTGTTAATTTTATGAAGAGATATTTTATAAAATCAAATGAATCTGTTTTATGAAACTATGAAATTTTATGAAAAAAAGTTTACTAAAATTTCTTGAATATAATGAAATTCTTCATTGAATTTAAGAAAAAGTTCTATGAGATTGTTTCATTAATAATAATTCTATCAGTGTAGCCTCAATTTTGTCTGTCTGTTTCATTGATAAAAAATTGTTTAGTTTTCGATAGCTTGGAAGCTTTCGAAGTTTGGAAGCTTTCATATTAATCAAGCCTACACAGAGAAAATAATCTGCATGATACAGCTTTTGCTAATTGATGTATCACTAAAATTCGTTCATTGCAACTTTTCATTAAATGATTGCAGGTTTTCATAAAATTTTGTGAAAATTTTCATTTATGAAAATGAAAATTATTCAAGTTCGAGGCCATACTCTATATTTCTTTATTAGGATATTGTCCTAACAAATAATCTATAGAGTTTTTCGTTTTCAAATTTATTATTTGACCCTTTCAGGAATGTGTTGATAGATCTATTTCGGGAATTTTCTAGGTTCTCATCATCAGAACACGTTTTGAAAGCGGTAATAATCCCATCCCAACATTCATATAAACTAGTTTACTCACTATATGAGAACTACCCTATGGGGAATGAGGAGTCAATTGTCCTAAAAGTGACTGGTTAAAGAAGGACTTATCACAGGACTGGTATAATTTAATACTGAAGTGGGTTAAGCAGTGTCAATTGTCCTAAAATTACCAATCCTGTGACTGGTAAAGGGAGGACATACCACTTAACCAGAATGCTTATTAACAAGAAAAAGCCAGTTGGAAGCTGTTTAGTTTTCGTTTATTTTATACGACATGTGCCTTTTGCGACAGTCTTGTGGTATGCCCATCTTTGGTTAGACCTGTGGCATGCCACTATGTGGTTTAAAGCAGGACAAATGACCCCCTCCTATGAAAAGCCAATGTTAAAATTGCCAGTTGTTTAAATAAGGTATGGTTTAGCAGAGCCGGTCTCTGGCACGAAGGGACCGATCCTGTGGCACACTCAGAACCGGTCCCATTCCCCATAGGGTAATATATGAGCTTTTATTTTTTGATCAATGGGTATAATCTTTAACTTCAAGCTCATATATTAGTTCTCATGTAGTGAGTAAAATTGTTTATAGGAATGTTTGATGTTTGGCATGGGATTATTACCGCTTTCAAAACGTGTTCTGATGATGGGAACCAAGAAAATTCCCGAAATAGATCTATTAACACATTCCTGAAAGGGTCAAATAATAAATTTGAAAACAAAAAACTCTAATTTTCATTTATTTATTAAGAATTTCATACACCTAATGAAAATGTTCATTAAAAATAGTTTCATAAGAATTATGAAGCCTTTTCATAAATCTAAATAAATTTTTAATTTACTTTGTGAAGAAAGTTTTATTAGTCTACACAGGAAAAAATCACTACCTTTTATGAAGTCCGTAAGTGTTTACATCCTTTCTCCCTGTGGATTTAAAAAAAAAAAAAACACAGAAACTTTTAACAATTAAATTTACATACATGGCAAGAATTTGGGAATTGGAAAACCAATTGCTCATTGCATTTCCTTATAATATGCCATAAATAGTATTCCACAAAAACTACAATTATCTTCAATGAAAGCTTCTACCATACTAGAAAATTATTTGTTTAATACAATACAAATACATTGTAATAAATAAAGTTAAATATTTGTTTTAAATATGTTATTACTCAAAAAATTTGTACAAAATACTATATATTAATCTGTAAAAAAACAACTGCAAAACAATCAAATGATGTAATATTTAAATTATAACACTTTAACTTAAACCAAATAGACAAACTACCGGCCAACTACTAACAAAAGTGACTACCTAAAAAACAAATTTTTCACACTAAAAACAGCCTCAAGTGTTAACAGAACATCATAATCATAGTTATTCATACAAAAATTTATTATTGTAGTATTAAACACAAAGAGGGAAAACAACTATAGATGGAAAACACGAGGCAAGTTTAAATGATAGTAGAGCAAAAGTGTTGCCAGAAAATTTTTTTAATTTTTTTTTTTTAAATTGGAAAACAAAATAAATAGTATTCGGACTCATGAGACAATTTCATTGTTAACTAGCGAAAACTCGATACATAGTTACCGCAATATATTCAGAAAAAAACTAATTTATTTTTCTTATGAATTTTGCTTTCCAAATCATTGCAATATATTGCTTCTTTATATATTCTTTTGGTGCTTTTTTTTGCGGGGAAGTGAAACAAATTTTGTGTTGAAAAAGCAGTTTTGTGGTGAAAAGCAATTTCTGTGGTGAAAAAAAAAACTTATGTGGTAAAAAAATTTGAGGTGAAAATAAAATATTATTCACCTCTAGTGTCTGCTAAAAAAATATTTTATTCACTAGACTCCTAGAAATGAAATTGTTCTTAACGACATCAATTTCCATGGAACATTTAGAAATACCTTCGCATTTTTACCCATATATTTTTAGCCACTAAACCGATTTTGGTAATTTTTTTTTTACCAAATACCTCGGTAAGATTTCAATTAGTCTAGGTAAAACTGGGCAACGCTGCTTTCGAGTTCGTTCCAAATTTATCAATGGTATTGGAGGATTAAATAATTAAAACTACATTTGTGAAATTTTTATTCGAGAAAACTTGTAACCAATATATTTTTTTTAAAATAGCAAAGATTTTCACTTTTAAAATGACAACCTTATGGGCATCCTAAAAAGAGTACATGAATTTTAATACTTTTTAAAAAAATTTAAACTTTAAAGTCCTTTTAAAAGACATTTCGACCGAAAAACTGGAAACGAAGTTTAACTATATGACCCCTCTAGTTTCTCGTATATATTGGTTTTTCCGAGTGTGAGAAAAAATATTGAAATTTGTTGCAGGGTGTTAATTTTGTAAACATAATTAAAAAATTAAAAAAATTTACTGGGGTAATATAATAATTCATTATATTGTTGTTTTTATTACATTGCAAAACCCTCTATCTAATGAACATTTTTTACAAATTGATTTTTTTTTTCAAATGCAAAATCCTCTATATTCCACAAAATTGTCAATAATGCAAAATTTTAAAAATAAATTATTTGTGAGATTCAGTAGTGGCTTTAAAAAAATATTGTAGAGCATAGCATTTTAAAAACACTTTTAATAAGCCAAATAAATAATTTTTATGCTCTCCTGTAAATTTCTGGTTTTTAAGATATAATATATTGAATATAAGTCCAGCACATCTCCCATTTTCAGTTTTTCAAACACTCACGATTTTTTTCACGGTTTTAATTAAAAAAAAAAATTAAAAGTGGAGCCCCTTAAACATTTTTTAAACATGCACATAGAGAAATAAAGTGCCAACCGAATTGAAAAGTGTATATTAATGATAACAACCTATGAATTCAGTTAGCACAACAATATTTACATTCGATTTCTGAATAATTTGGGTATTGCGACTAGAATTTAGTTCAATTAACTGAACTTTGTTGTGACAACAAATGTTTAGTTGTGCCAACCGTCTTAAATTATTAATAACCGAATCTGAGTTATAATAACCGAATTTCAGTTGGCAAATAGTTAAACTTTTCTCTGTGTGTGGATAAATCGAATATTTTACATTGTTTTTATAAAATTAAATTTCTCTTTTTCTGTGACACGAATGTCTTTTAATATTCTAGATTTAAAAACAAAAACCCTTAACAGGCTTTAAAACGGTTTAAATTTCAGAACACGCTATTAACAATACAAAAACGCAATTTATTGAAGTTAATTTGTCTAAAAACATCATTTTAATGCAGATGCAAATATTCCATTCATTTTGAAAAATGCATCTAGAAATTGCATTTGCATCAAAAATGCATTTTTTGGACACATAAACCTAAAGAAATATTTTTTTTGTTTATAAAGAATGTTCTGTAAGTTTTGAACTGTTTTTAAACAAAATATGTTAAAAATATAAAAATTACACATTAAACAGAAAATAAAATTTTTTGTATACAAATAACGAATAAAGTTTTTTTTTTCAAAAAATCGAAAAAATTAGCCGATATTTGCGTCACAGAAAAAGCAAAATTTGATTTAATATAAAAAATGCTAAATTTCGATTAATATCGAAAATGTATCTAAAAATTGCATTTGCATAAAAAATGCATTTATTTTTAATATGTATTTTTTTTAGTACATAAGTTTGAAAAAGGATAACCATATAAATCGAATGTTTTTCAAATCGGAGATATTCGATTACAACTTTCGAATATAGAGCTCTTTAAAATTACATACTTTTTAAAATTTTAGAATTTTTTTTAAAAATTAAAACTTTAAAAAAAAAAAAAAAATTTAATTTGAAAAGCAGAAATTGTAGGATGTGTTATGTGATATTCCATTTGTGATGTATCATGGATCTCATGATAGACTAAGGGCCATTATTACAACTTGCCAATAGCTAAAGTTCGGATGTTATCTGACAGATTATTAGTTTTTCGTTATTATAAGTATACTTTAAGCTAAAAGTGACCGATAAGCTAAAGGGAAGATATTGTTGCCTTTAACTTTAAACGTAAGGTTTATGTGTTTAAAGTTACCACATTTTCTGCTCTATAAAGAAGAAAATACCGAATTTCACAACCGAATTTCACAAATTATTGTTCTTTGTAAACAAATAAATAAAAGTACGTTGCCACTACGTGTTTTTATAAACCAATTCATAAACCAATAATCGGTTTTTAGTTTGGTGCTGCCACATTATCAAAAACATTAATTTTATTTTATTGGGAAGTTGTAATAACGAAAAACATTATAGCTCACTTTATTCCTCATTTTAGCTAAAGTTACTTTTTACTAACATTTACTTTAAAGGCAAGTTGTAATAACGGCCCTAAAGAGGACCCAAGCTACTAAAGCCCTTTTAAGTCTTCTCTTAAATTTTATTTGCAAACTAGGATTAAGAATACAGGTTTGAGTGTTTTTTTAAATTCTTATTTTTATATACAAATAATTAAAATTTTGTGTTAATTGTGCAAAACATGTGCAGAGAATATATTAAATAATACAAATTAACTTTAACATTTTGTTGAAAATCCGTAAAAACATGAAAATAATTTAAAAAAAAATTATAATTTTTTATTTTTTTTTAGTGCATATTTTAAAATTTCTCTTGCATAAAATACTCTTTTTTAGTGCATGAAGTTCTTGTACCTGGTTATAACAAATTTTTGTATACATTATTCCCATTAATATTTTTATTTTTTTAAGCTACTCCCAAAATTTTCCCGCAAAATTTCTGTTTCATATAAAACTGTATGCAAAGCGAGATATGTACGTTTTGCAGGCATATTTCACTAATTTAAGGGAAAACTTTTTTTTATTTTGTAAAATAAACGGATGGCAGGCAATACCGCTAAAATACCGTTATCAATACAGTTTCAACTGACTAATATATAATATTATATATCATTTGATAGGCACATGAACAGGCTTTCCAACGATTACCTGCATCCGATAATTTCTTTTTAATATAATCCCTAATAAACCTTTTCAAATTTGAAACCCGCTCAATTCAAACCTTTTCAAATTTGAAACCCGCTCAATTCAAAAGGGGATGCCGCCAACAAAAAAATATAACTATAGCGTGGACTTTTTAGTGTATGTACAATAGGGTGGTCCTTATATTGCACTTTGTCGATTTATGCTGCTCCCAACCCCTAAAAACTATATGGATTTTTTTAAATTAATTTTTGAAAATTTGGCATAAAATTTTGATTTTCCTGAAATCCGCCATTTTGAAATGGGTAGACCCGAAAATTGAAAAGATAGATTTTTATATTTTTTTTATTTTTAATACCCAACTAATATACTCTAAAATTAATAAAGAAAATTAAAATTTTTTGAAATTTTGTTGAACAAAATTTAAAAAAAAAATCAATTTAGAGGTTTGAAAAATAGGCTATTTTTTACTTTTTTTTGGACCCGGAATAACAAGGGTTAACGATATCCCAAAAACTTTATATTTTTATCAGAGTATCTCTGGGCAAATGTAAATTAAATTAAGGTTTTGATATATTCATTAAATTTTAATTTATAAATTTTTTTCCAATTTTGGCCATTTTAGCCCAGGAGCCAAAACTTTGACCAATTTGAGCAGCATCGTAGGGTTAATTGATTTTGCTCAAATTTTCAGAATTTACTTTTTAGACATCGTTTCACGTTTTTAGGGGTTGGGAGCAGCATAAATCGACAAAGTGCAATATAAGGACCAACCTAATGTACAATTTGACAGTCATTTTGGATAATTATATTTATGCAAAAATTAAATATTTTCCATATTGACAAAACATTTTCCATTATTGACTATAATATTGCAATTCAACTTTTGAAGAATAATAATTTTGGTCAAAAGTTGTTTTTTTCGTATCTGGCATATTTTTCAAGAAAATTGTAAAATTTGAATTTTTTCTAAATTCAAAAAATGATTTTTGCAAATACTGCTCGATCGGTTATTATGATTTATTATCGAAAAATTGTTCTGAGACAACCCAAATATATAATCAGGAAAAACATTTATCGTGTTTGCACTTTTGTGTTAAATCCTCCTACGGTGAGGCGTGAAAAATAACCCTAAATCTGGCTACCTTTTATTACAACACTAACAACAATAATAGTACATTTTACAACAAAAATCTCGTAAAAAAATAAACATAAAACTCTGTTATTTGTGTGATTAAAATAAATACAATTTCATAAATAACAATTACAGTATCATGCAAATAAAATATGTTGCATATAGAAATTTTCGAATGCATTTATAACAGTATTTAAACCGACTACTACTACAACGTGCTCAAAAACATGTAGATACGACCACAAATCCTTAGAGAATTTGCATATTTCAAACAACAACACCAACAACAACAATTGCAACAGCACCGCACAAATACCTAGACTGAAGATAAATATGGAGCAAATTCTAGTGTAGACATATTTGTTATTTTATCTCTAAAATTCAGGTGTCAATTGTAAACCCTCTAGCTGATCAAGTTAGGCAACTTTATTATACAGCAGCCAATATTTTATTGCCAAATGGAAGTTCTTTTGATTAGAGTTATTGATTATAACAATAATATTAATTTTATGCAAATAACAAAAATATGAATATGGTTTAATATAGTTTAATTTAAATATCAAGGAAGAACTGTACTGACCCAACCGATTTAAGATACAACTAAATCGGTAAGTTGTAACTATTTGGTTATCCCAACCTTTTTTTTGTTTGTGATAACCCTATTACAGTTGGGGCAGTAGGCAGATGAATCTTTGTTTAACATGAGTACCCGCCGTGATGGCCTAACCGAACAGTGCTCTTAACACCGGGTGAATACGATGTGTCCACCAACGCCCCCTTTTGCGGGATGCTGAGCATCCAAGTTAGGGTTCCAGTTTCTGAGATTGTGATTGGACAATTTATTTATTTCAGTCTACTGATTTACATCTTATTTTAAATATAAAAAAAGTTCAATAATGGACTTTAAAATTTAATATTACATTACAGAATTCAAATATCTTTACTGGGCTCCATGTTCAAAAAACTGGAACGGGCCTCACCCCACTGGGGGGGTCGAGGCCGACCTAAAACCTCTGCTTTGATCTCTGGGTCACAGCACCCGATTGAGAAGTGCAACTTCACACCAAACAACTAGTGCTCTTCCTGATTAGGCTAACCAACAGCCACCACGATAGTCCCGGAAGGGCCGTACCCAATAGCCATTGCTGTAAAGGACAATAGCGGAATCATGCAAACAACTCGAACACGAGGCAATGACGCTGTATAGCTAATTACCAGTTATTATTATGACAGACAATCAAAACTCCGTTCAACCAACAAAACATCCAGCATACGCAACACACCTGGGTATCAGACCACCCAGGTTTCAACAACCGACAACGACCAAAGTCACACTCCACACAGACTCACTCCACAAAACCGCACTGACCGGCCCTTGTTGCAACGGTTGCCCTGTCTGCATAAATAACTGGTATCACAAGTATACCGAGACTTCTTGCCAATCCGAGTTGAATATAAGCAGATAATTCCTTTAGAGATACCTTTACGGCGGGCCAATGGCTCCCGTGGTTCAATTTTATAGTCTTTGGCAAGACCTTGTAGCCGGGGCTACTTCCACTTGAGTCCCAAACAACTCAGTAGTGGTCAGCCTTGATTTACGAGGACCACAAGTACTTATCTGCCATGGAACATATAGGACCGTAGGAACCTCCTTAATCTAGCCATGATCGTTAGCCGCCAAGAACGTTCCTTTATCGGAAACCAATAGAGGCCTCGAACATGGAGGTAATATTAGGCACTTGTTGCTAGCAAGCTAGACAACTTTACACCCGGGCAGTAGGCAATAGGCTTGTGACAACAACATTTTGCATTCGGCTGGATGAAATTTGTTTGTACTTCGTTATTGTAATGCACCTTAGCTTGTATTTTTAGAAGATAAATGGAGACCTCTTATGACGTACATATATATATATGAAATCATTTGAGCGCCT
This sequence comes from Delia radicum, assembly GCA_021234595.1. Lineage (NCBI taxonomy): Eukaryota > Metazoa > Arthropoda > Insecta > Diptera > Anthomyiidae > Delia > Delia radicum. The sequence goes on along the minus strand of CM037851.1, from coordinate 67,907,121 downwards.
TCTACATATCAAAAGTTACACACAAATTTCCACCAAGACGATTTCAAAAATTTGATTTTCGACCCAATATACTTTTTCTTTATAATTTGAGGACCCTAACAAGAACCTGAGGTCAAGAATAAAAACTCACGTGTTTGAATAAGTTTCACCCTTTTTACTTTTTGCACCCTTTTTTTCTTTTTCCTTTCCCCCCTTTTTTCGATTTTGCTGAGGGGGCGGGGAAATTTGCATATTTTCCTACCCCTAGAGCCGCGCATGGCTATCAGATTGAGATGAGGACAGTGTTGAGTATTATTAAGAGAAACTATTTATTTGGTTTGCATGCGTCTTCTAAATAATTGTGCCGTTTTCAGGTAGAAGTCTATGCAGGAGATAAATTCGCGAAGTGGTATATCTATTCATAATCTAGTAACATCTTCATTGACATCCTTGTCGCTTTTGAAAAACATGGATCCCGCTACTCTAAGAACGTACGTTTTCTGATATTAATTGGAATGCTAGCACAACCAAAATTAATGTGGACTATTGCGATTTCCGTAAGTCTCTTCTCGCATATTAAAAATCGTGACAGCCAGACTTGCTCAAGAAGTCAACGAGATACATTCTCTAGACTGACCAGATCTTTGATAAATCTGCTTATCTGATATCTGCATAGTCAGCCCTGGACATTCATACAGTAGATGTACTGTATTGTTTTCTATACTAAAAAAATAAAGTTAGTAAAGTAAGCAAAGAAATTTGCTGAGTCAGCAAAATTTTAGGCATTAGGTTGCTTGCAAAAAAATTGCTAATGTCAGCAAAAATTTTGCTGAAAATCTACAAAATTAGTAGATTAAACAAAATAGGTTATTAGTTGATTAAAAATTAAAAAATCTTTGCTTAAAGCCAATCAAATTTTTGCTGAATAATTAGTAGTCTGATAAAAAATCTCATAAAGTTTTTAGAAAAATTATACTTTAGTTCATTGATTTTCTGAATATCTTAAAAATTTTTTTGTGATTCTTTTTAAAATAATATACATTGACGACATGCATTAATTTAATTATCTTTCAACTACTTATAACAACGCTTGTCTAATATAAAGGAAGACAAATGCAGTAATTCTAGAAACGAAACAAAAAATAACAAAATATGACATATACATACAACCCTTTTTGCAATAAGAAATAGGAAACATAAAAAATTATCTTAGTTGTTTTAATCCACAATTTTTGTTATATTTATCAAACAAAAGAAACAAAAATCTTCCATGATTGATTTTTTTATATGTCTTACAAAAGTTGTACTTTTTAATATAATTTTCTTCGTTTTTACTACACCTTGACATGATGCGACATCTACTTCATTCCGATTATATCTTTTAATCTGGTTGTCGTCCACACTGTTTATGTGCTTAACAGCAAAATAAATTAGTAAGACATTAGTAAAATATTAGTTAAACATTAGTTCAAAACAGTTGAGTTCTGATAAGTATAACTAACATTTTAGCTAAAAACACGATTTTAACAAAAAATTTGCTGAAAAATAGTATACTTAATTTACAAGACGTTTTACAAACTTTTCTACTAACTTATTTTTTTTTTTTTGAGTGTAATTAATTTGCCTTTTTCGTAAGCTTGCCTTTTTCGAAAGATTGACCTCATCAAGTCGAGGGATAATTTATATCTCCGTCCAGGATTTTATATTGTGCCCTCTGTTGTCATGCAACAGATTCTAAATCTAAAGTATTATAGGAAAGCATTGTTGAAGTGCTACAGGACGCCTTTCTGAGTGCCTGTGAAACTCCAACTGACGTGGTAAAAAATTGGCAGCCCCAGTACTAATCTAGGACGCTTTGGGCCAATCCGCCAATCCTCCACTCCTCTTAAACTAGCAACCTTAATGAAACCATGCTGTGGTTCTATGTTCCTCTTAGGAATTTTAAGGATTCTATGTATCAGCCTTTATAAAATTTCGTTGGAAAGTTTTCTAAAAATCTTAATCAGGGAGAGCAAAGTGTAGTCATATGGTATTATCGATGACATTTGTTTGAGAGTTTGTCTAACCCAGTCGAATCTTTAAATTCCAAAGAAGTGGTTTCTTCGAGTCGATTCGAAAACAGATAAATCTTTCCAGGAATTTCGTTTTTTTTCAAACTTTTAGTGTTAATTTTCATTTCTCTAAAGATTTAAAAAAATCTATCTATATTGTAACACTTTTCATTGTTGCAACAAAATCTTAATAAAAACCAACAACGACAACAACAGAAGGTAACAATAATAACGTTTAAACATATTTGTATTGAAACGTACACTGTGGTTAAAGACAACAAATACAACATACAACCCGATACTGACAACAATAATAAAGTGGCAAACCAATATAAAAGCGGAAAAATTATGGCACTAAATGTGACACTCGTGCCAATGCAATTTGTACAAAATGGCAAGAAGAAAAAAAAGTAGCAAAAACCAATGAAAAGATGAACGGATGAACAGCAACATTAAGTACGAGGGCAGATCAATAAGTCCGCAACTTTTTGAATAAAACACAGTTTTTTTAATATAAAAAGTTTTTATTTTTCAACATAGTCTCCTTTTAGCTCAACAAACTTAGTCCAACTTTTCTCCAATTTTTTTATTCGTTGCAAAAAATTGAATTTTCCCTAAATAGGCATTTGTTTGAGCCATAATTAAATCGTTGGTGCTAAATTTCTATCCACCGAGCCATTTCTTTAGGGTTCAAAAAAGAAAATAGTCACTGAGGGCTGACTCCGGAGAATATGCCACATGAGGTACCAGATCGTAGCTCAATTCAGGAAATTTTGTCATTGAGACTACACTCGTGTGCACCCGTGTATTGTCTTAATGAAAAATGTTTTCGTGGCCAAATAGGGTATTTTTTTTAGTGAATCGGTCCAATAAGTTGGCATAATAATCGCTGTTTATTATTTTCCCCTTTTGAAACAAGTACCTGTTCAACAAAAAAATTTTTTTTAAAAGTACTTTTTGAAAATACTATCCTTATTATTACAAAAAGTACATTTTTCAAAAAAGAAAGTGTCTTTTTTAAAAAAAGTACCTTATGTCAAAACAAATACCCTTTTCAATAAAAATACCTTTTTTCATAAACATATTTTTTTAAAATATTTATTAATTCTTAAAAGAAGTACAATTTTCTAAAAACAAAAATACCTTTATCAAAAACATGTAACTTTTTCATAAAAAAAGTAATGAAATAAATACCCTTTTTTGAAAAAGTACCCTTTTTCAGAAAGAAATATCTTTTCTCAAAATACCCTTTCTTAAAAAAGTACCCTTTTTCAAAAAGAAAGATCTTTTTTCAAAAAAATTATTTTTTAAAAAAATATATTTTTTTAATAAAAATATATTTTTTCAAAAAAGTAAGTTTTTTCAAAAAGAAAGTTCCTTTTTCAAAAACAGGGCCTTTTCCAAATCGATGTGTGTTATGCCTCGTGTATCCCAAAAAACTCTTGCCGTGACCTTGTTGTCCGTTTCACCTGTAGAAACTCATTATTTTGACTGCTGCTTTTTCTCCGGTGTATTTTAATGGATCCATGTTTCATCCACAATTACATTCCAATTGCGGTTACATAACTCCAAGCCATTCTTTAAAGTTGTAAGACGATTGCGTTTATGGTCAATTGAGAGCAAACGTGGTACCCATCTTGCGGATAGCATTCTAAAACCCAACTGATCATTTAAAAACGATACCACAGTGCCATATGAAATGCCAATGGCATCAACAGTCTCACACATTTTCAATCTCCGATCAGCCAACACCATACCGTTTCTCGACATTTTCATGTGTATTAACCTCAATTGGCCGTCCAGAACGAAACTCAATAAACCACTTTTTTTACCATTGAAGTTGATGGTGCAGTGTCCCCCATATTACTTATCAAGTTTGAGTGACGGGGGGTTTTTTTTTTGCAAAATGTAATGTTTTATGATTGATTTATCGAAATTCAATTTTTTACATTTTTACAAAATCCTCGAGATTCTATACATTGAACACCTGTTAAACGCAAAGTTTATGACGGAACTTGCTCAAAATTTGAGAGTAGACTATTAACAGACTGACTTTTTACTCCACCCTCGTAGCAATATAAGCCGCTACAGCAGCAGCAGCAACAGCGTTATATTGTTAATACATTGTGCAAAATCAAAATAACAAGAAAATTCTTAACAATTTGTTTAAAAATCTTCATTTCAAGCAATTGCCTTTAAAAGATTCTACGACTCTTAACAAAACGTATGGTTTAAGTATGAGTTGTTTGGTTAGTTGGTTGGTTGGAATGAATTGGATGGATGTACTCGTTTATGGTGTACAGAAGCTAAGTGGCCTTTGACTTGTCAAGTCAATGTTATGCTAAACACTCATACCAAAATGTTGACAACAATGAGTGTCGTTGTAGTCATCATTGTCAATGTTGTTGTTGTGTTTGTTGGACGGTTGATGTTATCATCTCAACAACTTTCTTGTGTTGTTTTTTCTTTCTTTCTTGTTGTTCACTTGGTTACACTTTAATATTAGTTCATTGCAATAAGTAGTTGCTCCAACTTTTTTTTTGTATTATGGGCATGCGCAACTTTAACACACGAGTACTCATGGGTACGTGAGCATAATATTCCATAAAGTTCTCGTATATGCAGGAGACTTTTAAGATTCACTTACAGGAAACAAACAAAAAAAAAAAAAAAAAAAGTACTAGTACATATTTATAATGAAAAGACATTCCTCTCGTTGAAATTTAATGGCAGACAACACCAGATCATATTGTACTAACTACTCGTGGTAGTAGTTGTTGTAGTAGTTCATGATCGTTTTAGCAGATAAAATTAAGAAAAATGTTATTATTTTGCTACTGCCACTTATTGTTGACATTATTTTGTGTACAGTAGCTGCAATATGATATGAAATGAAGGTTGTCATTGAAGGTGAAAAAGTGGAAATAATATGGATTGAAATTTCATTTAGGCCAGTGCGTTTTGTATTTCTGTAAAAGATAAGTCAAGGAACTCCATATCATAAGGTTACGCTAGGGATGGCGGAGTTCAGAAAAGACTTCTTACATAAAACGGTTGGTCTATAGTAATATCACATCTCTTTATCCTCAGTATCGTGGAATAAACGTTTCAGATCCCAAGTCAAAGTTTTTATCAGTATCAAATAAAGTCTCGGGATTTCCTTCAAGTTCTCGAAATCAGCCTTGCCCAAAACGATAATAGTGTTCAACTGTCTCCTAATTATTATGTTTATCACATCTCCTATGGCTAAAGTAGGAAATTTGTCATATTCTATTGGCATATTGTCCAGTAAGGCAGTGACCCGTTATCACTCCAGTGAGTTAACTGCATTTTCCTCTACGTACACACATAGAAATAAAACTGTAAAAATAGCAAAAAAGCTACTAAAAATTAGTTAAAAATTACATTGCAAAGCTACTAAAAATTAGTTCAAAATTACATTGCAGAAGATTTTTTTTACTAAATATTAGTAATATAAAAATAGAAAAAATATATCTGTTGAATTTACAAATATTTAAAAATTTAAGTTAATTGAAAACAACAAAATAGTCTGCTAAAATCAGCATAAACATATACTAAATATTAGTAGACAAAAGAAAAAAATCATTAAAAAATTTAAAATTTTTAAAGTTTGTTTTAGGGGTTTTTTTTGGCAAAGAAAATCCTCCCTTATGAAATCTGCAATCTACAATTTTTTATTAAAAATTTTTGTTGAATTTAGCAGAAATTAACTTTTATTTGCATTCTACTTACAGTTTCATACAGTTTTTGTTTGCTATTTTGAATCTACAGATTAAAATGCTATTTTAAAATAACTAAAAAAAATATTAAACATTTTTAATTTATATCCAGAAGGGAGTGTGCAGTCCGCAAATGAGTAGTTTTTCCTCCATTTGCCCCTCCTAGAAGGAATTTCCAAAAATCCAGTCTTATCGTCTATCCGGGACTAGAAACTCACATACCAAATTTTAAATACCTAGATTTAACGAATTGGCAAATCTACGTCAGATTAAAAACCCACTTATCATATTTCAAATTCCACGCTCTAGCGGTTAGAGCCGCAGTCATCTGGAGACTTTTCCCAGATATTTTTTTGTTTTTATAGCATCGAAATTATTTTTTCTTATATTTATTTATAACGACCTTTAAGCCTCCTCATATTTACAAAAATAAAGCAAATTAATTAATTTTTTTATTATTAATTAATAAAAAAAAAAAAAAAAAAATATTTTAGCTACACTCTAAAAAATGATTGTAAATTTACTACTATAAAACGAGTAAAGTTTCATGTATTATTACGCTAATTTGGTAAATTTATACATCAAAATGCGTAAAACTATTTTGCGCACACTTTTATATACAATAATACCCACTTACCGTATTTTTACCAATTATGTGTTTACTATTAAACACATTATGCCTAAAAGTAGTATTATTTTTTAAATAAAATTTTTACGCACAAAGTTTGTAAATATACTAACTTATAATAGTAATAAATATTGTGACATTTTTAAATTGAAAAAAAAATTAAACAAATTAAAAACCATTGCTGAAGAAAAGAAAAAAATTGGAAACGACCAATACAAAGCACAAAATTATCAATCGGCTTTGAAATTCTATTCAGATGCCATATCATTATGATTCGGCAACATATTATGGCAATCGTTCAGCCTGTTACATGATGATATCAAATTATACGAATGCTGATGCTATTTATGCTCGAGGTCTTTGCTTTTATTATACTGACAACTTGGAAATGGGTATTATACATTTTGAATTGGCCCTGCAATTGGATCCTGATCATAAAAAAGCCAAAGAAATGCGTACCAACAGTAAAACTCTTAAGGATATGAAAGAAAACGGTAATGTCCTTTTCAAATCTGGTCGTTATCGTAAAGCTCATGCTGTTTATACGGATGCCTTAAATATTGATGTATTCAATAAGGACATCAACTCAAAGTTATTGTATAATCGTGCTTTGGTTCAATCGAAACTCCACAGTCTACGCAAGGCTGTAGACGATTGTACGCGTGTCCTAGAAATCAAAGATAAATATTTGAAAGCCTTACTTTTGCGTGCACGCTGCTACAATGATCTCGAGAATTCGATGAATGTTGTAATGATTATGAGGCTGCTTTACTAATACAAAAGAGTCCAGAGATTAAAAAACTGTTACGCGATGCTAAATTGAAATTGCATTGAAAAAATCAAAACGTAAAGATTACTATAAGATTTTGGGAGTTACCCGTAGTTCTAGCGAAGATGAAATTAAAAAGGCTTATCGCAAAAAGGCTTTACAAGAATTAAAGTTTAAGGAAATTGGTGAAGCTTATGCAATTTTATCGGATCAACGTAAAAAGATGCGTTATGATAGTGGTCAAGATATTGAAGAACATGAACAGCTTTAAAGAATTAAATTCTTCATTCGATTTATTCAGTCCGTTTTTATTCAATCGATTTAAAAATATCGCTAATATTGAAAAAAATGCCAAAATTGACAAAATCGCCAAAAATCGTTAAAATTTAAAAAATCTTTAAAAAAAATTAAGAAACATTAAAATTAATAAAAAAAAATCGTTAAAATTAAAAAAAATCTCCAAATTTGAAAAACCCTAAAATTTAAAAAAGGTAAAAAATGAAAAAAATCGCTAAAATTTAAAAAAAAAGTAAAAAAATTTCAAAATAAAAAATTGCAAAAAATCAATATAAATAAAAATGTGTTCAAATTGGAATGAAAGCTAAAATTAAAAAAAAATTAAAAATATTGACGGGAAATTTAAAATAATTGTAAATGTACATTTATCTTTATTAGTTTTCGAAACACAGGCGATGTTCCAAATAAATTCTCTTTTTGCTTTGCAATGCTTTGTTTTCGAGAAAAACGCGATCTAAGAAGCTAGCCAATCAGGTCGAAAACTATGACCGGTATTGGGGTTGAGTTTTGAAACCGGTGCAAACATTATTCCAGTAGCTCTTTTATTTTTTGAGTTATAGGCGGTAATTATTTAGTCGATTTTTAAAAGGTACATATTTCGAAAACTAATGGAGCTAGAGGAAAAATGGTTGCACCATTGTTCAAAACTCAACCCCATTACAACTTCAACGATCCTAAATTTCGATTTGATTGGCTGGATTCGTAAACCGCCATTTTCTCGAAAAGTAAGCATCGCAGATAAAAAAGAGTATATATTTGAAATATCGCCTATGTTTCAAAAACTAACATAGACAAATAAAAGACACGGACAACTTTTTCCAATTTGATCTATTTTTTATCAATTATTGTTGTTTATTTTTTTTTAATTTCCTCGACTTTTTACTTTTGCCGTTTGTAAATTTTGTTTATTTCATTTTAGCGATGTTTTCACTTTTAGCAATTTTATTCATTTTTGGCGATATTTTTTATTTTTGGCAATTTTTTTAATTTTGTTGATTTTTCAATTTTGGCAAATTTTACTGATTTTTTTTTTTTAATTTTGAAGATTTTTTTAAATTTTGTCGATTGTTTTCAATTTAAGTGATTTTTTACATTTTCTGGCAATGTTTTTAAGAATCGCCGATTATGGCAATTCCCAAATTGTAAATCAATTGAGAAAAATTATTCAATTCCCAATTATTGAGTTCACAATGATTGAATTCCCAACGATTGACTTCCCAACGATTGAATTCCCAATAATTTAATTCAATAATTCAATTAGCTCATTCGATGAGCTAACTTGATTGAATTCCCTACTAGTAAATTCCAAAGAATGAATTCTCTGCGATTGATTAAAAAAAATCATTCGATTTAAAAAAAATTCTATTTGATTTTTTCAAAATAGAATTCAATCTTTAAAGCTCTGTATATGTACAACCTCTTATATACAAATATTTATATTATATTTATGTATATTTTATTATTAAATTTATTATTATACAACACATTAATAAAACTCTTTCTAAAAATTAATTTTTTGTTTTATTTGAAACATTTTTTGGGCTGATTTTCTTTCTTACCGCAAGGTAAATATACGCATTTTCCGGGGGTTTCTACGCATATAAAAATGTATTTTTACGGATTTTATCCGTATATTTACAAGTAAAGCATGTTTTTTTACTCAAAAATTCAGTAAAATTATTCATTTATTTCTAAATTTAATTACATTTTTACTAACTTGCATAGTACATTTACAAACTTTTTGTTGACCAACTTACATGTAATGTGTGTATTTTTTTTCATTTACACACATAGAGTAAATTTACCCAACTTATAGTAGGAGTATAGTTTCCTACTATAAGTTGGGTAAATTTCAACAGAAATTAATTAGAGTGTAGGTTAGGTAGGTTAGTATTTCGATCTGGCAAAAGATCTCTTCAGAACTCGAAGTTTTACACTAAAGTGTTATTTTTTTAAAAGTTTGTATTTAGTTTTATACGTATATATCGAGACTATTTTTTGCAATTTTTATTACTTTCCGGTCGCAGTAGGAATTTCTAAAAGTCCTCTCTAAACGAATTCCTAAAAGTAATTAAAAACCCACTTATCAAAGTATAAGTTAATCGCTCTAGTGGTTTGGGTCATCAAGTAGGAGACCTTTCCTCTTTTAACCCCTATAATACCACGTTTCTTGCCAAAAGTAGTTAGGTCATATTCGAAGGAAGGTATATTTGCAAGGGGTTAGGGCAAAAAGTTGGAATTTAAAAAAATCTCGTTTTAGCGGTCAAATTTCGTTTTACGTGTCAAATTTCAACACATGTTTTAACTTTCATACTTTAAGAAAAGGAGTTTGGGCAGGACGCTAAAAGAGAAACTTTACTCCTTTTTACTTCTCTCTAAAGGAATTAAAAAAAATCTGCTCTTAGCGGACGTCTACTCAGGCGAATAGGCCTGTATGCCACTTTTCTAGTACCTAGCTTGAGCGGATTGGACATGCATTTAAGGGGGAGACTTATTATCCTTTTTACCCCTATGTTTACCACATTAATGGCCAGAACTCCAAAAAGAATTTTTAAGCTTCGAAGGTATATATATTTAAAATTTCTATTCAAAGAGGTTTCGGCAAACCGGCAAACTTTTCCCCTTTTTTCCCACCGTACGAATTAAAAAAAAAATCTCGTCTTAGCGGACGTGTATACCGGAGAGGAACATACATGACAAGGGCTGACTTTTTCTGGGTTTGCCCCTCCTCGAAGAAATTTCTAAAATCCAGTAGAAATTTTAAACAATCCTGCGTAGACAGCAGGATTAGGATCCTACATACCGATTTTCATAATCCTTAATGTACCGGTTTCCCACTTCAAAGCCCTAGTTTTACCGCGTTCCTGACCAAAATTCTAAAAAGTATCATTAGGAAGAAGGTCAACAATTTCAGCTTTCTAGCAGAAGGGTTTACGCATGGTACCATGCGGGATGATTTTTTTCTTTTTTATCCTGTTTTTCGTATCTCCGAGAGGGGGTTTTAAACTGGGATCGATTGTAGGCCAGCAATACTAATGCAGTGTTTACTCATTATTAATTCATGAGTTCGGCAATATTAATCCAACGCTCTTGATATTTTAGGGGAATCAAATTAGAGTGGGTCGATATTACAAAGAGCTAAATTATAATAACGAATAGTGTGGAAGAATAAAGTAGCAAACAAAATACATATTTTAATTCAGTTGGAGCTTTATTTTACTGTGTTGTGCATGTGAAATACAAATAGTGAGCAACATGTTTTCAAATCAGTTTACAAGTCTAAGAATTATTTAAAAATCTGAAACTTCGATCACATTTCGGTTGGGATCATCGTGGACCGGTTTATGTAAATTACAATTTGCCTTGTCCATGCACACCTTTTACAAGCAACCCGATTTTATGCTTCGATATTTTTAGTATTCAGCCTTATCTAATGCATGGTCATTCAAAAACTTCTTTGAAGTTGTTTAACCATGTATAGAGGGTGTATACGCAAAAGAACGATTTTAGGAAATTCCTACATGGAGGGGACAATCAAACTTCTTAACTCAAACTTTTTAGAATAGTTTTTACTGTAATATGGGCTAACTTACCACTTATTAAGGTGGTAAAAATGGGAAATTGAAAATCGGAAGATTATTAGTAATTTGATAAGTAGGTTACTCCTCCCTCGTAAACATTCGCTATGACATTACTTTTGGATATATTTAATTTTTCTGCTGTGCCAAAAGAATAACAGTTAAGACAACAGTAATTTTAATATGACATCACTTCCGAAATATTAAGTTTCTGACATCGAACTAACTGCTTTTCAACATACAATCGGTTGTAGATATGAATTTAAGATCATTAATGAAATTCAGAAAGTCATTGATGTCTTCCATGTAGTAGTGACACCTAGTGTTCCTAAACCCGAGATTTCTTAGTTTCATCCTATTTATCGGTAATTTCTGAACATTTATTGTGTTATTGTCTCTTGGCTTTCAGCTTTCTAGCAGAAGGGTTTACGCATGGTACCATGCGGGAGAATTTTTTCCTTTTTTATCCTGTTTTTCGTATCTCTGAGAGGGAGTTTTAAACTGGGATCGATTGTAGGCCAGCATGACTAATGCAGTGTTTACTCATTATTAATCCATGAGTTCGGTAATATTAATCCAACGCTCTTGATATTTTAGGGGAATCAAATTAGAGTGGGTCGATATTACAAAGAGCTAAATTATAATAACGTATAGTGTGGAAGAATAACGTAGCAAACAAAATACATATTTTAATTCAGTTGGAGCTTTATTTTACTATGTTGTGCATGTGAAATACAAATAGTGAGCAACATGTTTTCAAATCAGTTTACAAGTCTAAGAATTATTTAAAAATCTGAAACTCCGATCACATTTCGGTTGGGATCATCGTGGACCGGTTTATGTAAATTACAATTTGCCTTGTCCATGCACACCTTTTACAAGCAACCCGATTTTAAGCTTCGATATTTTTAGTATTCAGCCTAATCTAATGCATGGTCATTGTGCGCCCCGGTAGGGTAGTTGGTAGCGTGCTGGCTTATCAGTGCGGGGGTCGTGGGTTCGATTCCCACCAGAGGTACTGGTCTGTTTTCGCTACAACGCGCCGAAAGCCATAGTAGCTAATGCTCGGTTAGGGTAATAGTATATAATTTGTAATTATATGATTATTAATTAATAAATAAATAATGCATGGTCATTCAAAAACTTCTTTGAAGTTGGTTAATCATGTATAGAGGGTGTATACGCAAAAGAACGATTTTAGGAAATTCCTACATGGAGGGGATAATCAAAGCGTATAGAAACATAAACTTTTAAAATAGTGTTTACTGTAATATGGGCTAACTTACCACTTATTAAGGTGGTAAAAATGGGAAATTGAAAATCGGAAGATTATTAGTAATTTGATAAGTAGGTTACTCCTCCCTCGTAAACATTCGCTATGACATTACTTTATTGTATATTTAATTTTTCTGTTGTGCCAAAAGAATAACAGTTAAGACAACAGTAATTTTAATATGACATCACTTCCGAAATATTCAGTTTCTGACATCGAACTAACTGCTTTTCAACATACAATCGGTTGTACATATGAATTTAAGATCATTAATGAAATTCAGTTAAATAATCTTTAAAATCTGCATTGATGTCTTCCATCTAGTAGTGACACCTAGTGCTCCTAAAGCCGAGATTTCTTAGTTTCATCCTATTTATCGGTAATTTCTGAACATTTATCGTGTTATTGTCCCTAGGCATATAAACAAAGGAAGAGAGAAATTTTAGCAATTTGAATATCCTTAGCTGAAGTTTTAGTTAGATTTAACTTTAAATAACGCCAACATTCTTCGAGCAATTTAAAAATCTTTTAAAGCTGACATTGCAAACATTTTAAAAACAATTCTTCGTATGTAGAATACAATAATTGAAATTATGAATTCTAAACAACAGTAACAACAAACAAACCTATCTGTTAAACATGGCCGAGATAATCTCTAGAGTTAAAACTTTTGTATGGGTTTTTATTACTGGAATACGCACGCTTAACTTTATGAAAAATTAAAAAAAAAAACTGCAAATAGACTTTTTTCAGTATTAAAAGTTAAAATGCAAAAGAAAAAAAAAACCCAATGAACTATAAAGAAAAAATAAATGTTTTCCTTTTGTTAAACTGATATTAAGTTAGTAGAAAAGAAAAGAGTTTCAAAGAAAAAAAAGTGTTAAGACGGCAGACAAGATAGACAAACCAAATAGACAGATATGGAAAGCAACAGAGACACATACGTTAAAAGATCGTCTGACACATGCCAACAATTTATGAAGAACACTTTTTGTGTTGTTTTGTGTCAGCAACAACAGTAGCAATTGCAGCAGCAAAAACTAACGCAACTTTATGTTGTTTTCCTTTCATTTGGCAATAACAAAACAAGAAACATAATTTTGCTGGAAGTATTTCAAGTGTAATTTGGTGGCTTTAGAATTTTACTTTATATACGATTTTGCTATAAACTACAAAAGCGCTATTAAAGCGATAAAGAAGAAATTTTTTAAATATGACAAAGAAGGAAAATTCCATTCCATTCAGTAACATTAACTAACCAAAAAACCATCAAAACATACCATCATACCAACTAACCACATTGACACAATGCGCAAAACAATAAGCGTGAACAGCTTAGCCTCATGTACCTGAATATTTAAATATGCTGCTGGGAACATTGTGACCAACTAAATTTTTTTTAAGGAAATGAAAAACTACATAAAAACCATTCACGGATCAAGGGTGGGGTTTAAGCGGACAGTCTTCCCTCCAAAAACCAATTGAAAAAAAAGAAAGGAGAAAGGAAAGGAAAAGGAAAGGAAAAAGGAAAGGAAAAAGGAAAAGGAAAAAGGAAAGGAAAAAGGAAAGGAAAAAGGAAAGGAAAGAAAGGAAAAAGAAGGAAAAGAAAAAAATTAAAAGAAAAAGGAAAGAAAAGAAAGGAAAAGAAGAGGAAAAAGGAAAGGAAAAGAATGAACACGGAACGGCACAATTAAGGCACCCAGACGGAAAGAAGGACAACGCCCTTCCCCCCCCTCCACCTAAAGGAATAAAAGGAAAGGGGAAAAACGCTCTAAAAGAAAAATAAAGAAATAAACAGATTTTTAAAAGTTTAAAGTTTTGCCTACAACGAAATTACCAGAAATGCGAGAAATGAAAACAATTGAATTCGGATGGGAAAAATCTATCTAAAGTCATTAAAATAGGTGTTTTTTTAAATAGCTCATATATGTTTATTTTACGAATAATTTTGTCATTTCGAAACTGCGTTGCAAAACTATAATTACTCATAATTTCCCTAATGTTGTAAGTTTAAAACAAAAGTAGAAGAGTTAACTGGCATAAATGTAAAACCAATGCAAAATTAATAATGTTTGACAATAAAGAAAATCATTTTTTTTCATGTTACTATTTAAAAAGAAATTAGTGCTTCATAACTTGAAATACACTTAACTTAATACATCAAAATCAATCGAATGCATTCGGTGAGGTAACTCTACACTTAGAATACTATGTAGGTAAAGACCACTGCAAATGTAGTTAAAAACAAATGAAATTTCATTTAAGGAAAGGACGACTTACATTTCAGTAAATTCAACTAACATTGTTATTTGGTTTTTAATGCTCAAAATAATATTCCATATTTTTAAAACATTTTAACTTAGTTTAGCTTAGATTTTGACTATTTATTAGACAAACAAGCCACTTTATATCGCTCCATAATAATTTTACAATTTTCAATTTTACAAACTAAATATTGTCCAAAGCCCGTTTTTGGGTCGAACTCTCTTCTTGCTGTTATAAATTCAATTTCTCTCAGACTTAAGAAAGACTTAAAATTTGGAGAAAAACGTCAAATTTAGAATGAGGACTTATTTCGTGGGCGTTGTTGGTGTAATGGTTAGCGCGTTGAACTGTTACACAGTTGGTATTGGGTTCGACCCCCGGCTACGACAATATCAATTTAGAAAAATAATATGTATCAGTTTTCCATTCCTCATACGTAGCGCAGCGTTCATCTTCGGCGTTCCCATAGCATTTAACCCCACCGAAGTAAAATAATGAATCAGGGTTAGGAACCAAAAAGCTTCAACAAAGTTCGCCAACTCTCCATCAGGTGGCGAGCAACAACTGTTCTAAGACTAATTATGTCGTGTTATTATAGTGTTGCCATGCTTGAAGCCCTTTATTTTTCCTTACCTTTCATCTCTTCTTACCAAAGAAAGCTACACATTAACATATCGGAAGAATTTCCTGACTGTTGTTTCTCTTTTTAAAAATGACAAAAAAAATTTTCATTTATTTTTCAAGCAAATTCCCGGGAATTGAAAAAAATGTACCCCTTTCCCGGGAAATGAAAAAGTGCTGGCTTTAGCATTCCCTTCTTACGAACGTCACATGCGCAAAATATGCTCGTCACCAGCTCACAGAATGTTCGGAGGAGATGACGTAAGGCATTCACAGAACCGCTAAAGATGAAGTGAACCTCGAAGTGAACCTCGAACTGTATTTCAGGATGTCACCAAGGACCGCAATGAATATTTGCAGGTCCTAGAAAGTTATTCGTATGGCCTCGAAAAATTTTCGAAGGCCCTCGAAGGGAATTCGTAGGACCACGAAAGATATTTGCAAAACCTCGAAAGATATTCGCAGAATCTCAAAGAATATTTGCAGTGTTGCCAAGGAAATTCTCTGAATTTTGAAATATGTCTAAGAAGTTTTGCAAGATCGACAATACCTCCAAGTACATTCCAAGGATTTTCAAAACTATTTTCAGAATTTTGAGGGATATTCGGATAACCACTAAGAATATTTGAAGGACCTCGATTAATATCTCCAGGACATAAAAGGATGTTCGCGTGACCTCGAAGAATATTTGCAGGTCGTCGAAAGTTACTCGTAGGGCCTCGAAAAATATTCGAAGGTTCTCAAAGGAATTTGCAGGACCACGAAAGATATTTGCGAAACCTCGAAGAATATTCGCTGGATCCCAAAGGAAATTTACAGGCTTGCCAAGAAAATTCTCCAAATTTCGAAAGATATTTGGATAAACCCAAAGTATACTATCAGGACTTCGTAGAATGTCTAAGTACTTCGAAGAAGTTTTGCAAGATCGACAATACCTGGGAGGACATTCAAAGGATTTCTAAAACTATTCTCAGAATTTCGAAGCATATTCGGATAACGCCGAAGGATATTCAAGGGACCTCGATTAATTGTATTTATAGTAATTAAATGTGTTAAAGTCCAAAAACTTATTTAACAAATTGTGAAAAACAATCTGCTGTAGGCGTGTCCCTATCCGGATTTCATTCCTGCCCAAGGAAATCTTCAGGGGACTTTGTTATTAGAATTTCTAGAGATGTTTGTTATGTTAAATCACAAACTCAATGAGAATTTCTTGTCCTCGTCTAGGAGCGAGATGCAAAATTTAAAATATCAAAGAAAAAACAAAAACAACAAAAAAATATTATTAATATTCCCAGGACCTAAAATGATATTCACGTGACCTCGAAGAGTATGCGCAGGACCTCAAAGGGCATTTGCAGGACCTCGAAAAATGTCTAAGATTCAAATTGAAGACCAAAGTTTTCTTATATTTTTACGTTAACTTTGATAATATTTATTTTACAATCTAATTTGACTTGAACATTCAATAAAAATATGTGGGTCACGTAAGAATTGTTTCAAAAAATATTGCCTTGCATGATCTTAATGGTGATGATGTCAGCTAGTGTGTTGTTCATAAACAGTAGCACAAAAATATGAAAATGCAAGCACCTGATGAAGATGCTGAACTATAACGAATTTTAAAGGTGCATTCTAAAAATCGTTAGGTGGAGCAAAAACAATTTTAAAACATCAAAAATCTTAATGAAGTTTATAGTTCGTTAAATTTTGTATTAAATTTAAACAGGCCTACTGTAGTGTAAAATTTCAATGATACAGAGCTGTAATGATGCTGTGGTTGGTTCAAATGATTTCTAACTTTCCATTGTTAAATCAGAATTTGAGTTTTTGTTTATGTATAGCTAAAGTTATCAGTTCGAATTTTGATATTTGCGCTGACTTGGCCATATTTTTCTATAGTTCTAGTTTTGTGTATTTCTTAAACGATAAAAGATTTCGGTAACAATTCGGTATTAAGTGACTTTACATTTAGAGATAAGTAAATGGGTTCTAAATCAAATAATAGGCAATTGACAACCTTATCTCAATTTTTTAAAAATTGTTAGAAGGTTTCTACTTTTGATCATCGATCTTTAATATTTCTACTTTAGATCATCGATCTTTTATATCTATTCAACCAAAATATTTTACTAACTACTGTCGTTAAAGTTATTAACAATAAAAGAAAATACACAAACACACACATAGTATAAATTGGTTGGAATTCCATTGCAACCAACAAATTTTTATCATTATTCAATAATTTTAATTGTAAGTACTTAAAATTTATCATCAGAATAATTAAACTATATTGTAAACAGAAAATATATAAAATTAACCAAAACACAGTCACATCATTCAAAATATTGGTTTTCCTAATCAATATTAAAAAATAGTGTCTTTTACATTACCTTTAATAGCAACAACCTACCACTTATCGGAGATTCTATCCCTCGAATAAAATATTTGTAGTTAAAATCGAATATTAGTTTCGCCTGCAAAAAAAAACAATCACTCTATCTAAAATATTAGTTTTCGTTACCAATTTTAAAATAATATACAGTTTTTTAATAGTTTTGGTAACTCTAATGAAATATTAAGATTAGCAACCCAATTTCTGTTGTAAATACAAATATATTCAGATTTTAACTTGAAAGAAAAAAATATTCAAGGTAGAAATTTGAAAATGCAAATTCAAATTGGGCTTGCCTGACAAGCAGAAGGTCAGCGGTTCGAGTCCAGTTCGAGACATAAAAATTTTTTTTAATAAAATAATTTCCAAATAATATATAATTTTTTTAAATATTTTTGGCAACTCTAATAAAATTAAATATGTTGCACATACAAATCTATTTTTAGACTTACGTATTTAAATTTGAAACAAAAAAAAAAAAAAAACATTTAAGGTTGAAATCGGAACACACAAATTCAAATAGGGTTTAGGCTAGAGGTAAAGTGATTGCGTGACAAGCAGGAGGTTGCCGGTTCGAGCACAGCTTTGGTTAATAAAATAGTTCTAAAATAATATAATATTTTTTATAGTTTTGGTAACTCTAATAAAATATTAAGATTCGCACCCCAATTTATGTATAAATAATAAATCTGCTTGTAGAAAAATATTTAAATTTGAAACGAAAAAATATTCAAGGTTGAAATTAAAAAAAAACACACACATTTAAATTGGGTTTAGGCTAGAGGTAAAGTACTTGCCCAGTTCGAGGCATAAAATGTTTTTTTTATTTATAAGATAATAAAACGCATGTTAATCTATTTATAGAATATTATAGTCCATAAACATAAAATATTCAATTGTTACAATAAAAATTCGAAATTTGTAAGTAAATATCGTTTGTTTTTTTTTTTTATTAATTAATAATCATATAATTACAAATTATATACTATTACCCTAACCGAGTACTAGCTACTATGGCGCATTGTAGCGAAAACAGACCAGTGTCTCTGGTGGGAATCGAACCCACTACACCTCACTGAAAAGCCAGCACGCTACCAACTAGCCTACCGGGGCGCACACCATATTAAAATTTAAAATTTAATAATAGTGATTGTACGTGGAACCAAAAAAATTCGGTGGGCAAAAAATTCGGTTGCAACTACAAAATTGTTTTCTATTTGTACTTACTTTAAGTTTTACTAAAAATCCACATAAAATAAAGAAATTCATTTAAAATGCGACTTCCCCGTATTAACAGCTCCTTCACATTTAAAATATACAATTGTGTGTTACTCCTCCAAATGTTCATTTTAAATAATTCAATAGAGCTAAACTCATCAACTGCTGTTAGTTAGGTCATAAATTTTACATGATTTCTAAAGTTTTTTCTTTTTATCTATTGACCTTCACTTTACATAATTTGAAACATTACTAACATACTAAAACATTAGCCAACTCAAAAGTACATAGATACTCTATAGAACCAACTACCATATTATAAACACGTGGCATAGGTAAGGTGACCATTGTTTTCTGAAATTAATACAAATTAATAAAAATATTTTATATGAACAATATTTACTGAATATTATATACATTCAAATAAAGTGTATTTTTATTTTTTACAAAAGTATCCAGAGTTTTGAAAAATACCAATATATTTACTTATTTCTTTTCAAAGAATACTCCTAGCCTAAGAAGTTTTTCGAAAAGAAAAAAGCTTTATATTTAAAAATTTTTATCTTTTGGAAGATATTCAGACTTATGATTCTTTTTCCAATTTTTTTTTTTTTTTTTTGAAACACCCAAGATTTTAAAATATAAAATTTCACAGGTTCTAAGCACTTCTATTCCAATTAATCCTTGATTTTAAACGAGTTGCCCTCGTTAAAAATAAAAGTTTCCTCAGATTAAAGTTTCCTCAGATTAATAACTTTGAATTGATGAGAGACTTCTTCATATTTAAGTTTCATAAATATGATGAAGAAGTTTCATAACTTTTTATGAAATGTTTCATAAATGTTATTAAATATTTCATAAATAGGTTGAAGCAGTTTCATACATTTTTATGAAAGCTCTATACATTTTTATGAAATGTTTCATAAATATTATGAAACGTTTCATAAAAGTTACATATTATATTCAAAAATTCTATTTAAAATTAACAGCACATTAAATAATATTTAATTAATATTTTTAGAATTTCAAAAAATTTCTTGGTATAAAATAATTTTTTTTTTTAAGTTTAAATAGTTGTATTTCCAAATTTTCATTTTATACCAACATCTGACTTAAGCCACTTAATTCAATTATGTTTCAGCCTTTAATTGCAAATGATATTTTCTAAATATCAAATAAAAATTTCAATAAAAATCCAAAACCTTTTTTCAGCAAAATTTTTGAAATTTTTTATGAAATGATGAACATAATAAATTTGTATGAAACTTTTCATCACATTTATGAAAACTTCATAAATATGATGAATAATTGATGGCAAACGATTTATGAAACAATATCATCAATATGATGAAACTTTTTTTCTCTGTGTGTACTAAAATCTGTAAGACTGGTCGCCCCAGGAATACGGCAACTCCTGTACTAACACTCGAAATGTTTTAATACTGGCATAAGCAAATACTTTTTGAATACGTATAAATAAACATGATCAAATTGAATGTTTTACGAAGGCAGTTATCCAACATTGTGCATAATTAGCAATTAATAAACACCACTTGGGGGTTATCATCAATAAAGGATCAGCTACAACAACAACAACGAATATAAATTGTAAATAACAGGCAAACTTTAAATACTGTAAACCAAATACTATCAATGTGTCTATACCAGCGTATACCAGCGGTTCCCACCAATATTTGCTTCACGAACCCCTTGGCGCACTTATACTGCCTCAAGGACCACAAAAAAATATTTTTTTTCACGTAAAAAACACCTGTTCTGACCAGATCTTTTTAGATCTGTTATACCAGATCTAAACAGATCTCATAGTATATATGATGAGATCTAATTAGATCTCAAAAATGGGGACGAATTTAAGATCTAGTTAGATTTGGCTAGATCTAAACAGATCTCATAGTATATATGTAGATCTAAAGATCTCCAAAAATGGGGTAATATTTGACATCTAATTAGATCTGACCAGATCTAATGAAATCTGGGCAGATCTGATATTTTTAGATGTGGAGAGGTGTAATAGCTTAAATATTTTTAGCTAAATGATCAAAAACCGCTTATTTTAATTTTAATACTTTTATGCAAAAGATTGAGCAAATAAATGGTTAACAAAGACACATTTTTAAATGTTTGGAATTCGGCTATGACTGCCGAGTTGATTTAAAAATTTTATATAGTCATTGTAAGTTTTTTAAAATTCTGATTAATGCCAGTGCAACCGCCTTCTTCGTCTGATACGGACATCGATTGACAGAAATACTATCATTGTTAAATAAACTTTCTTACAATAGATGTTTTTATTTTACCTTCTATATAGTTTGCAAAAAACAGCATTTTTTTATTTTAAAAAATAAAATAAAAAGGAGAAAAAAAACAAAAAAAATGTGCATTGAATATCCACCAAAAGTGAACTTTGCACATAACAAACAAGTTTTCAATTTATTTTTTGATCAATGGTGATAATCTTTAACTTCGAACTCGTATATTAGTTCTCATGTAGTGAGTAAAAAAGTTTATATGAATGTTTGATGTTTGGCATGGGATTGTTACCTCTTTCGAAACGTGTTCGGATGATCGGAACCTAGAAAATTCCCGAAATAGATCTATCAACACATTCCTGAAAGGGTCAAATAATAAATTTGAAAACAATTTGTTAGGACAGTATCCTAATAAAGAAATATAGAGTATGGCCTCGACCTTAAATAATTTTCATTTTCATTGCACAATTAAAGGTCGAAAAAACATAATTTTTATTTTTAATAAAAATTATATCAAATTGTTTAAGTTTCCTAAAAGTTTTCAAAACTTTAAAACAACAAACACAGTAAAATTAAAAAAGAATTTTTAGTTTATATGTCAGAATAAAAAATTTATGTAATTTTTTTTCGTGCACTTGAAATTGCTTAGATCTGGTACCAAATCTGGCCAACGGGGTTATGAAATCTTTTTAGAAATGAACAGATCTTTCACCATATATTATCGAATATGACCTGATCTGCTCATATCTGGACACGAAAATTATCCAAAATTCCAGATCCCTTTAGATATGAACAGATCTGGTACTAGATCTGATCAAATCTGCGCATAAAGTATATCACAAATGCCATATCTTATCATATATAGGCAGATCTTTCTCCAGATTTAATTAAATTTAAGCATATCTAATTAGATTCAATCTAGTTAGACTTGACCAGATCTAATCTTTTTTATACGGGTTATTAAAAAATGAAAAGTAAAGCAAAAAATTTTTTTTTTTTTTTTATGAAACAAACATTTCAAAAACCATATGTAATAAAACTCAATTGAGATGAACTCCGAGGAACCAACAAAATTATTTCGTTTTAAGTGAGTTTTGGATTTACTGGATTAAAATTTCTTTAAATTTTTTTTTGACTGTTCAAAAAATATTTAGCATTTTTATAATGGGCAATTTAAGCACTTTCCAACACCGTCCACCCATATCTACTATTCCCAGTATTGATGACATGAATTGTCAAAATATTACAAATTCTGTTTTGAAAATCATCACTGATACTGGGAAAATGTAGATATGGGTGGATATTAAGCTTAAGCTTTTCTTAAATATTGTGAAACTCTTTCATTTAATTTTACAAAAAGATAGTTTTTAATACTTTTGGAAATGAACTTCTGTGGGTTCAGATTAAAATATGTTTAAATTCAAAGAATTTTTATGAAAATTTTGCTAAATTTTGGGAATTTAGTATTAAAAATGGAACATTATATAAAAATATGTATGTAGGACTCTCAAGAATAGTTCATCTTAACTGTAGGTTTATCTTAAGCAAGTTCGTAGAAACAGATATTACTTCGAATTTGTTACCAAAATATCATTACTTTCTATTAAGTTCGTAATCAGTGACAGGTACTTATCAAATATGGTGCACAATTATTAATAGGACCTATTGTAAGTGATAGCCAATTTTAGGCGAGCACGAATATATCTAATCAATGTAGTCCAAAAAGAATTTTTAATTATTCAATTAATTTTTTTTTAATAATTTGAAATATTAATAAAATTGTAAAAAATATATTTTTTTTTATTAATTAATAATCATATAATTACAAATTATATACTATTACCCTAATCGAGCACTAGCTACTATAGCCTTCGGCGCGTTGTAGCGAAAACAGACCAGTGCCTCTGGTGGGAATCGATCCCACGACCCCCGCACTGATAAGCCAGCACGCTACCAACTAGCCTACCGGGGCGCACATTAAAAAAAAAAATATTATAAAATATTTTTAATTTAGTTTTATTTTGTCGAAACTCTTCTCGGACCTCTTGTAAAAATCCTACGGACCCCAATTTGGGCCTCCTGGAAAAATTCTACGGACCCCCATTTGGGAACCGTTGGTCTATACACTAATACACTATTTACCGATTATTATTGAAATTTTTAGAAATATTGCTTTACATTTTCAATTTAGTGAAGACTCTTAATAAAATTTCTAATATAGTACACTTCCCTTTACCTGTTGCAATATTATCCAAAATAAAAATTTTAAACTGAAATTACTAATAAAAAGTCAGTAAATTCAGCAACATGTTTGGTTTAAGGATGCTTGCAGAAAAAATTGTTAATATCAGCAAAAAATTGCTAAATTTAGCAAAATATTTGCGGAATTTAACGAACATTTAACAAAATTTTAAATAAAAAGAAATTTTTTTCTACAATTGTTGGATTTTTTGAAAACCTGTGTAAAAAATTAATTTTTTCTACTTTACGAAAATTATTAAGATAACTTAACATTATTTTTTCACATTTTATGTCAAATTTATACTTTTTCTTAGTTAATAAGGTATTCACACCTAAGGTTCTCATCATCAGAACACGTTTTGGCATATGAACTAGTTTACTCACTACATGAATGGGAACCTAGAAAATTCCCGAAATAGATCTATCAACACATTCCTGAAAGGGTCAAATAATAAATTTGAAAACAAAAAACTCTATACATTATTTGTTAGGACAATATCCTAATAAAGAAATATAGAGTATGGCCTCGAACTTGAATAATTTTCATTTTCATCAAACATTTATTTTTTTGATTTTTATAAATAACAGCAAACGACTGTAAAAAATTAATGTAAAATTGTAAAACAGTAGTTTGATGTGGTTTGTTTTTTTTAAATGAACCACAAGGTTAGCAACAAATTAAATTTTTTCTACAAAGGACTGACATTTACATTAAAAATAAAGAAACTGTATTACAAACCACAATTTTTAAAGCAGAAGTTCCCTGAGTGTATTAGACTAAAGAGTCTAAATACGTATTATGGCAAACGCATGTTTAGCTATAAGTTGTGAACGCCATATATGATCAGTTAGTGGTCAAAAACTGACAAAATTGTATAGTTTTTGATATTAAACAGTGTGATTTTTCAAACAGTAACTTTTAACTTCCTTGATGAAATAATATACAACGATTTTAAGACTTTATAAAATTATGGCTGCTTTACGGCAAAAAAAATTTTGTGTTTTGTGAACTTTTTTGTTTTATCATATGGCTAAATAAGTTTTGGAATATCTGCTATTTTCACAGCACATAATTCTTATTATAGTAAAATAGATTATAAATTGCCTTGCAAAGCAGATAATAGTAAAAAAAAAATATTTATACTCTACAGATAGGCTGCGTTGCCACCCTGTGGCTTACCCAATATAAAGACTGGGTGACTACAAAATAATTATTTTACCTAACTCCTAGTCTAATATAACGCATATGTTTCGTTCCACTCGGTTCAGTAGTTAAGAAATTGCATATTAACTACCACGTTTTCCAGTTTCAAACAACAGTGGCTTTATTTTAATTTACTTAGTGTACATTCAAAATAATTTTTTTCATGTTTTTTTCTTCTTGTATGCAAAAATAAAAATCTTAATTATATAATCAGTTTTCTTTTTTTTTAACAAAAATGTGGTGAAAAATGGGGAAAAATGGGAATTTTTGCGATTTTTAAGGCACCGGATGCACTTTTTTCGGGTAGGATTTTTTCGCATTTTTTTTTTCTCCTATTCAATATCAACAACTTTGCTTCACACACAAAAGAGATATTCCGTACGGTATACCGAGATATAAACGTGTTAAAATATAGAAAAAGTGCTAAAAATCAGCCTTGAGCCAAAAAATTCGCATTGCCATTAAATTATTACTGTAGCCAACTTGACAAAACGAATGATACAGAAGTTCTTATTTTTGGGGCTACTTTCACTTGCAATTCACAGAATTGAGTCCCAAAATCATGTGTTGAAAAATGTTGTACTGTGTAATACATATTTGTTTTCAAATTAACAAAAAAAAAAAAAAAATATGCAAAACAATTTGTGCACTGGTATGAGACTTAACAATATCTTAAGACTTCCACGCTACTTTTTTTTTGACGAAAATCGATCATAATCTGAAATGATTCGTCTGGGTAATTATTTTTTTCTTTTAATTTTAGTCCACATTCATCTCAAAGCGCCTTCCAGAACAGCGCGATAAATTTTACTTGGCTCAGATAACAATGCTTTAGAAAGAAAAATTGTTCTTTTTTTCTTTTTTTTTTGAAGAACCATAGCACGCATTGTCTTAGACTGATCTAAATTGTCATAGCTAATTGCGAAAAGTGAAAAAGAGATGAATAGCACGCATTGTCTTAGACTGATCTATATTGTCATAGCTAATTGCGAAAAGTGAAAAAGAGATGAATTTTTACAATAAATAAAATATAATTTTGATGAATTGGGCAGATTTTTAAAGCGTGTATACTAGGGCGGGTCGATTTAAAAATCGCTCAACGTACACGGAAAATCGTATTCTAGAGATCAAAATAAGAAACTTTGCCGAAGTAACTATACCTCTAAAACGAATTCTGATGTCCAGACTTTTGACCCGTAGGGTCAAATTTTGAAAAATTCCACTTTGATCCATTTAGAGTGCCCCAATCGAATCCAACCCAATCGAATATAATTTATACATTCATCTGCTAGAGCGTCTTCCGGAGAAGAAATAGAGACCCTAATCTTGGAAAGACTCCTCCTACTTTCTGAAATATCTCTATCCGAGATTTATACATTTTGCTATAAAATCACGGCTAAAAAGGCCCTCTTTCAACTTAAATTTTAACCCCTTAACGGTCACCTAGAATGATGATTTATGCATTAATCTGCTAGCGCGTCTCCCGTAGAAGAAGTAGCTGCCATAATCTTGGAGAGATTCCTCCTGCTTTCTGAAATATCAATGTGGGCTTTTTCAAAATTTGACCCTATGGGTCAAAAGTCGGGACATCAGAATTCGTTTTAGAGGTATGGTTCATTCGGCAAAGTTTCTTATTTTGATCCCTAGAATACGATTTTCCTTGTACGTTGAGCGATTATTTTGCCTCCCTACAAATCGACCCACCCTAGTACTGTAGAATAAAGCACCTTGTATAAAGCAAGTTGAATAATTCTTCTTCCCAAAAAAACTTCATCTGAGCCAGGTGAAATTTGGTACACACATTCGGACGAATCTTGGACTCTAAACTGGTCCTAAATTTAACAAAAAAAAAAAAAATAATAATGAATCATACGAAACATTTCAGACTATAATCGATTTTTGCCAAAGAGGTAGTGTTGTGGTCTTAAGGTATGTAAAGAAAGTGTCATACCACTGCACAAATTGTTTTGCATTATTTCTTCATTAAATGAACGCAAATATTTATAATTTATTTGGATCAAATCATAAAAACACTTTTAGCGCTGAATGTTTAAAAATTTAGTTGATTTGTTTTTATTAAAAAACGCCGATTTATGACTTTAAAAAAAAGAATTCATATTTCCGTTTAAAAAAGAAAGCTGCAAATCAAAATTGTACTTAAAATTAATGTAAAGAAGTTATAAAATATACGTGTGAGGAATAAGTTTAAATAAATTTCAAACATTTTGCCGAAGAACTGAGTTTAACATCATTGAACTTATATTTATTTCGCTGGGAAACAATGAAAAACTTTTAAAAATTTCAAAAACTGCAACAAAAACTGCAGCAAATGAATCGAAAGGGGTTTGGTATAACTAATATTATTGTGATTTTGATGTGGTTTTAAATGTTGCAACTATTTTGAGAAAGATTTTTTGTTGAACTTATAATTATTTCGTCCACTGTATTGCTGGTTTTATATTTCCATCATCCGTATCCCAGCAAAAACTAACCTCGATTTGGTAAGCAGTAACTATATTTGTATGCTTCCAAGAAAGCGATTGACCGTCTGGCATACAATAAAGCAAATGGGAAGGCATTTCGATGTGCTTCCCTGAATCCATTCTTTTGAAGCAGTACACAATGCATACAATGCAGCAGTAAAATATGCATACAATTAGTGTTGTCAATACGCTAAAAAAGTGCTTTTCGCTTCCTAAGAAGGCAGGAATTTTAGAGCACATGAAGGAAGCGCTTTTCACCTGCTAAAAAAGACATACCTTGACATGCCTTTTGGAATTGTTTCGGATGCGCTCGGTTATTAAATAATGCCTTTCAGAACTGCTTCTGGGTAAGCACTATTTTTTGCTGGAATATTTTGACTATTTTTTTACATCTTTTTTAATTGACCTACGTACGCTCAATCCAAATGTGGCAAACATTTACCCTCAGGGAACTTCTGCTGCTAATAGTTGTAGTTGTTTGAGTTGTAATACAGTATCTTTATTTTTAAGTGAAAAACCAGTCATTTGTAACAGAAATAAAAATTTTTGACTACATTTGAAAAAACAAACCACATCAAATTACTGTATTATGATTTTACATTAATTTTATACAGTAGTTTTTTTATTTAAAAAAATAAAACAAATAAATGTTTGTTTATTTTTTACTACATATGTGCTTAATTTTTACTGCAATT
This sequence comes from Delia radicum, assembly GCA_021234595.1. Classification (NCBI taxonomy): domain Eukaryota; kingdom Metazoa; phylum Arthropoda; class Insecta; order Diptera; family Anthomyiidae; genus Delia; species Delia radicum. The sequence continues at coordinate 67,879,414 of CM037851.1, read as the reverse complement.
GTGGTTAAATTTTTGAACAGTAAAAAAATAAATGACAATGTTAGTTGAATTTACTGACATGTTAGTCGTCCTTTTTCGAAGTGAAATTTCATTTGTTTTTAACTACATTTGCAAATTTTTTTTAGCATACATAAATTTAATAGAAATAAAACTAAACACTCGAAATTTTCAACTTCCTTGCAATACTGCTAAGATGTCCTGAAACAAACACCGACACGTTTATAATAAAATGACGGAGAATTTTATGTAGATTTAAATTCTTAAAAAAAACTCACGATTTTGCAATAACATTTCGAAAAATTAAGCAAAATATATGAAAAATGGCATGAACGTTGATAAAATAAAAACCGCGATATTTCAAAAACTACAAATGAGAAAAAAGTGTTTGCCACTTTTGGATTCAGCGTACATTGGTCTATTAAAAAAGATGTGTTTCAAAGCTAGATTTTGTTTGTCCGTCTGCTAAAGTTATCAATACACGCTAAAGTTATAACCGCGATTGCTGTAAATGGTGTAACAAAAAAAAAAAACAAAAAACATAGCAAAACATTTACCATCATCGCTAGCAACTACTGATATGGCAACAGCAGCATTTATAGCAGTTGAGTCAAGAGTTACTAACTACATTAAAATGCATCAACATCAACAACAAAATTGCATACTAATAGACACATTTCACTTACAACAAGGCCTGAAAGTTCTTGTCGTTGTTGTTTCACATTAAAATTTACAACATTGGCACAAAAAAAGCAACACAAACAACATACAATAACAAACATTGTTACTTACATACAGATATCGATGTTATTTTCACAAACAACATCGACTTTTTATCAAAGTGCCATAAGTTCTTTTTCAAGAGGTAAAATATAAAAAAAAAAATAATCAGTGATGATATTTTGGGGTTAAAGCAAAATTTGTTTTAGATTAGCTTTTTTTTATATTTTAAGCCATATTTTACCTAGAATATTTTACCTGGAATTTGTCCTCTTTTACTTAAATCATATCAGAGATTGTGTATTTTTTCATATAAAAATAATTAAGATTTTACCATGGCATATTTAGTTATAATACAATTTTTCGGTGTTTGGACACCCAGGCGTATGTTTGATAATTTAGAAAAAATATTACGTATACGTTTAGGTGGGTTACCTAATCCAACTGATCCGCAATAGGAAAATGTAAATTGTATCAATGTCAAACTTACAGTATTTATTCCTCTATATAAAACGAATTAAAACTGGATATTTTTTTTCCAACTTTTCCTTAAAGTGGCAGAAGTAGGCGTAAGTAAATGGAAAATGATAGAAATTAAACACGGCTATCAATAAATTATATTATGGGGAATACGTAAAAAAAAAAGTTTTTAATTCAGCACAAACCAGTCAAAACCAGTCTGTACATAAAAAATAGTCGTTTTGATTAGCCTAAAGAGCATTTCCAATTTATTTTAACGACTAATTGAAGGGCTTATTACAAAAACTTGATAAGTCACCTTTTATTTTTTTGCAGGTTTTAGCTCGTTTCTAGTCATATTTTGATGAATATTTCATAACAGTCTAGCTTACACATTTATAACAAGTGTCAAGAGTACAAAAGTCCTTCAAAAGTTCTACTTTCTATATTAAATCAAAACTATAAAGGCAAAAACCAGTAAAAACTTAAATGTGGCTTATCAAGTTTTTACAATAAGCCCTTCAATTGTTTTATGGTCTCCGATTGTAATAAAATTTGGTGATTTTCTAAGACAATTTTTCAATTTTTATTTTGAAGCTTTGAATCAAGGAAACATTAGATATTGCAAAAATTCGTTATGCATAAAATTAGTGAAAATGTTATGGTTCAGTACGCGTGATTTGCTATTTTTGTAAAAAATATACAAAACTGTAATTTGATTTTTCTTTAAAAAATAATTTTTAATTTAAAGAAATATATAAAAGAAAAACCCAAACATTATCACTATTGTTATGCAAAAAGAATTTTTGCATTATCTTTCGCATAACAAAAGTTATGGCCTTTTGAATGATGCCCCAACTCCTCATTTTTTGATATTTCATAACTTCAGGGTTGCCAAAGTATTCAAATAAAAAAATCATACAAAAATTCGTTGTTAAAATAAAATAGAAATGCTTTATAGTCTACTCAACACGACTATTTTTAAGGTACAGAATGGTCTTTATGAGCTATTTGGGTTGCCTAGAAACGTTCAGCTTATATTGATGTTCACAAAAGGTGTTCAGCTTTACCGTGGAGACAATTTTGCCAAATATTGTTAGTGAAAAATTAGAAGACCATGTATTTAAATTAAAACTGCTTCAAAAAATCTAAAGTCACTAAAAATTCGTTAAATTTTAAACTGTAACTTTAAAAGGGTGACTCAAAATAGGAAACTTTTTGCATATACAATTTTGAGTGCTTGCCATTTTTTTGTTTCTAATCCGATTTTCAATTAATTCGCTACTGGAGACTAACAAAAAACATGCCCGTGGAAGAAAGATTATATATGAAATTTGAGTCTATCCAATTATATCTGAGACCATATATATTTATATATAACATTATATATATTTATATATAAGCTTATCTGAAATGATATATAATTATATCTGAACTCTGATATAATTGGATAGACTCAAATTTTGGATATAATTATATATGATCATAACTGGTCATATGTAAACAAGGGTTCTTACCATATTTTTAGGGCAAATATCAACTTTAACCCATTGTTAAAAATTGTGCACGCCTCCAATTATAGTAGTTACTCCAATTATAATAGATACTCCATCATATACCTTATTTATTGGGTAAGTCTCTTCCAATCCCCGCTTTATATGTAGACATTGCAGAAAAAAATTAAAAAATCCTAATCTTTGGATTTTTATTTTATTTTTGGGAATTCATAAATTAGGAAATAAATTTCATATAGTTAAGTTAAAAGTCTATTTGAGTCCAAAAAATCATTTCACAAATTTCTAATTTAAACGAATGTAGTTTTTGAGTGGAGCAAGATATTGCATTTTTTTTTTAATTTAATCAAGAATTTAGTTAGGTAAAAAAAAACAATATATAAGAAAATAAATTGGGCCCAATTTCGTTACACTATTCGCAAAAACCGGACGTGAGTTGGACCAAAATTTAATTTTCACATTTTTAAATGGGAATATCTCGGGAACTATTAGAGATATGCAAGCATGTTTTTTTGTTAGTCTCTGGTAGCGCATTACCAATATGTTAATTTTTTTGAAAATCGGATTAGGAACCAACAAATGGCGAGCACTCAAAATTTTATATGCAAAAACCTTCCTATTTTGGTTGGTCATATTGTGTCCCCAGGAGGTCTGGAAGGTTTAAGACCAAATTTAGGCTCGATATTACGTCACTTACCCCTGTTCCAAATTTGAGTGCAATCGGACTACTAAGGAATAAATGGTGGAATTATTTTTTCGGGAACTATTAGAGATAACCCACATATGCAAGCATGTTTTTTGTTAGTCTCTAGTAGCGCATTACCAATATGTTAATTTTTTTTAAAATCGGATTAGAAACCAACAAAGGGCGAGCACTCAAAATTGTATATGCAAAAAGCTTCCCATTTTGGTTGCTCATATTGTGTCCCCAGGAGGACTGGAAAGTTTAAGACCAAATGTAGGCTCGATATTACGTCACTTACCCCTGTTCCAAATTTGATTGTAATCGGACTACTAAGGAGTAAATGGTCGAATTATTTTGTGATATATCCCACTGTGCGGTGTAGTTCTGAGTTTTCTTCCTTACTCAAACTCCAAATCTTGCTTCTGAAATTTTTCATTATTTTTCATTTGACAATTTTCTTTCTTCCTAAAATTTCCCATATTTCCCCCACATAATCAACATTTATTTGGGGAAATACTTTCGTACGTATTCTGTTTCCAACTACTTACATGATCAAATAAACAGTAAAACACATGTTGTGTTACCTTACACATTTGTGGCTATAAATTACATTTCCCATTGCTTTTTTTCCTGTAGTTTGTGTTTGTTTTTTTTTTTACACGCATTACCAACACTAGCCGAAAAACGATGTTGACTATGCGCAGCCTAAGAAATTTAAATCTTGGTTTAAATTAGAGAAGTTTTAAAGAAAATTCAAATCAAGAAACGGATATGAAAGGAGTACAAATTGTGTGTGTGTGTTCTGTTAGACAATTTTATTATTGACATTACTTGTACTTCGTATGAGTATTTGAGCAATAGGTGTCGCTATAAAATTTCGTAAATAATGACTATTTGGCAAATGTTGCTATTAAATGTTGTAACCATCATCATAGTAGGTGGTCTTAACAATTTTAAACACTTTAAAGTAACATTTACTTAAAAGTAGGGAATGTTATGTTGTTAATGATACGCTATACGTTGGATTACGTTTTCCTGTTATGATATGAAGAAAGTAATCATGTCAGTTAGTTTTAGGATATTGAAGATTTTATTAGGGAAATGGCTTTATAAGAACGTTGAAAACTGTTAGATTAAAACTACCAATGAATGTATTTAAACATAGATATTTTTTTTTAACAATTTCAATAATTTGAGTATTTTTTACTAGTTCCAATAATAAGGCCATTTTGGTTCTTTGCTCAATTTTTTTTTATTTATTTTATTAATTATTAATCATATAATTACAAATTATATACTATTAACCTAACCGAGCACTAGCTACTATGGCTTTCGGCGCGTTGTAGCGAAAGCAGACCAGTGCCTATGACGGGAATCGAACCCACGACCCCCGCACTGATAAATCAGCACGCTACCAACTAGATTACCTTTAGAAATGACCAACCGTACAAAAAAAAAAAAAAAATAGTACCTGCAACCCGCTATTAGTTTTGAAAAACCGATTCTTTTAGAAATAACCTACGTTATAACCAATATTGTACTCGAAAAACACTATTTTGTTTGTAAAGCAAGTCTTTTGCCAGTATAACCCGCAAAATTCTTTTCCTGTATTATATTATTTTTAGCCAATATTACTACAATTATGGACAACAGTGGCATTATCTTTTTAAATATTTTATTATATAAACGATGAAGATTCAGCAATTGGTACTATTAAATCTGGTGTCCCCCAGGGGAGTGTTTTGGGTCCTGTGTTGTATACGTTATTTACTTCTGATTTACCCACGAACAATGATGTGTTGATTGCGACGTATGCAGATGAAACTGCAATATTAGCTGCCAGAGAATCTGCTGCCGAAGCCTCTAATGTAGTTCAGAGACAACTTAACTTAATTCAAAAATGGTTAAATAAGTGGAATATTAAAGTTAATGCCGAAAAATCTACCCACGTAACATATACCCTTAAAGAGGGAGACTGCCCCCCTTTATCTTTAAATGGAGTCACTATTCCTTCAACTAACTGTGTTAAGTATTTGGGCTTACACATAGACAGACGTTTAACATGGAAAACTCACATAAAATCGAAACGAAAGCAACTAGATATAAAAACCAAAAAAAATGTATTGGCTATTGGGTAGCAAATCCCAATTAAGTTTGGAGAATAAACTAATACTTTATAAAACTGTTTTGAAACCTGTGTGGACTTATGGAATCCAACTGTGGGGTACGGCAAGTTATTCCAATATTGATATTTTACAGAAATACCAGTCGAAAACTTTAAGATTTATAACTGATGCACCTTGGTTTGTTAGAAACGATGTCATTTACAATGATCTTGATGTCCCCAAAATAAGAGATGAAATTAAAAGATTCAGCACAAATTACCTCAATAGACTAAGTAATCATCCTAACTCACTTGCAATTACACTTTTAGACGACAGTAACGAAGTAAGAAGACTAAAAAGACTGCACATTTTAGATCTCCCATTTTTAAAATAGGCATTCCTTCACTCAGGGAACTTCTGCTTTAAAAATATGTAGTTGTTTGGGTTATAATACAGTTTCATTATTTTTAATGTAAATGTAAGTCATTTGTAGAACAAATAAAATTTTTAACTAACCTTGTAGTTCATTTAAAAAAACAACTCACATCAAATGACTGTTTTATGATTTTACATTCATTTTTTACAGTTGTTTTTTGTTATTTAAAAAAATAAAAAAAAAATTTTTTGGTTTATTTTTTACTACCATGTGGTTCATTTTTACTACAATTGTTAGTCATTTTTTGAACATTAAAAAACAAATGACAATGTTAGTTTAATTTAATGAAATGTAAGTCGTCCTTTTTTTAAATGAAATTTCATTTGTTTTTGACTACAATTGCTGTCGTCTTTACCAACATAATTTCCTAAGTGTTAGCATAGAAAATGTATTATACTGATCAGTAATGTTTTATACATGTATATTTGTTAAGTTCAATGGAACTTAACTTCTCTGTTATTTTTAAATTACTTCATAAGATTTGCTTAATATTTTTCATATTGTAATAGATTGCAAATAAATAAATAATAAAAAAAAAAAATATTTTACAAGTTCAATCATTGATTATTTATGTAAAAGACTAATAACAAATTCTGTCGCTGTTTTAAAAAGGTGTGTTTTTTGAAAATATTTCACAAAATTAATTAAATTTAAGGTATTTGGAAATCGCCAAATATTTTTTAATTTCCAACGTTGAGCCAACGGTGGTAAGTTCGTTGCAACCAACGACTGCTCACTGTTATCAATCGGGGTAACAGGACAATGCAGTCAATATTGTTAATCCCACGTTCTGCCAACGCATAACCGACCGTCGCCGACGCTTTGCCAGTTCTGTATTTTTCTTCCTGGAAATTTACACAAAAATTATTCAAACATGAACAACTAATTTTCTTTAATTTTATATATAAAAGTTCCAGAAAAATTTCCAATACATTGCCAACCGTACCAAAAAAATAGTACTGGCAAACTACTGCTATGTTTGTAAAACCCACCGTATTAAAAGTTACCAAAGGTACAAATAATATTGTACTAGGAAACACCATTTTGTTTGCAAAGCATATGTTTTGCCAGTACCACCCGCAAAATTCTTTGCCAACATTGTTTTTACCCATTTCATAACCAATTATAAACCTTTGTTTAATTTCATTTTATTGCAAACATTTAAATATGACGTATAAGACTAAGACCGAACTGTATTGCAGCTTTTTAAATGTGCTTTATTATAAATATTTCTCAAAATTAGTTTAAGCTATTTTAAAAGCACCAAATATTTTTTAATTTCCAACGTTATGCCAATGGTGGCAAGTTCGCTCAATCGGTTAACAGGACAATACTGTCCATATGGTTAATCCCAACGCATAAACGAGCATCGCCGATGCTTTTCCAACACTTTGCGGACACTTTGCCGATTGTATTTTTCTGCCAGGGTATTTATGAGATCAAATATTTAGAAACCACTAACAAATGAAGAAAAATTAATAAAAAAATACTAAACAGTGGGTAAGCACATAAAAGGACAATACTTCCCATATGGTTAATCCCAACGCATAAACGAGCATCGCCGATGCTTTTCCAACACTTTGCCGATTGTATTTTTCTGCCAGGGTATTTATGATATCAATTATTCAAAACCGCTAGCAAATGAAGAAAAATTAATAAAAAAAATACTAAACAGTGGGTAAGCACATAAAAGCTCTAAATATTGTGAACGGTCATAAAATTTAAATAAAATGGACCCAAGCAACATCAACAGCTGCCAAAAAATACACCGAATATACAATAAAGTTCAGCCAACTACAATACACACACAGAAAAATTGAGCTATTTGATAACTAAAATTCCGTTACTGCGACTCAAATTCAGTTATTTCGAATTTCAGACTATTGGCACAACAAAGTTCGGTTAATTCAACTGAATTTAAGCCGTAACACCCAAAATATTTAGTAATCTAATGTAAATATCGTTGGACTAACTAAATTAATAAGTTGTTACCATTAATATACACTTTTCAATTCGGTTGACACTTTATTTCTCTGTGTGTAGAAAATAATTCATTCACCCCTTTGGCCAAGGCGGCTAATACCAATGTAACCGAGGAATTTTTATTTGAAAATTAAAAAAAAAAAAATAACGCATTTTAAATTAAAAAATTTAAAACAAAAATAAAAAAGAACAACGTTTTTAAATTAACAAATATGTAATAAAACAAACATCAAAGCGCGATCACAATAAATGCTTTTATGTTGAAACTAGAAGCTAAATTTTAAACAAATTTAACAGTTGTCAACAATTTTGTCATATGTTGATTGGTTGGTTGGCTGGTTGTATGGCAGCATAAACTGGTTGATATTGATTGTGTTGCCAACAGCAACTATCAATGGACAATAAACAATTTAATTCGATGCCATATTGACAACATGTTCGATATTGGACATGCGATATCAACATATGTATAAAATTAAACTGCATGTTCTATTCATTATGTTTTATTGCTAATTGACCTCCCCCCCCCCCACCACTCACTCGATGAAGAATTAATGACTGGCATAATATTTCTTTGATTCTTTGATTAGTTCAATAAAAATGTAATTACCAACACTGGAAGGCAAGAATATCTGTGACCACTGCAAATGTAGTTAAAAACAAATGAAATTTAACTTAAAGTAAGGACGTCGTACATTTCAGTAAATTCAACTAACATTGTCATTTGTTTTTTAATGTTCCAAAAATGACTAATAATTGTAGTAAAAATAAACCACATGTTAGTAAAACCAAACAAACATTAATATTTTTTTTAATAACAAAAACTACTTTAAAAAATTAATGTAAAATCATAAAACAGTCATTTGATGTGGTTTGGTTTTTTAAATAACCTACAAGGTTACATTAAAAATAAAAAAACAGCATTACAGCCCTAACAACTACATATTTTTACAGCAGAAGTTTCTTGAGTGTTGTTTTGAGAAAAAATCATGCTCATGTAAAATATAGGCCAATGAGTTTGTTTACCAAGCTGTAACTTTTTATTTCTGCGAGTTTTTCTCCAAAATGTTCATTGCATATAGAAAAAGTTCAAACTATTGACAAATAACAAAAAAAAAATAAATGAAAAAAAAAATAAATGAAAATCTAGTAAACCCCTTATTACACCTATTTTTTAGCTTAATCCAACTATAATTTTTTAACAAAAAGCCAGTTTTAATATCACTTAAAACACATTTTTTTTTTAATAACAAAAATTATTATCGGACATGTTTCGTATACCAGTTAATGTGTCTCCAAAAGCACTTTTATTTGATATCCCATTTGTCTAAAATTTCTCCAAAACAATTCGAACAATTCGTTTGACCCTTCTTTTTAACCCCTAAACATGAGATTGGACCGCTAAAAAAATACATGGCCCTTATATTTTCTTTCCTTATCACGTATTTAATTTTCATTTAGATCGTAGAAAACCCATCGGAAGACTCCCCTTGTTAGACAATATACCAGTTTTTAATATCTCGTAAGCCGTGAATTTAAGTCAAAAATTACATAGGAGTCATTCTCTATGAAAACACCGAAGAAAATGAAAAATTGTTGCTGGACCATTTTGGATTTTGTTAAAATTTTGTGGAAATGTTCCTAAGGGTTTCCAGAACCAAAATCCAAGATTATTTAATTTTTGCACACGGCACTACCGGTTCACGCAAAATAAAAAAACTAAAAAGTCTTGTTTTTGTGCGTAGTGGTTTGAGCTGTTAAATTTTTTCTGCTAGAGATATCTACATGATGAAGGCATCATTTTAAAGCTGAAGGATTATAGTTTCTATCAAAAATATAAAATTTGACTTAATTCATACACCCGAAAAATAACGTGGTATTGAAAATAAGCATATTTCATTGGTTTTTAGTGTTTTTCAATGAACTCCAGTGTCGGCGCTAATGAATATAAAAGCATAATAATTCTCAGATACACATTAGACATGTCGGAGAAAAATACAAAATTAAAATTGGCTCAATCTGGCAACTCGTTATGAAAAAATCGTTACTTGAAATTTTGAAATTTTGAAAATTTGCATATTTCAAGCTACAATTTGGTCATGTTTGTTAGCAGATACAAACTTGAAAATTACAGAGTACTTACTCCCTACTTTTAACTTTATAACACTTCAAGACCCGTTTAGTTATTTTCACTCCTCTCGGATTTACAGGGTTTTTAAAGAAAAGCCTTTTTGATTTTTTTTATGTATTTTTATACTTTCCTCAATTGTTATATACAGAGAAATTAAAATAAAAACAAGTATTATGAAGTAACAAAGAATAATTATGGACTAAAAAATATATTTAATAAATTCAGTAGATTTTTTAAGTTAAAAAATTTTGCAGTGGTGGGAGAAAATAGGCACATGGTATATTTTTATCATTTAAAGTAGAAAAGTTATAGATTAAATGTGTGTAATTAAGAATCGTGGAATAAGTTTTATTTTATTTTAATAAAGTACTTGTTCTTATAATATTCGTAGTTTCAAAGTTATCAGAAGCTGAAAACTTTCGTACTTTTAACTGACTGTGAGAAATCGGAGAGAAACTGTGGTAGTTTCTTGTATTTTTAATTGTGCAAACATCAATAAATCTTCAGATCAACATCAACATCAGAAATAGATACAAAAAAAATGTTATAACAGGAATTTGGGTGGAACAAAAATCAAGCATTGCTGTAGGTGTTAGGATATAATGATCCGCAATTCGCTGTAGACTTGCTTTCCTTACAGTCCGCTTAATTGTACCTCCTGCTCCGTCGCAAGGACTTTTGCCATGAGAAGTGGCAAAAAAGTGCCACTCTGCTTCTAAGCCGAAATCGTCTTTGTGATGACAAATGTTGATAATTTTTTTTTTATTTTTGTAAAATTTTTGTAAACATAAAAAATCTACTGAATTTATTAAATATATTTTTTAGTCCATAATTATTCTTTGTTACTTCATAATACTTGTTTTTATTTTAATTTCTCTGTATATAACAATTGAGGAAAGTATAAAAATACATAAAAAAAAATCAAAAAGGCTTTTCTTTAAAAACCCTGTAAATCCGAGAGGAGTGAAAATAACTAAACGGGTCTTGAAGTGTTATAAAGTTAAAAGTAGGGAGTAAGTACTCTGTAATTTTCAAGTTTGTATCTGCTAACAAACATGACCAAATTGTAGCTTGAAATATGCAAATTTTCAAAATTTCAAAATTTCAAGTAACGATTTTTTCATAACGAGTTGCCAGATTGAGCCAATTTTAATTTTGTATTTTTCTCCGACATGTCTAATGTGTATCTGAGAATTATTATGTTTTTATATTTATTAGCGCCGACACTGGAGTTCATTGAAAAACACTAAAAACCAATGAAATATGCTTATTTTCAATACCACGTTATTTTTCGGGTGTATGAATTAAGTCAAATTTTATATTTTTGATAGAAACTATAATCCTTCAGCTTTAAAACGATGCCTTCATCATGTAGATATCTCTAGCAGAAAAAATTTAACAGCTCAAACCACTACGCACAAAAACAAGACTTTTTAGTTTTTTTATTTTGCGTGAACCGGTAGTGCCGTGCGCAAAAATTAAATCCTCTTGGATTTTGGGTTGTCAGACCCTAAATATCATTTCCAGTTAGTTTGAGTAAAATCTAAGATATGCCAGCTTTGCCGATTTGGTGATTTCATACAGAATAACTCATAGTTTAAAACAGCACAGAATTTGACGAAGATCTTTTTTGGAAAGCACAGAATAAGGGTGTAAATTTAAATGGAAACGCCAAAAAATATGAAACAAATTTAAACAAGTGCGAAATTGTTGGGAAATCAATCAAAGAATGTAATTTGTCTATGTTTTCTTTTAATTTTAAAATTTAAACCGCCATAACTTTTGAGCACCTTGCAGAAAGCCATTCACGCAAACGGATTTTAAGTCCCTAAATAGTGGTTAATTATTGTATTAAATCCTATTAATGTGCCAAAAAGTTAAAAACAAAAATTTTAACCCCAATTTTAAACAACTTCCGCAATTATAATTTTTTTTTTGTCAGAGGCTTGGGACACGATTCAATTATAATTGAAAATGCTCTAAATTTTGTTTCCATGCATAGATAACATATAAAAATCTCATATTTTCTGTGTAAGAATAGCTGTAATATGAATCGGAATTTTTATTTTCATGCAAAATAAAGTTTATAAAGAAAAAAAAAATGAAAGGGGAAAAATGGGAATTTTTGCGATTTTTAAGGCACCGGACGCACTTTTTTCGGGTAGTATTGTTCCGCATTTTTTTTTTCTCCTATTCAATATCAACAACTTTGCTTCACACACAAAAGAGATATTCCGTACGGTATACCGAGATATAACCGTGTTAAAATCTAGAAAAAGTGCAAAAAATTACATAACTTGACAAAACGAATAATGCAGAAGTTCTTATTTTTGGGGCTACTTTCACTTGCACTTCCCAAAATTCTGTCCCAAAATTCTGTCCCAAAATCATGTGTTGAAAAATGTTGTACTGTGTAAGTATATAACTAATTAAAAAATGTCACCAGTTTAACGCGAAAATTAACAATTTAACCATGTATTTTTCAATTTTACGAAGAATTTTTATGTTTTCTTTTCTTTTCTTTTTAATTTAATTTATTGTTTTTAAAAAAAAACTTATAGAAAATAAATTTTCTCAAACCATTTTCAAACTTAGAAAAACATTTAATATAAATCGAAATATAACATTTTCTATAAGGTAAAAAACAAATTTTTGATTAATAGGAAAAAATATATATTTCAATTTGAGTTCGATTAAATATCAATTATAAATCTCAAACCTGGTATTTTCTTACTAAAACACTTGAGAACAGCCTAAAGTTTAAATAAACATTTTGAATTGAAGAGCTTATTGTAAAATCTGGATAAGCCACATTAACAATTTTCTAGTTTTCGATGTTTTCTAGACAGCCGTTGATTAAATTTTGAATGAAGCTTTGCTAAAACACTTGTTACACGTCTATATAGTGTGAAAGTCCTGTTTAAATTTTAAAAGGCGAAAACTAACCAAAAATTAAATGTGGCTTATCAAGTTGTTACAATAAGCCCTTCAATTTATACAATAAAAACAATAAAAAATTGTTCAATTTGTTTCAGAATGTTTTTCAAATAAATATTAAATCATTATAAAATTTTTTTTATTGAAAATGACTGCAAATACTGAACTGTTGATTTCAAATAAAAATTTTAAAATATCTCAAAATGAATCGATGTTTATTGGGTGAAATGAAAGTTTTTGTTAGGCTAACTTTCGCAAATATAAACTTTATATAGAATAATAAGCATAGTTCTAAAAATCATAGCTACATTGTAAATTTTCAATGAAATCCTTCATCAGTGATTCTGAGAATACTTCATCAGTGATTCTGAGAGTAATATATGTTATATTTTTTGTTGTTTGATTGAGTCTATATGAAATTTTTGTGCAATCACTGACCGTGATATAGATAAACTACTTTCTAATACCATATGAACTACGCACTACACTTTAGACAGAGCGTGTTGGCTGAATTTTGGCACAGGTATTTTATTAACCCATTAATGCCCATTGGCAACTTAAGTTGCCAGCATAGTTGTTACAATTTAGCATGCTCTGAAAAAAAGTGAGAGTGTACAAAAATTGTATCTCAAAATAATAAAAAAACGTGTGGGCATTAATGGGTTAAGCTGCTTACATATTATACTATAAGATGAACTCATAGGTCATCTTTTTCGTGCTATGCTGTCATACAAATTTTAGGCACATTTTGTGTTTTTCGCATGAACCGCACTTTATTATTTTTTCTTTTTTACACAAAATAATTGTTCAGATTTGTGTATTTTTCCATTTGCAAAAAAAAAAAATGCTTTAATCCTTTGGAAAATAAATTGTGCCAAAATAGCTAAATATAGTAAAATCTGAGAAAAATTTTGGATTTACTTGTTAATGCGGTATCTTTATTGAACTAATTTTATATCTAATTGCTGTTGAAGGTCGCATCGACTTATACCATAAATAATTAAGAAAAAATGTTATATTTTTAAAATTTTATGTATAAAAACATCGTTTAAACTTGCAAAAAAAAAAAACTTTCCGAAAAAATTGGCACATAAGTGAAAAACTAGGTAAATCATTTAAAGCAGCGTGGCCGAAATATTTAGGATCATGGTCGGTACTTTTGTTTTCGGTTTAAGTGGTCAGTTTAGTACCGCTGTGGAATTTAACATATCATTTCTATAATCTTCAAAATATTTATAACAAATTGTGTCCAGTCGAACTATATATAAAAAGATATAATGCACATTAAAATGACACTTAATCTTATTCTGAATTACTGAGAAAAAAAATATTACTTAAATAGTTTGGAATACAAAAATTGACAAATATCTCTAGAAAATCCTGCCCAATGTCCTTGGAATTACAAAAAGAAAATATTAATAAACATTCATTTAAGTCTTTGTTAATAACTGCCACCCTAATGTGTATTCATATGTTTTATGTTCACCTTTGTGTGGTCTTAATAAATATTTTCAAAATTTGTTTAAACTTCAATAAAACAACGGTTTTTATTTTTGGAGCGTTACAGTTTTTTATGTTCGTCCGTGTTATTGTACCTGTTATTTGACAAATTTAAAGCGGCATTGTTCAAAAATTCAATATAAATTTAAATATTTAGTTGTAGTTTAAATATCGTTTCGTGTTTGGGTCATTTAAGAAGTTTTTATAAATGACATTTACAAATAGTTTATGCAAATAACTGAAAACTTTAAGAGTATTTATGTTGTTTCTACACTGATAGAAATTTTTGCGTAGTATTAATGAATGACTTCATTAATACAATGAATTTTGTCATAAAAAACTCTCCAAAGAAATGTTTCATTGAATCAATGAAACATGCTTCATGGTTTTATTGTCCCAATGAAATTTTTATAAAGTATATGACATTTTTTAATTAATGCTAGTTTAAACGTTATAAAATTTTCATGTGTTTAATGAATAAAATTCATAGTTTTTATGAAATACTTTCATAACTTTTTATTACAAAAAAAAAAATGCATTATAGAGAATAACACACTTTTTAAAGAGGCTGAGATATTAGCTAAAGATCCGGAATGAAATCCGGATAGGGACACGCCTACATCAGATTGCTTTTCACAATTTGTTAAATAAGTTTTGGGGTTTTAGCACATATAATTACTATAAATGCAATTAATGTTTATCCCGATGAAAATAAATTTAAATAACAAATATGCAGGTGCTTGTGCAAATTTAAATGTAACTGACACTAATAGAAAACATATGATTTTCTATTGTTGATTTACTTGAATAAACGTCACTACATTGCTAGATCTGTCAAAAAAAAACAGAGTAGTATTTGGAAGATGACAAAGCCAATTGTGACAATTTTTTGTTGTTGTTCTTTGATATTTTAAATTTTGAATCTCGCTCCTAGACGAGGACAAGAAATTCTCATTGAGTTTGTGATTTAACATAACAAATATCTCTAGAAATTCTAATAACAAAGTCCCCTGAAGATTTCCTTAGGCAGGAATGAAATCCGGATAGGGACACGCCTACATCAGATTGCTTTCCACAATTTGTTAAATAAGTTTTGGGATTTTAGCACATTTAATTACTATAAATTTGTTCTTTAATTAAAAAAAATAAAATAAAAATCTGATGACTTTTTACAAAATCAATTATGTCGATTTAAGAAAATTTTTTAAGAAATTTGTAGTCATTTCACATCAAAGCTTTATACGCTATATTTTATGAGATCGCCTCAAATCAATTTTATTCAACGTTTTAGTTAATTCTGCCTAAAACTGCGGCAGTCTGGTGTATCCCTTGTGTCCGTAAAATTTTTCAATAAAAATGTTTTCTTCTTCTTCTTCCTGTAAAGAGACTAACTAAAGAAATATTCTACAGTAATTAATATAAAAAATTAATTACGATTGTCATTGTCTGACGGTTGCAAAACACTTTCTAACAAAAAAAAAATGTATGTCATTTGTAATATTAGGCATTTTTTTTGGACACCATACGAATTTTAATACTCGTAAAGGATAGTTTTTATTTATCTTTTTTGTTGTCACTTCACTTCCATATACTTTTTTTGATTGTAGATTTTAGTATGGTATGTTTTATAAAAAAAAAAACATTAATGAAAAACACTTCACTTATTAACGAGACCCAAGAAACCACAAACCTAAATTACTAGAAAATTTAAAATCACTGTTTACCGCTTGCCACCAACCCGGGGAGCAGAATTTTGTGAAACCTTGGCGGCTTTTTGTTTAGGAGCAGACTTAGCTTTAGGGCCAGCAGGTTGAGTAGCCTTCTTGTCGGCCTTAGTGGCACGCTTTTGCTCCTTGGCGGCCTTAATGGCTTGTTTGGCACGACGAACTTCGGGCTTCATGTTATGCTTAGCCATAATTTCGGCCAAGGAAGCACCAACAATAGCAAGTTGAAACTTTTGTTTTCTGCGGGTGCACTTCTTGTTGGCTTCTTCTTCAATACCCTTACGATGCTTGCGACGGTACAAGACAGTCCAGGTAAACTTACGGGGATTACGCTTCATCAAGTAAGAACGTTCGCATTTCTTATCCAAGAAAGTGAAGAACTTGCCGTCAATTTTGACCAATGTTGTCATGGCCGGGGTAGATTTTGTACCCACTGAATGAACACAAGTCGATTTCATCTTGTTGGTTGATGATGCGTCAAAAAATCAACTGGAAAAAGGCATTTAACTTCAGCGATTATTTTTTTAATTCGAAATGTACAACACTCAAAAAATAAGTTAGTAGCAAAGTTAGTAAAACGTCTTGTTAATCAGGTATAATATTTTTCAGAAATTTTTTTGCTAAAATTATGTTTTCAGCTCAAAATTTAGTTATACCTTTTCAGCACTTAACAGTTTTGAACTAATGTTTTACTAATATTTTACTAATGTTTTACTAATTTATTTCGCTAAAAAATTGATCTGATTAGCACATTTAATAAATAGTGTGGACGACAACCAGATTGAAAGATATACGCAGAATGAATGTCGATATGTAGTAGTGACGAGGAAAATGATACCAAAAAGTATAACTCTAGTAAGACATATAAAAAAATCAACCATGGAAGATTTTTGTATCTGTTTTTCATACATAAAAAAAAAAAATTATGGATTGAATCAAAGTAATTGTATAAAAGACAAAATAAAATATTTAAATTTAATAAAGATTAAATGTGTATTTGTTAACTAAATGTTAATAGAGATTAATAATCTCATGTTGTTAAATTGCAAACAAATATACAGCAGGTAGACAGAATAAAGCGAAAGACAAAGACACACATCACAGTTAGATTTTTATGTTTCCTTTTGCTTGTTGCAAAAAAGGGTTATAGTATATGTTATATTATGTTATTTTTTCGTTTCGTTTCTATTATTATCTGCGGCATTTGCGTTCCTTTAAAAGGTGGCATCATTTAGACAACCATTGATGTAAGAAGTTGAAAGATAATTTTGTTTATGTTATATATAATTATTTCTAAAAATCAGCTCGCTGATTTCAGCAATAGCTTTTACTGACATTAGCATTTTTTTTGCTGACTCAGCAAAATTTTTTTGCTGACATTTGAAACTTTTTTTTTTTTTACTAAGACACATAATTATTAGTGCAATGCGTTATATTGAGTTATACATAAGAAAAAATAATGTTTTTACAATTTTGTTTTTATTTTATTATGTTTTATTGTTGCCTTAAAAATGATGAAAAAATTTATTTTAATTTTTATTTTTTAATGCAGAAAAAAGAAAATTAATTTTTAATCATTTCGTTTAACACTATAGATAGATAATTAATAAGATATTACATTGCCTTGTGTATTAAAACTTATTGTATCCTATGGGACTTATAACCCACCCAGTTTTCAAAGGGCTAATGTCAATATTTTTCCATTCTATCAATATTGCTAGTTTAAATTTTTTAAGCATTGTGTATAACTTTGAACCGGTATCTTGAGGTCATAAGAAATGTTTTTTTCTGAAACAGAATACACGTGCTTTTAAGTCTGTAGTACGATATAGTCATAATATTTTTGCAATGATCATAAATGGTAATAAATGATGTCGAAATTAATTTCCATGATCATAATATGATAACTAGGACAATACTATGCTTATAGTGCTATTATTATGATTCATACAAACATGTTATGATCATTATAAATGTATTGTAAAATTGTATTCATAACAATATTTTAATGCATACTTATGCCGTAATCACATGTTTCCATTATATTATTTTTCCTGATCAAATCAGATTTGTGCTAAAAAAAAAGTTTATTTTTGCTTGTTTATGTTTAACATTCGCATAGCCACAAAATAATGATTTATGTAACTCCTTAATAACACGAATCTTATTTGTCAGCGCAAATACAATTTGACTTCATAAATTATTTTAAAATCAGATTATTTAAATGTGTACTATTTAGAAAACAATATCCATAACTTTTTGGTCTAGCTGCAACAAAATGCTGGGAGAATAATGTAGGAATCATACTTTGATAATGTATAAACATTTCCTTAACCATAATATGATAATATTGAGATCAATTGGTAATATAGTAATCTAGTAATCATATTATGATTAAGAAAAATATAAGAATATGGTTGTCACAACCATATCAACATGGTTGTCGCAATCATAAATCCAAAAATGTATGATGCTCTTCGAATATGCTTGCCTCAACTATATTTTTGGAGCGGTATTATAGATTATGTTATTGGATAATCAGAAAAGTACAACAGTATTTATCGTTTGTGGTACATTATAGTACAGTAAATATTGTATGCAACGATGTTAATTTAGCAATAAAGAGTGCAACATGTTAAGAAAATTCTTCTTTAGGTGAAAAATATATAGCGCATCTGACAACTACAATTTATTTAAAGGTCGTTATTTGTAACTAATTTGTAATTAGAATTGAATTTATCTGCAAAAATAGTTCAACTTTTTATTTGTCAGAAAACTTAGCTGCCTTGAACTAATACGGCATTCACACTAGATTGCAAAACATGTGTTTTTTTCAAAACGAGTGGAAAAGAATAACGAACTGTTGGAATAGAATAAAAAGCTTAAATACGTGTTTTGAAAAAAAAAACGTGTTTTGCTTTCTAGTGTGAATGCCGTATAAACCAATTGAGCTAACTAAAAAATAGTTAAAAATCAGTAATAAACAACTAAGAGTATTTTGGGTATGTAAATAAATTTGTTTTTACAAATTAATGATTAAATTCTTTCATATTCTGAGCATAACGACACCATTTTAAACTTATTTTAAAAATTTCATATTGCTATTGCCCGTTTGGAGCCGATGATGACCGGTCGGCAGCTGATCGGCTAGCTATTTATAATCGGCTAGCTTACATCACTGGTCCTATGACACATTTAGGGTCGAGCGGAACGAGTTGGCTGATGAGTGTTTTCAATACCCACTTTTGATCTATAAATGAAGTTTCAGGGTTGACGATATCAGACGTATCATTTTTTTTTTAACGGCCACTGTTCATTTATTGATTGGTATACGTATTTCGGTTTAGTTTGACACAAATTTTGAACATTATTAAAATAAATTTCTTATTTGCTTAAAAAATTTAATTACACTTTATTGCATAATAGTAAATCTCCAACAAAATAGTAAATCTAACAAATTAAAATAATTTTGTCAAATAACATATCGGTCATTTGTAATAGAATGAAAAAAGTACAAATTTTTAAATCCTAACATTTATGATAAAAATCAGACGGCTGTACATTACATTAACACTTGCACTCATTTGTCTGGAATTTTTTCAATGACTTTAAAAACTGCGATTACTTCTAAACTAATACAAACAGACAGCAGTGATGTCAACATTTTAAAACAAAAAGCGCTACAAGGCGATAAGTATGCATTCATGTGATCATTAAATTCATGTGATCGAACAGTGCACACAGAGAAAATATATGGTTACAATATGATGGCGACAAAACAAAACTAGCCATATATGGTTGCTTTAATTAAATTATTATTGTATTAATCATAATTCACCAATAATATGGTTGCTTTAACCATGTTAGAGTAAAAATCCCTCTCCTTTTATCGGTTATCATATTATTCTTTTGTCTACAATCATAATATAGTATTTGTTATCATATTTCTCTCTCTAACTACAGCGATATTATAGTTGCGCCAACTGTAAGATGATCGGTCTGTTTTTTATGAGCGTCTTCGATCTTTTAGTGTCATTCTTGTTTAAGATTTTGTGAAAAGTAATTTTAAGAAGCAGTCAGTCAGAACAAATTAAATAATATTAAACAAAAAGACATAAAAATAGAAAAAAAAACGCAGATGTGTTAATTGTAATGGTGATCTTTTTAGTTGAAGAATGAAAATTTTTGGTAGTCTCAACCCGGTCTTCCATGGGAGCCTTGGTAAAAGTTAAATTTAAACGCATCCCTTAAATGAAGTTATTTAAAGAAGTTATACAAATTAAGTAAAAAGTGATAAAAAAGAGATTTATTTTTAAATTTGTAATACTCACGCAAAATAAATTGTAAACAAAATAAATGTAAAGAAATAAAAATTTAAACAAAATACACGTGCTTTTAAGTCTTTAGTACGATATATCATAATATGGTTGCAATAATCATAATATGGTAATAAATGATGACGAAATTATTTTCCGTGATCGTAATATGATAAAGAGAAAGTGTAGTTTAGCCTTTTTAGATACTAAAATAAAAAAAATTATGTAAACATTACATATCTACAAAATACTAATTTATGTAACTCCTTAATAACACAAATCTTATGCGTCAGCGCAAAGCCAATTTAGTTACTTAAATTATTTTAAAATTAGTTTATTTAAATAAATACACTTTTTTATTATTTAAAAAAAACATGCATAGCTTTTTAATCGAGCTTCAACAGAATGCTACGTGAATAATGTAGGAATCATACTATGATAATTTATAAACATTTTCATTACCATAATATGAGAATATTGATATCAATTGGGAATCATAATATGGTAATCTAATTATGATATTATGGTTAAGAAAAGGATAAGAGTATGGTTGTCACAATTATATTAACATGGCAATCATAAATCCACAAATGTGTGATGCTCTTCGAATATGGTTGTCCCAACCCTATTTTTTCTTTGCGTGTGCTAAAAGCTGAATTTACTAAAATGACAATAACACAGGCCAACAAAATTTGGGCTACCATCAAAGCCATGAATCATAACATACTTTTTGATGCGCTGACTTTTAATCTGACCTATATTTCATCATATATTTTCAAAAGGGTCGTAACGATATCTGAAAGTACTGTTGTTAACCTTCAACTTCTGTTGACGTTACTAAGTTTGGAGAATTTGTCGATGTACAGAGCTGAGTATAAGTGTTAAAATCCACAACTCTTAATGAAGCATAGATAGAGGAGACAAAAGAAAAATATATTTGAAATGAAACATACCTGCGCAATCTAATTTTTACGGAATATAAATGGATATAAAGTTTGATCGAAGCTTGTTTGTTTGAGAACTCTTAAATTTTTTTTTATTCGATATCAGAAATACTTTTCGTTTGATATATATATATCCTTTGAAACCGACATAGTAAAATTTGCCACCACATTTGATATCCTAAACATGAGACTGCGCACCTAAAAAAAATGTATCGTTCCATAGTTTTTAAACCCTTACAACATATTCAAGATTCAATAAGATTTACGGGTTACATCACCGTGTAGTTTCCTTGTGAGTATAATAAATTCACAACATCAGCAGACGATTTCTCGGAGACCAATACAGATTTTTTAAGTTAAAATATGGAAAATGTGAAAATAGAAATAATTTTCGGTTTTCCACAATTTGTTCATTGTAATTTGGTTGTTTTGACATTAATTTCATATTTTTATGCATGGTTTATTATAAGTGTAGTTAAAATTAAACTTCGTTTACATTTTTAGTTAAAAACAACTGTAATCATTTAAGTTTTTTCTGAAAACAAAACTACATCTACTACAAAACTACTAATCCATACTAAAAATGTGAAAAAAAGTTTGAAATAAAATTATAGTAAAATAGATATTTAAACGGTAATAAAAACATTTTTTATCGAAAAATAAAAAATCGCTAAATCAATTACAAAAAGCTCTACATTGTTTTCGGTTTTATACACTGCATTGCAAAAGTACAATTACACATTAATTTCACTAAAGTTCGTGAGTTAAAAATGTAAGAGTTTAACCGTCATAAATGTAAAACCAATTTATAATTAATAATATTTAGCAATAAAGCAATTCAATCATTTTAGTATTTAAAAGGGAATAACAAAATCAATTAGTGTTTCATAACTATAAATTTACCAAAATTTAAGAAAGATATTTTAAAGCAGCAGTTTTAATAATGCGTGCGGCCTACTTTTTTTTGAATCAAGTAGAAAATTCGATCAGATAAACTGTCTACCAGATTTATTCAAATTTCTTCCGTTATAGATCTCCACGCTTTAATAAGTGTTTCTTTTAGATGAAAAACGCTTTCATATTGACGGTTTTCTGCGTAAACTCGACGGGTTAATGCTTCCCAAATATTGACAATGTTGTTTTGATCCGGAGAACATGCTGGCCATTCCAATAATCTTATATTTTTTGATAGATAAGTCTGACGACTTACATGTACTGAGGCATTGTCTTGTCGGAAAAGTAATTCTTCTTCGTTGCTATTTTGAATAAATGGCACTTCTAATACTGTAATGTACTTAGAAGAATTCATTCTAGTGCTTGGAAATGCCAAGTCATCCATACCGCCGAATAAAAGAGCCCAAACCATTAGGGATCCGCGTCTGAAATTTCTTTTTGAGACATATTGCGGCTCCTTACGTAGGTCTAGCCTAGAGCTGTTAAAACTATCTGGATCATCAAGATTGAACGTTTTCTCATCAGAAAAAATTACGAGTACCTTTAAAAGAAATTTATGTTTAAACAGTACTAACAACAACAGCGATTATTAAGTGACCTTTATCCGGTTGGTTTATAAATTCCTTTTAACGAATTCAAGTCGATCAGTTTTGTGGCGGCGTAATTCTTTCTTATGTCCAGAAATTTTTTTTCCTTTAAGAGCCTACTTATGGTTGATTTGGACCTTTTATTCATCGATTATATGATTGATACTGTTCATTGAGTTGCTGGTCCGATTAGAAACCTCTTTTTCGCGCCGTCTGTTTTATTGTTAACATAAGCACTTGGATTATTTAAGAAATTTGTGACAACCACATGTGAACGGTTTTATTTTTTTTTTTATCAATTTCACGACAACTTAAGCCACCTTTTAAATACACTGAAATTTGCTCTTTTTCAAAATCACTTACAAGGTAGATATCCCTACCCGATTTCGCACATTTTTCAACTGCGCAGTCTCACGTTTAATGGTTAAAAAATAGGGCTAAATATACTTTAGCTTTTGTATGGAAACTTGTCTTCAATTTACGAAAACTAGATTTACTTGTCATGGTTAAAGTGCCCAAGAAAACAAAAGTTTTGATACGGGAAAAGTCGCATAAAACCCGAACGGTCTCGAATATCGGAAAAAGCTCAGACCCCCTCGATTAAATTAAGTAGTCATTTTTATCTTGGAATGGTAGAATAAAACAGAACATTTATTTTATACAAATTATTTATTAAAAGTGAAAATCTTCTTTTTGATTGAAATTGAAAATTATAAATTTTTCCTAAACAAATCAAAACAAAGTGTTATTGAACACAGTATAATTAATAAGTTAATTTACAAAGTAATTGATTAATTAATTACTTTATTACTTTATTAAATTAAATCATTTAGTTTTAGTTGTTTAAATCTTAATATTTATTTGCAAATAATAAGACGAGGACAAGAAATTCTCATTGAATTTGTGATTTAACACAACAAATATCTCTAGAAATTCTAATAACAAAGTCCCCTGAAGATTTCCTTGGGCAGGAATGAAATCCGGATAGGGACACGCCTACATCAGATTGCTTTTCACAATTTGTTAAATAAGTTTTGGGACTTTAGCACATTTAATTACTATAAATAAAATTTAAAATTATTTGAAACAAAAAAAATTTTTTCAACAAAAGGGCTAATTTCACAGTGCAACACGAAAAAAAATAACCATATACGGACACCACTACGTGATAAAAGACTAAAAAAAAAAGACCCGTGTCTCCCAATTTTTCCCAAAGTCATCTCCTTTTTTGTTTATGGGCCGCCAAAGATTTGTTGCCTCGGTATCATTTTCGCAAAAAAGTGATAATTTTCTCAGGCTCATATCCTGCAAACCGTTCAGAATTTCAATTTACTCTCTACGGCAAAGTTGTAGCTCTTGTCATAAAGAACAAAAATTGCGAACATATAAAATCAAAAAAACTTCACCTTCCAGATCAAAATCGCAAAAAACTTAAAAAAATTAGATTTTTTTTACCTTTTTTTCCCGTGTTCAGGGCATAGGTAGCAAACCGTTCAAAATTCAAGGAAACAATCATCTACAAAAATTTACCTAAGATCTCAATAAACAAATTTCTAGAACATATAGAAAATGATACCGAGGCCCCAAATCTTTGGCGGCCCATAAACAAAAAAGGAGATGACTTTGAGAAACATTGGGAGACACGGGTCTTTTTTTTTAGTCTTTTATCACGTAGTGGTGTCCGTATATGGTTATTTTGCCATGACTTAAAAAATTATACACAGTGTTTGTGCAAAGAAAAAATTCAAAAATATTTTAACATAGCCCCTACGCTTCAATAGAAAAAAAAAACAAATTTCTGTGTGAATTTGTTCACATAAGTATAGATAAATCTGCTAACTACATGAGAATTTCATGCCGGTTTAAATTCAATGTTATAAAAGTCAAACTGGTGAAAAAAGTTTGGTATGGCAACAACACTTCTATAAAAAAAATTTAGTATGGCAACAAAATATTTGATATGGCAATAACATTTTCTTGGGGGTTTTTGGGAAGGTATAATTTTTAATCAAATGAGTTTTTATTTAATTGAGAAATAATTCAATTAAAGAGCTATCAATTTCTAATTGAATTAGCAAATATCATTGTTGACTGAATGTCAGCAATTAAAGTTATTGAATCGGTGCTTTTCGTAATTGAAATGGGTTTTTATTTTTTTGTGTGAATGTCACGTAGCTCTGGTTACTAAAACCAAAATCATAATTAAAGTTGCAGTACAGAAAATTTCCAAAATAATTGTAAAATCTTAATATTTTTAAGTTATAAGTTATTTAAAAATTTAAGAAGTTGAAATGATAATTGGAATGGAAAGATTGAGCTGAAACTTTTTAAAAAATCGTTTTTATATTCCAACTTTTCCACGCGTTATAATAATAATTAAATTTCATGTAGTCACATTAAATTATGACTACATCCGAAGTCGATTATTTCCAACAAATTGGCATATATAAAAATTGGGCACATTATTGATATAGTCCATAATCTGTAAGCAACTAAGAGATGTGACATAAGCGAAAAGTACTGTATAAGTTTTAAACAAATGTTTGTAATGTTAGAAAAATTTGCAAAAATCGTTTGTGATTATAGTTATGCAGCGCAGTGTATTAAGGACGGACAATATCACTATGTTCACAAATAAGCAACGATTAACCATTAGCTTTTAAGTTTTAAATGTCCAGTTAAAAGGCTTTACATAAAATTAATATGAATGTTAGCATTTTTTTTTATATTTAGCTTAGAAAAAAATTATTAATGGTTAGTGCCTTAGTAGTATATTTAAGAGGCTTAGGAGTCATGCTTTAATGAATTTTGTAACTTACATTTACAATGGGGGGGGGGGGGGGGGGGCAAAGTCTGTCTGATGACTGCTGACTGCATCTATGTGGTAATGAAGCTATTAAAATAGTCAATGATTATACATTATCCTAAGTGCCATCAAGTGTTTCAAATCCATAAAGAAAAGTACTCTAAACTAGAATTTTATTTAATGGAATTTTAAGTTAATAACCTACATTAATATGATTTACAATTACTAATTCAAGAATTGACCCACTATAAAGTACACTCAAAAAAATAAGTTAGTAGCAAAGTTAGTAAAATGTCTTGTAAATCAGGTATAATATTTTTCAGAAAATTTTTTGCTAAAATTATGTTTTCAGTCGGTGACTAACGACTTGTGAAAGTAATTGTCTGTTAATTAAATAAAAGACAAAATAAAATATTTAAATTTATTTAATAAAGATTAAATGTGCATTTCTAAACCAAATGTTTATAGAGATCTAGAGAATCTAGAGTGGTCAAATTGCAAACAAATATACAGACAGGTAGACAGACTAAAGCGAAAGATAAACATCTTAGGTAAATTTTTATGTTTCCTTTTTCTTATTGCAAAAAAGGGGTGTATATGCCACATTTTGTCTTTTTCTATCTTTTCGTTTCGATAATTGTCTGCGGCATTTGCGTTTCTTTAAAAGATAACATCAATTAGACAACCATTGATGTAAGTAGCGGAAAGATAATTTTGTTTATGTTATATATAATTATTTCTATTTTTTTTAGATATTATATTAATTCATGTCGGCAATGTGGGAGTATGAACATTTTTATATTTTTAACGCATTGTAAATTATTTTTAAAAAAATCACAAAAGTATGTTTAATGATTTGCAGCAAATTAATTAACTAAAGTATAATTTTTCTACAAATTTTTTGAGTTTCAGTCTACTAATATTCAGCAAAATTTTTATTAATTTTTAGCAAGGGTATTGTAATTTCTAATCCACTAAGTGTTAGCAACACTTTTGCTGAATCTACTAGTTTTGTTTGCTAAAAATTAGTTCGCTGATGTTCAGCAAAATATTGTGCTGACTTTAGCATTTTTTTTGGAACCACCGTCCTGAATAAAATTTTGCTGGCTTAGCAAAATTTTTTGCTGACTTTAAAGACTTTTTTTTGAGTGTAGCGGGACACACAATTTCAAAAACATTAAAAAGCTGTATTTTTGATTTCAAACTTCTACACTCAAAAAAAAAAAAAAGTTTGTAAAGTCACCAAAAATTTTTGCTGAGTCAGCAAAATTTTAGTCTGGAGGGTGCTAGCAAAAAAATTGCTAATGTCAACAAAATATTTTGCTGAAAATCAGCGAGCTTAGTTAATTTACTTGCTGAAAACCGTAAAACATATTTTTGTGATTCTTTTAAAAATAATTTACAATAATTACGAAATATAAAAATTTTCATTTTCCCACATTGACGACATGAATTAATTTAATATCTGAAAATATATAGAAATAAATATATATAACATAACAAAAATTTTCTTTCAACTACTTACATCAATGGTAGTCTAAATGAAGCTTTCTTTTAAAGGACGCAACTCCCGAAGATAATTATAAAAACGAAACGAAAAAATAAACAAAAACAAACGAAACAAAAAAACAACCTTTTTTTGCAATAAGAAAAAGGAACCATAAAAATCTACCTAAGATGTGTGTCTTTGTCTTTCGCTTTACTCTGTCTACATGTCTGTATATGTTTGTTTGCAATTTAACCACACTAGATTATTAATCTATTAACATTTATTATAGAAATACATATTAAATTTAAATATTTTCTTTTGTCTTTTATTTTATTAATAGACAATTATTTTCACAAGCCGGTGACAACGCAAAATTTAAGTTGTTTTAATCCTGAATTTTGTTTTATGTATGAAAAAGAGATACAAAAGTCTTCCATGGTTGATTTTTTTATATGTCTTATTAGAGTTGTACTTTTTAGTATCATTTTCCTCTTCTCTACTACATCTTGACATGCCGCGACATCTGCTTCATTCTGCGTATATCTTTCAATCTGGTTGTCGTCCACACTATTAATGTGTTTATCAGCACAATTTTTTTTAGCAAAATTAATTAGTAAAACATTAGTATATTAGTATAAAACAGTTAAGTGGTGAATAAGTATAACAAAAATTTTAGCTGAAAACACGATTTTAGCAAAGAAATTTGCTAAAAAATAGTATACCTGATTTACAAGACGTTTTACTAACTTTTGTACTAACTTATTTTTTTGAGTGTATCGTATAATTAAATGGAATAACCAAGCAAAGTTTTTCGTTCCTTAAAGTGATTAACAAGAAAAGTTCGGTGGACCTCTCTAATTAAGTAATATTGGATTAGATAGGATTCGCTCCAATTTCTGAGACAAAAAAACTGGTTAGAAGTTGATATATTGGATTCGAAAGATATGAAAGTTGTTTTTAAATCACAGAATCTAAAACTGATGTTATTCTTAAAAAGTCTTATTGCCATTATTATTCAAAATAGGAATAAACATTTTATTTTGTTTAAATTTTATTGTCATATATTACACTTCATATCTGATAATATATGATCATTTTCACATGGGAGATTATAATTCATTTGCTTGTGTGATTGATGAAAATCCTTCCCCAAGTGCGAAGGATATAAATCTGCCGAAATCCAAACCCATGTGTGATTTAATGAAATCCGTATCTAAGTGCGATTGCTTAAATTCCGTCCATGTGATGGATGAAAAACCGTTCCCAATTGATGTATGTAGATCCGTCCCTAATATGATGAATATAAATCCGTGCTCAAGTGTGATGTATAGAAATCTGCCTCTAGTGTGATGAATGGGGTTGCATCCCCAAGAGTAATAGATTAGACTCAATTCATGTGTTATTTATGGAAATCCATCCACAAGTGTAATGGATAGCAATCTGTCTGCAAAAGTAATAAATGGAAATTCATCCACAATTGTGATGGAGGTATATTCGTTCCTAAGTGGCATGGATCGGAATTCTTACCAAAAGTACAATGGATGGGGATCCGTGCTAAATGGAGATGAATGATTATCCGTCCCTAGTGAGATAGATAAAATCCGTCCCAAAATATCGTTGATCTTAATCAGTACCAAAATGTGATAGCTATAAATCCGTACCTAAGTGCAATAGAATGTGATGTGGTCAGAGTATCAAAGATTGGAATCCATAAATTATAATTTGTCTTATGAAGTGTATCCGTCTCCACGTGTGATGTATGAAGTCTTTTATTAAAAGTGATGAATGGAACTGTATCCTAAATTGTTCACAGTATCATAAATGAAAATCCGACCCGAGGTGTGATGAATGGAAATCCATCTTCAAGTAAAATGAATGGTAATAGATGAATAGTTTGATATATGGAAATCAATTTCCGAGCGTAATTTATGGAAATCTATCCCTAAAAGTGATGGATGGAAATCTGTCCCAAAACGTGACGAATGTCATTCTGTCCCCAAACGTTACGAATGGAAATACGTCAGTAAAATAGAGTGAAATTTATCCCTCAGTAAGATAGATTGGAGTTCGCCCTCCAATGTAAATCCATTCCCGATTGTGGTGGAATGGAATTTATCAGCAAATGTAAAGGATATAAATCCGTCTAAGATATAACTTCTGTGTGAAGGCGCTACTGTAGAAGCTCTTCGCTCTAAGTATTTTAAGATATACAGTTCTCGACCGTTGGCGAAGAAGCTCATTATTATAATTTTCTTTTAAACTCCAATTAATGAATCATTCCTTCCTTATCTGACTGTATTTAAAATTTAATCAAATTAATTTAATTTCAAGCCCAACTAATCTAAATTCCATGAATTATACTGTGTCCCACCAAGCTAACATAATATATAACTTTCATTTTCTAAAAGATTAACCGATGTAATTGTTTTTACCAACAAATTTAATAAAAATAAACATTAAAACTTAAAATTAAATCAAAGTTCATGTTAAAATAACACAACACAACAAAGAAAAAAAAAACAACTGACATTTTGTCATGACATGAAATAAACAAAAACTGATCATTTGTTATTAAAAGCCCCTCTTTAATGTCAGTCCATAGTATTACAAAATTTATTAAGACTGCACAGGAATGACCGTCACATTCATACATTCACGTACAGAAAAAAAAAAATACCATCATGAGATGGTGGTGCACGGAGATTAAAGCCAAAATAGAATATGGCCAAAACAAAACAACACGAAACTTTACTGTAAATGGTTGTAGGTGCAGTACGAAATACACTTTAGACAAGCAATGTCACCAAGAAAGACAACAACAAAATATGCATAACGAAAATATGCAAAGATACCAATGGACACCACCGCCACCTCAACATTAAAAACTAGAATTGATGTCTAGGAAAAAAAAGGAAGGTTATCCTACTGCACTAAACTGGATTAAAAATAATACAATTATTTATACGCTTTAAGAAAAGAAATATGTAATATTCGTTAAAAGTTTTTGAGATTTCGATGAAATAACTTTAACACTTTAAACTTATATGAGCTTTTCTCAAAAATATTTAAGATTTGTGTTAAAAATTTATTTAAGCATGTGAAATCCATTTGATAGAATTACTTTCTGCAAAAGTTATGGTGGTTGAAAGTTTCTAAAAATTCTCAAAAGTACATTTTTTTATTCATTTAAAAAAAAAAAAAAAATCTCACACATTTTCTCACATAAACCGCATTTGAATTTAAATTATTTTTCAAAAAAACCAGTTATCCCCTTGGGCCATATAAAGTTGGTAGACCAACATTAACAACCAATGTCATTATATCACTTAAAACTATAAAACTTTTTTTTTTTGTTTTTATTAATTAATAGTCATATAATTACAAATTATATTCTATTACCCTAATCGAGCACTAGCTACTATGACCTTCGGCGCGATATAGCGAAAACAGACCAGTGCCTCTGGTGGGAATCGAACCCACGACCCCCGCACAGATGAGCCAGCACGCTACCAACTAGCCTACCGGGGCGCACCTAGAAAACCTTAAATATAATGTTTTCTTAGAATATAAAACAGTTTGTTTATCATGATTTCCATGAGATATCAAATAAGAATTGACCAAAGGTCATTAGAGTTCTTTAATATTTGGCTCATACACAGACAATAAAACCTATAAAAGATCTCCACTTTCAAAATTGGAAATTTTCAAAAAACCGTTATTTTTCTACGTATTTAATTGTTTAACAATTTAAAACAATAGCATAAATATGTAAATTTAAATGGTCATATCTTTAAAAGTTGTAATCCTATTACTACGATTCAACCAGAAAACGACTCCTACGATTGTTGTCTTTATAATCGACACAACTTAACAACTCATTTTTTATGTTAATATATTTATGATGCAAATGCAATTTTTGGATGCATTTTTCTAATCTTTTTCTCCCTACAATTTGTTTTTTTAAATACGCATAAATCGAAAATATAGAATTTTCTATATAAAGGCAAATGTCTATTATTATCTGCCGAGCACTTCATTAATTTTTCGCAATTTTTTAATACAACATTTTTTTGTTTTTAAAAAAAAAAATATTTTTTTATATTTTGTAATTTGTATATTTCCAGCTGGATTTAAAAAATTTAAAATCACTATTATGTCACGCGGTTATTTTTTTCATAAATAAAATCTCAATGCATATAAACTTTTTTCTTCATATCGTTGCACGTTTAAAAAGATATGCTTTATAAAGCATTCTTGATGCCAATGCCACTTTTGAATGCATTTTGATAATGTTCTGTAGCTTCAACATTTTTTAAACAATCAGCAGTCAGAAGTTGCCAATTCTTTATGCAAAATTTTTAATTTATAACGAGCTTTCAACCCACGTATATTTACAAAAAAAAAATCAACTCAAACTTATTAGCTAGGTTGAGACTAGTATTGATTTCAATCTGGCTAAAGATCTCATCAGAACCCAAAGTTTTAGAAAAGCTAGAGCCTCCAGAATAGACAGAGCCTTCACAAAACCCTATTAAGCATCAGTTTTGCTCCATTCTTGTTTTCTTAGTAATTAAACACGTGGCTAGGGTCTTTTCCTAACAAGCATCATGACGTTGCTAAAATTTGAAGACCAAAAATGTTCTATTTATATATAAAAAAAATAGTTTTTACTCTGGCTTAAGTAATATCTTTTTTACAGTTTTATTAGTTTTTTGTTTTTATATACATCGATATTATTTTTATGTTCTTTTTATAACAAGCGTTCAACCTCCGCATATTAACAAAATTAAAGCAAATCAAACAGATTATCTAGATTTTATATAAGGATGCATTTTAAGGTTATGAAAATTAAATTTGTTTCACAAAATTTATAGTACTTAGAATTTTTTGATGTCATTTCGATTTTAGTATTAAGCTCATTAAAGTCTTTTATTTGATATACGCTTCAGCGGAATTGATACAGCGCTTTAGATGTCACAAACAGAAATGTGTTTTCGGTGGATCCGTTATGAATGAAAAAAATTTAACTTTTTTGCACTTTATAGGATTCACTTTAGATAACTAACTATCCTATGGGGAATGAGGAGTCAATTGTCCTAAAAGTGACAGGTTAAAGAATGACTTATCACAGGACTGGTATAATTTAGTACTGAAGTGGGTTAAGCAGTGTCAATTGTCCTAAAATTACTTAACTTAACCAGAATGCTTATTAACAAGAAAAAGCCAGTTGACCAGAATTTTACCCATTGGAAGCTGTTTAGTTTTCGTTTATTTTATACGACATGGCCCTTTTGCGGCAGTCTTGTGGTATGTCCATCTTTGGATAGTCCTGTAGCATGCCACTATGTGGTTTAAAGCAGGACAAATGACCCCCTCCCATGACAAGCCAATGTTAAAGTTGCCAGTTGTTTACATAGGGTAGGGTTTAGCAGATTACTGGTCTCTGGCACGAAGGGACCGATCCTGTGGCACACGCAGAACCGGTCCCATTCTCCAAAGGGTATGTTCTCATTCCATGTTTCTCAAAAAAAAAAAAAAAAAATGCAAAACAAATAATTTAAGTTCATAAAATTTTAGCGGTTAAAATTGTTTTTGTCTCGCAGCTGCTGTTTACAGAATGCGCTAACCAATTTAAAATATAATTGTGAATGCCATAGCAAAAGCAATTATTTTCAAAATAAAGGTTTTTTTATAGAGGTATAAAACTTTGAAATGGAATAAAACAAAGATCAATTTTATAAATTGACATGAAATTTACTTTATTCGAAATTTAGTAACTTATAAGATAACCTTCTGGCATTATAATTTAAATATGACTTGTGGCATATGACCGCCACGGCTGGCTCGGACGTAGTCTATTCTGGAGGTCCAACTTTGATGACTTTTTTTTTTATTTTTGCCAATATTTGTGGCCGTATATTGGCAATAACTTGTTGTCCTCCAAGTGCTCAATCGTTTCGGACTTGTCGCCGTAGACTAGCGACGATCGACTGGCGAAATTGCACAATCTTGGAGGCCAATTCTCTGGTCCGAAACGTGAAACTATGCGGTTACCAAACATTTCCTTTAATAAATCAATTCTGGCACGAGCTGTGTGACATCTTGTTGAAACCACAGCTCCTGCACATCATGGATGTTCCATTGATGACTGTAACGTTCTGACCAGCATCGTTTTTAAAGAAGTACGGACTAATGATTCCACCACTGGAATCATTAGTCCGTGCATGTAACGGTGCCTCAACATACACTTGAGAATTATCATCACTCCAAATATGGCACTTTTGTTTATTGACGTATCCATTTAACCAAAAGTGAGCTTTGTCGCTAAACAAAATTCCCAAAATTCGTGCGCTTTAAGTATTTCGAACAGAACCATTATTTTCAAAATAAATTTGCACAATTTTGCAAGCGTTGTTCAGGCTTCAGTTTATTCATGTTGAAATACCAAACCAAACTAAACATAAATCACTTGACAGCTGACAAAATGGCCTCCAGTTAAAAAAAGTGTAGCTAACTTAAAGTTCTATACCTGTATAAAAAACACTCCTTATTAACGACAATTCCTTATAAGTTTGTGTTGTTCGTATCCCGTTATAGGTGCACTAACATCAACCTGGTATACCTCAAAAGTTTTTTAAACACTTTTCTCAAAACTCCCTATTCAAAAAACTGCGAAAGTTTAAAAATCGGAAAATTTTGTTTTCTTCACTTTTCATCAAGTAGGAAATTACTTTTTCAGTAAATGTATCTCTCTAGTCTAGTGAGTCCATTTTGTATTGTTTTGGATCTGTCAGTGTCAAGTATGGCCATCAATTCATGAAGACGCTTCAACGTAAAACTTTGCCCGTCATAGCTTTTAAGTAAATTCAACCTAACCACATCCATCATTCCACTCACTTTATAAAACCTACAGCAATAAGAGGCATCTGAAGTCAGTTTAAACAGGTTTAATGAATTGAAAAATAATAAGTCGCTTTAATGTGAAATTCACGCTCTGAGTCCGACAAAGATACTAATTTTTTAGAGTTGCCAGGTTTTTTCTAGAGTTGCCAAATTTTTTTTGCATGATTTTCACCTTATAAAGGATTATAAATAGTATCATCTTAATATTATAAACTCCAAAAATAAAAAAAATTTTAGAAAATACGAAACCAAATAAATTTGAATTTTATTTAAAAGTCTACTGACATAAAGAAATGTTTTGTCCAAAAGTCGGAATATATATAATATATATAATACCACCAGAAATTTAAAATTTGTAAAAAAAATTGCTTTAAATTTTCGACTACCATATATTATTGTTAGGCAATGGCACGCCACTTAAGTACATGTTGAACTTAAAAAATTTTGAGTCGCAAACAAAAAATAAAAGGAACAAATCAAAAAGCGAGCTTTTTTCAAACGATGTTTTAAAATTGTTCAACTTTGCGTAACGATAGCAATTATTAATATTTAACTATGCCCCTACAAATTTGCGCTTCTTCTAGTTAAGGTGTTGTTAATCTAGTCATATAACCCGATTTTCTAATTGTATATAAAAATTCGGAAAGTTATTAAAAAATAATATCAGTTTCAAAGGATTTAAAAAATTTTGACATAAGCCCATATAAATGATGTCATGTAAAGTGCTGAATTCTGTAATATCCGCTGTCATAATTTATTTTCGAAAAAGCTCAGTTTTGCATTGCCTTCTCTGTCATCGACTGATTTAATAATTTTCCACTCTCTTCCATTGGGATACCTTCCATCTAAGAGTTTAACAATAACATTTTGTTAGAATGACGAGAGTCTACACTAAAGATTGAAAAGGTCTAAAAGATATTTTTGTTTATTATGTGATGTTTTAAGTAATACTAGTAAGGAGTGATAAAAAAAAAAAAACCCGACACTCATTTTAACTTCCACTAAAAACAAGTTAGTAAAGTCAGCAAAAAATTTTGCCGAGTCAGCAAAATTTTAGTCCGGAGGGTGCTTGCAAAATAAATTTTAATGTCAGCTATATCAGCTCGCTGATTTTTACCAACAAAATTAGTAGATTCAGCAAAAATTTTGCATACTCTTAGTTGATTAAAAATTAAAAAATCTTTGCTAAAAGTTAATAAAATGTTTGCTGAACATTATTAGACTGAAAAAAACTTAAAAAATTTGTAGAAATATTACATTTTAGTTAATTTATTTGCTGAAAATCTGAAACATTTTCTTGTGATTCTTTTACATATAATTTAGAATACGTTATAAAACAAAAAAATGTTCATACTACCACATTAATAACATGAATTAATTTAATATCTGAAAATATATAGAAATAATATATATATCTATATATATATATATATATATATATGTATGCACAGCGCATAGTCCAGAGACATTTATTCGTTCCCCCGCATAGTTTAGGGACATTTGCTTACTTTGGGGACTGTCCCCAAAGTTTTCGCGCCTTTTCATACATCTAGCGTTTAAGATGAGGACAATTTTTTCTATACACCGCATATTCCGGCGACAATTTTGGCCATGTCCCTAAAGTATGCGCTACGCATACATATATATATATATACTATATATATGTATGCACAGCGCATAGTTTTGGGACAGTTATTCGTTCCCCCGCATAGTTTAGCGACATTTGCTTACTTTGGTGACAGTCCGCAAAGTTTTCGCGCCTTTTCATACACCTAGCCTATAAGATGAGGACAACTGGTTTGATACACCGCATACTTATAGGACAATTTTGGGCGTGTCCCTAAAGTATGCGCTGTGCATACATATATATTAGAGTTAATTTTGAAAAATAGATTTTTGGATATTATCACTTTTTAGAAGGTTTTTGTATCAATAAAAATAATAGCGTATTTTTTTTTTAATTCCAACTCCTTCTCGTGCCTATAGGCGACTCAAATCCAATAAATTATTATATAAACCAATAAATTATTTTGTATTCACTAAAAAATTAAATTTTTAAACTTTAATAACTTTTGAACGGGTAACTACAAAATTAAAATGTTTGGACCATTTTTCTCAGATGTAAGTACTTTTTCATTGTATATTAACAAAAAAAAAATATTTAATTTTTTTTTAAAAAATTATTTTTTTGGACCACTCTAATTATGCATTCTGGCGCATTCCAAAAAGTAAAAAAAAGCTTATGGGCTTAAGTTTTCCCGTAGAATCGACTACTGAAGTCAGATTTGACATATATTTAGCCGTTTTTGTTGTATGGGAAAAGGGACCCAAAATCCGCGATTTGAGTAGCCTATAGGTACGGGAAGGAGTTGGAATTAACAAAAAAAAAAAAATACGCCATTATTTTTATTGATACAAAAAGCTTCCAAATAGTGATAATATCCAGAAATCAAAATAAAAAAAATTGAAAAACGAACTCTAATATATATATATATTAGAGTGTCCCTTAAGGCGTTCTACAAGTTTAAATGTTAGAAATGTTGAGACGCTACCCTCTAATTTTTTTATATTTGTCTTAAAAATAACTTATGTGAAATTTTACGCCCCTACGACCAAGCCTTCCCTACCCAATAGGGCCTTAAAGATCAAAACATGCGTTTATATAGGAAAAAGGGATATATTTTTTAGTTTTTGCTGTTTTTTTGCACTAGATGATTTTACTCTAGATGATAAATTAATCGAGATTAAGATAAAATTATGTATTTAAAAAGGTATAAAAATCCAAAATCGGTTAAGAATTTCCCCAGTAATAAATAATGGCCCAGACCACTAATGTGCCAAATACCACTTCAGCAAGAAATTCGAGCTCAAATTTTAAACGTTTTTAAAATTGATTACTGAAACATAATTTTTTTATTTAATACACTCATAATTGTGAACCATAAAAGAAGTTTTTTGTTTTGGATGGCGTTAACCTGTTCTACGGTGATGTCAAAAACAAACAAAATTTTTGGGGTGTTTTTCAAATCTCCAATTTCAAATTTTAAAAAAATTTCTTTAACAAAATCGAAAAAATTTTGATTTTTGTTGCTTAAACTTGTTTAAAACATCTAAGAGATTAAAAATAAAAAAATTTAAAAAAAATTTAATAATACTTGGGTAGGGCAACGATTTAAATTTTACGGATTTCGGGGAAATTGTGTTTTTTAGTAATAAAAAGGCTTATTTGTTGCCATAAAATATTTTAAATCAAAAATTAGCTACTTCTGTAACTTTTATAGTTTTATTTTATAAGCATTACTCAAAGTAAAATATAAAAATATTTCGAACATTATTAACCCATGTGGACCTGCGACCCCAGACTTATTTATTTCAATTTTCAAAAAACGTTAAAGATTTCCTTACTACTTTTGAATTTTAAGAAACGTGATGTAAAAGATAATAACAGAATACTTTTAGATTAAGTGCCAAAAATTTTGGACATATTGAACAACATTAACCCGTACCGTGCCGCATTCAGAGCCAAGGAGATACTCTGCGTTTTTATATATATTTGAACAAAAAGTATTTGAATTCTTTTTTTACAAACCTGCCTAAAACCATTCGATAAATCCATAAAAAAATATTCTGTACTTAATTAACCCTAAGATGACTTGAATATAACACATGTGTAATTTTGCGCTTCTACGACCACGCTTTGCCTAAGCGACGGGGCCTTAAATAGCGAAATATGTGTTTTTCCATAATTAGAGGGTAGCGTCTCAACATTTTTAACATTTAACTTTAAGGGACACTCTAATATATATATACTACTAACATCAATTGTTGTCCTAATATACAACCCCTTTTTTGCGATAACAAAAATGAATCATAAAAAATTACATAAGATAAGTGCCCTTGCCTTTCGCTATAGTCTGTCTACCTGAAAGTATATTTTTTAGCAATTTGATCACACTACATTAATAATCACTTTATGATAAAGTTTACAAAAATATACACATTTAATGTAAATATTTTATTTTGTTTTTAATTTAATTAATAGACAATTACTTCGACAAGCCACAACACAAAATTAATCAAAATATGTATTATCATTTTAAGATTCTTTTTGTATGAAACGCAGATACAAAAATCTTTCATGTCTCATTTGTTTATATGTCTTACAAGAATTGTACTTTTTACCATCATTTTCCTCGTCTCTACTACATCTTCACATGCATCGACATTTACTTTATTATACGTATATCTTTCAATCTGCTTGTTGTCCACACTATTTATGTGCTTATAAGCACAATTTTTTTTAGCAAAATAAATTAGTAAAACATTAGTAAAGCAGTAGTTCAAAGCAGTTACGTGCTGAATAAGTATAACTAAAATTTTAGCCGAAAACACAATTTCAGCAAAGCATTTGCTCATAAATAGTATACTTGATTTACAATACGCTTTACTAATTTTTCTACTAACTAATTCTTTTGAGTGCACAACTGCTTTTGTGTACGACATTGAATTTTTTGTTTCTGATCAAGTTATCTCTACTAGGGTTATCAGATTTATGTGCAAAATATTTAAGCGATCGGCTCAATATTTCGCTTTTGAATTCAATCAGAACAAAAAGTAAATACTTGATTTTTTTTCATCTTTAGTATCCTAAGTGCTAGGAGCAGACCATTTCCAAAAAAAGAAACAGCATTGGGAACTTTTTTGTAGTCCTTATCAATAATTTAAAAATAATTTTAATATTATTTAATTGTTCTGTGTGTTTGGACAATTATTTTTTTTTGTGTGAAATTTAAGAATTTTTTGTAAAAATTTTACTAGTTTTTTTTACCCTCACTTTTAGTACTAAGTCCATTTACAAACAAACTAATAATCCGATTTCGCCTATATTTTGTTCACATAATCTGACGACTATTTAAAAGATAACTTGATCAAAAAAAAGCACACTTTTAAACATAAAAAAGTTATTTGTGATAAAATGTGTCGCGAATTTTTCGCGCTCACTCCTTATTTACTCGTTTTATACTACAAAGTGTGTTCAAACTATTATTATAGCATGTAAATGCAATTTAGTAATATGGCATTATCCAGCCAGCCAAACAGCCAGCTAGATGAGTGACTTACTTTGCCATATGTTCTGTTCTTCAGTGTGGCAATGATTTTAGGATACCTTCATTTGAAATGTATAATACGATACAACATTTAAAAAGCAAACTAAAGAAACAATCTCGATTGTTATGTCGCTGTCATGTCAATGACACAAACAAACTATTATTACATGTTAAAGGTTTAATCATAATGGTCCACAGAAAAAAAAATATATATGCATTTATTTTAGCCCTGTAGATTGGGAACATAATTTAACACGAAGTTTAGTACAGTAATGTGTGGATTTTTAACAAAAAAAAAAGTCAGTTAAATAAAAAGTTTTTCAAATTGTTTTAAGTTCGACTACTTAATGTTATGTTAAATTCAAGTAATTCTGTAAAAATAGCAGAAAAAGTACCTAAAGATTAGTTAAAAATGACGTTGCAAGAAAAAGTAGTCAAATTAGCACAATAATTGTGCTAAATATTAGTAAAATATAAATAGCAAAAAAAAAAACTGTAAAATCTACAAAATGTAAGGTAAATTCGGGAGTTTTTTTTTTATAAATAATAAGAAAACATAAATATAGGTCTGTATTTGGTGCCAAAGTGAGCCGATGTTTCAGAATTAAAACGCAAAATATATTAATTCTCAAAATTTGTTTTGAAAAATTAATCTAATTAGGTATACGGTACTGTGTCCTCTTCAACTTTATAGAGGTTCTACAATCTCAAATTGTATAGGAGAATGCCATTGACTCTCTTTTGCACCAGGACTCCAATTAACTAAAAACTGAACTTTTTTTTCCAGAACTTATAACTTTTTTGCTATTTAAAAAATATGTGGAGCAATTAAGTACATTTGTAGTTAAGAAAATAACAAAATTCCGCATTTGAACTTATCAGGATGATTGTAAATATGTATGTATATTAAAGGATTCCAAAAAAAAAAAATGAAAGTGATTTCTAAAGTCAAGCGATATGCTAGTTTGGTTCCTTTGTATGTACAAACATTTAATATGAAGTTTGGTGCCGATTGGATAAAGAAAACACGAGGCGGAAATCGATTGATTATTGAAAGTGTGTTTTGTATTTGGGAAAAATGGCTTTATTTGCGTTTTTCAAAAAAATTGTTAATATTGAAGCAGTTTTTAATCCATATTATAAATTAATCGAGATGAAGACAAAAAAGTGTTTCCAAAAAGATATAAAAATCCAAAATCGGTTGAGAATTACCCAAGTAAAAAAAAAATAGCCCACATTGTATATCCTTAAAATGCGTTTTTATATCAAATTGTGCCACAATATTTTTTATAAAAGCAAAATGTATGCTAATAATTCTATTTTATTATAAATTTAAACAAAACAAAAATAAAGGTTTTTAGTGAAATAGTTAAAAAAATAGTTAATAGTTAAAAATAGTTAAAATAGTTTCAAAAGTGATATGAATGTCAATAATACTATTGTATTATAAATTTACCCAAAAACTCGTAAAAAAATACAGTTATTTAGTAAAATAGTTAAAACTTAATTATTTCAAATATAACACACAGTTTTGTGTTCTTCTATATTATTTATTTTTTGTTGCCCAATTTAGGCGATATGGGCCAAAATAGGTTTAAAGCGAATCTTAAAAATTAATCCATAAAAATGAAAAAGTTAAGGTATAAACTGTTCGTCTTACAAAAATAAAGGTTCCGCCAAATACCTTTTTTTTGAACTCCTGAACCAATTGGATTTTGTATGTCGTCATACCAAGGTCTTTATGCAAAATTCGTCTCAATGATGTCTCCGAAATGTTCAATTGTTGAGAACGACGGTGAATTGATGTTGATGGCGCTTCACGCACACTTTCTGCCACAGCAGCAATATTCTCGGGTGTACGCACTGTTTTTGACTTTTCACGCTTTGGTTTATCGATGAGGATGCCAGTTTCTTTCACTTTTTTCACAAGATAACGAACATACGGACCATATTCGTTCAGCGGAAGGATAAAACTAATTATCTGTCAAATCAGACATGAGCTAAGTGTTACCATTCACGAAATAAGCACTAGTTGAAAAAAAAAACGTTAGATGGCGGACCCCTTATAACCACAGTCCAAAAATAAAATTTTTTGTGCTTTTACTTAAGAAGATATGTCGATTTTCGTTTTTCGACAAACGCGAAATTGAGCGAAAACCCATCTTAACTTCAATATATATTACTCAAATTTAAAGGCTTTTCTACTATTACTAAATGTACTATTACTATCTGCCAAATTTCATAAAAATACGTCCATACGTTTTTAAGTTATGACGATGTCGTTGTAGCTTGGACCAAAATAAAACTTATTCTTTAAACCCTAAGATTCAATTTTACTTTGTGTTTACTCTCAATGGTTTCTAGTTTACATAATTATGTATTTAAAATTTTTGAAAATTCTGTTCATTTCAGAATATTTTTTTTTTTTTATTTTAATTTTCCGAAATTTTAACTTTAACACTTTCGTGCTCCCAAACACAAAAATTGACTTTACAAAATATTTTTCAAATTTTGTTTTCTATTGCAATAGCTTAATTTCTTATTGTAAAACACACATTTGGAGCATTTATGAAAAATTTGAAGGGAGGTTAAGAGAATTAACGATAAACAAAACAAAATCACTACATAAAGATAGATTTTTAAATTAGAAATGGATTCCAATAATTTTTTTTTCGAAAAAAACTAGCTAACATTGTTGATATTTTATCCAATACCACCCCCATATTTTTATTATTTTATTTTTTTTCAGAAAAGTATTTTTTTTTACATACATCTATCTAAGTGTTTAATGATTATTTGTATTAAAACTTGGTATTTTAAAAGTGATATGGGAAAACCTACGATACCGTACGATTTCAGAAATGAAAAATTTTAAATTAGTGGCACACAATTTTTTCCTCGGTTAGCTTATTTACTT
Organism: Delia radicum; assembly: GCA_021234595.1. Lineage (NCBI taxonomy): Eukaryota > Metazoa > Arthropoda > Insecta > Diptera > Anthomyiidae > Delia > Delia radicum. The sequence goes on along the minus strand of CM037851.1, from coordinate 67,837,199 downwards.
TAAAAATATGTAGTTGTTGGGGTTGTAATACAGCTTCTTTATTTTTAATGTAAATGTCAGTCATTTATAGAACAAATAAAATTGTTTACTAACTGTGTAGTTCATTTAAAAAAACAAACCACATCAAATGACTGTTTTATGATTTTACATTAATTTTTTACATTTGTTATTTAAAAAAATAAAAATAAAGTTTGTCTAATTTACTGAAATGTAAGTCGTACTTTCTTTAAGTGAAATTTCATTTGTTTTTAACTACATTTGCCTTAAAAAGCAAGAATGCTCTCGCGTGCTTAATTTTTTTTGAGTACTTTTAAAAAAAAATTAAAAATTTTTTTTTTGATTTTCCGGGGATGCAACCACATGTTTTCGAGTGACCTTTCTGTGCTAAGTCCGAATAAGGTTTCCAAATTTCTCTAACACATCTGGGTTTTGCGGAAATTGAGGTCAAAGATAGGAAAAAATCAACCTAATATTTTTTTTTGACGGAACCGTCAACTTCAGGTATTTTGTTAATTTTTAATTTTTAATTTCATATTTTTTTTAAATGAAATTAAATGTGGAGTATTTTGAGTGTTTGATGGAATAGAACTTAAATTGTTACAGGTTGTTTGTTCTAATATTTTTTTGAAATAAAATACACAATTTCAGATTTCATATTCAGGAAAAAAAAATCCGCGTTTACTGGCGTTCTTTTTGTTTTAATATTTCAGATATTCTGGTAAAACTGTTGTAGCTTAATATTCTTGTAAAACAATATTTCGATTTTCGTTTCTTTATTTTTGCCATTATTATTGTTTAACTTTGTTAGAGACGTTCACGTGAGTGATTTAAAGTCACATTTTACTTACTAAAATTGAATAATTGTATATGAAATTGGTTTAAATAAGATTTATATACAATAGAAATAAGTTTGAAATACTCACGAAAATTGAAGTAAAGGCGTTTTTGTTATTATTAATTTACTTATATTAACTTTACCGATCTCGCCTGATTGATAAAAAAGATGGTTTGTGGATGTGTCCCTATTGTTATAGTTGTTGCTAATGTATGGCCTACAAACAACAATGTTTTTATTACAGATAACACGAATATTCGGTTACTAATCGGTGTTTGTCATATTCGGAATGTTTTTACTATTCGGCCGAATACCAAATAACAACTCTATTTATCCAAATTATTCGGTTAAAAGAAAATAATTAAAAAATCCGTATATTTTATCTAAAAAAATTGAGAAAATTAATTTGTTTTAAAAATATTTTTCTTAAAAATGTCAAACACGCCTTAGAAATTAAATTAAGGGGACTCTGCAGTGATAATTATGAAAATTAATTAAAAAAAATTTGTTTTTATATTTTCTGTTTCTGAAAAAAAAAAAATAATAAAAAATTAACTTAAATATTTATAAAAAAGTTTAGTTATTAACCAATATGCAGTAGTTCTCATAATCATATTATTTTTGTAAAATAAAGCCTCTTTATTGTCATAATTTTAAAACTTATTCGCAAAATAAAATATTTGTATATTTTTCTTTTTTTCTTAAACAAATTAAAGTCTAGCTTAAAATTATGCAATGAAAATGAAAATTATTCAATTGCGCCATGAAAATGATAATTATTACACACAAAAAACAAGTTTTCAATTAAATTTTTGATCAATGGTGATAATCTTTAACTTCGAGCTCATATATTAGTTCTCATTTAGTGAGAAAACTAGTTTATATGAATGCTTAATGTTTTGCATGAGATTGTTACCTCTTTCAAAACATGTTTTGATGATAGGAACCTAGAAAATTCCCGAAATAGATCTACTAACACTAGGGTGGGGCGATTTGAACATCTTAATGGGCGCTTCGCGTTTCTGATTCTTGGAATTGTACTGAGCAAAAAAGTCCACTAGACCATACGTCTACGGTGAAAATCGAGCTCCACATTTTGACTTTTTAGCCGTATTTTGTAAAAGTAACAATGTGTGGGATGGACATATCTCAGGAAGTAGGAGGAGCTTATCCAGGATTATGGTATCAATCTCTTCTTTGGAAGATTCTCTGGCAGATTAATGCATCAATCAAATTTGTGGGTGGGGTTTAAGGGGTTAATTTTTAATTTCAAAATAGGGCTTTTTTGCCGTAAAGTCAAAATCTGGAAGCTCGATTTTAACCATAGACGTATGGTCTAGTTTACTTTTTTGCTCAGTACAATCCCAAGAATCAGAAACGCGAAGCGCCCATTAAGATTTTTTTCCTTCCATACTAATCGCCCAACCCTTATCAACACATTTCTGAAAGTGGTCAATTAATAAATTTGAAAACAAAATCTCTGTAGATTATTTGTTAGGACAATATCCCAATAAAAAAATATAGAGTATGGCCTCAAACTTGAATAATTTTTATTTTCTAGCTTAAAATTATATAAATAAAGTTGGTTTTATTCGCAAATATTATATTTTGCTGTAAATTTAGTCGTAAAGTACACAATTTCAATTTTCATATTCAGGATAAAAAAAAACATTCCAAGATTACTGCCGTGTTTTTAATATTTTATATTTAATTTAAGATATTTTCTAGATGATCTCCCATTTTAAACGATACCGACGAAACCTTAGCGGTTTTATTTATGCCAGCTAAAACAGCCTTTTACCCCAACGTGCGATAATATTTTACTAATATTTAGCAAAAAAAATCTGCTAATTTTATTGCTTTTTCCTGCAACGTAATTTTTAATTAGTTTTTAGTACACTCAAAAAAACGAGTTAGTAAAAAAGTTAGTAAAACATCTTGTAAATCAGGTAATATTATTTTTCAGCAAATTTTTTGCTAAAACTATGTTTTCAGCTAAAATTTTAGTTTTACTTTTCAGCACTTAACTGTTTTGAACTAATGTTTTATTAATTTTATACTAATATTTTACTAATTTATTTTGCTAAAAAAAAAATTGTGCTAATAAGTACATTAATAGTGTGGACAACAGCCAGATTGTAAAATATTTGCAGTTTGAAGTAGATGTCGCAACAGGTCAAAATGTAGTAGAGACGAGGAAAATGAAAAAAGTACAACACTTGTGAGACATATAAAAAAAATCAATCATGGAAGATTTTGGTATCTGTTTTCCATAAATAAAACAAAAGGACGCCAACAATGTATATGCATATACATTGTTTATTAAAAAAACTAAAATTTTGTTTTCTCACCGGCTTGTCAAAGTAAGTGTAGTGCAGATATCTACTCGGTATTTTTTTTTTTTTTTTTTTTTTTTTTTTTTTTTTTTTTTTTTTTTAGTTAATGTACTTATAATTAATATAATTACATTACTCCCATTGGAGCTTCTAGCAACAAAGAGAGTTCTTACGTTCCATGTTCCGATTCTTGTCCTTATTCGATAGCCAATTGGTTGTGCCGTTAAATCCGTTTGTATTTGTGTTGTTTCGTTAATCCTTTTAATTTTAAAATGTGCGATTGGTTAGACCACAGCATCCGATCCTAGTGTTGGGGCTGCCAACAACCTCTAGGCAGGTGAAGTTTAAATCAAATGAGTTTCAGTCACGGTTATTGTGACCTAATTACCCGAGACGCATTGATATTATTGCCAGTCGGGCATCAATTGACCGCCTTCTCACTTTAGCTGCCGACAAACGGGTGTTTGAACGACATTTCCAGGGAATACGTGGTTTACTAGAAACCGGACGTAGTGAGCTGCTTAGATTTTTCAATAAAGGAATCGCTTCTTGCTATTCCCAAGTGAATAGCAGACAGAAAGCTTTCCGCACCTAGATGCACCTCTATGAAAGAACCTCATTCATAAGGGACCTTTTAACAAAATTTTAAGCTTCCATCGTTTAGCTCATATTTTTCTATATTCCTGATCAGAAATCGAAAAAGTATCATAGCAGTGAGTTTGGCCATATTCAAGATTTTTAGCCAAAGGGTTTGGACAAGCCGCCAAAGGAACAACTTTTTACCATTTTGCCACTTCCGGTAGGAATTTCCAAAAACCCGTCTACGTGCCTAATTTCAACTTTCTAGCTCAAGGGGTTTGAGCTGGGCGATCGATGTGAGGGAATAACGCTTTTTTTTTTATAAATTTAGATAATAGTATATCTTTAGTTAATATAAGAGCTTCTGATGTCTCAATAATATTGAAAAACTATCCATGTTGACATTTAAACTCAAGAAAATCATCCATTCCAAATATTAAAAAAAAAAATATGACAATAATTGACAAACATTTTCCAATAAATCTCTAAGATCAGAATGGCACATAAAACATAGAAATGTTTTTAAATAACAAATAGTGGGCAGTTTTTTTGTTTTCACAAAGACAAAAAACGAATCATGTAAAAATGACAAACAACACTTAAAAAAGTGCAAAGATCATAAACGATTGAGTTCAACAAGAAACCATCTCGGTTACTATTTTTTTTCTTCTCAAAATTCATTCATTTTAAAGAAACAAAAATGATGTACTACACTCTAACGAGGAAGGTATTCCCAATTAAACACCGCGATTGTAGAAAAAAATCCAATGATCGAACTATTTCGGCTTTTGAGTCATCTTTGCAAATGCCAATGGGGTAAGGTTAGAAAGTCGTAAAGGGTCCGCAATCTAACGTTTTTTTTTCAAATAGTGCTTATTTCGTGAATGGTAACACTTAGCTCATGTCTGATTTGACAGATAATTAGTTGTATCCTTCCGCTGAACGAATATGGTCCGTATGTTCGTTATCTTGTGAAAAAAGTGAAAGAAACTGGCATCCTCATCGATAAACCAAAGCGTGAAAAGCCAAAAACAGTGCGTACACCCGAGAATATTGCTGCTGTGGCAGAAAGGGTGCGTAAAGCGCCATCAACATCAATTAACCGTCGTTCTCAACAATTGAACATTTCGGAGACATCATTGAGACGAATTTTGCATAAAGACCTTGGTATGACGCCATTAGAAGTCCAATTGGTTCAGGAGTTCAAAAAAAAAAAAAGTTATTTGGCGGACCCTTTATTAAATTCTATTCCTTGATTTCTTTTCTTGTTTTTGTTTGTATGGTTTCTTGTCATAAACAAGTAAAGAGAGAGAACAAAAAAAAATTTTTTTCATGAAAAATTTTGATAAAAAAAATCACTTTGTTCGAAAATTTTGCAATTTTTTAATAAAAATTTTTACAATTTTGATTTAGATGGGACTCGGCAAAGAAATTTTTTATATAAATATCCAGAACTTGCCTATCCCTGCCTTATCCTCCAAAATACCAAATTCGATCCACCCCACTATCACATTTGAAAATTTTATACTAAGCGAAGAATTTAGCTTAGAATACTTTCCCTTTTAGATGTTGTTGTAATATTTAAAACGGAAGTGTGCCATTAATCTTTAAAACAAAATATGTCTTCTTTTTCTAAGCCAATTTCGAAAATAAAAAACAATAAAACTACAACAACAGACAGACAACAAGTCAAACCTTAACAGAAAAATAAAAATTGAGTCAATTTGACAAGACAAACCAAAAACTAGACTTAAAGTATACGAATTTGTCAATGAATAAGAAGAATGAAGCTCAGAAAATAAGACACATAAAAACATGAGCAGCAGACAATCCTCTTTGACAAAATAAAATCTGAAGAAACATGAATGAATTATAGAGACACACACACAGATAGGAATGGAAACAGCAAACCAACCAACCGACTATTGAACTTAAACATCAAACTCTCTAACCAAACATGGCTTAAAAATAATGAAACTCTTAAATTTTTGTATCTCATTGTTGTTGCTTGTTAAAAACCCAATTTTACATTCAGTCAAACATAATAATACAGACTTGCTCGTACATGGTTAAAAACAAACAACAAGAAATTAATAACATAAGTACCTAATCCAATCAATCAAATCGAACAATGAATCAAAATCAAAAAACAATCTATCCATAAAAACTCTTATTTTTATTTTTTTTTATTTATTTATTTTTTTTTTTTAATTCATTCATACTCACATATGATAGTATTTGAGAATGGTTACTTGAGAAAACAATATTGCCAGATAACAGAAATTTAGGAACTTTAGCCAACTCGTGGGACGAAATGTAACAGTCTTAGGATTTCACTCTACATGAGCATTGAATTGAAGCACAAATGGCTCTGTTTTTAAATGATCATAGAACTCGTAAGAATTACATCCAACCTAAAAGATAAGGATAACAGAAAATACGGTGTCCGATAGCACTGCACAAAGGTCTGGCAAGCAGTTTTATTACAACCGGTTCCTAATAGAAAAAACACTTTTTTTTTTCTTGAAAAACGTTAAGCCGTGCCGCAAGACGGCCCAAAATGACCCATCTTGGGAATAAAATGTATCATTACAAATTATCAAAATTCGAAGTTAAGAAAAAATATTTTTTTTCGTTTACTTAATATACTCAAAATTATTCAGATGTGCAATCCTGACCTCATCGGATATCATTAACCCACTTTAGCCAGGAATCCATATGGAACATATGTCTGGTGAGCTACAGTATTTGGTCAAAACTAACAAAATTTCATATATGCGTGCAATTTATAAAAAATTAAAACACAATTTGTAAAAATAAACATAAATTTTATTTATTGTTTTTAAAAGAAAATTTGTTTTTAATCCATCTTTAGCCAAAGGGACACATTAGCCCATTAATGCCTGACCCCCGATTCCATTGTCCAATATCGATGAAATTTCACACATTCTTTACTTAAGGTCTTAGAAGTTATTTGATATAATTTTTTTTTCGATTTCCCATACTTGGGACTTATGAATTAACCACTGATATAAAATAATTCCTCTGTGGTTTTTTAATTAAATTATTTTGTTATGCTCTTTCATGTAAAACTCTTCATTTTTACTTGAAAATAATCGATATTTCAAGCAAGAGTACTTCATAAAACTGTAAAATACGTATTTTGATGGTCATGTTATGAAATCATGCCTCTAGCCCAAGTGAGTGGTCCTACCCAGCTACAAATTTTTTGCACTTTAAAGAATACCTAACCCTATTAGCCAACAATAAAGTTTTCCGATGTGTCGCTTCTCCAATTTTTTAGAGGCAATTTCAATTCTTTCTTTCAATTTTTCAGAATATGTAAATTTGCAGACAATTGAACAGATAATTACCAATCCCCAATTTTACACCAACATTTTCCCAAAGTATTTTAATCCTTTCTCCACCTACCTGTAAAAATCAATTTGATGCAACTCTTACCTGTCTTTAGCTATAATTTTTTTAAGATGGCTCCTTTTTGGGTATTTAAATACCCAATAGGCAGGAATGGGTTAGTATCTGTTAAATTTAAGATTTTTTAAAAAAGAAAAAAATGCCAAAGCTTCCTCATCGGTAAGAGCAATGGGACCCATATCATCTTTCAAGCACATTTTCCTTATTTTACACGGTCTTGTTGGACTTTCTATAGTGTTTTTAAGAACAACCACTAAATCTTTCTTTCCCTCTTTTCTACCCGACATTATTGATGCTTGCATTAATAATTCAGTCTCATTTGCTGTAGACTTTGACAGTTCTGCCGCCTCTCTTCTTTTACTGCGATGAGACATGTCCGAAAATTTGATTCGAGGATGTCCACGGGAAAATAAAGGTTTGTCTGCGACATCATTTACGTCATTTGCTTCAGGTTTCTTAAGTACCATTTCATTTTGCAGCCAGGTGTCATTTTTAGTATTAAAAAGTTGAATTGATCGATAAGATTTTTGCCACTTGTCGTTTAGCCTAGCGCAATATACACGAACTTTTTCTTTCAGGTAATTCTCATATTCAGTGGAAACATTTGATTTTCCAATATTTTTAAGAATATAATTAAAAAGAACTACGATTTTCTCAAATTTGATTTGTCCAGTCTGCCACACTTTTTGTAGTTCAGAATTTTTGAAACACAAGTTGCCTGAAAAAAAATAAATTTCTCAAAAACATACAACTTTTAGCAGAATGTTGATACTGATTCGGATGCACCACAAATCACTGCAACTTATGGCGTTTTTGGTTCGTTGAACTCTTTTGAACATTTTTAGTTATATCTTATAACATAATTTTAAAAAATTAAAAAATCACTAATTTTGAGCTTATGAAAATTTCTAATTGTTTCTTATCTACATAAAACTTATTGAATATTTCACTATTAAAAATTCAAATACTTACCTTTGTCATCAATATCCATTATTAATAGATTTAAAAAGTATATTTATTTTTTAGTAAATTGTGTCACAAAAATATAACAAAATTACACCACGTGTCTTAGTTTATCACTGCACTTAAAACATTGAACTTTGTAGCTTCACAGAATAACGGTTAATTGAAGTTTGCGAAAACAAATTGTTGTTTTTGTTTTCTTGAAGTGTCTGCTACAATATCTCAAAATCAAATATAAAAATATCGGATTTGATTTTTGGCCAAAAAAAGTAGCTTGCCAGACCTATGTGCACTGTGTGGTAATTCCGTAACACAATCAAGCACCAGTCTAACTATATTGGAAACATTGATTATGTATTTTTCATAAAATTTTAAATCTTCCACCGAGCACATTTTGCAAAAATCAGATTTGTATTTTAAAAAATTTAAATTTTGACTCTTTCTATATAAAATCATCAAAAATCAGATTTGTATTTTCGAAACATTGAAATTTTGCAATTTTCTTTAAAACTATGCGAGATACAAAAAACAACTTATGACTCTTTCCCTATAAAATCATCAAAAATCTGATTTGTATTTTCAAAAATACAAATCAGATAAAATCATCAAAAATCTGATTTGTATTTTCAAAAATAAAAATTTGGAAATTTTCTTAAAAACTATGCGAGATACAAAAAACAACTTATCTTTCCATATAAAATCATCAAAAAAAAAAATCAAATTTTCAACATCTACCACCTTCAATTTTAACCAAGCTTGGTATGTAAGTGGTAAGTGTCATATAAATATGCCATCGTACAAGTTTTGCATTGTTAGCTCTAACAGTTGTGGAAATATCGCGTTTTAAAATACGAAAAAAATTCAAAAATTAACAAAAGTGATCGTACTTAATCTTCCATACACTTAGAATATTATGTAGGTAAAGACGACAGCAATTGTAGTCAAAAACAAATGAAATTTCATTTAAAAAAAGGACGACTTACATTTCATTACATTCAACTAACATTGTCATTTGTTTTTTAATGTTCAAAAAATGACTAGGTTAGGTTAGGTCGAAAAGAGGATTCGGAGAAGGGAAAATACTTCCCTAATCCGACTCAAGTCCCTGAGGACTTACACTTAAGTCAGAATGTCGGTTTGTTGTGCGCTCTAAACAATCGGTCCTATGTCACCTTTCTACCCCAGGAACTCCTTCGCACTGACGAAACTCCTCAACTTCTTCCATCCTCTGCCCCTAAGATCCCCCAATGTGGATATTGGGTCACTGGATATTATTTCGACCTGGATATTATTTATGCCGGGCATTCAAAGTCTCCTCGTCCTCCCCACAGGCCCTGCACACTTCCGAGTCCGCTCTACCAAGACGGTGGAGATGGGCCATAAGTGTCGAGTGTAGCGAGAGGATTTCCAACAAAAGACTGAGTTTCTTCCTACTGAGATACAGATTTCCCTCGTCTTGTCCGTGTCTGGGTTGCCCCAGAGAATACTCGTAGTCCTGCCAACACCCGCATTTTCCCAGATGGTCCTATGCATGGTGTCAGCCCAGTCCACCAGCTCCGCATAGAGAGCTCGAAAAGGTTTTGCGTTCCCCAAAGTTACTAATTCCAGGGAAGATCCTCCCCTAGCCAAATCATTAGCCACTTCGTTCCCCGCTATACCACAGTGTCCCGGCACCCATATAATCTCAATGCAGCTTGGCTATCCGTGAAAATCACAATATCACTGGTCAAGCCCATGATATTCACCTGTTTAATGCACTCCGTAATCGCGGCGACCTCCGCCTCTAGTACGGTATTATGGTCAGGAAGACGGAAGCATTTGCGTACATTGAAGTCAGCGTTGAAAAACATTGAAAAATGACTAATAATTGTGCTAAAAATGAACCACTTGATAGTAAAAAATAAATAAACAGTTATTTTTTTTATATTTTTAAATAACAACAAACTACTGTAAAAAATGAATGTAAAATCATAAAACAGTCATTTGATGTGGTTTGTTTTTTTTAAATGAACTACAAGGTTAGTAAATTAATTAAGTTGTTCTACAAATGACTGACATTTACATTAAAAATAAAGAAACTGTATTACAACCCAAACAACTACAATTTTTTTAAGCAGAAGTTCCCTGAGTGTATCTTTTGAACGGCTAAAGCTACATGATTCGTTAATACCTCCACTGATACGAGCCACTGTTGTGGTGCTTTAACTAAAATGAGCAAAAAAATCATTTTTTGAATGTAAAATGCATTTTTTTCAAAATTTTTTTATGATAATTTTAAATCAATAATGTTTTTAAGAAGAAAAACATAATAAGTTCGTTTGAGGTAATTTTCGGTAAAGCCTGGTAAAATGAGATTAATCAAAAAATTCGCTCCAAAAGAGATAAAAAAACTTAAAAATACCTTGAACGCTTAAAACCTCATTTTAAGTCCAAAAAAAACGTAAAATTTTTCATATACTTAATGAAAAAATGTTATTAAAAATTACGTAAATATAAAAAAATAAATTATAGTTAGATAATATAAAGTGATATTTCATAAAGCAATTAATATTTTCATAACTTTTGTTAGTTTTTTTGTATATTTTCACAAATTTAAAACATGTGTTTTATTAAGAGCTGATGATATTTTTACCATTTTACCCAAAGAAAAAGTATGGAAAACTTCTAGTAAAACGAGAAATGCAACAACACTCTCATCAACGCTCTCATTTGCCCAATTTTAGACAATAAAGACGAATTTTGGGAAGATTGGGTTCCAGCGGGTGCCAGCGGTAACGTATGTCGAACAGACTTATCATGTATTTCGTTACGATATTTTTAGGTTATCGATATAAGGTTAACGGTATTTTAAATTATTTCGTAAGGGTTTTTAAGTTATTTCGTTAGTGTTACTTTAAGGTTAAAAATAGTTCCTTAAAACGGTATTGATTCATAATCAGTATTTTGGGGTTAGTGTTTGTTAATCATGGTTTTTTTTTTTTGATGGTCACTCCGCTTTTACAGTGGGCGGGTCTTCAAAGTGGAAATGTTTTAAGCGATTATCTTAACAAGGACTTATCGGATACAGAAAAAACTTGTAATGTTCAAAAGCCTGTTAAAAACCTTTTAAATGATATTTAATATTATATATAATATCCAGAGATGGGAGTAGGTTAAAAAATATTTTATTGCATTTTTAGCACAAATGTCCACACAAATAATTAAGTTAGTAAAGTCAGCAAAATTTTAGCCAGGAGGGTGCTTGCTAATGTCAGCAAAATCTTTTGCTGAAAATCAGCGAGCTGATAGTTAGTTAGTTTATTTGCAGAAAATCATAAAACATATTTTTGTGATTATTTTTAAAAACAATAGAAATAATTATATACAACATAAACAAAATTATCTTTCAACTATTTACATCATCAATGGTTGTCTAAATAATGCCATTTTTTAAAGGAACGCAAATGCCGTAGAGAATTATAGAAACGAAACGAAAAAATAACAAAATATAACATATACAACCCTTTTTTTTTGCAATAAGAAAAAGGAAACATAAAAATGTACCTAAGATGTATGTCTTTGTCTTTCGTTTTAGTCTGTCTACATGTCTGTGTATTTGCTTGCAATTTGACCAAACTAGATTATTAATATCTATAAACATTTAGTTTAAAAATACACATTTAATCTTTATTAAATTTAAAAATTTTATTTAGTGTTTTATTTAATTAATAGACAATTACTTTCACAAGCCGGTTACGACACAAAATTTAAGTTGTTTTAATCCACAATTTTGCTTTATGTATGAAAAACAGATACAAAAATCTTCAATGGTTGATTTTATTATATGTCTTATTATAGTTGTACTTTTTAGTATAATGTTCCTCCTCACTACTACATCGTGACATGCCGCGACATCTCATTCATTCTGCGTATATCTTGCAACCTAGTTGTCGTTCACACTATTAATGTGCTAATCAGCACAAAATAAATTAGTAAAACATTAGTAAAATATTAGTAAAACATAAGTTCAAAATAGTTAAGTGCTGAATAAGGAAAACTAAAATTTTAGTTTATAACATAATTTAGCAAAAAATTTGCTAAAAGATAGTATACCTGGTTTACAAGGTGTTTTACTAACTTTTTATACTAACTTATTTTTTAGAGTGTATAACAAATATATGATTCTAAGGTCCCTATTTACAGTTGTGACTGGCTATGACTGCCATAAGCTTATTTTTAAGACTGAAAGTCATAACTTTCTATACAAAACAACACAAAAATTCAAATTTTATTTGTCATTTCATGATAATTTCTTTTTGTATTTCTTTTAAAGAAAACATAAAATAAATAGGATTTTCTAGCTACAACAAACAAATATTGAATACAGTCTTAACTAGGGTCACAGACTTTTTCTTGTGAAAAGCCACCAAAATATTTTTCTAAAAAAATTAAAAAAAAATTTTGTTTGTTATAAAAAAAGTTAATTTTTGAAAAAATATGCAAAATTTTATGTAAATATACGGAGGTTGAAAGCTCATTACAAATTAAAAATTTAACATGTTAATTTTTGCAAAATCAAAACAGATTTTTGAAAAAACTGCCCTGTCGAAGAAAAACAAAACATGATAAATTTGATCTGGCATCACTACGTTTACTACACATACTTACATACTGTGATAAAACTATCAACAATCTCTGCAAGATACCTTTCTTATATTATATTATTGAATATTCTTTTGTGGTTTTATTTTTTCAATAAAGTTATTTTCATTATTTATTGTTGTAATTCAAAAACCAATTTTAACACAATATCTAAGTATATAGTAAAAAAAAAACCACTCGGATATGCCCTTCCCTAAATCGATGATAATCGTATCAATTTTAAAGAACTTTATTTAGAAAGATGACAAGTTTTTCTTTTTGTAATATAATTTTTATAAATTTCCTTAAAAATGCTCGGTGTAAAAGAAAAGATTGTTTTGGTAGATTAAATAAAAACGTTAACAATTAACAGACTTCATCAATAACTGAAGTTTATTTCGATTGGCATGTTAAGTACCCAATTTTTTTAAATTTATTTGTTTAAAATACAAATTACTATTATTTTCAGAGTTTTATTAGAAGTGACACTTGTACAGTCACGATTTATTGTTAGAGATTTAAAGCTAAATGTAAAAATATTTAACTTCCGTTTGAGGCACAAAATAAATTTAAAGATAAACAATTTTGAAATGTGTGTATGATATTTCTTTGAAAATATGTGTGCGATTGTACGATATCTTAACCTATCCTAAGGTAGTGTGCCAATTTTTTTTTATATTTCATATTAGTTTGTTGTTTTTTCAATGACTGGCCATAATTAAAGATATACGTTTTATTATCAGAAATATAAAAGAATTTGTTTAATAGGGGCAATAACTTGCCAATTAAAACTTTGGTTTCTCATACGGAAATTAAAAATATGTACCATTTCATTGACAATTTTTTTTTTATATACATTTTACATTGTTTCCAAACAAAATATATTTTCCATACTCCCATATCTGGATATTATACAATATAACCTTTTTTTTAAAGGTTCTTGAAAAATCTTTTCTACGATACTTATTTATTTGGATCTGACAAGTGCATTTTTAGATAATAGCAAAAAACTTTTCCAACAAGCTTTCTAACGATACCCCATATTCATCACTTGCCATATTTCCCTCTCTCTTGGCATGAACCAAAATACAGCAATGTCACGTCCGACCTATGATCGTAGGACCTCCACATAATTTTGTACACTCTATACATTTCGGTAAAACTCCAAACCGGATCAGCCTTCCTCATTACAGTGAAGTCTATATCCCGAAGGACCGAAGTGGCATGCGAACTTCCATTGCTATTTCGTCTAGCAACCGCTCCCCCTTTTAGTAAGTTCCTCTGTAATCTCATTACTTCTGATGCTTCAGTGTCCATGAACACAATAGATGTGTACTCTTCTATCGGTACCAGATCTTTTCATAGATACCCTACACTCTTGCACAATCGACCAGTATTTTAAAATGGCTGAGATCGCTGCCTGACAATTAAGGAATTAACGTAAGACCCAACTGCCTTACGGAGAAAAGCAAGGCCAGCCACCATTTTATCCACCTGAAAAATGCTGCAGTACTTAGGAAGTTTATGCAACTGTTCGATACCCAGCAGACCAAGGCTCCGACTTCCCCTCCCAGAAAGAGAACTAATTTCGTTTTCTAGAGCACAACGCCCATTCCTACTTTGGCCGCCCAGCAGTTATTAACCCTTTCTTTCTTTCACAGAACTGAAAGTAACGTCTGCATACACGGATGTATTCCCTCGGACATTAAACTCTTAGAGAAGTCCATTGAGAACAATTGTCCTCAACAACAGCGATAGAATTCTTCTTTGGGGTATTCCATTATGCATTACCTTCCGCACCCTGGCGCTGCCCTATTCCAAAGTCTGAAAATAAGCTCTGTGGACATATTATTGAAAGATCCAGCAGTATCAAGTCAAAGTCCTTATAATGAAGAGCCTTCTCCATCTGTAAGACATGTGATTGATGCGTTGTGTCTAGAGATATTTCCATCGTATATGCGTGCTGGTTGGCACAAAGAGAGTCGATACAAGCTGTTCTTGATATGGAAATCCAAAAATATTTCCAACGCATTTGTAAAGAATGAAGTGAAGCAACTTGGGCTATAATCCGTGAGGTACAATTGATTGCTTTTACTCGAGTTCGGTAGAAATACATTTGCTGTCCTCTAAAAAATTGGCTGAGAGGTATCGATATCCCATTTCACTAACCGGTTCCCCTATCGTAAACAAATCAGAGCAGCCCGAAAAGTAAGTATAAATTAGTACATTCAGAGTCTGCTTGCAACTTCCTGTCTACTTTCCAACATTTGTCTGTCAATCTCTCCAGACCCTTACATATCGCCGCTGAAGCGCTTCCATTAGCTTCGCTGAGCCCTTCCGCTAAGTTAGTTATGACTTACGCCTCGTTCCTGTTATAGAACTTACGCCACGTTCCTCGTATGAACTTACAACACTCGTCATCAAATCGTCTGAAGCATTCGCCCGAACTAGTTTTCGTCCATAAATGGCGTAGTTCCCAATACAACAACGTATCAGTCGGTTCTGGCTGTCCTGAATCATCTGATGAAGCTGTTCAATGTGAGTAGGTTATCAGTTTTTTGTTTTGGTAAACATTGTCCGTTTGCACGATTATAAGGGATTCACACTAAGCTGTGGGAAGAATAGTTGCGCGTAGGGCAGCTTACGTGGGGATTACTTTAGGTGATCCATACTCACTTGGCGATAAAGTGACTGTGGGATGATAAGGAGACAGTGCATTATATTAGATTTAGAGGGTTGATACACACAGAGAAATAAAGCGCCAACCGAATAAAAAAGTGTATTATAATTTGCATTATATTTCTGAATAGTTTGGGTGTTACAACTAACATTCAGTTGAATAAATCGAACTTTGTTGTAAAAACTACTGTTCAGTTGTACCGACCCACTGAATTTCGTGATAACTAAATTTAAGTAGTAGTAACTGAATTTCAGTTGGCAAACAGCAAAATTTTTTTCTGTGTGTACGTCCAAAATACCAGGTTCAGGTCTAAAGTGATTCTTTTTCATAGGCTCATTATAATACTTTAGTTTGGTAATTTTTATGTACTTTAATAATCTCCATGGACTTTAATAATCTCCATGGGCTAATACAGACTAGTTTCTCCCATATCATATGCCATTATGCACAAAATTACTGCTTTTTTGTACACCAGGGCGTATGAAAAATTTACATTAATTACACGGTGCTACAATGAAAAAAAACTTGGAAAACGACCTAGCGTGGGTTATAGGTCTTGTTGAGTACATTACAAATTGTGTCAAAAAATTTCAGAAACCCCCTCAAATTCAGAAGTTATTCTAAAAAACCGTTTCAAGTGATGTTCGTCAACTTATCGACCTGTTACTCAGTCAGTTTTTGTCCGATTTACATTTTTTTAACGGGTTTGGAAAGAAAACTGATTAGGCTTTAAAATGACGTGCATTTCTTATACATTTGTAAGTTATAAGTATTGTTTTTGTTAAGAATATCTACAAAAAAAACCAAAATTATAAACTTTTTTGATTTTAGTAGCTTTTCATTGCTTATTTTAATATGAAAGCTTATAAAAATTTATACCAACGTATAAAGAAAATTTAGTTCTTAACAAAACATGGTTTTAATTTTTCAAATCGGATGAAAATTGTAAAAGTTATTCAACTTTTCATTAACACCTGTTTTTAGCATTTTCTCCCCCAGCGCAAACCATATGAATAAAAAAAAAAAATTAAAAAAGCGTTTTTGTAAGTCAAGTGGTTTACCAGAAGAAAAGTCTGCAATCTTAACATTTTACTTTAGAAAAAGTTTAGTAACTTTTGCAAATAGAAACCGATTTTAACAAATAATATCTCGTTGTTTTCTATATAAAATTGTCTTTAAAATACAGTGCAAAAAAAGATAGGTTTTCATAAAAAAAAATTAAAATAACTCTTGTTGAATTTGAAAAATTTGGAAAAAAAATAAAAAAAAGAGAAACTTTTGCTAAACACTTACCTAATGTCTTGGAATATATATTTAATGAATACATTTCATGAAAGCCTAATTCTTTGTCTTTCCAAAACTGTTTAAAATTTTGAAATCGGTCAAAAAATGTTTTTGAAAATAACTCAAAATTTTGAGGGTGTTTCAAAATTTTTGAAAACGGTTTTTGTATGTCCTCACCTAGGCCTACAACCCCCACTAGGTCGTTTTTCAAGTTCTGACAAAAAGTTTTTTTTTTGTAGCAGTGTGTTATTGGATTTGCGCATTGTAGGTCTTGTTTAACGATTTCTGCAGATGCTCAATGAACGAATAAGAGTAGAAAATAATTAAATATTTTCTTTCTTCAGATCAGTCCTCTTGGAGGTCGAAAATATATATTTTTCTAGTAGATTCATAAAAAGATTAATCTGATATAATAGTATATACTCCACACTGCGGATTGAGTGGATATATCTTTTCAAAGCATCACCATGAACTGATCAGGTTCTGTGTTTGCTGGTAATCTCAGCTTTTCATTATAGATTCTTAACTAAAAAACAGCAATACGAGTTCAATACTTTATAGAACTGATCAAAATTACTTATCTTATACGAATACGTATAAGACAATATGCGAATAACTACAACCTAAGTATGTATGTCTGTCTATAATTTGACTCTTTTGTGGTAGTACTTGTGGATGTGGTTATAATGTTTTGTAACATACAAAAACAATAAAAAATTCAAATAGCACGCGCCTTTTTTAGCCACCAGCTGAGATGACTATGTCAGATTTTTTTTTTTCTTTTCTGTTTTAGCTCTTTAGATGAAGATTTGATTTTGTAGTTAAATATCTTGTGGTTAAATTTTTTTTATGCTCCTTTTATATTTACGGACACAAATCGAACAAAAAAAAAAAAAATTAAATGCTGTTATAAGGGTACTCAATAGGTAGACATGTTTGATGAAAATATGACTGGACAAATTTTAATGAAAAATACAGATGATAAAAAACATTTTAGAAAAATTCCTAAAATATTTTATTTGTTAGCAAAAGAAAGTTAAAAATTTTAACTAACTAATAATCAAATATTTTCTGTAATTTTTCATAGGGGTGCCTATCTTTAATTTCCTTTGTTTTGTTAACTGAAGAAGTCTTATGTGCTTAATTTTAAATACACCGTTGAAAAGCTACAGCTAAAACTGCAGTCAAAACATTATAGACTTAGCGATAAATTGATTTTTTTTTTCTTTTTCAAATAAACGACCGGAAATAAAATAAGGTTTGGTCCATGTAATAAGCACATAGACATTTAAACACAGACAAAATGGTTTTTATTTCAAATAAAGCTTAAGAAGTAATATTTGATATACCCTACACATTAGTAAGTTTTTTGATTAAGGGATGTGATAAAATATCTTACAACTTGCAATCATGTCTGTGTCACCACGTCTATCATTCACTGTAGGAATTCACTGATTAATCAAATTGTCAAAATTGCTATGTGAATGTTCCCGAAAGTGGCCCTACACCTAGTATTTGGGCTATATAAAAAAAACTAAGTGGAATATTCTAAATTCAAATACATCAGCTTATTGGCCCACTATTTGGACATTAATCGGGTAAAGATAATTTAATGTTCCCTAAAGTGGCCCTACTCCTAGTAAAGGGTGTTTTTTATAGATGTATAAAACTTTGAAATGGAATAAAACAAAGATGACTTTTTTTTAAATTGAAATGTAATTTACTTTATTCGAAAGATAATCTTCCGGCATTATAATTTAAATATGACTTCTGGCATATGACAGCCACGGCTGGCTCGGACGTAGTCTAATCTGGAGGTCCAATTTTCGATGACTTTTTCCAGCATTTGTGGCCGTATATTGGCAATAACGCGGCGAATGTTGTCCTCCAAGTGGTCAATCGTTTCAGGCTTATCGGTGTAGACTAGCAACTTCATATATCCGCACAGAAAATAGCCAAGCGGCGTTAAATCGCACAATCTTGGAGGCCAATTCACGGGTCCGAAACGTGAAACTTTGCGGTTGCGCCGTCTTGTTGGAACCACAGCGCCTGCACATCATGGTTGTTCAATTGGTCACTATTGACTTCCTCTGGTTTAGTGGTCTTCCTCTACGCTACGCTTTACAGCAGCAATGTCTACTTCTGTACGCACTGCACGAAGTCTCTGTGGATGCATATTATGATTTAGAGTAAACGTGGTGCGCAAACGTTCCATAGTTAATCGAATTAATTGGTCTGATGGACGATTATGCTGACCGTAAAATGGACGTAGTGAGCGATACGTATTTCGAACAGAACCATGACTTTCAAAATAAATTTGAACAATTTGAAAGCGTTGTTCAGGCGTCAGTCTAATTATGTTGAAATGCCAAACCAAACTAAAACCGCTACTTAAAAAAGTGTTGCCAACTTAAACTTCTATACCTGTATAAAAAACAACCTTTGTAATGAATTTTTTTTTGGTCCTTTGTAGTTCATATTAATTCGATTTTACTGCATTTTGTTTTTGTAATTGCTTTTTCATAAAAGAGTCAATTTTCGTTTTGCAATTTTTTTAATATATATAAAAAATTTTTTGTTGGCGATCCATGAACCAGTGTAAATGCGTCAAGTGATCCGTAAAGCAGAAGTCTATGGGAACTGCAGCTCTAAAGATTAAAAAGTTGTTAGAAAATGAAATAGAATCGACAAAAATTTGTATTTAAATTAAAATTTATTTTAGTTTTATTTATTAAAACAATTAATGTATCGTTTAAAGCCCAAATTACTGCAACTCTTTCCAAACGTAACTCGTTTATGAAAAGTTATATGAGTTAAAAGGAAATATAAGATAATGTTGCTAACTCATTAAACGGAAATCAGAAAAGGAATCGATTTTCAGCAGCGATTTACTTTCCGCAAATCCGTCACCATTTATTTAGTATATAAAACAGAGACAACATGTGATATGTATTTACTATTTTTACACATCATATGGAGTTACAGCCAGTGTACGAAATGTATCCGCTAGAGTAATGAAGCCTTAAGGCTTCTTAGGAAGTCACTGTATGTAATGGCAACTTTTTTAATTCTTGTAAGAAACCAATTTTTTTTTTTGGTTGTTGTGAAACATGTTAGGAAATTGTCGAAAATAGACAAGAACCCTTAAAGTTATGAGTAAATCATAACTTAAAAAAAAAAACTAGCAAAAAAAAAAACAAGAAAATATATCAAAAGTCCACTTTAGGGAACATTATGCTCTTATATTTTTTCACGTTTTTTGTTTCCTGTATTAGATATGTTGTTTTATGGAATCTATTATTATTATTTTTATTATTAAAATTGTGAATAAAATTCTTACCGTTTACAAAAGTACGATTTGGAAAATTCTTAAAAATTAAAAAAAAAAAAAAATACACTTTTTATGTTTACAAGAAACTACACATTTTTTTGGAAAGACATAATAAAATCAAGAAAACATGTGCGTTAAATTAGTGATAGCGGAAATTAAACTCGATGACAGTTGATAGTTTTTGAAATATGCATGCAACAGCACGAAAAAACGAGTGGTCAGCTTAAGGGAACCGCCCACAATACGGAACATTCCCTTAATAATAAAAATTAAAAAAAAACTATTGTAAATTCCACGAAAGATCGGCCAGAAGCAGTTTTTTTAACCTTGTGTCTACCGATTTAAGTTATATTTTGTACGCCATTTTTTCAATTAAAAATACGCAAAAAGTGTAAAAGTTTCCACATCAACAACTTGAAGTTTCTTTAATATTTTTTGGGTCAATACCAATAAATTGTAATATAATGTTATACGCCTCTAGTTTTAAATTGTGGATTACATGAAATGCATTTTGTATGAAATTTATTTTTTTAGTGTATTTTTCTGAAAAGTGGACTGGTATATTTAAATTCAATGTAAAATACAATAAGCTTTTTTCAAAAAAACTATTGAAAATATTTAAACCACGGGACCCCAAAAAAGTGTAAGTGTGACTTTTCTGTAGAAGTTCTATATTTTGTAAATATGCAATCAATTTTTAAATGGAGGTGATGAAATTTTAAATTGTCATTACTTTCCAGCTTACGAAGAATCAAAAATAAGTAGTTATATATGTGCTTACTAGAAGGGAAAAAAATAATTAGTTCAAAAATAGACTTTCAAAAAATGTTTAGATCATAACTTTATATTAAAAATAATGATACAAATATGTACTTATGGGTAACGAATTATTTTTTGTATTGAAATAATTGGAAAATTAACCAGTTTTTAATAAGTAATTATTATTTGTGTTAAAGTGATGCAGAGAGCAAGCAGGTGCCGTTAATGATAGAAAAAACATAAATGGCACAAATGTTATTACATACCAGCTTACAAAAAAATCAAAAATAAGTACTTATATGTACATACTAGTGTTGCAAAAAAAAATAAGTCTAAAAATAGATTTTAGAAAAATTTTTAGATTATTGGGAGTGCATTAGTTTTTTTTTTGTTAAAATAATAGGAAAATTAATTACTTATTAGTATGTCCTTATTATTTGTGTTAAAGTAATGCAGAGAGTAAGCTGGTGTCATTATTGGTAGAAGAAAAAATAATAACATATCATTACCGTTTCTACACTGGGTGTACTAGTGTTTTCAGAACGGTTAGCCGAAACAATGTTTGTTTATCCAAAGTGTTTCAGTCGTTTAAACGGTTTTATTTTTATTAAGATGTATTGGCAAGATGAAGTATCGAAAAAATTTTATTTTTACCAAATAAATCTATTTAAAATCTAAAAACCCCCACTGTTGTAATAGTAGATAATAATTGGCTAAAGTGACTTAAGATGGCTGTGAGTTAGTAGGAAACAAAAATTGTAAAATATTTTTTTTTAAATTTTACATTTTTGTTTACACCGACACTTCAGTTAAAGTAGTTAAACTTAATCACATAGCAAATATTTACTATGACAAAAGAAAAGAAATAAAAATGGAATGTGGTTTTAACATTTTGATTAGTTAGTATGTTTTGAGTGAATGTTTCTATAAATACAATAATCTTTTGTAGATTACATAGATAGTTTACTCTTCGACATTTGCTGTCAGAGGACGTTAAGCCACATTCACATTAGATAGCAAAACGCGTATAATAATATATTCTTTTCCAACAGTTCTTTCTTCCTTTCCACTCGTTTTGGCGAAACACGTGTTTTGCAATCCAGTCTGAATGTCCTTTAACATATTGGAATGTGTTGAACATACGTCCTATACCTATACCTATACTATATATAATTCAATGTCTATGAAAAAATGTGTTTGTTTTAAAAGAAACAGAAGAAGAGTTAAATATCTATGTAATCTATGGTTTCCAATAACTGTTTTTGTTTGCAACAAATGCTAAAATATTAATATGATTTTTAAAATGTATTTATTCTGATTTCAGCGCTTTTTGCCAAATACAGGAAAATATTTTCTATTGTTATCCAGAGTTTCATCAATCAAATTAAAACTTTGTGAAGAGCTATTTCAATTTAAAATTTGCATTGACTTAAGCGATTTTGTCTAAACTGAAGTCTAACAATGTTGCCAGTCCATTTTGAGAAGGATACAATTCAATTTACATATATACAATCCGAAAAGTCAGGGTATTAACCTTTAACTTATACTGACATCTGTTAGCTCAGTGTCATGTGGTTCGAAACTTCAAATTTCATTAGAAAACATCGTCTGAACATGGATATCCATCTTTGTTAGCTTTGATTTTCGACATATCAACAATAAATTAATTAATTTCAAAAGTGATTTCGTTTACTTAAAAAACACTCAAAAAACCACTTGATTCAAGGCAAACTTTAAATTTAAATATCTTTTTATTTTAACCTAACCTATTAAAACGAAGTATAGTACAGGATTCCACGACCAAAAATTAAGATTACATGTTTCGGGGTTTTGGTGTGCCATTTTAAAAGTTGTAGTTTTACTCACAGTGCAATTGAGCTGTCATATATATTTTTTAAACATTTTCTTAAATTTGTTGCTATTGACAACTAATTTCTGTACATGGAGAAAGTATGGACTGATTTTTATTACCAGCCTGAAAAACAAAGAAATAAACAGATTTTTTTTTTGTTTAGAAAAGTTACTTCTTAAATGAAGTTCTGAGTAAGACAACGTCTGTCGGGTCGGCTAGTTCTAAATATTGTAATTTATAAAATTGTGGCCGCGATGTTAGATCTGCTATTTTGAAGTTTGTAATTATTGAACTGGGTTGCGACAACCAACCGAATTTTAATTTAAAGTCGTTTGGAACAAATTTCTTTTTTTGAATATGTCATAAAATACACTCAAAAAAAAAAGTTTGTAAAGTCAGCAAAAAATTTTGCTGAGCCAGCAAATTTTTAGTCAGGAGGATGCTTGCAAAAAAGTTGCTAATGTCAGCAAAATCTTTTGCTGAAAATCAGCGAGCTGATTTTTAGCAACAAAATTTGTAGATTCAGCAAAATTTTTGCTAACACTTAGTAGATTAGAAATAAAAAAGCCTTGCTAAAAATTAATAAATTTTTTGCTGAATTTAAGTAGACTGAAAAAAACGCAAAAAATTTGTAGAAAAATTGTAATTTAGTTAATTTATTTGCTGAAAATCATAAAACATATTTTTGTGATTCTTTCAAAAATAATTTACTATAATAACGAAATATAAAAATTTTCATTTTCCCACATTGACGACATGAATTAATTTAATATCTGAAAATATATAGAAATAAATATATATAATATAACAAAAATTTTCTTTCAATTACTTACATCAATGGTTGTCTAAATGATGCTATCGTTTAAAGGACGCTTCTGCCGAAGATAATTATAGAAACGAAACGAAAAAATAAACAAAAACAAACCAAACGAAAAAAACAACCCTTTTTTTCGCAATGTCCACCTTCGGTGTTCCCATAGCAATTAACCCCACCGAAGTAAAATAATGAATCAGGGCTATGAACCAAAAAGCTTCAATAAGTTCGCTAACTCTCCATCAGGTGGCGAGCAACAACTGTTCTAAGACTTACATATCATCTCGCGCAATTACAGTGTTGCCATGTCTGACGCCCTTCATCTTTCCCCACCTTTCATCTCTATACTATCCCTTTCCAAAGAAAGCAACACACTAAATATAGGAAGTATTTCCTGAGTGTTGCCTCTCTTTTAAAAAAAAAAAAAATAAGAAAAAGGAGCCTTACAAATCTACCTAAGATATGTGTCTTTGTCTTTCGCTTTACTCTGTCTACATTTCTGTATATGTTTGTTTGCAATTTGACCACACTATTATTAATCTATAAGTTATATATAATATATAAGTTTAAATAAATAAATATTTTATTTTGTCTTTTATTTAATTAATAGACAATTATTATCACAAGCCGGTGACAACGCAAAATTTAAGTTGTTTTAATCCTCAATTTTGTTTTATGTATGAAAAAGAGATACAAAAACTTCCATGGTTGATTTGTTTATGTCTTATTAGAGTTGTTCTTTTTAGTATCATTTTCCTCTTCTCTACTACATCTTGACATACCGCGACATCTGCTTTATTCTGCGTATATCTTTCAATCTGGTTGTCGTCCACACTATTAATGTGCTTATCAGCACAATTTTTTTTTAGCAAAATTAATTAGTAAAACATTAGTATATTAGTAAAGCATTAGTATAAAACAGTTAAGTGCTGAATAAGTATAACAAAAATTTTAGCTGAAAACACGATTTTAGCTCAAAATTTTGCTAAAAAATAGTATACCTGATTTACAAGACGTTTTACTAACTTTTCTACTAACTTATTTTTTTGAGTGTAGAGTAAATCTTGTTCGTCTAAAAGTTCTATTTTTTTGATTCGGTTTTCGATTTTGATAGCTTGTCAGTGTTGACTTTTAGTTCATATGCGAGTGACTGACTAAATGTCTGACTGAATGTAGCATTTGTTGATAAATTTTTTTCTGGCTGAATGGTAGACAACATCGTGTGGAAGATTCTTAAGAATAAGTTTGGTAGTGAATTTGTTTCTAACAAGGAAGGTTTCCTGGATAATGAGTTTTTCTGATATCGTTTAAGCTTGTAGTGAAAATTTTATTTATTTTTTATATTGTTAAATAACTTTTATAAACCATTAATTTAAAATCAGATCTCATTTTATTTAGATCAATATTTAATCATATCCAAGTTAATCTCAGAATTGGGGTATCCAGTAATATCCAATTATTTACCTCAAACATATTACTGGATTAAGTTAGATCAAAATTTATGTCAAAATTGGGGGATCAAAGATCCTGATAGATTCTAATTAGATTCAAAAAGATAAGTAATTTTTGGTGGATCGAATAAGATATTTTGAGATTTAATAGGATATATTTAAATGCCATGATTTTGATTAAAACTTAAACAAATTAGTCATTATGAGCATAAGTAATTATATATGTAGTTATATATAACAATACATAATTATATCTTAAGCGCATGGTAAATACGAGTATTAATGATGTTGGACCATGTTTAATCATATCTCAAACTTTATTGTAAAGCGTCCGCCAAATAACTTTTTTTTTTTTGAAAATGCTATAAAAAAAAACTACTGAATATTTTCTCAAATTTCTTTTTTTATTTGAAAGTACAATCCTTCCGGTTAATAATGGAAAATAATTTCATTCAAATGGCTGCCTCGGCTGGCCATGCAGTAGCCTATACGATCGGTCCAATTTTTAAGCACATTATCGAATTATCGATTGTGTGCAGCTGTATTTCATCAATGGCTTCACGAATATTGTCCTTTAAAGCGTCAATTGTCTCTGGCTTGTTGGTCTAACACTTATCTTTGACGGCACCCCACAAATAATAGTCCAACGGTGTCAAATCGCAGCTCCGAGGTGGCCAAACGACATCAGCTCTGCGGCTGATTTGAATTTTCGCACACATTCTGCAACATTACCATGATTTTGAAAGTAATGTCGCAATATTTCCCAGCGTTGTTCAAGCGTATACACAACCATATTCGTTCAGCGGAAGGATAAAACTAATTATCTGTCAAATCAAACATGAGCTAAGTGTTACCATTCACGAAATAAGCACTAGTTGAAAAAAAAATTTAGATGGCGGACCCTTTATAATATATGGTATCTTACATAATTATATCTTATATCATTTGATACCATATATAATTATGTCTTAAGCTGTATTATAACCCCGATTTAGAAAAAAATTATAATTTCATCCTAAATATGGGTCCATATAATTGTATCTGTTTGTATGGGTTTAGATCTAATCTGATGCAATAAGATAAATGTCCAGTATTAGATTGTATCAGTTTTGTATCTAATTGTATCAGTATATATCTAAACGATACAAATATTTATAATTATATAAAAACCAAATATTTTTGTATCCAATTGATACTATCCATATTTTGACCTGATATAATTGTATACGATTGTATGTAAACTGATAAATAAATAAGATCCGAATTTTAGTCTGATAAAACTGCACTAAATATTAAATTTTTTATATGATTATATAAAAATATACAGAATTTCATACAAATATATGATCATCCTATCTATCCGTTAAGTCCATAATAAAATATTAAGAAACGTATTACTTTTTTGCGGTTTTAAAAAAAGCTTCGGCATAAATCTTTTTAATTATTAATGCACATTAGGGTGTCCCGAAGGTGTACAATTTTACGCAATAGTGCTAAAACGATGAGTATTATCCAGTTGATTATGGGATAAATAAAAATCGAGAATACTAATAGTTTGCTACTAGTAATTTTTAGATTTTTGTGCAAAATTGGGCTCAAGTTAGGTAATGCTGAGCATGTTTTTAATAACAAAAAAAGTAAACAAAAATGCAATAAAAGTGTAGTCTAGTCAAAAACGACTATTTATAAGGTACAAAGTGGTCTTTGTAAGCTAATTCGGATGCCTAGACACATTCAGATTATATTGATATATTCAGAAAAGTTGTTCAGATTTACAAATGCTACAATTTTGTCATATATTGTTAGTGAAAAATTATGAGTCCCTGTAAGTTATGCTGAAAAAAGCAAAAAAAAAAAAAGTTCAGGAAAAAATTATATTTTGCACATAAAATGTTTATAAAATTTGTTCAGTAGACTCTTCACTATATTATTGCCAAATATAGTTAAGCAATATCATCAAGTCTGAATTAGCTGTAGGCCAAAAACTGAGGACACCTTTTTTTGAGTGGTGCACTGATTTTCAAAATCTTGTGAGGTCCATAAAAAAAAATTGGTAGTCAAACTGGCCAAACCGAGTACTGGGTTTTATTAACCTTTGGTAGCACAATCGAACCTATATTGTCGAGTCCGTGCATTTTTTTCACTGTTGCACTCTGTTTTTCCTACAATTGTTAGTAATTTTTTTAAACAGTAAAAACAAATAACAAATGTTAGTTGAATTTAATGAAATGTTAGTCGTCTTTTCTTTAAGTGAAATTTAATTTTTTTCTGACTGCATTTGCTGTCATCTTTACCTACATAATGTCCTTAGTGTACTAATATAACTTCTTTAAAATTACAATTTCTACTGCGTGAACATTTGATTATATCAATTAATTATTTCAAGTTAGAATTCGCTAAAACGCTTTAGGGGAGAGGCTTGCAAGTTGCAGACTGCGCTTTATTTCGACATTCCAGCAGTGTCATATCCTTAACTCCGGCTGCAATCGACGTTAAAAGAGTAGTTGTTACTTTTAAACACTTTCTGTATCCGACAGCAGCAAGAACGCCGTGTTTTCTAAACAAATATCAATAATTGGAATTTTTTTAACTCCAAAACTCCGTCTTAATGCAGGTTACCTGTTTGAATGCTTACAGGTTGCCACTCTTTTTTCTCTTGTTTATACTGATGCCACTTTTTTATGTTCGCAGCCACTGAGTGCAAATAAAGTTCAACCTTCTAAATCAGGTGTTTTTATTTAAATTTCATATAAAAATGTTCATTAAAAACAAAATACAAAAAAATTTCAAAATAACTAAAAGTTTTGTAAAATAATCGAAATTTTTGATTATTTTGACAACAATTTCGTATTTGTTGTGCATATATTTTTATGAGTGTAGAAGTAGTTATGATTTAACCTTACTTTCTGTTTACTATCGAAGTCCTCCAATAAGGTTTCGAAGTTTTTATAATTTTTTTTTTTATTTTTTTTAATTTCGCGTCATTCTGAAATAATAATTTTTTTAACCTTGACGAAATTCTAATTATCTCTCCTAAATCGGGCTTTGGACATACAAATTTCTTTTCTGAAAATATAGTTAATTATGCATTCTATCGAAATAATTTAACTGCTTTAATTGAAAATAGTAAATTTCAAAAAAGCAGCCTAAAAGCGAAGATAGCATAAAAGCGATCTTGGACATTTCAGAGAATCCCTTGGGAAACCTTTCTTGTATAAGTTTTTTTTGTTTTCTTTTTTTTTGGGCCATCATTGTCATAATGTGCGTTTTCTGTGATGTTTGTCTGTCGCACTGCCTGTTTGTCTCTTTTTTTTTCTTAAGATGATGCTGTTACATGGAGGCTTAACCTTTTTAGTAAACCGTAAACTTTTGCAATAACAACAAGAATCATCAACATCGTAATCGCATTTAGAAAAAAAAAAACACCGAGAAAAACATTACATGACTTTTTGTGTGTTCATATCTTTAAGTTGATTCATAAACTACAACAAAACACTAACCAACAAAAATAAAAACAACAACTGTGACACAACCAGTGTTGCCAGATACTATTTCAATTAAATATTAAAGCAGAGTACTCAATCAGGACTCTTTTTCTCTTGTCACTTTTTTTATACAACTTTTTTTTTAATTAAATGTTTTGGCTGTATTGGTAAGAGTTCTGTGGGAGTTCGCTAATTATCGAGAGAGAAAGAGAGAGAAAAATAGAGCTGCTGCTGTGAGTAGGATAGTTTCTCTATGAAGTATATACTCTTTGCTTTAAGATGGGATATCAACATGGGGCCAAAATTAAGGTGAGCAAGGGCTTAGAGATAACCTGAAAATAATATTAAAAATTAAGATTCTCTTTAATTTAGGGAATGTCTTATGTCAGTCAGTTGGACACAAAGTTTTGAAACTTTTATACAGAACATAAAAGGTTTATAGAGTTTTTGTTTTCAAATTTATTAATTGACTAGACAGGAATGTGTTGTATTTTGCGAATTTTATAGGTTCCCATCATCATAACACGTTTTGAAAGAAGTGACAATACCATGCAAAACATCAAACATTCATATAAACTAGTTTTCTCACTAAATGAGAACTAATATATGAGCTCGAAGTTAAATATTATAACCATTGATCAAAAATATCAAATTGAAAACTTGTTTGTTATGTACACGCTCTACCTTTGTTACACTCATAATAATAAATGCTAAAAATACGAATATAATGTCAAAGCAACAAAAACTTTAGTAAAATAAACAAATATTGGTATATTTTACGAAAGTTTTTGTTATTTTGACATTTATTATTATTTTTATGCATGGATTATTATCAGTGTATATATATAGTACACGCATTTTGTTTTTTCCCCTTCTTTTTATTTTCACACTTGTTTTGTTTAAAACAAGATGTAAAAGGGGAGTAAACAAGACCGTACTTTGTCTTTTATACAAGTTTGATATCATTGTTTTTTTTAAATAAAAATTATGATTTTCGACCTTTAATTTGCAATGAAAATGAAAATTCTTCAAGGTTCCCATCATCAGAACTCGTTTTGAAAGAAGTGACAATCCCATGCAAAACATCAAACATTCATTCGTATAAACTATTAGTTCTCACTTAGTGAGCAAATGAATGTTTGATGTTTCGCATGGGATTGTCACTTCTTTCAAAACGTGTTCTGATGATGGGAACCTAGAAAATTCCCGAAATAGATCTATCAACACATTTCTGAAAGTGGTCAATTAATAAATTTGAAAACAAAAACTTTATAGATTATTTGTGAGGACAATATCCTAATAAAGAAATATAGAGTATGGCCTCGCACTTGAATAATTTTCATTTTCATTGCACAATTAAAGGTCGAAAAAACATAATTTTTATTTTTAATAAAAATTATATCAAACTTGCATAAAAAGTTGTTTTAATTTGAAAACTCATTACCTTTTTTAATGAGAACTTTTAAAAGTTTAAGCATTGAGTATGGGGACGTCTAATTAAATTAGTCTGGTAACTCTTAACACACTGAACAAAACAAAAAAAAAATCATAATCAAAATACATGTAATGCAATGCACAAAAAAAGTGAGCAACAAAAACAACAACAACCAACAAACTAAGGTGCATCCTAAAGTGCATTTCATTTAACCAATATCCACAATCCATAAGCCACATAAAGACTTCCTTTACTCTTCGTCTTATAAAAAAGAAAGATACAAACAAAACTAATGTTGCGCTGTTTTTTCATAATTTTCTTTTTTTTTTTATAAAACCTTAAAATATGTTTTTTTTGTTCTGAAAAACTAAAAGAATCATTTAAATAATTGTACGTAAAAATATAATTTTTGCAGAAAAGTTTAGCTGTTCGTTTTATGTTTGTCTTTATACATATCTTGTGGTTAGAATTGGCAGCCGTTTTGTATTGACCATCTTTTTTTTAATTGTCTAGTTAAAATTAAGTCAGTCAGCTTTTAGTGTTTTGTGATCGTAAAATTTTAAATTTTTAAATAAAGAACCGTTAAAAGGACAAAAGATTTTTAAAATGGTTAACCACATTTAACAACAGCAAGGATTAAATTAATTTAAAAATTTTGTAGTTGTTGTCATTACTACTCTGGCAATATATAAGTTCTTCTGCCCAAGAAAACTCTCCAGCAAAAAAAAAAAAAAAAACGTTATATGGTATCCATGTCAAACTTACAGAACTTATTGTCCTTTATGACACACAAATATAAAATTAAACAACTTTTTAAATAAAGGGCGATGTAGGCATGGTCAAACTTTGCAAAATTCAGTAATGTTTTATTTATTTATTTAAGAATAAGGGAAAATATACGTACGTGTCACCATGTCACTAAGGATTCAAAACATTTTAAGAGCAATATATAATACTAGTTGAAAAGCCTGTCCATGCCAGGCAAATATTTAGGGTCTAGAAATAAAAAGTATATTTTACCTAGTGTTTCCAATTATTCAACTTAGGCTGTTAACGGGTTTAGGCATTATTCGCAAAATCACGAAAATGGATTAAGCGGTCATTCTGGTCGGTTAATCGATAAAATTGGCGATTAAGCTATTAATCGTTTAAAATGTGTTTCTTTGTTTTTTTTTTATCAATAAAAACACAAAGAACTGATTTTTTTTGTAAAATATCAAGTAATGTTGGCTACATTGGTTTATAAAGTATTAGTTGATGATGATTTAAGGCATTCTGTATGTTCTATTGAAACATGCCTTAGGTTTTTAATTGGGAGGAATCTAAAGGCTCTTGAAAGAAAAGGTTATCAGCAGGGCCATTATTTTTTTTTTGCACACAGAAAACAGTTTTGTAGTTGCAACCGAATTTTTGTGGTTCCACGTACTATCACTATTATTAAATTTTAATACTATTGTAACAACCGACATTTATTTACAAATTTCGAATTTTTATTGTAACAATTAAATATTTTATGTTTATGGACTATACTATTCTATAAATAGATTCGCATGCGTTCAACAAAATTTAGTTTAGTAATAAAAAAATGATATGCCTCGAACTAGGTTCGAACCTGCGATCTTCCCTTTGTCAGGCAATTATTTTACCTCTAGCCTAAAACCAATTTAAATATGTTTTTTTTAAATTTAACCTAGAATATTTTTTTGCTAATCTCAATATTTTATTAGAGTTACCAAAACTATAAAAATATTTATATTATTTTAAAATTATTTTATTAATAAAAAATTCTTCTCCACGAATTGGGCTCTAACGGCCGACCTTCTGCTTGTCAGGCAATTTCTTTACCTATAGCCTAAAACCAATTGGAATTTGTATTTTCAAATTTCTACCTTGAATATTATGAATGTCTAAAAATAGATTTGTATGTACAATACAAATTGCGTTGATAATCTTATTATTTTATTAGAGTTACCAAAACTAGTAAAAAACGTTATATTATTTTCAAATTGGTAATAAAAAGTAATATTTTAAATAAAGTGATTGGTTTTTTGCAGGCGAAATTGATATTCGATTTTAACTGCAAATTTTTTATTCAAGGGATAAAATCTCCGAAAAGTGGTTGGTTGTTGGTATTAAAGGTAATGTAGAAGAAGATAATATTTTTTCAATATTGATAAGGAAAACCAATAGTTTGAATGATGTGACTGTGTTTTGATTAAGTTTATATATTTTCTGTTTACAATATAGTTTAATTATTAAGATGATAAATTTTAAGTACTTACAATTAAAATTGTTGATGATACGAACCTAGAAAATTCCCAAAATAGATCTATCAACACATTCCTGAAAGGGTCAAATAATAAATTTGAAAGCAAAAAACTCTAAAGATTATTTGTTAGTACAATATCCTAATAAGGAAATATAGAGTATGGCCTCGAACTTGAATAATTTTCTACAGTTATATTAGTTTTTTGTTTTTATATACATCGAGATTATTTTTATGTTATTTTCAATTTATAACGAGCTTTTCATTGTTGAATAATGAAAAAATTTTGTTGGTTACAATTTATTCTCTGTGTGTGCATTTGGCTTTAAATGGCACTTTTCCTATTATTTTGTGATAAATATTTGTATTCAAATTTTTTGGAGATTTCGTTAAAAAATTCTGTTAAATATAATCGAAACTCAAATTTTGTACATGAACAAAAAAAAAAAAAAAAAAAAAAAAAAAACAGAAAATGTATATTTTTTTAATGTTTGTAAAAATTTTATTTTGCAATATTTTCTTTAAAGCAACGAAAACTGTTAATTTTGAAGTTTAAACTAATTCACTATGATAACTAGTATCCGACCGAACACTTCGGCCAGAAAATGCATTTGGTCTGTATTCGGTATTTTAAAGAATTATGGATAAATTTGGCGAATGGAAAAATGTTTTTTGGGCGGATTAGATGCTATTTTGAGTGTCAAATTTGAAGAAAAGTCTATAGTTAAGCAATGAATTCACTGTTCGGTCTCAAAAATTTCGGCCAAATTGAAAATAGTTCGGCGGCCGAACTTTTAACTTTATAGCTAAACTTCAGCTTTTCTCTTAAATTTTATACACAAAATCGAATTAAATCGGCTCAACAAACATGTTTACAATACCAAAATTTGTCATCATTGCCTCTAGATATCAAAAAACCGACAAAATATAGTTTTTTGGCCGAACTGTTCGGTCGGACACTAATGATAACCATTTTGAACTTTAGCAGTAAATTTCTTCATTATTGTTTTTTTTTATTATTAAAAACATCAAACAAAAAACCTTAAATAAACTGTTATTTTAAGCAATTCTTGGAACTGCATGCCATTTTTGCCTTTTTTGTGCCAATTTTGCCGTGTTTTGTGACATTTTAAACTTTTTTTTGGCAATGTAAACTTGTCTTCAGTGCTAATCTAATCCTTAGAGATATACATTTTTTCTTTTAAAAAGACCTATACCAGTGTTACCATTTTCAAAACATGCGAGTTTCGAATAACGGCTTGTAGAACAAATTCTTTTTCTTCATAATCCGAAAATTATCTGCAGGATATCAATGAAGTTTTACATTAGATCTATGAATTGTCACTGGAACTCGTCCATTGAAACTTTTCATTAAATTAATGCAGTTTTTCATAAAATCGAATGAAAAATTTCATATTATTTATTACAAATTTTATACGACTAATGAAAAAGTTTCATCAACAAGAGTTTCATTAAAACTATGAAGCTTTTTCATGAAGTTTAAGAAATTGTTCGTTCACATTATGAAGAAACTTCTTTAGTTTAGTGAAAAAACCTTTATTAAAGCTCGTCCAAGAAATTCTCTCTGTGTAGTGTCAGTTTTTACACCAATGATTTTTGTTTAAAATTGTCCCAAAATCAATCGGTTTAATTGCTTTGAAGTAAAACAGGTCAAACAGCTTCAGAAACTGGTTCTAGCTAGCTACGATATATCTTTCGTTTTCACTGAAATATGTTTGGAAATTGTACTGGCTGTGAATTGATTATAAAAATGTTCTTGTTAGATGGAAAAATTCGGATTCATTATGAATTAATTTTGAAAATTGAATGATACTTGTGTTCAGATTTAAAACAAATTTAACTTGTCTTGAAATACATAGAAATATTGTTTAACATTAATTTGAGTTTTAAAATAGTCAAAACATGTCTTCTCTCATTTCCCAAAGCCGAAAAAATATGTTCTCCATATGCTTAGATATCGCTTTCACTCCACTTTTAAAGAATTTGAAGATATTTTATATATCGTTTATTTTTTCTAATCTTTTCTTGGAATTTTTTTTTAGCCAAATTGAAGAAAATTGGCAAGTTTTCGGTAAAAAATTTAAAAAATTTAAACGGTTAATCGACCTGTTCTCACCGATTATTCGGGTAGAATAATTATTTGAGTTTTGATTAAATTCTTCGACATTAACCAAAATAGAGGCGATTAATCGAGGAATTGGTTAAGCGATTAACCGAATTTGAAACACTAGTTTTAAAAGCTGTTTTACATTTTGAAAATTATGAATTTCGTCGAATTAAACTCTTAATGTGAATACATTTTAACGAAATTAGTCTTTCACACTGTGCATTTTGAGTATACCGAATCAAACAGATTGTTTTCTACTTAAGGGGCTATCCCTAAAATGTATGCTGCCTGTTTTAAGTCAAAATTAGTTGACGCAAAGAAAAAGCTTGTTAGGGGCAACCATATTCGAAGATCATCATACATTTTTGGATTTATTGTTGCGACAACCATATTACTATTGTTGTGGCTACCATACTCTTAATTTTTCTTAATCATAATATGATAATTAGATTACCATATTATGATCCCCAATTGATCTCAATATTATCATATTATGGTTATGCAACTATAGTTGAGATCTATGTTAACAAAGTATAATTTTTTTAATCAGGGCCGCAAATAGGGGCGTCTGGTGTATCTTCTAAACTAGCAACGCTATAATCTTGAAATTTGGCACGCATGTATGTTCATCTATTGACTAGAACAAAATAAATCAAAGCATTTTTGGTTACTCAAATGTTAAAGTGGTAAAAACATTTTTCCGAGGGTAGGAGCTGCAGAAGGCATATATGTGAATCTTTTTTGTGTTAATTTAAGGACCTCTAACAAAAATCTGAAGTCAAAAGAGAAATATATTCACAAACAAGGAGTCGGTAGTGAAATGGTTAAGGTGAGAACCTGCCAACAATTTTTATTACACAATATAAAAACTTTAAAATGATTTTTACTTTTGAGGAATATAGAAAAAATAAATAATTTAAAAATTCTTTTACATCTTGATTAAATAAATATGTTTTAATCATCAAAATTGTATAGCAAAAAAAAAAAAAAAAAATATTTAGCATTTAATGACGACGTTTTAGTGGTACATAATAAAACCTATTTCGAAATGCTTAAAAAAAAAAACGAACCACTTTCGCGTAAAAATATTTATTATGTGTAAAATTGACATTGCCACTCTCCTTCGCCCAAAGACCAATTAAAAAATCAGGTCTTTATGATCTTAAATCAATTCAAATTATAGGGTTCATTGGTGATCGTTAATAAACTTCATCAGCAAAAATACATGAATCTCAAATGACTTACGCCCATCTACACTCATAGAAATAAACCTGTAAAAATAGCAAAAAAAAGGTTACTAAAAATTAGTTAAAAATGAGCTTGCAGAAAAAACTGCTAGAGTTAGCAGATTTTTTTTTCACTAAATTTTCGTAGTATAAGAATAGCAAAAATAAATATGTTTAATTTACAAAAATTTGAGCTAAATTTTAGTTAAAATCAGCTAAAACATTTACTAAGTATTAGTAAGCAAATAAATCATTAAAAAATGTAAATGTTTTGCTATTTTGCCATTTATGCCATTTCTTGTGCCATTCATTGTTAATGGTTTTTAGTGCTATTTGTCTGTTATTTTTAACTTTTTTCGTGCCAAAAAAACGTGCCCTGATTATCATATGTGAAATTCAGCATAGTATATTTTTATACATGATTGGATATGCTTATGTATACATTTTTTGTTAAAATATTTTGAAATTATTATTATATATAAATTCATAATGATATATAGTAAATGATAGCAAATATAATGATGCAAGCAAATATTCCGAAAGTCAACAGTATGATCTGCGCAAAATTATATATTAAAACTAAAAAAATAAAAATAAAAAAAATTTACCAAGGGTAAGTCCATATTTTGGGGGTGTCTGAAAAATTTGATAATACGATTCTTGTTCTAATCTATTAGCATTACAAAAAAATCTGTATAACTTTCAAAGCATAGCTACTTTATTCTTTTTTGTCACATAATGATATCAAAATAACAAGAGATGCATTTAGTTGAAAAAATTAAAAAAAAAAGCCGTTTTAGTTTTTAGATATGTTACATATATTAAATAGACCTTTCTAAAAAAATTTTTTTGGAAAAAAAAACACTTGGCCTTTGTGTTTTCTCAGTTTAAAGTTTTATTTTTGCCAAAAGAAATTTTCAGTGTAATAGAAAATTTTAAGTGTACGTTTTCGAAAGCTGACTTATTATTTACATTTCTAATGGTACCAAGATATTTGAAATCGGTTGAGCCATTCCGTAGTAATCGCTGCTTAAAAGTTCCTATTACCGTCATTTTTCAAATATTTCGATAACTTGCCACGCCCACATATTTTCGAAAATGTAATTTCTAAAAATGAGGTTGTGTTTGTATAGGTAAAATGTAGCTGTGTGCAAAATTTCATCAAAATCTGAGAGGGTCGGGTTCAATGCATATCGGTTTTGATATGAAATTCTTCATATGTTATTTTATATGACCATATATTTTTAATATACATATATATACATATATATTTATTCCCGAAGTGTCCGAAAATATATGACGTGTTAGTTTTATAACTATTTTCACTATCACACCCCCAATTTTATTCAAACCAAATAGTTTTGCTTCAAAAAGGTTAACCTGCAAAACGAAAGACTTAAGCAACAAACTTATAGTTTAAAAAATATTTCAAATTAAAAAATCTGGTAAAATCTTTTATTTTCCCTACAAAAGTATTTAAAAAAATATTTTGCTATATTAAACTAAAACAACACACTGTGTTTCATAGCTACAACGTCAATTTTGTTTTCTAATTATTTCTTAAACTACTGAATTGATTGTTTGGGTGTCTTCGGAAGATATTATCACGTAGGTCTTATTTTTGAATTGATGCAGCATATAAAGTTCTTGTTGTTGTACTTTTTAAATTATGTAATTTTCTAGTGTTTCATAATTATAAGGTCAGTTTAAGAAAATTTAAAAGATTAGCGATTAGTTATAAACACTTTGGGTAACAATTAACCAGTATTAAAGAAGATTTGTATTTATTTTATTTGACTGTAGTTTAGGTTTAGTGTGTACAAAAAAACTTGTATTTTCGGAGATTTTATTCAAAAATTTTTATTTAGTTAAAAATAAACATATATGTATCTATTTAAACTTAATTTTCTGACTTATCGCAGTGGAATTTGCCGATCGGGCTTCACTTTCATAGCGAAAAATCGCATAAGTACTGGAAGTTTTACAACTATAATTAAAATTAGTGTATTAACATTTTTAGCTGGAAAGATTTCTTTAAATGCCTCATATATAAACCTGTCAGTAAAGTTAACAAGAAAGTTATTTGAGTCTGCAAAATTTTTTCTGGGAGGATCCTTGCAGAAAAATTGTGAATATTAGCACAAGTGTTTTGCTGGAAATTAGTGAAGTGATTGACAGATTGACTGACTGACTCATTGATCGACTGATTGACAAAAAAAAAAATTACTGACTCATCATGCCCAGTGTACCCCAGAAGTACCCTTAGTTTACATATATTTCATGTCTTGTTTTAAAAAAAACTCACATTTTTTTTTCTCTTTCAATATCATTTCATTGATCCGCTATTCGGAGTAGTTATCTAATCGACCCTAGAACAAACTTTTGGAGAATTTACCAATTAACAAAATGTGGTATCTTGAAAGTTGCACACTTTTTTGGTCTATATTATAAAGTAGTAGAACTTGATTAAGTAAAACGTGATATTAAAAATATTTAGTTGGAAATCGTTTAAATTAACGAAATGTAATTTGAAAATTTTGTAGATAAAGTCGACATAAAAATTATCAATTTCTTTATCATAAACTACGATTATATATGCCTGAATGATCAAATAGTAATTTGGAAGATTTAATTCACGACAACAAATTTCATTTTCTTATAGGGAAGGTCTCCTAATATATTTAACTCACTAGCAATAAAATCGTTGTTGGTAACAAAATTTAATAACAATTTGTTTTCCGTTTCTTTCAAATTTCCCAAATAACTTTCATAGAACTACTAGTTAGCAAGTTTCGTAAAAAACCCTTAAAATGATCTAAAATTTAGTACTTTGTATGTATCGTTGATTTTTTAAAATTGCATTTCATTTTGATTTGTCAGTTTTGGGATCATAATTACATTTATTAACAATTAGTGTTTTCTATTTTTAATAATAACATTTTAGTTATGATCTGAAATAGAGATGGGCACGTGAGAGAATTTTAACTCACACTCACTCACGCTCACGAAAGAGAAATTCAACTCAAGCACAATCACTCACGAGAATTGTTTATCGACTCACATTCACTCACGCTCATGTGAGTAAATTTTAATTTTGCTCATAATGATCACTCGTGATTCACATGAATAACGCAAATTCACGAAATAAAACCTGACCGAAAAAAAAAATAAAATGTAAAAATGAATTAAACTGTACTCCTTTTATAAGTTAAGTAAATTTACTCTTTGTGCGTAAATTAAAAAAATACACACATTATATGTAAGGAAGTGCACACAAAATGTGTAATATTACATTTCAAATGCGTAAAAGTTTAAATGAAATTTTAAAATATATATGTAAAATTACCAAATACGTGCGTAAAAAAAAATGTTATGTGTGAATATACCCACAAAATGTCTGAAAATGCATTTTGAAATACGTAAAAATCCACAAAAATGGTAATTATATCACCGATATATTAAAAATACTGTTTGTTTTATTTGCGTTTTGTTTATAATGATTTCTTATACAAAAATGGATTTACAAATGTTTATAGCTAAATGTAAATCATAAAGAAAAAAAATATCAAGAATTTAAGAAATTTTTCCTAAAGAAATAGCCTGAATTTCTGGGGTATTTATCAAACAGCAAAGACTCTAGGGAAGCCTCCAATTCCTAGCACTTCCTTCTATATAAACTTCTAAGAAACTGAGGAATTTTTCCCTTGGAAGAGCAATAAATTCAAATGTATTTTTTCATACTAAAAGCCTCTGATTTTAAGGAAGTTTTTTTCAAATGAAGGCTTCAGGCTCGGAAAGCTGATTTTTTTTTTAACGAGCCAGCCAATTGCACATATTACAACACATCGAAATATTTTTTACTATTAGACAGCACACAATCTTTGTTGATATAGAATAGCCAATATAGGAACTTCATGATGTATTTGTATCATAGACATTAATTCCAAAATTCTGTCGCCGTTATTACCACTGCTTAGCCTAAGGGGCAGATAAAAGGAATATTGCCATAAATATAAATAATTGCTCAAGTTCAAGTTGCGTTTCTATATCTAGTTATACTTGATGTATTTGGAAAACCAAATGTTGGAAATGATAAAAAAACATGTGTTCCGTTCGATGATAAAATCAATTTATGTGTACGGTTTTTCTTATTCAATTTAATTTTTTTATATTATTATTTGTTTGCTAATTTTTAAATGACAATGTTTTTATTAAAAGTAGTACACTTACAAAATTTGTGAGTAAAACTTGAATTAATAAAAAAAAAAACAAATTTTAGACACAAAATGCTTAATTATAAACACATTATGGTTATTATTACAATTTATATGTACTAATGTATATAAAGTGTGTATAAAATATATTCACGCTTTTTGTGTTTGAATTTACTCACTACGAGTTATATCACACAAAAATTTACCCATGTTATAGTAGTAATATTACTAATATTTTTTAGAGTGTAACTTAAATTTGCTCTGAATATGCAATTTGGCCATTTATTAAGTGTTTTAAAAGCCCAAAAATATTTAATCGCCGAAAAAGTTTAAGAAAACATTTAAAAATAGTACATTTACAAAATTTGTGAGTAAAACTTGAATCAATCAAAAAAAAAAAAGAAAACAAATATTAGACACAAAATGATTAATTATAAACATATTATGGTTATTATTACAATGTATATATACTAATGTATATAAAGTGTGTATAACATATATTCACGCATTTTGTGTTTGAATTTACTCACTACGAGTTATATTACACAAAAATTTACCCATTTTATAGTAGTAAAATTACTAATATTTTTGAGAGTGTAACTTAAATTTGCACTGAATATGTAATTTTGCCATTTATTTAATGTTTTAAAAGTCCAAAAATATTTAATCGGCGAAAAAGTTAAAGAAAACATTTACTAAAGCAAAAACAAAACTTTTTCGTAAAACTTTACTCACGCACACTCACTGACACTAAAATTTGACTCACGTTCACGTAAGTAAAATTAGGTTTTACTCACACTGACGCTTGATCACACGTTATTCACGTGAATCACTCAAAATTATGCTCACGTGTCCAGCTCTAATCTCAAACCTGACAATTCAAAATGAAATTATCTAAAATTTTCAAAAGTTCGATCGTAAATACAATACAAAAATAACACGCACACTCACTGACACAAAAAATTGACTCACGCACACTCACGTTCACGTAAATAAAATTAGGTTTTACTCACACTGACGCTTGATCACACGTTATTCACGTGAATCACTCAAAATTATGCTGACGTGCCAAGTCTAATCTCAAACCTGACAATTCAAAATGAAATTATCTAAAATTTTCAAAAGTTCGATCGTAAATACAATACAAAATTAACCCATAGCTTTTATTTAATGTCCAAATTTCTAAAAGTTTCTGTACATGATTTTTTTAGTTCACTCATCTTAATTGCCATTTCTTCCCCTTGGGAATCTTTCCTTATTAGTCTACCGTTATCCAACGAAGGTGGCATTTTTTAAACTTTCATAACTAGGTTTTTTACAAAATTTTGTTTGGAAATGTACTAAAGATAAGAAATGATTATAGCAAATGTTCACAATTAAGTATGTAAAATAAATTGCTCCTTATCAGATAAAAAAAAAAAAAATATATATGCTTTGTGATTTTGATGACCACTAAAAGATTAAACCATTTAATGAAATAAAATACCCAGAAAAAAAAAAGACTACAACACACCGACCCCACACCAACACTGGTAGTTGATTTAACAGATTGTATAGCCCCTATCGATTGTCTATTAGTGGAGAAGCGTAACAAAATCTTCAATCTAAATATTGTGTGAACACTTGTAAAATACAAATTTAAATCAGATCATCTGAAATGATAAAAAAAAAAAAATATTTTTTCTAATATAAAATTAATGCAGGAACTTGTTATGCATTTTAAATACTTCTTTCTATTGGTTAAAGATAAATCGATAACAACATTTTGTAAATTTATACAATATTTAAAATAAAATATTTTGACATTTTACATAATTTTGTTATTAAAAAAATTAGAAAACAATTTCATTAATTGCATTTTGATAAAATCGTGACATTTACTTTGGTGAGATTTTCATTAATTGTTTAAATAACGACAAAAATTGAACAACAATTTTTCAAAATCAGATAAAATGACAAAGAGATTTCCTCTGCCTCATGATGAGATGAGTTGAAAAATTTTGTCGGTATTTTA
Source organism: Delia radicum (assembly GCA_021234595.1). Lineage (NCBI taxonomy): Eukaryota > Metazoa > Arthropoda > Insecta > Diptera > Anthomyiidae > Delia > Delia radicum. Next base: position 67,795,492 of record CM037851.1, on the reverse strand, counting down.
TCTAAGATATGAAATAATATTTAAACTTTTTTTTTTTTAATTAATTATAAAATATATTAGAATAGTTTTTTTTTTTTTTTTGAAAAATGCAGTAGTAAATTAAAACAAAAAAAACATGTTAACCATATTAAATTAGACTAGTTTCTATGATTACCATACCCAAGTGAACACAGTTGGTGGGCCCCCTCCAAGAGCGTTTGTAGTGATTATCATTAGAAACAGAAATTGTCACCAATTATTTAGCCAAGAGATGATCTCTATTGACTAGATAGAAATCTTAAAAAAAAATCTTTCTTCATATGTTGTTATTTCAATCGGCAAAATATTTGTTGGTTTCTATTCAAAACTTCAAGTGTAAATTTAAATAATCACAATCTTATCCAAAATATATAAAACAACAATCTGTAAATATGGAAACCACCTGCAGTGTTGTCCGTTAATATTTTTTTTATGCAGATTGGCGCCACATATATATATATATTTTTTTTCTAAGATTTTTTTAACTGAACACTAGCGTTTAGACTGCAATTGAAAATATTTTATTTCACTCAAAATTCTCAGCTTATTAAAAAGATTTAATTGTGAAGAATGAGTGTATTTTCTAAAAATCATAACTACATTGTAAATTTTCAATTTTTTGAATCAGACTGCGCAGTTTCTGGTATTGAACCTTCGTCAGTGACCCTGTTTTTGAATTTTTGAACAATGTAATATTTGTTATGTTTTTATTTGTTCGATTGCGTCTATATGAAATTTTCTGTGCAATCACTGACCGTGGTATAGATAAACTGATTTCTAATACCACATGCACTCGCACTACACGTTAGACAGAGCGCTTTAGCGCACTGATCTATCATCAGGTCGAGTTTTGTTGTGACTAAAACTAGTTTTATTAAATACACGGTGTTTTTGTTCTTGCATACATAATCTCAGAAGTACAACTCCAACAACACAACAGTTCTATTTTTAGAAACTTACCTCACTCTAATGTCCACTGTTTTCCCATATGTTGTAAATGATGCCACATCTACGATATATTCTTTGTATATTCGATAGATGGCGCTTACGTAGTTAGGGAAGAATTGCCAGAGCAAAGTTTGACTTTTGTTTGAGTTTTAACGTCTTTTTCAGACAATTGTAATTAATACTATAATTAATTGAATCTTCGTCAGTGACCCTGTTTTTTGAATAATGTAGATTTAAATTCGGCGGATTTCTGCAATTCCAATTAAAATCATGTAGCTCATCACGTTGGCTCAATCTGCTATGTGATTAAGTGGTGTAATGGTTAGCGCGTTGGACTGTTGCACAGATGGTCCCGGGTTCGATTCCCGGTGACGACAACATCAAGTTAGAAAAATAATATATATGAGTTTTCTATCACTTATATGTATCGCTGCGCCCACCTTCGGTGTTCCCATAGCACTTAACCCCACCGAAGTAAAATAATAAATCAGGACTATGAAACAAAAATCTTCAATAAATTCATCAACTCTACATCAGGTGGCGAGCAACAACTGTTCTAAGACTTATCATCTCGCGCAATTACAGTGTTGCAATGTTTGAAGACCTTCATCTTTCACCACCTTTCATCTCTCCACTATCCCCTTTCCAAAGAAAGCAACACATTAATTAATAGGAAGAATTTCCTGAGTGTTGCCTCTCTTTTTTTTTTTTTAAAAAAAAAAAAGATGAAATTCAAGTAACATAAATTTTACTTTCGCGCAATAACAATTATTTCGCGCAATAACAATTTGCTAAAAAACAAATCAGTAAAAAAAAAAAAATATCCGGTAAATACGAGGGCAGATCAAAAAGTCTGTGACTTTTTGAATGAAACAAAAAAAAAAAAAATAATTTTTCAACATAATCTGCGTTTAGCTCAATACACTTAGTCCAACGTTTCTCCACTTTTTGTAGGCCTTCCAAAAAAATAGGATTTTCGAGGTCCATAAAATAGGCATTGGTTTGATCAATAATTTCATCGTTGGAGCTAAATTTCTTTCCACCGAGCCATTTCTTTGGGTTTGGAAATAGGAAATAGTCACTGGGGGCTAAATCCGGAGAATATGGCGGATGAGGTACCAATTCGTAGCCCAATTCATGGAATTTTACCATTGAGACTGCACCCGTGCATTATCTTGATGAAAAACAACTTTTTTCTTGGCCATATGGGGTCGTTTTTTTTTAAATTCTTGTTAAATCGGTCCAATAAGTTTGCATTATATTCACCGTCTATTGTTTTGCCCTTTTAAAGGTAATCGTGGATTATCCCGCGTGCATCCCAGAAAACTGTTGCCATCACCTTATTGGCCGACAAACTTAACTTGGCCTTCTTCAGAGCCGGTTCACCCGGAGAAATCCATTGTTTAAACTACTGCTTGGTCTCCGGAGTGTTGTAATAGATCCATGTTTCATCCACAGTTATAAGAAGCAGCAAAAACTAATTCGAATTGCGGTTAAACAATTCCAACCAATCCTTTAAAGTTGTAACACGATTACGTTTATGGTCAATTGAGGGCAAACGCGGCACCCATCTCGCAGACAACTTTCTTAAACCCAACTGATCATTTAAAATCGAAACCACAATGCCATATGAAATGCTTATGGCATCAACAATATCACGCATTTTTTACTCTTCGATCGGCCAACACCATATCGTGGATTTGTTCGACATTTTCGGGTATATTGACCTCAATTGGCCATCCAGAACGTTCAGCGTCATTTGTACTTGTGCGACCACAACGAAAGCCAGTAAACCACTCTTTTACCATTGAAATTGATGGTGCAGAGTCCCCATAGTATTTATCAAGCTTTTCATTGGTTTGATTGACGGTTTTTTTTTGCAAAAAATAATGTTTAATGAGCACTCGAAACTGACTTTTTTCCACTTTTTTTAAAAATCCACGAGGTTGTATGTTTTGAACAGCTATTAAATGCAAAGTAAATGACGGAACTTGCTCAAAATTTGACAGTAGTCTATTAACAGGTTGTTCTTAATGGGAGAAGTGTTGCATTTCATATAACTACGAGGGAAGTTCGAAAAGTCACGGACTTATTGATCCGTCTTCGTAATACATAGTTGATAAATTTGATTAAATTTTTATAAAATTAGATATAACCCAATACATAATTATATATAATACAGACATCAAAAACGTCTTCCGTCATTTTAGACATAACTGAAAAAATTCCCTAAGTCAGTTTCTATGTAACTGTATATAATTAAAAAATCGCAAAATATTTTTTATTAAAATAATTTACAATTTTGCGAAATCGATTTCCATTACAAATACCAAACCCTCCAGCAAAATGTTTTACACAAATTATCCATGAAAAAGTTCTAAAACAGCTTATTTTACCACTGGTTACATAGAAACGTTTCTACAACATGTTCATGGATGTCAAATTCACTGTCCTACAACCAGTTCTATAACTGGTCCTAGAACCGGTTCTAAAGCAACTTGTTCTAGTTTGGAGGTAAAGGATATATTGCAAATAGAATCGGTTGTAAAACAGATATTATAATACAGTATGAGTTGTTCTGCAAACTGTTATTTGGATTTTACTGTGCCAATATTGACAAACATTTTTTTTAAATTAAATTAAATTTAACAATTTCGTTTAAAACGAAAATTTGATGTCCTAAAAAAAATATAAATAAAAATTAAGTTATCATACATTTTAGAGGTCAAATATGTGTAACTTAATATCTTTTGATATAAATATAATTGGATAATTATGTATCTATTTGTATCTAATTATGTGTAATTGTATTAAATATAATATAATGAGATGTAATTATATCGGGACAAAACTCGGATAGAATTGAATAGTTTTTCATTAAATTGTATCTATTTAAATATAATTAGATCTAAGGTCATACAATTTAATAGAACCATTTTTCATATCAAGTGATATCCTCTTATATGTGCGGAAAATATCTCATCCTATATAGTTTTATATAAACTTTTTACTCAGGCCATGGTCTTTTTTTTAAATTAAAGATAGTTTTGTATAGATTCATATTCTTAAAAAAAAAATTCCTAATTTTACAATAAAATTTCAAAAAATTAAGCAAAATATGTGAACAAAATGGGGTGAATGATGTAAATATAAAACTGCGATATTTCAAAAACTGCAAATGAGATTTGGATTCAGCGTACAAACCCAGTGTGTAAAAGCATTACCATATAAGTAGTTATAGAAATTCATATTTGATAAGGCCTATAACTTACAATTGTCATTACGAATCTCATTACTTTTATATGGGGATGTGGTTACCTATATGCTTACTATACTTACTTCGAGTTTCATCCTCAGGGAGTATAATGGATTTTAAATAAAAACACAAAATTCTAAAAATTAACGTTGTTTATAACTCGTCATCATCTATTGCACTGTTATGACGAGTTATAAACAACGTTAATTTTTAGAATTTTGTGTTTTTATTTAAAATCCATTATACTCCTTGAGGATGAAACTCGAAGAGTTTCGAAATATTGGAAAATAATAAAGAAGAATTTTAATTAAAGAAAAATCCAGGCCTCGAGCTCAAACATTTTATTGTTATAATTAAATTGGAAAGGTCAAAAAAAAAACCGCTACAATTTAAATTTAATTTAATAAAAAAACACTTATAGAAATAAACCTGTAAAAGTAGCAGAAAAACTACTAAAGATTAATTAAAAATGACCTTGCTAAGTTTAGCAGAATTTTTGCTAAATAATAATAAAATATGAACAGCAAAAGTAAATCTTTCAACTTTACAAAATTTTAGTAATATCCGATGTAAATTCTAGTAGCATTTTACTATGTAAAATTAGCAAAAACTTTTACTAAATATTTGTATATTCAAAATAGCAAAAATAAAATTTAATTTTAACAAAATTTTTGAAATATTTACCTCAAATTTAGTAGAATGCAAATAACAGTTTACTGTGCTAAAATCAACAATAACTTTTGGTAAATAATTGTAAACTGCTGATTTCATAAGGGCAGACTTTTATTCGCAATAAGAAAAACCTCTTAAATTTCACATTTTTATGCTTCGTTTTGTCTACTAAGATTTGGTAAATGTTTTTGCTGATTTTAGCAGATTATTTTACTACTTTCAATTAACTAAAATTTAGCGCAGATATAACTAAATATTTGTAAGTTCAACAGATTTAATTTTGCTATTCTTACATTACTAATAATTAGTAAAGAAATTTGCTAATTTTAGCAGTTTTTTCTGCAAGGTAATTTTTAACTAATTTTTATTAGTTTGTTTTTTTTTTTTTTTGCTATTTTTACAGGATTTTTTCTATGAGTGTAGCTAACATAAAGAGAAAGATTTTTGAACAAAAAGTGAAAGTTGTGACTAACTTCGGTGTCTTTATTTCGTCCTCCATTTTGAATTTGCTAAAATCTATATGCAGAATCGAAATCAGTTTCCGTAAGCCAAAGTCAACACAAAGATTATTTTTGATCAGATGAAAATTTACTTCTTTTGCTGAAATATTGTATCCGCCATTTTGAATTTAAAATTTTTGAGTTCATTTTATAAATCACTCACCCCCAAAACTACTAGCTACCCAATTTCAGGCAAATGTGATTACGGGAAAAACTTTTGAAAGTCAAATTTATATGAAAAACTCTTTGGTTAAAACTAAACTCTGCTATGGGCTAGTCATAAAGTGATTAACGAAGCAGTTAACAATAATGGAAGCAATTAACAATAATTTTAAAATGTTACTGGACAATAAAGTCACCATTTGCATATTTTTTTATATTTACAATCAGGGCCGAATTACGGCATTCGTGATCGTAATTTTTTGATCGAAAATAATTTTCTCTTTCTGAAAATAAAACATTTGGACAATATTTTTTCATCAGAAATGTTGTAGTTCGGACCTTGATTAGATATAAATGTAAAATCTGGTTTTTTTGTTGTTACTATTTTTTAAGTTACTCATTAAAAAAACTGTTTTTGATCGATTTCACATTATCACGAATGCCGTAATTCGATCCCAGCTTTTAATTATGTTTTACTAATTCTTACAAGTTTTTCGTTCATGTACAATTTTTTATATTTTTCTTTTTGAGAGTAAATTTCGTCTTACTCTCTGATATTTTGTTACTGACAAGAAAACCAGATAGGGGCGAATCTGTAGTTTTGAATATAATTTGGTAATATTGAAGAGGTGAAAAAATATTGACACTTATTTTTTTAGGTGCGCAATCTAAAGTTTTGGGGTTAAAAAGTGGGGTCAAAAATTAAATTATTAAATTATACTATTTGAAAAGTGCATATCAAATAAAAGGTATTGAGATGCATCCACTGATTTATAAGCATGTCCATGCATGACCGAACATTTTAGTACCTCAAAAAACAATTTTTTCGAATACCATGGGAATGGTATGAGAAGTTGTTGTTTGTTTGAGATCAAATTCACATATAATAAAAAATTCTTATTTATTTTTATAGAGGGTTTGTTAAGGCTTTTTTTCAATTTTCTTAACCGTTCGGCTTTAACACGACTCTTTCCGAAGAGCTTTTATTACCCATATTTTAAATACTTCAAATCTGGGCCCACATTATAAGCAATATGAGCACCAAACAAATGTTTTTTCGAGTACTTTAATACAGCGGTAAAAAATTTGAATTTATTAAATTTTAGATATGTTTTTATACAAACATGTTGTACTTTTTGACAACCCTTTTCAAACACTTAACGTGCGATTTCACACCTAAAGAAAAACCGTGTCTAAATTTTTTTTCTCCTCAACAATATAACCAAGTTTCATTAAAATCTGTTGGTTCACCACGATGAAGTTTCCTTGAAAGTATTTTTTTTTTTTTAGGAGGAAATTCAGGAAATTCTTCCTATTGATTAATGTGTAGCTTTCTTTGGCGCTGCAATACATATAAGTGCAAGAAAACTCATACATATTAATTTTCTAAATTGATGTTGTAGTCACCAGGAATCGAACCCGGAACCATCTGTGTAATAGTCCAACGCGCTAACCATTGCACCACAACGACCACTAAAAAATTATAAGGTGTATATTTTAAAAATGCGGGATTTTTTTATGGCAAATTTGTAAACTTGTTGTATATTCCGGTCGTTTTTCGAATCAATTGAGTCCGATGTGATCATCTGGCCCGATTTCAGCAGTTCATAACAGATAGAACCATTGAGTCTTTACCTTCCGTGTCAAACCGCACAAAACACCTCTCGCATGTTGAAATCGATGGAACATATTCAGGATTCGGTGAGCAATCGATGTGCTTCAGCTGCACTTTTGTTCAAATTTCAAAACATTCCGCAAATGATGCTTTGTTGGCACAAAATTCGTCATTTTCGAGTGTTTAGTGTTTACACTACTTCGGTCAATGACTTATTGATACAAAATGATGGATATTTAACCTTCAAAATGGTACATAAGTTATTAAGGGGTTTACTAGCTTAGAAAATCAATAAAAACGGCAATTTTTAAGCAATTATAAAAAAATAAATAAATGGTTTATTCAAAAAATTGTTGTTGCTATAGAAAAACACACTATTAGATATTATTCTAAAAATTATAATTTAGAATTTGGATATTAGTCCTGGCAATCCTGGTAACCATATCATTATAGACCCTTTTTTAAAGGCAAAATCGGGGTGCCTTAAGAATTCATCTGAAAAAAAAATTTTAATTTTTTTTACACACGAATAAATTGTTTCGTCCCTAAAGGCAGAATTAGTTTGTACGTTCTGTTTTGTTACGAATCAGCTGTTTTGTTTCTGTTCAATTGAAAGTCTGTATGTGTGGTTAGTTTTCACTTTTTCGTTCTGTTCTGTTGCGGACGAATCTGTTGAAAATAGAATTCAACGTTAAGTGACAGCCTAAAGTGCGTATGTATTAGTTTGTTGTGAAATCTTTTTCTCAATATTTGAATCAGGGATGATAAAGTTGGTACTATAGTACTTTTTATGGTACTATTTGAACCTCAAATGTTCCATCATATGACTCATTTAGTACGATTTACAAATTTTTCTATGTATGAATTTTTTGGTCCCTTTAAAATTTAATAATTATTAATTCGATTTGCAGTCCCATATGAACAATGAATTAATTTGGAAACAAACGCTGTGAATTCAATCACATGAATTCACTGATTGCGACTGATTACAGATGATTATATTAGAGTTTTAGTAATCGATTAAACCAATTATTGAATTCAATCACTAAGGGTTATAATTACTATTAACTAATTTTGATTTTCAAAAAAGTAAATAATAAAAATCTTATAAAAATGTGAAACTGACTATTAGCAGCGTGTTTTTAAAATCGAATCAGTGCACGAACAAATTCGCAAAAAACTGTGAGAAACGTAATTCAATGCAGCAAGATATTAATAGCACATTCACAAAATATTAAAAATTTGGTGAATTTAAGAAAAAATCTCAAAATTTTAATAATTTTTTAAGTCAATATCGGCTAATTTTCTTAGTACGCACTGCTCAAAATGAGCAAAATCGGTCCAGCGGTTCAAAAGTAATGAGTGACAATGTGAAAGTACCTCTAAATTTTCCATACAAATTGCTGTATAATGCACTGTATATTTCATTGTAGTATCTGGTGTATAAAATATAACGTCATATTTTTCCACCAGACGCTAAGTTTTGAATAATATTTAAAACTCAGCGTTAATTCCTTTTTCTCTACAAAAAATTTATTTTTTCACCTCAAAAATAGTTTTATTACCTCAAAAATGTTTTTCACCACACAATTTATTTTTTTACATCCAAAAAAGTTTTTCACCTCAAAAATTTTGTTTTCGCCTCTTAACATATTTTTTTTTAATATATTTTTGTTGTTTCATTTGTAATTGTTCATTTTGGAGGGTACAAAGATTTCTTTGTTAATTTATATTTAAATTTTTTCTTTAAACTTGTGATGCCGAAAAAGTACTATTTTATATGCAGGCTGGTACTATTTTAAAATCGCATTTATCATCCCTGATTTGAATGTTTTTGGTTGGAGTTTCCTTTACTTTTTAAAACAGCTGATTCCTTTCATAGAAAAAGTAATTACAAAATATTACCTACAATACAGAATGGCAACAGAAAGTAATAACTAATGAGACCTTAACGTAGCTGGATTTTGAAATTTTTGATTTACATTAAAATAGTACGACGAACTCAAAAATATCGTAGTTTTTTATTTTTCAAAAAAAAAAAAATACAAAGCAAAATTTCATTTCGTAGTCATCTACAAACCAAAAAAAAAACTATTGAAAATTGGTTCACCCCTTAAGGCTGCAGAGTGGCACCCGACTTTCGATTTTTTTTTTTGAGAAAAAAGCACTTAAAGTAAATATTGCTCATGTAAATTATAGGGCAAGGAGTTTGTTTAACAAGCTATAACTTTTTTATTACTGCAATGTTTTCTCCAAAATTTTCATAGCTTATAGAAAAAAGTTCAAACTATTTGGATATGAAAAAAAATCTAAAGCTAGTGAACCCCTTACTTACTTACTTAGACTCAGTCATTGTGTAAAATATACACCATTATTTCTGAAGCCCGCATTTTTAACTTATGCACCCAATAAGAAAACAGAACTTATGTCAGTCTAAACGCACTATCAGTCTACATAAAAAACTTGCCCGTTCATCCTCACTCGTCTACCCATGCTTTAGTTTGTCTATTTGTTCTAATACAACTTTTGGAAGCACTAATTAAAGATCGTTAGTTAAATTTTTCAAATATTAATTTTTTTAATAAAAATATTCATAATTCATTTCATATTTTTGTATAACTAATATTAAGTCTATAACAAAAAACAGTAGAACTAGTTAAGTATTATTGAAGTTTAAAAAATTTTTTATGGGAACTTCTGTTCACATGTACATTAGGGTGTTATACCAAATACGGATTTTTGGAATTTTTGCAACTCTTAAAGCAGTTTAAGTGTTTTTAGCTATTTTTTTTTCAAAACTTCTCTTGGGACATAATCTTTCATATACACCGTTTAAATAGTTGCAAAAATAAAAAATATATATTTTAGAAAGATTGAAGTTAAGAAGAAAGATTGAAGTCTAAAAACTTTAAACACTTTATTCTTCTTAGTTTAAACGAGCTTAAGATCATTTATTTATTAATTATTTATTTCCAATATTTCGTCTCCACATTGGGTGACTTTTTCAGGGGACAAACACTAGTTTTAATAATTAAAAACTTATATATGTATATATGTACCTATATAAGTTTCTAATTATTAAAACTAGTTTTTAAAATTGTAATATTTGTTCCCTGAAGAAGTCACCCAATGTGGAGACGAAATATTGGAAATAAATAATTAATAAAGAAATGATCTTAAGCTCGTTTAAACTAAGAAGAATAAAATAAATGAAGATCGAAAAAAACTTAACAATTTGAAACACTATTAACTTTCAAATCAGACGAGGCTATTTTCTGCCTATATATTATGGTGAAACGCCCTAATGACCATTTTGTACATATTTTTAATAATTGCCATACCATGTTATTTATTTATTAGAATAATTTGAAAACATGGTAATTTTTTATTTTATAGCTTTGAGGTACATATGTATCGTAAATGATTTAAATTGAATATGTATTTGCACAATATTTTCTTTTAAATATTGCACAGTCCGATATACCGCACAATTTTTGGAAATAATTCAGCCATTTCTTACTTAGTGGTCTGATTGCTATGAAATTTGGGAAATTTTACGTAATATCGATCTTAAGTTCTGATTTTGAAGCTTTCAAACCCCACGCGGGCGGCAATATGACCGACCACCCCTATACAATTTTGAGTGTACTCCATTTTTTTTGTTTCTTATTCGGCTTTCAAAAAATTAACATATTTGTAATCTGCTAGTAGAAACTAACAAAAAACCTGCTTAGAATGTGGGTTTTCTCAAGTAGTTCCCGAGATATTCCCATTTGTAAATGTGAAATTCCAAAGTTGGTCCAACTCAGATCCAGTTTTTTGTAAATAGTGGGACGAAATCGGGGCCAATTTGTTTTTTAGAATATTGGTTAATTAACTAAATAAATTCTTGACCAAATAAAAAAAATGAGTGCAATATCTTGTTCCACTCAAAAACTAAATTCGTTCAAAGTACACTCAAAAAAAAGTTTGTAAAGTCAGCAAAAAATTTTGCTGAGTGAGCAAAATTTTAGTCAGGAGGGTGCTAGCAAAAAAATTGCTATTGTCAGCAAAATCTTTTGCTGAAAATCAGCGAGCTGATTTTTAGCAACAAAATTAGTAGATTCAGCAAAAGTTTTGCTAACACTTAGTAGATTAGAAATAAAAAAGCTTTGGTAAAAATTAATAAATTTTTTGCTGAATTTTAGTAGACTGAAAAAAAACGCAAAAAAATTGTAAAAAAATTGTAATTTAGTTAATATATTTGCTGAAAATCATAAAACATTTTTTTGTGATTCTTTTAAAAATAATTTAAAATAATTACGAAATATAAAAATTTTAATTTTCCCACATTGACGACATAAATTAATTTAATATCTTAATATATAGAAATAAATTTATATAACATAACAAAAATTTTCTTTCAACTACTTACATCAATGGTTGTCTAAATGATGCTTTCTTTTAAAGAACGCAACTGCCGAAGAAAATTATAGAAACGAAACGAAAAAATAAACAAAAACAAAGGAAACGAAAAAAACAACCCTTTTTTTTTGCAATAAGAAAATAAGATTATTAATCTGTTAACATTTATTATAGAAATACATATTAAATTTAAATATTTTATTTTATTTTGTCTTTTATTTTATTAATAGACAATTATTTTCACAAGCCGGTGACAACGCAAAATTTAAGTTGTTTTAATCCTCAATTTTGTTTTATGTATGCAAAAGAGATACAAAAGTCTACCATGGTTGATTTTTTATATGTCTTATTAGAGTTGTACTTTTTAGTATCATTTTCCTCTTCTCTACATCTTGACATACCGCGAGCAGATGCTTCATTCTGCGTATATCTTTCAATCTGGTTGTCGTCCACACTATTAATGTGACTATCAGCACAATTTTTTTTAGCAAAATTAATTAGTAAAACATTAGTATATTAGTAAAGCATTAGTATAAAACAGTTAAGTGCTGAATAAGTATAACAAAAATTTTAGCTGAAAACACGATTTTAGCAAAAAAATTTGCTAAAAAATAGTATACCTGATTTACAAGACGTTTTACTCACTTTTCTACTAACTTATTTTTTTGAGTGTAGGCATTAAATGTTTTGCGATTTTTTCCCCAAAATGCACCAACAGGCTTTTACCTCCGGATAAATATTTTCTTTCTGAACATATAAAGTGTGCATACTATTCTGAAAGATATTTTTATACACAGAAAAAATTTTGTTCATAAATAGAACGAATTGCTTTCATTGATTTCAATTCTTAATATGTATGAACAAGTTCATGCTACGTATGAACTTTTTTATTTTTTTTTTTTAACTTTAAAAACTTAGAAAGCCAGAAGAAAATTGTTTTAATTTTCATTTATTTTTTTTCTGTGAAATAAAAACGTTTCAAATTTTTCTTTTATAATAAAAAATCGTTATTTATTCTTAATTCTTGTTGTTAAAGAAGTGCTTTGTAAAAGAAATTTTTGATTTTTCTTCACGATGTCCTACTTAGAACCTCTCTTTAGTGCTTCTAAATCAAAAAAAAAAATATATTAATTCGTCATAACGATATCTCATCCTCGAGGCAGCATTTCAGAAAAGCGTTTCAAAAAACTCATCTAATTATGATCCGAAATCATGAGTATTTTCTCCTGGGATATAGTATTGTTCTATTTAACAAATTTTTAATTTATTTATTTTCAATTTTTTGTATTTTAAAACAATAATAATAAAAATGCTGTTACAATGCATATAAAATCTAAAAAAAACCTTATACTTTAATGGGAAAATAGATAAAAAATATTTTTTATTATGAAAATTACATAATATAGATAAATTTGGTACATACATATTATAAACATATTTCGTACTATGTATGAACACATTCATAACTCGAATGAATAGTTTTTTGGAAACTTATTCAGGTTCGGTTTCATATTATGTATGAACAAGTTCATACTATAAATAAAAAAGTTCGATTCATACTGTTCATGTTCGATTCATACTGTTTATGAAAAAATTCATTCTGTGAATGATTTTTTTTTTCTGTGTATAGATCTTATGCACCCAGCAAAAAATAGTGCTTGCCCAGAAGCAGTTCTGTAAGTCCTTATTAAATTTCCGAGCGCTTCCTGAAGGCAATCCAGAAGACATGGTTTTTGTTAGCGATGACCCACTTGGTAGGTCTCTTTTAAGCAGATAAATTAAATTACCGAGCGCTTTCTGAAGGCATTCCAGAAGACATGATTTTTGTTCGAGATGTCCCACTTGGCAGGTCTCTTTTTAGCAGATGAATCTAAGAAGCAATTAAAGAAACAGAAAATATAAGCGTCAATAATGCGCTTTTAAAAGGCATCGTTTTCATTGACTTCCAAAAAAGCTTCTTTTATAAAAAAATTTACAAAAAAAAATAATTTTCATACAGTTAATGACATTTTTTATTACATGAACGAAACGATTCATTAATACCTTATCGCTTCATTGTATGCACGGCTCACTGCTTCTTTGCATGCATTCCTCACTGCTTCATTATATGCATTCTTTACTGCTTCCAAAGAATGCATTTAGGAATGCACAACAAAATGCCTTAATTAATTGCTTTGTTGTATGCATAAGACCTAATCGTCATTTTATAAGCATCGATGTTATTTTTTGCTGGGTAGACACTCCAACATATACCAAATTTATTGGCTAAGGCCGAGTTTTTAATATCTAGATTATCTTTAATCTTAGTTTAACGCAGTTTGTAACTGGAATACTGCTCTTGGAATTTGGTTTATTTTGCTTTATTTTAGTAAGGACCGAAATTCTAAACTAGAAAAAATTATTCCGGCAAATGTTTGTTAATAAAATTGGAAATGGTGGACAAAATTCGTTGTCGGTTTAGCTAAACGAAGTTTAACTGACATCCCAAAAACTAGGCCTTAGTATTTTCCAATCCCCGCTTTAAATGTATACATTGCAGCAAAAAAATGAAAAAACCCCATTTTTGAAAATTTTATTTTTAGCATTGGATTGCTTACAGCAAATCATAAATTCGGACATGAATTTCACATTGTTGACCTAATATTATATTTAAGTCCAAAAAATAATTGGATTATGTCTATTATAAAATACAAATCTGTTAATTTTTTTTTAAAATTGGATTAGAAACAAATAAATGGCGAACACTAAAAATTTTATATGAAAAAAATGCCCTACTTTGGGTGGCCATATTGCCGCCCCGGTGGGTCGCCCAGGTACGTCACTAATGCCTGTTACAAATTTCGTTGCAAACAGACTATTCACTATCCCATGTGAACCTGCGGCCCAACATGAATCCAGAATTTTTTATTTGAATTTACAAAAAACGTCAAAGCTTTGCTTCTACTACACACAGAAAAAAATTTAGCTATTTGCCAACTGAAATTCAGTTACTACGCCTTAAATTTAGTTATTACGAATTTCACTGGGTCGGAACAACTGAAAAGTAGTTTTCACAACAAAGTTCGGTTAATTCAACTGAATGTTAGTTGTAACACCCAAACTATTTAGAAATCTAATATAAATAATGTTGTACTAACTGAATTTAGAAGTTGTTATCATTAAAATACACTTTTCAATTCGGTTGGAACTTTATTTCTCTGTGTGTATTGAACCTTAAGAAGAGTGATGTAAAATATTATTACACAACGTGTGAAGCTGTTCGGCTTAAAATGTGTTCCACATTGACCAACTTTAACACGTGCCGTGATTTTGGGCTACAGACTACAAACATGAATTTGCATAAAATTACCCTCCCCACTTATTACATTTAAGTAATATTTTTCGAAAATAATGCAAACTTTGATGACAAAATTCAAATTTTGGTAAGTTTTTACAAAACAATTGATTTTCATTAAATGTCCTGAAAAGGAGTCGCTTTACACACAAACACAAATTATTTTTATTGTTTGCAATTAATTTTTTTTTTCTTTAATTACTCGTAAATTGAAAAATACTGACTACTTTTCAGTGTGCAATAGGACGTCTAATGAACGTTTTTTACATACTTGGAAAAAACAAAATTAAGTTGTGTCCTCCTGCTGTTACGACGGACGTTTAAGTGTATTTAAATATTCACACTAAAATTACTTATTAATATTTTTTTCTAAGTAAACTACAGACAGCGGTGAATATTCAATGAATTTTTCACTTCTTTCTAGGACTCGCATTTATTTTTTTTTAATCTACATATTCAAACAATAATATATTCATAATAAATTTGTCATTTTCACAGCTTTTTTATATTGTCCACCTTTTAAATCATATTTCCTAGACAAAATTCAATTACAATTTCATTTCAGATGTTGTACGAATGTTATATTGGAATGGAACATTTTTTTCTATCCTTTCGTTTAATCAATTCATAATCAATTTCCATTTATCTGTTGCAATCTGAACACCTAAACATGTCAAAAGAGAAACACTTAAGCTGACAGTTTTCAGAGACTTTAGAAATGCCATTGAAAATCGAAAAACTTCCATACACTCAAAAAAGTTTTACAGTTACTACATAACAGTTGATTGGATAGTAATTAGTAATTGTTGTTTTTAACTGCAATTATAGTTTGTTTTCTATGATATCAGATATTTTGAAAAAAAAAACAACTGACGAAAAATGCTGTAGTTTTGTAGCAGTTGTTCGAAGCAGTTATTTTAACATGTTAATAATAAACTACCAAATTAATAATTTTGCAGGTAACAGTTAATTTTTGTTAGTTATTTAAATTTTTGTTAGTATTTTTGTCTAGTTTATATTTGTTTTTATTGATATGTTCATAGTTTGCAAATAATAGTTAGAAACTTATAATGTATCTCCAATGCAAAAAAAAAAACGTCATAGCTGGAGTAGCGTTTGGAGCGTTGACTTTACATTTTAAGTAGGATGTAGAAAATACAAAAATTTCGGACATTCTATATTTTCATATATATAGTTAGAATATTCTTCTACCTCAAGTCCACAACTCTAATCTAAAATTGTTATATTAGATTTTATTTGTGGCTTTTCAAAAAGTTTAATCATTTTCATGATAGACACTACAATTGTTTCTTTGGCATCACCCAAATCTTCAGTTGTCAGCAATAGAAAAAGATAATTAGCTTAACTAAACGCCCTATGTTCACACTGAACTTTATTTAAGTATTTATGGTGTACAGAAATGTAATTCTATTTATATTTAGATAAATAAAGGACATATATATATAAAACCGATACATTACATAAAACAGACAAAATAAACTCTAGGAGAATCTTTATGTCTGCCTTAGTGTGTAAACTATCTGATCTGGTAACCATAATTATATAAAATTGTTGTTTTTCAAATAGTTGTGATTTTATAAATGCGATTACCAGATCCGGCAGTTTATACACTAAGGCAGACAATAAGATTTTCATAGAACTTATTTTGTCTATTGTATGTAATATCTCGGTTTGAGTTAAGCCAATTATTTTCTATTGCAGATAACTGAAGATTTGGGTGATACCAATGAAACAATTGTATTGTCTGTCATGAATATGATCAAACTTTTTGAAAAATGTATTTTTTCATATTAAAAAATATTTTTAAAATACCGAGAGAATACCGCTAAAAATATTTCTAGTTTAATCGGTTAGTCGAGGAAATAATTAATCGGGATTGAGGTTTAATCGGTTAATAATCTGTTAATTTAGAATTATTCGGATAACCGAATAACTCAAATTTGAATAAATAGAATGGTTAATAATAAAAAACACTTATTTATTGTTTTGATATTATATTTTATAAATAAAAAAAAAAAACAAATAAAACATAACAATTTATAAGTAAAAAAAAAATAAAGTAAATGAGATCCTTCTTTGTATACATATATTTCTTAATTAAAGATCTTGTGAAATAATCTTTTAAAAAAGAATGTAATTCAAATGTTTAGCTTTTTATAAAATTTGTCTTGGAGAAAACTCTTTCGCTGATTGTGGATGTTGGGAAAATCGAAAGTAGGGCACGATAAAGAATGTCCAACATTCCAGTTATTTTCTTTGTTTTTTCTAAACATATAAAATCCTCCATTATGCCATTAAAGTCCTTTTTAGAATTTTTTATATTTAGTTTCCTTCAAATTCAATTAGAGAAGCAGAATAGTCATATATAAAAAATACATAAAAATACAAAAAAAAAGATTAATTTCGGTTAATCGATTAATCGACACAAATTAATCGGTTTATTTGTTATTTGAAAATCGTCAATTTTCAATTATTCGAACAGTTAACCGACAAAAATTAATGGTTAACCGATTAACGGTTAACAATTTCAATTATTTTTGCTTCATTGTTAGTTGTTTTATAGTTCATTTGGTAGTTGTTTTTCAACAGTTAAAAATAACAAAAATTTTTTTTTATTTTAAAGGCAATTATCTTTGTCGCTTTTTATGTGAACTTACAGTTGTTTTTAATTGACATTTCAGTAGATAATACTGTCAAACTATTTTGAGTGTATGGAATAGAAGATCATTCTTTCTACCAGGAGTGTGAGTGCAACTGTAATATATGCAAGAATATAACTAAAAATAAGTATCCAAAGTTGTGGTTAGAAAAAAAAAAACAGAATTTACTTCTGTAGAAGTACGTTTGCATTAAATTAGCAACAACAAAAAAAAAATATTAAAAGAAAAACTTTAGTTGCGCGGATTTCTAGAATAGTTAAAGAGTTACAGTAGTAAAAAATATATAGCAACAACAAGACCATTTCATTTTCACATTCTGGCTTACTGTTGGCTTTGCGTTGTTGTTGCTGCCGTTGCAAGAAAACAAACTAGAGCAACATGAAAAGCCTGATGAAGCATAAACATGTTAAAAGCAAGCCAGCCAGCCAGTCAGCCAACCATTCAGCAGAAGCTGTAACAGAAAGCGCCAATGGATATGCAGATTCCAATAATTTCGTTTTCGCCTGTCATAACAGAATTGTAACAATAACAACAACGACAACGGAGGCAGCAGCACCATCAGCATTAGAAGAAACAAACCACCACCAGAGTAATGATTGTAGACCAACAGCAGAAGAGCAACCGGCAAATAATAAAATATGTTGTTATATGGGCTACTTCAAAAATTCTCGACAAATGCTGAAACCGAATTTATATGGCGTTTGTTTTGCAAGACTTTTTGAATTGATAGAAATGTTGAACAGGTTTTGGAAGACCTTTACAAGGAGTGTTCAAAATTAGGAGATGCAATCAACATCGCGCAGATCATGCGACTCGACATCGGACAAAACACTCATGCAACTCCCCAAATTTGCACATATGAACAAAATTGGATTTTAGAGGGAAATCCTGTTTTGTCCATCCATCTGTGAAAATTTGAAGATTTGGATGCAGACGCATGCGTGTTTTGTCCGATGTCAAATCGCATGATCTGTCCGTTGTTGATTGCAGTTCCTAAATTTAGACATTCCCTGACTATACATTCATAGAAATAAAAATGTAAAAATAGCAAAAAAAAGCTACTAAAAATAAGTTAAAAATGATCTTGAAAAAAAATTGCTAAGTTTAGCAGATTTTTTTGGCTAAATATTAAAAAACTAAGAACAGCAAAAATAAATCTGTTAACTTTACAACATTTTAGTTATATTCGTTGTGAGTTTTAGTTAATTGAAAATTTGAACATTACTCTGTAAAATTAGCAATCACTCTTACTAAATAGTTGTAAACTCAAAATGGCGAATTAAAACTGTAATATTAACAACATTCTTGCTATATTTATCTCAAATTTAGTAGAAATTTAGTAGAAATAACAGTTTATTTTGCTTGAATCAAAAGACTTTTTTTCTAAAAACTTGTAGATTGCTGATTTCATAAGGGCAGACTTTTATTCGCATTACAAAACTAAAAAAAAAACTTTACATTTTTTAATGTTTTAATAATCTTGTTTACTAATATTTAGTAAATGCTTTTGCTGATTTCAGCAGATTTTTTTCTTACTTTCAATTAACTACAATTTGGCTGAAATGCACTTAGGATATTATGTTGGTAAAGACGGCAGCAATTGTAGTCAAAAACAAATGAAATTTCGCTAGAAGAAAGGATGACTAACATTTCATTAAGTTCAACTAACATTTGTCATTTGTTTCTACTGTTCAAAAAATTACTAACAATTGTAGTAAAAATGTTTTATGTTAGAAAAAAATTAAACAAACATTTTTTATTTTTTTTTATTTTTTTAAATAACAAAAAAACAACTGCAAACAATTAATGTAAAATCGTAAAACAGTAATTTGAGGTGGTTTGTTTGCATTAAAAATAAAGAAACTGTATTACAACCCAAACAACTACAAATTTTTAAAGCAGAAGTTCCCTGATTGTACAACTAAATATTTGTTAATTCAACAGATTTATTTTTGCAATTCTTATATTACTAATATTTAGTAATAAAATCTGCTAATTTTAGCAATTTTTTATGCAAGCTCATTTTTAACTCAAGTATTAGCTATTTTGGCTATTTTGACAAGTTTATTTCTATGAGAGTACTTCAAAGATATGATATGCAAAGTTTTACATTAAATAGTCTTCACCTAAAGAATTGATGGGCATTTAAAATTCGAAAAATTAAAAAAATCACTTCAAACTTACAAGAGTTTTTCCATACATTTCATTTTTTTCACATAATTTTTAACTTTTAGATCCAAACCAACACCAAATTGAGTCAATAGACTTGGACTTTTCTATATCGCTGTTAAATGAAAAGTTGTTCGGTGGTTTTTCCGAATTTTATAAATTTGCAGTTTTTCCCTTAATTCTTTTGGGCCGTTTATTGGAGTTGACGTTTGAGAACAGTATTTAAAAGGTGTAATTTTATAAAGTTTTAGGTATGCGAAGTTGATGACAGAGCACCAATAAAGGGGTACGGACATCACAAACTTAAACGGAATTGGCGTAAAATTTTTGTAAATTTAAGATTTTTGCATCTGACACTCACAATTATATTTGGTTAGCGCATTGCACAAACTGAAACTGAACCTCCGAGTCAAAAAGGCACTTAAAAAATTATAAGCGCAAAAATGTTATGGACTTTTTTAAAAATTGTGCTAAATAATTTGTTTTATTTTTTTTCTTAACGAGAACAGCGGCTGTTTTTTCCTAACACATTTCGCTTTGTGGCTACTAAAGCGCTGCATGAATTCAGCCAAAACGTAGGGGAGAGGGGGCTAGTGTGGACTAGGGGCTAGTGTGGGCAAATTCAAATTCTCCGGACGTTTTGAATTGATATTTATCAATAATATTTTTTTAAGTTGGTAATTGCACTCTAAATCATCAAAAAAAATTTCACGTGTTGACAGTTGACCGTTACATGGTAAAGTCGGCTGACGTGCTTTTTGCAGTAAAAAGTAAATTCTTTGATTTTTCGTAATTTTAGTGTTACTTTTGAAATAATTATTTTTTTGCTGCAGTGTCAATGTATTTTAAAACTATGACTAGTGTTTGTTCAAAAAATTAAAATTATTTTTAATAAACTTAATAGTGGGATATACCAAATTATTGTTACATAAAAAAAAACGCGAAGGGGGCTAGTGTGGACAACTGAATTGGGGCTAGTATGGACATGTTCACTTGGGATATAACTTTATAAAAAGTTGTTTAAATATGAAAATTGGCATGCGTTTTTACTTTTTCGCTGTAGTTAAAAAAGTTTACGCTCTAACAGCGATAAAGTCTTAAGAATGTATTTTTTTTTTTTTTGTTAATTTTTAAATAAAAATATCACTAATAATTTAATAAGAGAGTAAATTTTGTAAATAATAAATAAATAAATTTTTTATATGTGCAAAATATTGAACCGTAATTAAAATTTAGGGGAGGAGGAAAAGTTTCCTGCCAACCGCGAAATAGTTTTCTTTTAATTTCAGTAAAAAAAATTAAAAATTTTATATTGTTTTATTGATTAAGAAAAGGAATTTGGTGCTTGAAGTTTTTTTTTTGGCAAAATGAAGCGAAAATATATTTTTCTTTAATATATAACACAACATGCCAAACCCAGAGGTACTATGACAAAAAATTAGTCATAGCCCCAATGTTCACACTAGCCCCACTTGCATTTATTTTGACGAGTCGGTGGGTAATATTATAAGAATTTAATTATTTTAAAAATATGTCTATATTATTTTGTTAATAAAAACACATATTTTAACTGTTTATGTATCAATATGTATCAATGTCCACAATAGCCCCGTGTAAGGGGCTAGTGTGGACAAATATAATCTTTTTTAAAAATAATTTAATGTGCATTTAATAAAATAAAAAGTTATAACTATTGGTGGAAATATGATATGACATGGCTCAATGAGTCAATACCAGATGGTCTTGTATATTTACATGGATATAAAATTTTTAGATCTAATAGACTGGTTGGAGGTGGTGGTGGTGTTGCCATATATGTCAAAGACAATATTACTTGTAAATTCTTCAGTAAAACGGATGACAATGATATAATCGAACATATCTTTCTTGAAATCTCATCTTTTGGAAGAAAAATGTTAGTTGGTTGTGTATATAGACAGCTCTATTATTTATACAAATTTTGTTATGAAAACTGAAACCTTAATTATGCCATACAATGATATTTTAATAGCAGGAGACTTTAATTCTAACCTCTTAACGGAAACTTCGTTTAGAGATAGTATGGAATCGATAGGACTCACACCGACTAATACTACCGCAGCTACTCACTTTACTAAAACCAATAGCACACTTCTAGATCTTATTTTCGTGGGAGACACATCGAAGGTTCTGCTTTATGATCAAATTTCCGCTTCATGTTTTTCCAAGCATGATTTGGTATTTGCAGCATACGACTTTTTGTTAGAACAAAAGGATCAATCCTTTTCCTTTCGTGACTTCAAAAACCTAAATTACAACCTTTTAAATGAAAATGTATTACAGATAAATTGGAATAATATCTACAACATGACAACTGTATATGAGCAACTATCCTTTCTTGAACATAATATTCTACAACTGTATGATGAAACAGTACCATTGAAAACAAAAACTATTAGACCAAACAATAACCCGTGGTTCAATTCTACTATTCACCATGCAATTAAACGTAGGGATTTAGCGTACTCCCGGTGGAAACGATTTAAGACAGCAGTTCTAAAAGCTGAGTTTCGCTCTGCGAGGAAGGAAGTCAATAATCAAATAAGAATCGCAAAGTCTGAGTATTACTCCAAGCGTTTTGGTTCTGCTCTTGATTCAAAACGGACTTGGAAAACGATTAAGGACATTGGAATTGGTGACCCTGTTAAAAATACAACCTCCTCTATTGATGCTGATGACCTCAACAAAATTTTTACCAATATTCCCATTGTAACAACTAACAATATACCACTCGTCAACAATACAACTCACCCTAACAACAACAATATGTTCGAGTTTTCCTGTGTTACCCAGCTTGATGATTTCACTAGCAGTATACAAATAAAAACCAATTCTGTTGGATATGATAATCTTCATCCCAAATTCATTAAAGTAATTTTACCAGTTCTTTTGCCTTATATAACCCATCTATTCAACACTATCATGACTACAAGTTATTTTCCTGCAAAATGGAAGCACGCAAAAATAATCCCAATTCCAAAATCGAACACCGAGTATCGACCAATTGCTATTCTTAGCTTTCTGTCAAAAGTATTGGAAAAGATCTTGCACCGCCAAATAAGTATTTACATTTATGAAAATCAATTATTATGTGACAAACAGTCAGGTTTTCGTCCAAATCACAGCTGCGTAACTGCTCTCATTGATGTTTCGGAGAATATACGGCGAGAACTTGATAACGGTAAAATTAACTTTTTAGTCCTACTTGATCACTCCAAAGCTTTTGATACAGTTAACCACCAAATTTTATGTTCAAAGCTAAGATCTCTGTTTAACTTTTCGTCTACATCAACACAACTAATATCATCATACCTCACTGGTCGAATTCAATCAGTATTCATAAATAACAAAATGTCTAATCCATTATCACTATCTAGAGGTGTACCACAAGGATCAATTTTAGGGCCAATACTTTTTTCAATTTACGCTAATGATCTTCCTCAGCATTTATCTCACTGCAGTGTCCACATGTATGCAGATGACGTACAATTGTACCTTAGTAGTCCATCAAAATCAATCAATGAAAATGTTGACAAACTCAATTACGACCTAAGCAACATTCATCGCTGGGCATCTCAAAATGGTCTGTGCTTAAATCCACGAAAATCAAAATGTCTGGTGATTCACAAAAAAACTGTAACACCTCTAATCGGAAAGGATATCGTAATAAACAACGAGAAAATTGACATCGTAAAAACAGCAAAAAATCTAGGATTAATTTTCAACAGCAACCTAACTTGGTCAAGCCATATTAATACACTTGTGGGGCAAATTTATATAAAACTCAGAACTCTGTGGTCCATCCAATACTTTACACCGTTGAATGTAAGAATACTTCTTGCTAAAGCTTACTTGATTCCAAGCCTTACATACGGATGCGAGTTGTTTTCTTATTGTGATTCCGCTAGTACGAAAAAACTTAAAGTCTTATATAATAACATTATAAGATATATTCATGGACTCAAAAATCGTGACCAAGTTTCAACATTTTCGAAGACACTCTATGGTGTTTCTTTTGAAAGCCTTTTTAAGATAAGGGTTCTTTTGTTTTTGCATAAAGTAGTTTTTACCGAAACGCCGAAATACCTATTTGAGAAAATAAGATTTGCTAGATCTTCAAGGGGTAAAAGGATCATTATTCCGAAATTTCGAAGCCTGGTTTCTGAATGGCAATTTTTCTTTAGCTCTATTCGTCTTTGGAATGCTCTTCCATATAACCAACAAACAAACAGCAACGCAATGTCTTTTAGGAATGATCTTTTTAAATATTTTGCTTAATTTAATTCATTTTATTGTGTTTACTTAAATTTTATATATATATATTTATTTATTTTTTTTATTTTTAAATTTGTATTCTTATTATAAATGTTAATTATATGTATTAAATATTAATCTTTAGTTTAATTTAATTCAATTAAATCTGGCAAATATTTATATACACATATAAAATCCTGTATTATAATTAAAAGCTTAGTCTTGTTGTGCAGGAAATCAGCAATAAATAAATAAATATGATGGCAAGATGTATAACTTACCACAAAATATGACTTTATTACAAAAAGTATTTATTAACATACATAATTTTGTAATAATGTAAGAAATGTCCACACTAGCCCCTACTCTCCCCTACATCAAATACAAGATTGTAATGAGCTTAATACTAAAATCGATAAGACATTAGCAAATTTTAAGAACTTCAATTTTTATGGAGGTCACACGATTTCCATAATCTCAAAAAGCCTCCTTAAAGCAGAAGTATTTTATATGATATCCTTGAAAATAAGTAACCCTAAACCCAACTATATATCATTAAACCGGCAAAAAATGCCTGTTTTCCAAAATAATCGCGATTTTTTCTTTTTAAATTCTAATATATGTCAAAACATTTTTTTTTTTAATGGTGATATATATTTTGAAATGTGATTAAAAACAATGAGTTTTAAAAATTGATGTAGCTTTAACTAAATCCAAGCAAAAACAGTAATTTTAATATTTTTTATTTGCTTGAAACTTAAAACCGCCATAATTTTTGCGCCATTAAAGATAAATGATTAACGCGAATGAATGTAGCACTCTTAAACATATGAGTCATTCCATGTCAGACCGAACACCTTTTTTACAACACCTCTTTCGATTTACTTTAATTTTGCCAGACGTATTAAACATTAAAAAACTTTTTAACCGTCTTTCCACAAAAAAATTTTAATTTTTTTTTGAAAATCCGACAGGACAACTTTTGAACTGATGTTTTTCTGAAATTAGTGAATGTATTTTAAAGTTTAATACCTTATTTTAAAGGTATTTGAACCTTCTTTATAAAAATTATGTTTTTTTTTAATTTTAAAATTTGGTTTTTTTACTTAATTTCTGTTTTCCACCATCTTCGAACATGTCGAAAAATCTGAAAAAATTTTTTCTTAAAGCTTAATATAACCTTAATATTGGATTCTATTTTTTCCGATTTTTTTTCCATCGCAACATTGCTTTTTTTAAGTAAAACATACAAAAAAATTCTAACGGCACATATAAAAAGCAAAACAAATAGTGCTCAAGAACAATATGAATTTGTTAGCGTGTGTTTTTGCATGCATGTATGCATGTATGCATTAACATTTTCGTTAACACGCTTGAAAATATAATGTTCACATACAAAATGTAATTTTTCGTGGAACTACAATGGAAAACAATCGGAAAAAATAGAATCCATTCGACTTCCATTCTGAAATTTTAGAAAGAAAAGAAAGAAAATATTTTTTTTTTCAGATTTTTCGACTTGTTCGAAGATGGTGGAAAACAGAAATTAAGTAAAAAAAAACAAATTTTAAACATAAAAAATAAATAATAAAAAAAAAAAATTTAAAAAGAATGTTCAAATACCTTTAAAATAAGGCATTCAACTTCAAAATCCATTCACTAGTTTTAGAAAAACATTAGTTTAAAAGTTGTCATGTCGGCAGATTTTTCACTATTTTGAGGATTTTCAAATACCTTTAACATAACTTTTTGAAAAAAAAAAATGTTTAATTTTTTTCTGGAAACACGTGTAAAATTTTTTTTTTTTATTGAAGAATACGTACTAAAATTTTGAAAGACATTGGATATATCAAAGTCAATTTTTATTAAAAGTCGTACGGTCTGACATGGAATGACTCATATACGCAAAAGGTTATTCATGTCATACAAAAAAAAAAAAAAAATAATTTAATATTTTACCTCAAAGTGTCGAGAATTTTTGAAGTTCGTCATATGTTTATTCTTTTATAAAAACATTCAGGATATTCGCAAAACAAATACTTTTAATTCTTAATTGTTTTTTAGATTTGTCTAAAAACGGGCTTTTAAGGTCCAGTTTATTATATAAAATAAAAGATTATTTCATTTAATAGTCCATCCAGAATGGACTATTAATAGTCTGATAAAAAAACACTTTTAATGTTTCAAAAATTAAATTTCTGCAGTAAATTACACAGTGCAACACATAAATTGGTTCCTCTTTCGTACCCGGTTTTTTTTGAAGTGTATATCGAAACTAAAAAAAATCCGCAAAGGACTTGGCCAGATTACATCGAAATTTTTTTTTTTGGACACCCTAAGTTTTTGCACCCAAACATGATTTTTTTAAAAAAGAAAAATTTTTATGGAATCCATATATCATAAACCGTTCGGAATTTTGTTTTTATGTCTTTGGCAAAGTTGTAGATCCAAACCAAAGCAAAAAAATTCTCATATGGACCACTGCATCAAAATTGCAAAAAATTGGGAAAAAATGATATTTTTTTATGATAATATGGAAATAGCCAAACTTTAAAATCCAATTTTAAAATCCTGTTTAGGAAGATGAGGTGTTGTAAAAACCCAGTTCCACCTAAAAACCGCAACACGAAGATAAAACACACATGACAATCACTCAGAAACATTTTTTAAGAAGTTTTTAAAAAGGGTGTTGTAAAAACCCAGTTCTACCTGCAAAGTGCAACACGAAGATAAAATACACTTGACAATTACACCCATTCAGAAACATTTTTTAAGAAGTTTTTAAAAAAGGGTGTTGTAAAAACCCAGTTCTACCTGCAAAGTGCAACACGAAGATAAAACACACTTGACAATCAGAGTAGCACGCAGTATAAATAACAGTTCAAGTATCGTTTCATTGTCATTCAACAAGTGTATTCGAAAGTGAAAAGTCTAATTATATCCGTGTTTTGTGCAAAATTTTACAATTCAAAACATATGTTAAAATGCAAAACATATGTGTCCGCTTATACAGGCATAGTCCCGGTGTCAATGCCTGATGGTGTCAAACCACCTAAGCTTCCGAGTCCGGATGTTATGTCCACACGGTCATCCACTACGACTTTCACAAATCAATCAGATTTCCAAGATGCCGATTATGAGCCTGATATTGACGACGATAAACCAAAACCGCTCGAACAAAACGAAATGGACTATGTTGTGGCTAAGATGGGCTTATCACAGCGGAATGCAGAATTTCTAACCTCATTTTTGAAGCGCCGAAAGCTTACAGAGCATACCGTTAGTGCCTCATCATACCGGAGCCGTCAAACAGAGTTCCAAACATTTTACACCGTCGATGCAGCGAACACGTTTACCCACAGCATTGACATCGAAGGATTAGTGAATCGGTTGGGAATGGCGTATGCTGCTGATGACTGGCGATTGTTTATTGATGGCTCAGTATCAAGTTTAAAAGCTGTGCTGCTCCATAAAACTAAGTAACAACAAAAACGGCATTAAACTATATAGTCTTTCTTTGTCGAAACGACAAACATTGGCTATGCAAAATAAGTGTGAGCAAAAAGATGTGCTTTCTAGGGTTAAGGAATGTTCGTATTAAGATGACATGTACTAGAAAGTTGTTTATATTGTTGTTAGATATAATTTAGCTGAAGAAAAATTTCTTAAATTCCCAGTATTTAAGCCATTTCAGGACAAAATCATGAAAAAGTCATAAAAAAATAGCATTTTTTCCCAATTTTTTGCAATTTTGATACAGTGGATGGAATTTTTTTGGGTCGGTCCATATGAGAATTTTTTTGCTTTGGTTTGGATCTACAACTTTGCCAAAGACATAAAAACAAAATTCCGAACGGTTTATGATATATGGATTCCATAAAAATTTTCCTTTTTTAAAAAAAATCATGTTTGGGTGCAAAAACTTAGGGTGTCCAAAAAAAAAAATTTCGATGTAATCTGGCCATGTCCTTAGAGGATTTTTTTTAGTTTCGATATACACTTCAAAAAAATACGGGTATGAAGGAGGAACCAAACGATGACCTTAAAAATGCTGCACTGTGTTATAATTCCAAAATTGCAATAAAAAATAATATCGGTTAGAAAACAGCCACGATATTACAATTTAAATCGGAATCTGATGTATCAGAGACCACTTGTTCTAAATATTCGAGTTCAAATTTTGAAATTTATTTAAATAATCTACATTAAAAATATTTTTGTTATATACACTACACGAAAAAAGTATAATAAACAAAATGTTTTTAAGTATATTTTAATTCCATAATGATATTTATTTATATTGTTGATATATTACTAATGATGTCCATGGACAGAGCCAGAAGCACTACACTTCTATGAAATAAATTAAAAAAGGACATTTTAAATAAAAAATTTTAAAAACATTGTAAAGAAATATTTATGAAGTACAAAATTAAAAACTCCGTATATTTTTTATAAAAGCAATTCTGTATGAGGGGTTAAAATAATTTATGGGTTCTCTTTTATTAATTAAGTTTCCTGAAGTGAGAATTTTATCCCCGTATTCATAAAAATAATAAAAATATTAAACAGCATTTCCAATACATTTTAGTTAAAACCCAAATTTTAAGCCTTAAAACTGTATTCATAAACGAATATTAACTTTTACACAAGGTTTAAAATAGGTATTTTAAGCTAATATTCGTTTATGAATTTAAGATTTTTTATGAATACGGGCGTTAATATTTAAAGGATATTTTGTTGTTTTTTCGCTTCTGCGTTTTCAAGGATTAACAGTAACTTGGCTTTGATTGTTTTCCAAATTTAATTCATATGTTACAATTTACTTCTTAAAGCAACAAAGGCTCTTATTTTTGACTCCTTTATGCCAGAACTAAAATGCTCTATAAGCTTAAATAGCATCATCTTTAATTGGTACAATCAAAAAAAAAAAAAATTTGTAAAGTCAGTAAAAAATTTTAGTCAGGAGGGTGCTTGCAAAAAAATTGCTAATGTCAGCAAAATCTTTTGCTGAAAATCAGAGAGCTGATTTTTAGCAACAAAATTAGTAGCTTCAGCAAAAGTTTTGCTAACACTTATTGGCCTTGCTAAAAATTAATACATTTTTTGCTGAATTTTAGTAGACTGAAAAAAACGCAAACAATTTGTAGAAAATTTGTAATTTAGTTAATTTATTTGCTGAAAATCATAAAACATAATTTACAATAATTACGAAATATAAAAATTTTCATTTTCCCACATTGATGTCATGAAGTAATTTAATATCTGAAAATATATAGAAATAAATATATATAATATAACAAAAATTTTCTTTCAACTACTTACATCAATGGTTGTCTAAATGATGCTATCTTTTAAAGACGCAACTGCCAAAGATAATTCTAGAAACGAAACGAAAAAACAAACAAAAACAGACGAAACGAAAAAAAACAACCCTTTTTTGCAATAAGAAAAAGGAACCATACAAATCTACCTAAGATGTGTGTCTTTGTCTTTCGCTTTACTCTGTCTACATGTCTGTATATGTTTCGAAATACATATAAAATTTAAATATTTTATTTTGTCTTTTATTTAATTAAAAGACAATTATTTTCACAAGCCGGTGACAACGTAAAATTTAAGTTGTTTTAATCCTCAATTTTGTTTTATGTATGAAAAACAGATACAAAAATCTTCCATGGTTGATTTTTTTATATGTCTTATTAGAGTTGTACTTTTTAGTATCATTTTCCTCTTCTCTACTATATCTTGACATGCCGCGACATCTGCTTCATTCTGCGCATATCTTTCAATCTGGTTGTCGTCCACCTATTAATGTGCTGATAAGCACAATTTTTTTTAGCAAAATTAATTAGTAAAACATTTGTATAATATTAGTAAATCATTAGTATAAAACAGTTATAACAAAAATTTTAGCTGAAAACACGATTTAAGCAAAACATTGGCTAAAAAATAGTATTCCTGATTTACAAGACGTTTTACTAACTGTTCTACACTGATAGAATTTTCCTTCGTAGTATTAATGAAACGATTTCATTAAAATCGATTCATTGGCTTAATGAAAAATTTCATTAACTGAATAAAAATTCATTAATATTTGTATTTTTTCATTAACATTTTTAATGATTTTTTCATAATTTCATAAAAAAAAAATCATTAAATCAATGAAAAATTTTCATCTTTTAACACAAATTTTAAAAAATGTAAAGAAAGATTGACTGTAAAGAAAAAGAGAATTAAATTAAAATTGTTTTGTTTTTAATATTTTAATGGCTGTTAATTATATTTAAACGGGGTTTTTTTAATCATTAAAGTTGTATTTAAAAAAAGTACAATAATTATAATATTTTCTTTTATGGATAAAAAAATTTTAATAAATTTAAAGACCAGACCTTATAAATAATATTGAGTCCATTTGCCAGTTGAAATGGCATTGGATGTTCGCGTGCCACTTCGATCTCTGAAAAGGGATGTAGAATCCACGATGATGCGGAGAGCTGATGCGGTTTGGAGAAATACCGAAACATGCAGAGTATCTAAAGTCATGTGGAAATCCTACGATCCCGTAGCGACCGAACTTTTACTGTCCTTGTCCAGGAGCGACTGTAGACTTCTGGTGGGGGGTGTTAACTGGTCACTGCTGGACGGCAGTTCTTGCCAAGAGAGCGGGAAGGCTGCAGAGTGACGAATGTAGATTCTGTGGGATACCGGGGGACAGAGAGACGGTGGAGCACCTAATGTGCCACTGTCCGGATCTTGCACGCTCCAGGGCGAAATGTTTAGGGGATCACCTATTCCGAGATCTGGGAGAAATCTCATAAATCGGAATCTTGAGACTTCTGTCATTTGCTAAGAGGGTGTGGGGAACTCTGGCTACCATCACTGACGACTGACCTAACGTGGGGGTTATCGTTTCTAATCTGGTAACGCTAGGGACCTAATGGTCTATGCGGGGTCTTTGATCGGCCAGCTCAACCTAACCTAACCTAACCTTATAAATAATATCAACGAATTATAATTTCTCAATAACCACCAAATTAATGCTATGCTAAAATAATCATAAAAAGTGCAAATTATTAAATATCAACGATAATATTTCGTACAAACTATGAATTTTATTCAATAAACACATGAAACTTTCATAACGATTAGGCTAGGATTAATGAAAAATTTTCATTGGGTCAATTAAACCATTCATTAAAATTTCTTTGGGGACTTTTTTATGAAAAAATTCTTTGGATTAATGAAGGAATTCATTAATACTACGCACAAATTTCTATCAGTGTACTAATTAATTTTTTTGAGTGTACTAGCTAGGATTGTCTTCCTTTGAAGAAAATACCAAGTTCCAAAATATGTTTCAGCTTAAAAATTGATAGGACTTAAGTCATTGAGAGTCATATTCAAAATGCGTTTTTCCAGTACCACCCGCAAAATTCTTTTCCAATATTGTTTTTACCAATATTACAGCCAATTAGAAGCTTTTTTATATTTTATTACACACATTTAAATATGGTTTACTAAGACCGAACTAATTTTATGTACGCTATTTTAAAAGCACCAAATTTTTTGAATTACCAGGGTTATGCCAACGGTGGCAAGTTCGCTCAAACCAACAGTTGGCCACTGTTATCAATCGAGTAACAGGACAATACTGTCAAGATTGTTAATCCCACGTTCTTTCAACGCATAACCGACCGTCATGGACGCTTTGCCAATACTGTATCGATTGTAAATTTCTGCATTTGTATTTACAAATGTGTTTGTGTCTGTTTGTGTATTTGTGTGTGTGCCTGTTTTGTTTGTGAAATACAAACGTATTTGGTATTTTATACTGAAACTTTTCTATTTAACATACAGTATATGACAGTCAAAATATTAATTGATTCAATTAAATATTTGTTTAGAAACAAATTTAATTTAAATCAAATCTTTTATTATTTTTTTTAGGTTGATCATTTTTTCTGTGTAAGAATGGTGTTTGGGTATGAAACTTAAGTAAAATTCCAATAATTTTTGAAAATTAAATTTAGGAATTTAGCCTTTTCAAGCTTTCGATACGATCCACCTTTTTTTTTAACAGGACACTTGGCTCTTGGAATGTTTCATATGATCATACACAAGGCTATGGTTGCTTAGACTAGATCTGTGACATGTCGCAATAGGTTAATATCCTCTTCATTAAAAAAAAACGAGTCTTGGAAGAGTTCCTATACATTTCCCGTACAGCATTTCATAACCTCGAAGTGAATACCTCTGATACATAAATTCTAGTGCTAAAATAGTACCGCAACCACACAAATCACACTTTGAAGTCTCGGTATATGAGATTTTTGAATGTAGTAGTGTAAATAGTCGTAGTTTGAACCACGGATGTTAAAGTTGGTACAATTGTACTTTTTTTGGTACATTTTGACCTTCTAAAGTACCGTGGTACTACCGCGACTCATTTGGTACAATTTAAAAATTTTAAATTTTTCCTCTTTTTGAATTTTAAGTATAGCAAACAAAGTTTAATTGTGTCCTTTGTCATTGCATTTATTCGTTTTATGTAATGAGCGCTTAAAATATGTGCAACCATATCCGCCAGATTTGACGATTTATCATAATTTTGAGGATTTTGTGGAATAAACTTGGCGATTATTTTTTTTAAATATCGGAAATTTGACGGTATAGAGCTCTTACATATATTGACACTAGTTGCAGCCAATTTCACTTTTATTTTGAATTTATTAAAACTCTGAAGAAGTGAAAATTAAAGTAAATTATCGTTAAAGAAATTTAAGAAAAAACCAAACAATCTTATATAAAATTTTGCGAAGTTTTGATAATCAAAGTCAACTTTAATAAAGTATTAATGTGGTTCCATAAATTTACTCCTGAAAATGTTATTTCAGGTAAAACAAGTAGCATTGTACCTCTTCTAGTGAAAGGGCTCCCGAATGAAATTTCAAATATTGATTAATAAATAATTAATTTAGAGCTTTAGCTGATGTTGAGCAACTTAGGTCGTTAAAGAATGAAAACATTTATAGTTTTTGATCGGTAGTAGCTAATTTTCAAAATGAAGACATTTCTAGAGTCGTTGCTGGAATTTTATCCATTCCACACTCGTCTGCAAATGTGGTAAGAGTTTTTTCTTTTCAAAATATAATAAAAACTAAAGAAAGAAACAGACTACATGTGCATTATCAAGTATCATAAGAGCGACAAATTCATACTGCTATGATGTAGAAATTCCAAATAGTTTATTAACTAAACAAATAATTCCACGATTTTGATCACATATATTCATGACTTTTTTGTACCTTATTTTATTCACACGAATAATGTATGTTATTGTTAAGTTTTGTTTTTCTTGTGTACAATTGAATTTTTATGTACTTTTTTGTTGTTTTAATAAATTAAAAAAAAACTGGTACCGTGAAGGTCCAAAAAGTACAATTTTTTTTGGGGCTAGTACAAAATTTAAAACCCCATTTAACATCCCTGGTTTGAACACATACTTACAATAGACGTTTCTCTGACTGTTGTTGTTGTTGATGTTGCTGTCTTTAAACTGCCTCATATGGCAGGATTATTCATAGCGCATGCTAAATAAATAAAAAAAGGAAAAAAAAACACTAAACAATTGCTAAGAATTCAAGAATTTCTGGCTTTTACAATTTTTTATGAGTTGCAATAGTTTTTTTTTTTTTTTTTTGTTTTCTATGAAAGCCTTAAATATTTTACGAGTGAATTGCACTCATAATTTTTTTCTATTGTAGCTATTTACATTAGCCTTAAAGATTGTTTTTTTTACATATTTTCTAATAAACAGGTGAATTTTTTTGATTCCTGAACGTCTGTGTGGCGTATTTATATACTGCTTTTTAGGGTTATAACTTTTTGAATTTTGTTGCAATGATCAATAATTACATGGCATAGCCATGTAGGCAGGGCCGTAGCCAGGGCATAGTGGCCCGGTTTATGATTTCCAATATGATTTCACAAACTTTAAAACAGTAAACACTTGTTAAGAACAACTTATTTCTGAAAAATGTATGACTTCACTTTTTGTTTTTTTGAAATGAGATAGAAAAGAAAGAGTAGGTATAAATTTTAAAAATTCGTTTGAAAATGAAATTCTTGAAATGCAAACTCGTTAAACAAAAATATTTAGTCTGGCATTACAAAATCAAAAAATAGAGTATTTTGTACAGGTGTGTAAAAAATACTATATTTTT
The DNA here is from genome assembly GCA_021234595.1 of Delia radicum. Classification (NCBI taxonomy): domain Eukaryota; kingdom Metazoa; phylum Arthropoda; class Insecta; order Diptera; family Anthomyiidae; genus Delia; species Delia radicum. The sequence continues at coordinate 67,761,214 of CM037851.1, read as the reverse complement.
TTATAATTGTTTTATGACAAAATTAGGGAAAGTTAAACATTTTTATTTGAAAAAAAAAATTAAAAATAAAAAAAATAAAAAAATTACGAAATAAAATCTATAGTGAGCTTTAACAGTTTTTACTGACAAAATTTCGTTTTTTTTACTGGAAATAGGACAAAGCAGAGACTATTACAAATAATTTGGCATTTTGTTATAGAAAAAGTGCAAAAAAACGAGTTCTGCGATATAAACCTACAAATTACACCAACAGAAGAACATCAAGCAAACCAAATTACTTATTTCTTGGATAACAATAACTTGCTAACAGATCGTCAATCTGGGTTCAGAAAGAAGCACAGTTGTATAACAGCCTTAGTTGATGTTACAGAGGAGATTAGGGAGAAACTTGATGATGGCAAGACTACATTTTTAATACTTTTAGATCATTCAAAAGCGTTTGATACCGTAGATCATAACATTCTTTGTTACAAACTTAATAACTTTTTCAATTTCTCTTCGACCGCTACTCAGTTATTGTCAACATACCTACGTAACAGATATCAGTATGTTGAAACTGCAATCCAAAAATCCAAGGCACTGCCTGTAACCAGAGGGGTACCTCAGGGGTCCATTGTTGGGCCACTATTATTCTCACTGTACTCTAATGACCTTCCAGTCATTTTAACAAATTGTAATGTAAGAATGTACGCTGATGACGTTCAACTTTATACCAGTTGTACTAATGCCTTAATCGACCAGTGTATTATCTCTATTAATCAGCAACTACATCGTATTTATACGTGGGCAACCGCAAATGGTCTAGGAATAAATCCAAAAAAATCTAAATGCATAGTAATTCAAAAGCGACTTGCCAAACTAAGTATTATACCTAATATATTTATAAATAATCAAAAAATTGAAATAGTAAAATCTGCTAAGAATCTCGGAATATTTTTTAATGACACTCTTACGTGGTCGAACCACATTAACTATGCTTGTGATCGCACTTTCTCTATGACTAGAACTCTTTGGCGAACCCAGCATTGTACACCTATTAGAATAAGAATGCTACTTGCCAAAACTTATCTGATGCCTGTTTTACTATATGGTTGTGAGCTTTTTGCTAAATGTGATGCAACTAGTAAAGGGAAATTGAACGTTGCATTTAACAATATAATCCGATACGTGTATGGACTTAATAGGCGTTCTAGTGTATCTTCCTTTTCATCTCAGCTATATGGCCTTTCTTTAAATAATCTACTAAACATTAGAGTTTTAGTTTTTTTACATAAAATAATATATACCCACATACCTGATCATCTGTACAGCAAACTTGTTATTTCAGATATAAGCAGGGGAAAAAGACTTAGATCATTTAGATACAAAAGTTTAATTTCGGAGTGGCATTTCTACATATTCGCAGTATCTCTCTGGAATTCTATACCCCACAGCTCTCAACTTTTAAGTAACGCACGAAAATTTAAAGAAAATATTTTTAAACTGTTTTCGGCATAAGAAAATCAAACATAATTATTTGATAAATTAAATTATTTAAATTTATTTAAATTTTTTGTTTAGTTTTTTTTTTGTTTTGTTCATCTAGTTTAATTTAAATTGTTTTTTGTTTTCCATATAAAAATTGTAATTAGTTGTTAAGTTATTAATTAATGATCTTATAATTTTTCAAATCATCAGTTCCATACTGCAAAATAAGACTTTTAGTCTTGTGTATGGAGCAATTCAAATAAATAAAAATAAAATAAAAATAAAAATAAAACTGATTTTTTTTACCAGAAAATATACCAAAAGTCTAAATTTTTCGTTATACAACTAATATCTAGAAAACATAAAAATGGATGTAGCAAAATTAATAAAATAGGTTTTTCGTTAAAGCTCTGCCTATTCTGGAGGCTCTTGCTTTTCTTAAACTTCGGATTCTGATGAGATCTTTAGCCAGATCGAAATACTAGTATCAACCTAGCTAATATATTTGATTTGATTTTTTTTTTTGGAAATATACGGAAGTTGGAAGCTCGTTATAAATTAAAAATAACATACAAATAATCTCGGTGTATATAAAAACAAAAAATCAATGAGACTGTAAAAAAGTGTATATTTAAAAACTCATACAACAAAATTACTTAATAAGCAAAAGCAATCTAATTTCAACCTGCCTCGATTTTTGGGACACCTCGACAATTTGGTGGACGAAAAAGCGGAAAAAATCTGCCACTTTATATTTTTTGTTTGTTTCGGGAGTATGTCCAAAAATTTTCAAAAGTAAAAACAAAACGTGCACAGCATTAGGACAGGTAGTTTAATATGTGTTACAACGATGTTTTTATACAATATTTCTAAAGTTGTGTAAAAAATCTAACACTAATATTAAAAAAAAAAATTAAGTGTTTGTCAGTGTGTATCTTTACATAAAGTACCACAAAATTTATGTAATTTTCACAACAACTTCTAACGTACAAAAAAAAAAAGATGGAAATGATCTTTGCCAGCAATATATAAATGCCATATTGTCATATAGCTCCTTTAAACAAAATTTAAAAAAAAAGTCCCTGCTGAGATGACCCAAAGGCCGAGACATGTCTCTCTGTTAATGATTTATTAAAATCGGAGTGCTCTACTTTGGACTGTGCAAGACTTTCTTCTACTCTATAAAATTTTTTAAAAAATAACTCATCAGATCTCGAATGTTGAATTCATTAAACTTTTTCCAAAAAAAAAAATCGTTCTCAGATTTAAACGATTTTTTGTCTGAACTCTCAATGCTCTTTACTTTCAACTTTAAAGAATAACCTTAACCTACACCGAACAAAAACTAAAATCAAGTTTCAATTAAAATATCTGTTGATTCAATTAAAAGTTTAATTGAATTCGGTTCTATTAAGAAAATTGTAGTATCAATTAAAATAATTTGTAACTATTGTAACGACACGTTTTCCGCTTTATGCTGGGACAAACTCAGCGTGCCCAGGGTTCGTTACAAACCATTTATATTCGATGAGAGAGAGAATAAAACACTTTATTTTTCTTTAAACGTTTTAATAAACATATTTATTGAGGATTTAATTCTGTATTTACAACGCTTTTCTTAACACGGTACACAAATTTTACACGGAACACACTCTTTAGCCAGTAAAACGGTCCTTGGTCTAGCCACGAAGGAGAAGTACGTGATTTCGGGCTTGCTTTAACCGGTAAAGGAAGGTGAATTGACCTTAACCTCCCCGCGTGGTAAAAAAATAATCTACGTCGTACTTAGGTCGCTCTATTTAAATAATGCGTTTAAGAACAACTAGACTTTCACTATTTGGTAACACTTCTTCTCAGTATGGTGACAATATTCCAATTTAAAATCGGTTAAATTTTTCGGAGCAGAAAGAATATTTCAAACTCGGGTTCGGTTGGGAGAGTATTTTTGTCGGAGCAGAAAGAATATTTCAAACTCCCGAAATGTAATTAGAAAAGCAGAAAGAATATTTCAAACTTCGTAACCACTTTTCGTCACCACTGAGAAGATATATTTAAGTGAAGAAAGAATATTTCAATCAATTAAATAGGTCTTACCTCTTGGCAGTCCACTGGCTAACTCCCTATATCAAACAACAGCCGGCCTTTTATACTGTTGATCGATCACACACAGACACACTAACACATAAACATTACACAGTTGCAAGTATTTCACAGTAGTAAAATTTAGTAAGTTGCCATTTAAAAAGTGTTGCTTTTGTTTAGTAGTTAAACTAATGGTATTTCTACTATCCGGTAGATGTCGTTGTATTATAGTATAACTTATTTTACATTGAAAGAAATTAGAGTGTATTGTTGATAAAATTTGTGCAAAGTATTAATTCAAAATATATTACAAATTTCATTTCACATCATTTTTTTTTTCTTTGTGGGTTAGAGATTCTTATAGCCAAATAATATAATACAAAATAAGAAATAAAAATAAAATAAAAGGAACATTAGTTTTTTTTTTAAATATAAAAAAAAATTGTTAATTTTTTTTTCTTTAATTTTTTTTTGTTTTGTTTTTTTTTTCTTTCTTTTTTTTTGTTTGTTCATAACTACGATAATTAAATAAAAAAATATATACTTATATATAGAATGAGCCCAAAAACGATTTACAAGACTTTTGGTCGTCTCATTGCCTCCCCTCTTATGGACCCAAAAGGAAGACTCGGGCTTTTCCTGTTCGCGCTATTCTTATTTGGTAGGTCTGGCCTTCGATTGTCTTTTTAAAACGTAATTTTTTTTCCGGGCTTATCTCTTATGGCATCTTTAATGATTACACCAAGAGTAGGTGGAAAGTGGCTGGTTTCAACATTCAAATTTGATTGTGTTGATGTGGTTAATGTTGTAGGAGAACGACAATGAGCCCCGGGTTGTATTTGCTGTTGAGCAAGACATCTTGTCTCTGAGGACTCTAGTCGTGTGTTTATACGCATGGTTGGCAACTCTTCTTCGTCATCACTATACATAGGAATTTTTATGTAGTCGTCTTCTCCTGGGACATATAAAACATAATGCATCGGTGCTGTTGAGGAAGCAGGGGAAAATGACGCAGGGTGGCCATCGATTGGTGTAAAATAATCATCTACTTCTTTTGTTACGGTTAATTTTGCACAAAAAGATTTTTGATCTGATGATGATTTGGGTTGGCATGTTTGTTGTTGTTGTTGACCGGTAGGAGGTTGTTGGTAGATTTGGTATTGTTGACCCAAAAATTGTTGTTGAGCTGCAGATTGTCGTTGTGGTTGAACGGGCGAATAAGGTTGGCCTGACGATCTAGATTGTGGAAGTTTTTGTTGTTGTTCGGTCGGAGGTGGTTGACGAGATTGTTGTTGTTGTTCGGTAGGAGGTGGTTCACGAGGTTCCTCACTCTTCTGATGCTTTGGAGAAGTTGATTCTTGTTGTGTCTCACTCTTCGTGGTCGTCATACGGTATACAGTGGCGTATTTTCTTTTTTGCTGCTGAGACGAGCTGTTTAGTCGAGCATCCCTGGTGGCTGTACGCTTTCCTCGTCCTCCTTTGCTGGTTGATGGTATATCATCGTCATTAATGATAATGGTTCTTCGTCCCTTTGTCTGTTTCTTTTCCAAATTCTCACGGAACTTTCTTGCCGATTCTTCGTATTTCTTTGCCATTTTTCTTTTTATCCAAGCAAGACCAAAAAAACAGAGAAAAAAATTATAAATTAGTAAGACATAAAAATTAATCTTCATAAGGTTTTAATTCGCTTAGATGAGCAGTACGAGTCTCGCTGACATCTTCCCCCCGAAGCCTAACGATAGCGGGGGACACAAATGTTTCTACCGAATAAGGACCTCAGTACTTTGGTGCAAGTTTAGCCGCGAAATTATCGGCCGCTTTTGAAAGCGGATGTTGTCGTACGAGAACTAAGTCCCGAATCTTGGGTTTCCACGTTCTTCGTCGTAGATTATAGTGTCGTCTTTGGTCCTGTGAAGCCCTGGCCAAATTTCTTCTAACTAACGTAAATATTTCTTTCATTTTCTTAGCACGCTCATCTGGACTTGGGTTTCTAGCTCCTGTTCCAACTGTTACTTCATTATATAATGCTTTAGGCAAACGGGGTTCTCGACCTTGAGTTAGGTATGCTGGAGAATAACCTGTTGACTCTGACACACTGGTGTTGATTGCTAACATAATTGCTGGTAGCGACTCATCCCATTTATTGCGTTGATTAATTAATGGTACGGTTTGCTCGTTCAGTAGGATTTTCTTGTGGCGTATATGGGGCTGTCAATTGTTGATGAACTCCGATTTCTTCCAAATAGCGTTGAAAAATACGTGAAGTGAACTGTGTACCATTATCTGTAATGATGGTCTTCAGAACGCCTTACCTTGAGATTATTCTCTCCCGAAATGATTTAACTAAACTTTCTGCTGTTGCCTTTCGTAAGGGTATTAACTCGCTCCATTTTGAAAATCTGTCGAAAAACACCAGAAGCATTGTGTAGCCATGTTTCGATCGGGGCAACGGTCCAACAAAATCTGCGCATACTGTGGCCCATGGTTCCTCAGGGATTCGTGTTAACATTTCTCCCGCAGGACGTTATTGTAAGACTTGATGGCGTTGGCACAATTCACAACGACGAACGTATCGACCCACATCGCGAAACATTCTAGGCCAAAAGTACCTATTTGCAACTCTATTAATTGTCTTTCTAATACCTAGATGGCCTGCTGCAGCGTTATCATGGTTTTCTTGCAGAACCCGTTGTCTCATTGGGCCAGCTACACATAATTTCCAAGGAGTATCATCTTCATCATTCAGATGGCAAGGAAAGTGACGGTAAAGTTGATTTTCTAATCTGAAAATTTTTCCGGATTCTGACGAACTTCTCTTATTTTTCCTTCTAAACATGGGCATTCGGCTTGATTTGCATTCCTAACGCTGGCAAAATTTAGAACTTCTAAAGATTGACGAGATAAGGCATCAGCGACTACGTTATGTTTTCCTTTTCTATATTTCACGGAAAAATTATACTGCTGTAATTCTAAGGCCCATCTAGCTAGTCTCCCATCTGGACTCTCAATTGAATTTAGCCATTTTAGTCATAAGTGGTCTGTGAGTACGGTGAACTTGTAGCCTTCTAAAAATGATCTAATTTTTCGTACACCCCATATAATTGCTAAGCATTCTTTTTCGGTCGTAGAATAGTTCTTTTCAGCTTTATTTAGATGACGGCTTGCATATGCAATCACACGTTCAGCGCGTGTGAGTGAGTACTGAGTGAGTACTGCACCCAATCCATAATCACTGGCGTCGGTTTGGAGTGTAAATGTTTTGGCAAAATCTGGGCAAGCTAGAACAGGCGCTTCCGTTAATTTTATTTTTAAGTTATGAAATGCAAGTTGTTGCTCGTCTCCCCATTTCCAGTGTTTTCCCTTTTTTAATAAAAGGGTAAGTGGTTGTGAGATGGTTGCAAAGTCTGGGACAAACCTTCGGTACCATGATGCTACCCCTAAGAAACTTCTAACTTCCTTAACACTCTTTGGAGCGGGTATTTCTGCTATAGATGATACCTTGTCTGGGTCCGTTTTTATACCGTTGCCGCTCACGACATGTCCTAAATATTTGGTTTCACGTTTAAATAACTCACATTTCTCCGGATTTATTTTAAAGTTAGCAGCTTGTAGTCGTCGAAAAACTTCTCTTAAATTTGAAAGATGATCTTCTATGGTCTTGCCAATGACAATAATGTCGTCGAGGTATGCAAACGCGTGAGGTTCCATGTCAGGCCCAATTACGCTATCTAAGGCTCTTTGAAATGTTGCAGGAGCAGAGTGTAGGCCAAATGGCATCACCCGCCATTGATATAATCCACGACCAGAGACAGCAAACGCGGTGTATTTATCCATAGGTATTTGCCAATACCCGCCTTTGAGATCTAGACTACTCACATAGTTGGCATCGCGTATCGATACGAGGTAAAGGGTATGCATCTGGTACTGACTTGAGATTTAATTGGCGGAAGTCCATACAAGTTCTCCATTAGCCATTTTTCTTCTTAACTAATGTGATTGGAAAACTATAAGGGCTATTTGATTGTTCAATACACCTCCTAGCTATTGATTTATTAATTTCCCCGTCGATAATGGCTTGCATAGCCAGATTCCGTTGACCGTAGCGAAATTTTATGGGTCTATCATCTTTCATTACTATTTTATGGGTTGCTATGTTTGATAAACCATGGAGATATTGAAATTTTGGTAATTCTGATTCTAAAACATTTTTAATTTTCTGTTGGTCTTCAAAGGAGTGGTCATCTCGGGTTCGGTTGTGCGGTACTTGCTCTGATATTTTTTCTATTTCCCTCTTTTACTTAGGTTTGAGTTTTCTTTTTCACTCACCTCTTCTTCCATAATACTTCGACATTGTTCCGTTGAACTCTTCTTGGCTTCAAAAGTAATTGACAGGCCGGCGCAGATAATGGTGGTTTTAAAAACTCTTAGAAAGTCTAGACCGAGGAGGACATCTTCGTTAAAATCGGGCATTAGTAGAAAGTCAAATTTAGTTGTAACATTTCCCAAAGTGATAGTGTGTTTCACGGCTTCTGACACAGTTTTTCGTGATCCATCTGCTAGTATGACATCGATGTTTTCTGTTGGTTCCTAAAGTGGTGGCAAACTCCGGTTTGATGAAACTTCGGGTGGCTCCTGTATCGTTTATGGCACTAACTAATATATTTTCTGTAAGTATTTTGGCAATAAGTCTGGTTTCTTCGCAATGAAGGCAAGTTAAATTGATTGAGGGTCGTTTTCTCGGAGGACCGTCATCCCTCAGTGTTGACGACCTCCGAAGGCATTGCCCGAACGTCTCTGTTCATTATTTGGGCAATTATTGTAATTATGACCTCCTCCACATCTGAAACACATATTTCGCGGTGGTTCTATTTTTCTCATTGGACCGGCTATCATTCGAGCGTGATCTCCACGGTTTTGCAGTGATGGTGTTGAAATACTTTCTAGGTCATCTGCCAATGAGATAAGATCCTGAAGTGTTTCGAAATCTTTCCTACGAATGTATAATTGGTAGTCAGCCTGAGCGTTTCTAAAAATTCTTTCCAATTTTTGGGTTTCGTTCATATTAGTATGTCTCATAAGAGTTTGCAGCGAGAGCACGTAATCTTTAAAGGGTTTTCTCGGACGTTGGGTACGTTTACGTATTTCATCTTCTAATTTTTCAAAAAATCTAGGTGGAAGGAAAAATTCACAAAAATCATTTTGAAATAATCGCCATAGTTGCCAATATTTATTGTTGTTTCGATAAAATGTTAATGCTTTATCCCTTAAAAATTCTGGCATTATTCTAGGTAGCTGGTTTAGGCAGACGTCATACATTTTTGCCAGTTCTTCAATACGCTCTATAAACCCTAGCGGATCACAGCCACTATCATATTTGATTTCCCATTTTCTCACTTGATCTATTACCACAGTTCTGTTATCATTTATAGTTGGTAAGGTAGGCGTCACAGTGGTTTTTGTATGCTCATCTTTCATCGGAGAGGAACACAATTGATTAGTATTTTGTCCTGGCACTTGTAGTGTTTTAAATACGTGTTTACCACTAGAGGGGGTCTGATTGTTTGATGAATCATATTTCGCTTGTATTTCTAAAAGTCGTTGCGTGTGATTTTCCGTATGATCAGTGGATAAAAATTTTGCGAACCTCTTCCTTAACTCTTCCACGTTACCCGAAGAATCTAATTCAAATTCATTTATATACGAAGTTAATTCGTCGCGTTTTAAACTATAAACCCACGAAGTTTTCAACATTTTCCCTTTTTTTTATAAAAATTTAATTATTATATTTACCCAGTTGTATTACACTTTACTTTAAGTTTTTTTTTTTTATTTAGTCGACGGATGTATAATCCGTATAAAATTAAATACGCGACAATACTGAGAGTTTGTAAGACACTAAATTTTTATTTACAAATATATCCACTTAAATACTACATATAAAATTCTTAAAACTAAACTAGCCTACCTACAAGCGATCATTAGTATTCTTGTAGGGGATGAACTATTTTATTGTACTTTCATGATACGAGATGCAACCATAAAACCTTTTATGTTGCTATCTCTTACAGTACTGCTTATCTGTATGCACGCATGTGCATACCAGATTTTAAGCACTAAACTAATAAACTAATCGAATTTAAAAAAGGACTTTTCTCTTATGTTCCTAATTCTAAGAATTCATTTAAACTTAATCTACTTGTGATGGTTTTCTACGAACAATTACTAAACTATTATTTATGCATTTGGTTTTTTCCAAGGAAAATGTAAATGAATAGATGATAAGAAAAAAAGAAAGATAAAATATGTTCAACTTATTTGAACAACGGATTTCACCAAAAAATCGTTTTTCTTTTCAAATCAAAATTATACTATATTTTTTTTTTTTTTAAATAAAATTCAGTACAGGTAATCTTTTTTCCAAAACAAAATATTAAACTTCTTCCAGATTTTTTTTCATAAATATTTTCCACTTTGTCACTTCACCGTTTAATTGTTTAAACACTACTGATTTATTTATTATTTTTCAACACTGGGCTTAGTTATTTTTAATATAACCGTTAACTTTAATGCTTCCATATTTTTTTTTTTCTGGGTGTCACACTTTTCTGATTGAGTCTATTCTCCTTGTTCGTATTATTTATTCTTCTTTTTTATGTTCTATTTATTTTGTTGTTGTTTTATTATCGCCAATTATTGTCCTTATTAAAAAAATCAGCAGTCCCGTTGCAATTTACTTTCAATGTTTATATTTTTCTTTTTGTTTCTATTGTTTCATTCTCACAGTCTCTTTTTATTGTAAGTTTTTTTTCTAATTTTCTCCCTTCTTCTTTTCTTTTTCTCATTTATTATTGATTACACAGTTTTTCACGATAACACAGTTCGACAGTTTTTTTTTTTTACGAATACACCATTTGCTTCTTATTGCACAGTTTTGCTTTAATTTTCTTTTTCGCAGTTCGCGTTATTCGCTTCACTTTTATTTTATTATTTATATATTTTGATTTATTAATTTGTCCATAATTTTATTATTTTTTTATTTTCGTTTCAGTTTTTCACGTTTTATTTGTCCATTTACCGATTCTCTCTTTTATCGGTTTTACGACTGTCCCTGCTAGGGCGCCATTGTAACGACACGTTTTCCGCTTTATGCTGGGGCAAACTCAGCGTGCCCAGGGTTCGTTACAAACCATTTATATTCGATGAGCGAGAGAATAAAACACTTTATTTTTCGTTAAACGTTATAATAAATATATTTATTGAGCATTTAATTCTGTATTTACAACGCTTTTCTTAACACGGTACACAAATTTTACACGGAACACACTCTTTAGCCAGTAAACGGTCCTTGGTCTAGCCACGAAGGAGAAGTACGTGATTTCGGGCTTGCTTTAACCGGTAAAGGAAGGTGAATTGACCTTAACCTCCCCGCGTGATAAAAAAATAATCTACGTCGTACTTAGGTCGCTCTATTTAAATAATGCGTTTAAGAACAACTAGACTTTCACTATTTGGTAACACGTCTTCTCAGTATGGTGACAATATTCCAATTTAAAATCGGGTAAATTTTTCGGAGCTGAAAGAATATTTCAAACTCGGGTTCGGTTGGGAGAGTATTTTTGTCGGAGCAGAAAGAATATTTCAAACTCCCGAAATGTAATTAGAGAAGCAGAAAGAATATTTCAAACTTCGTAAACACTGAGAAGATATATTTAAGTGAAGAAAGAATATTTCAATCAATTAAATATGTCTCTCTTGGCCGTCCACTGGCTAATCCCTATATCAAACAACAGCCGACCTTTTATACTGTTAATCGACCACACACAGACACACTAACACATAAACATTACACAGTTGCAAGTATTTCACAGTAGTAAAATTTAGTAAGTTAAGTTAGTAAGTTAGCCATTTAAAAAGTGCTGCTTTTGTTTAGTAGTTAAACTAATGGTATTTCTACTATCCGGTAGATGGCGTTGTATTATAGTATAACTTATTTTACATTGAAAGAAATTAGAGTGTATGGTTGATAAAATTTGTGCAAAGTATTAATTCAAAATATATTACAAATTTCATTTCATATCATTTTTTTTTTCTTTGTGGTTTAGAGATTCTTATAGCCAAATAATAAAATACAAAATAAGAAATAAAAATAAAATAAAAGGAACATTAGTTTTTTTTTAAATATAAAAAAAAAATGTTAATTTTTTTTTTTTTTTATTTTTTTTGTTTTGTTTTGTTTTTTTTTTTTTTGTTTTTTTTTTTTGTTTGTTCATAACTACGATAATTAAATACAAAATATATACTTATATATAGGATGAGCCCAAAAACGATTTACAAGACTTTTGGTCGTCTCACTATTTAATTTATTTTATTTTCAACTAAGATTTTAATCGTATTTTTTAAAAATTTAATTGAACATTCTTTTTAATTTCAAACATGGTTTTAGTATATACTATTAAAGCTTCAATTTAAATTTACAAAAAAAAAACTCCTAAAAATTGCCAAAAATTAAAAAATCGCCCAAAATTAAACAATTACATAATTTAAGAAAAAACCACCAAAATTTAATAAAAAAAAAAACTGTCGGAAATAAGAAAAACGTCAATATTAAAAAAAAAAAACGCCAACACGAAAAAATTATTATAAAAAAGCCGAAATATAATAAAAAAAAACGCTAAATAAAAAAAAATCACTAATATGTAAAAAAAAACGCTAAAATTTTAAAAAAGTTGGCAAATTAAAAAAAAACATCGTCAAAATTTAAAAAAAAAAACTCTCAACATTGCCGAAATTGAAACAAGACAAAATTGGAAAACAATAAACAAAATTGAAAAAAAAAACGCTGAAATTGTAGAACAAAACGCTTAAATTGAAAGAAACTATTTTTTTCCAAAGTTTATATCACTGAATTGGTCAAACTATTCAAAAAATCTTTCTTTTCAAAGGAAAAAGTAAAAAATTAAAAAAAAGTAATCAGAAAAAATCGATTTTTAAGCCCCAAATTTAGAAATAAAAAAAAAATGTATGAATAAGCAAGTTTGAGTAAAAATGCCACAAATGAGCAAAAAGACAAACTTGTCGCCTATATCTACATATAAAGGCAAAAAATAGTAAAACTACAAATATATTTTCAAAAAATTAGATTTTTCAAAAGAAAAAGCAAAAAATTTAGAGAAAAAAAAGAAAAAAAGAGAAAAAAAGCATTTCTAGCTAGGAAAACTGGAAAAAGAAAACTTAAAGCTGAAAAATATGGATAAAGCCCAACAATTAAAAATAAAAAATTTCAAAATAAGCAATTATGAGTAACATTGGCAAAAAGGCATTTTGTCTTCTTTGATAATAACATATAGTGTAATATTCGAAAAAAAAGTTTTGAATTTCAGATAACTAAAACGACATCATAGCCTATTCATAGTTATATATCGTTCCATACCAAAAAATGTATAACTTCTTTTGGATAAAACTAGATATTGCCGTTCTTAAAGTCGGATCGAATTTCCAAAATTTGTCCCGAATTTTCAAAATTTGCAAATTTCGTCATGTACTCAAACGTTATTTATTATTGAGCTGTTTATGGATAAAAAACAAAATTTTTTTTGAAAATACATACATACTTATTGTATTTATAGAATTTTTAGACAAAGAAGAGCTTAAAGTTTGGCAATGCTGAACATATTATGGGAAGAACATTTATAAAATTTCCATAGATTAATTTTGGTCCACCACATCATTTAGTTCCAAACAAGTACTTTTATTTATTACTTGTTTTAAATTGAAAGATATGGTGGACCAAAATTACTCTATGGAAATTTTATAAATATATTTCTAAAAATATGTTGAGCATTACTAAACTTGAGCCCAATTTTGTAGGTATACCCGATTTATTAGTATTTTTCCCATATTACGTAAAATTGTACACTTTCGGGACACCCCAAAGTGCATTTAAACTTAAAACAAATTTATGCCGTACCTTTTTTGAAAACCGCAAAAAAGTAATATTTTCTTAATATTCTTTTATGGTCTTAACGGATATGATAGGATCATCATACATTTGTATGAAATTGTGTATATTTTTATACAATCATATACAAAAATGTAACATTTACTACAATATTATTAGACTAAAACTCAGATCTAATTATATTTAGATGTATCAGTTTACATAAAATCACATACAAAAACCGGATATCTCTTTTTTTTATACTATTATATATATTCGTATCAGTGTAGATAAAAACTGACACAATCTATATATATAAAACAGGATGTGTGTATGTATGTAACGTATGGACTCCATAACGGCTGGGCCAATTTTGATGAAATTTTCAGGGAATCTTCAGAATATTCAGGCGGGTGACACCGTGAAGTCTGATTTTTGATTTTCGGTCTGTGGGCAGAGGGGCGCGGCAAAATCCAATTTTCATATTGTACCACCAATGACATATGTATACATATATTTATTTTTTTTGCTTTTTTTTTTTATTTTATTTTTTTTTGAAAGCCGTTGTCATGTTTTTCAAAACGAGATATCAAACTCTTAAATCGGTAATGTAGTTCCGAAGGTATTTACAAAAAACCTATGTTAATCTTCAAGCTATGTTACACGAACACAACAGCCTCATCCGTCTATTCAAAACAGCCCTAGACCAGATGCCGACAGATGATTATACGGTTGTGATAAGAGCTGACAAGATATCGGCTGGTGAGCATGAGCGGAGCTTCAATGCACCGGTGATAGGTGCACTCAAAAAAAAAAGTTTGTAAAGTCAGCAAAAAATTTTGCTGAGCCAGCAAAATTTTAGTCAGGAGGATGCTTGCAAAAAAGTTGCTAATGTCAGCAAAATCTTTTGCTGAAAATCAGCGAGCTGATTTTTAGCAACAAAATTTGTAGATTCAGCAAAAGTTTTGCTAACACTTAGTAGATTAGAAATACAAAAGCCTTGCTAAAAATTAATAAATTTTTTGCTGAATTTTGGTAGACTGAAAAAAACGCAAACAATTTGTAGAAAATTTGTAATTTAGTTAATTTATTTGCTGAAAATCATAAAACATATTTTTGTGATTCTTTTAAAAATAATTTACTATAATAACGAAATATAAAAATTTTCATTTTTCCACATTGACGACATGAATTAATTTAATATCTGAAAATATATAGAAATAAATATTTATAACATAACAAAAATTGTCTTTCAATTACTTACATCAATGGTTGTCTAAATGATGCTATCGCAACTGCCGAAGATAATTATAGAAACGAAAAAATAAACAAAAACAAACGAAACGAAAAAAACAACCCTTTTTGCAATAAGAAAAAGGAACCATAAAAATCTACCTAAGATGTGTGTCTTTGTCTTTCACTTTACTCTGTCTACATTTCTGTATATGTTTGTTTGCAATTTGACCACACATATAAACATTTAGTTTAAATAAATAAATATTTTATTTTGTATTTTATTTAATTAATAGACAATTATTTTCAATTCCTCAATTTTGTTTTATGTATGAAAAACAGATACAAAAGTCTTCCATGGTTGATTTTTTTATATGTCTTATTAGAGTTGTACTTTTTAGTATCATTTTCCTCTTCTCTACTACATCTTGACATGCCGCGACATCTACTTCATTCTGCGTATATCTTTCAATCTGGTTGTCGTCCACACTATTAATGTGCTTATCAGCACAATTTTTTTTTAGCAAAATTAATTAGTAAAACATTAGTATATTAGTAAAGCATTAGTATAAAACAGTTAAGTGCTGAATAAGTATAACAAAAGTTTTAGCTGAAAACACGATTTTAGCAAAAAATTTTGCTAAAAAATAGTATACCTGATTTACAAGACGTTTTACTAACTTTTCTACTAACTTATTTTTTTGGGTGTGATGTCGCAGTTGTTATGGCAGTTGTTTTCAGCTATTCATTTTATATACTTCAGCAAATAAAGGCGATAGAAGGACAAAGATTTTAAAATGATTTACTAATGTGAATTTATTTTTTTAATTATTTATTTGCGTAAAAAAAAATTCTTGATTTAAAGAATTAATTACAATTAAAATTTGAAGGCAAAACAACGTTTGCCGGGTAAGCTAGTTAGATATAAAATTGATAAAGTCTAATACAATTGCATCGGGCTATAATTCGGATAAAATTGAACTGGACATTTATCTAATTGCTTCAGATTAGATCTAAACCCGTACAAATGATACAATTGTATGGGCCCATCTTTCGGATGAAATTTAATAAATTAATATGACTACATTAACCAACATATATATTATTTTAATCGGGTTATTAATATTGCCACTGAAGAATTAGCCACTTTATGCATAACCTGTCTTTGAAATACATATTTTCTAATAGATTTAGTTACGCTGAGTCTAAATCTGGAACAAAAATATATTTTGAAATATTGCGGTTTTATATATTTACGTTATTTACTCCATTTTTTTTATACAAATTTTCTTCTTTTCTAAATATTTCTCACTATTTTCAATGATTTTGAAATTTTAATACAAAAAAGAGTTTAGTAGAATTGTAAGTTTACGCATACTGATCAAATTTAAAATTGTTTTAGCATAACTACATAAAATTTATAAGGATAAAACTAAACATGTACAATTTTCAACTTCCTTGCAATACCGGTAAAATATACTGAAATAAAACTAAACATAATATACGGAAAAATGGGGCAAAACAAGTAAATACAAAAAGCGCCATATTTCAAAAACTGCTATTGACGAAAAATAAAAAATTGCGACATATATGGATTCAGCATAACTAAGTTTATCAAAAACTATCTATTGCAAAAGGAGGTTCTGCAAAAAAGTGAAATTTATCGAGTAGTGTTATCAGTACAATATTGTCCATACGGTGAAACAATGTAATTTTTTCGCAAGAAAAATTTGTAACCCTATTGCACATAGGAACAGGGAATTATGGGACAAGATTTATTTTTACAATTTGGCCTAAAAAGTATTTTAGGTTAAATGGAGAAAAATGTGGCATTTACATTATCAATATAAATCGAGACTTAAGCCTGAAACATAATTAATTTAAGAGACTTAGGACAAGTGTTTTTTATTTAAATAATTGTTATACAAAGTTTTTGTTTTAAACCAAAACTTGATTTAAGTCAATTATGTTTCAGGCTTTGGATAGAAAGTAAATTTGGATACGAAATAAAGGATACTTATTAATTCACGATTAACATTTGAGAGCAAGAATTACCAGGAATAACGCACATTGTAATTTTGAGCTCATTCAAAAAATTTCGATTTAAAATTCGCCCAATATCTCTTTTCTTATTTTTACAGAAATAGTTTTGAATCGATTTTCAACGGGATATTTATCATGAATTTGTGTTAAAACTTCCTTTAGAATTCTATTTCAGTTATCCTTATATCTTGTAAATTTGTTACCAATTTTTTTAAATTCTAAACCATAGTGCCACCGTTTTTTTTAGCATTAACCATTCACTTGTTCACACACCAAAGTGTGTGTGCCTGTGTTATTTGCCAAACTCCAGCAATGATGATGATTTTCACGATGTATCTACTTGTCGCTGGTGGTGGTGAAGGTGAGTGAAGTGTAATGAATTGAATCGAAAAAGCTAACGCGCATTCCTAGGTGGACGTGCTGTCTTCAATGGTTGTTAGTTAATAGAAGAATGAGAACATTTCATTAGTTTTAAGAGACCACATATTTCTTTTATAACTATTACAACAACTACTTACTAACTAACTTCTATAGTTTTTATTTCGTTAAACACTCGTATCTGTAGTTGCCGTTTTGGTTGTTTTTATCGTATAAAAAAACTATTATTTTAAATTTTATTGCTAGTTTGGTAGTTAGAATTGTGTTAGTTTGCATTTTTTGTTTGTTTTGTTGGTTATAGTAAAAAGTGCTTTTGACACACAAAAAAAAAAAACATTATTCAACATGATTGGGAACTCTAACTAATAATATTATGATTCTAATGATCATCAATATGATACCGTTTGACCATATTATGATAATTGGGGATGATTTTTATTATCACAAAGGTTCATAATATTATCATTAAGATCATATTATGGTTATAATTAACATGATGTCCTTTTTCCTGCATGGAAATATTAGCAAGAAAAGTTAAAATTGAATAATTATTTTTTTAAAATAGTCATATGGCAACCCTGACATTATAATTTTTATAAGTGCGTTATTGTAAATAAAAAAAAGTAATTATTTCTGTTTTGACTTTTGGTATTTGATCATGGCCCGATCGTTAAGATTTTCAAAAATTATATACAGTCGATCAGTAAATATCTAGAACAACAATAAATTTCGCATTTTCTCATCAATATATCATTCAAATTAGAGATGGGCCCGTAAGTGAATAATGACTCACACTCACGCTCATGAGAGTATAATTCTACTCACGCACAATAACTCACGAGATTTTGTTCCTACTCACACTCACGCTCACATGAGTAAGTATGAATTTTTCTCACACTCACGCGTGATTCACTCACGTTCAAATGAGAACATGGGATTTTACTAACTTTTACTCGTGATCACGCTCGATTCACATAAATCACATAAAATTCTGCTCACGTGCCAATCTTAAATTCAAATATAGCATTGGTCTTATCGAAAAAATTTAAAATTTAATTTTTTCAAATAAATAGTTGGCAACTCTGAATAACAGACTTTTGTAAATTTTAATTTATGATAGTACTAAATATTGCAAATAATTTTTTGGGTTTTAAACCAATTAATTAACTTTATCCGGTAAAAATATAAACGTTTCAAAGTGATGGTATACTAAGGGAACTTTAGCTTTAAAAATATGTAGTTGTTTAGGTTGTAATACAGTTTCTTTATTTTTAATGTAAATGTCAGTCATTTGCAGAATAAATTAAATTTTTTACTAACCTTGTAGTTCATTTAAATAGCAAAACACATCAACTGACTGTTTTATGATTTTACATTCATTTTTTACAATAATTTATTTGTCATTTAAAAAAATAAAAAAAATAAATGTTTGATATAATTTTTTTTAAAAAATAAAAATTGTGTTTTTCCGACCTTTAATTGTGCAATGAAAATGATGAAAGTTCGAGGCCATACTCTATATTTCTTAATTAGGATATTGTCCTAACAAATAATCTATAGAGTTTTCGTTCTCAAATTTATTAATTGACCATTTTCGGGAATGTTTCTGGGTTCCCTTCATCAGAACATGTTTTGAAAGAAGTGACAATCCCATGCAAAACATCAAACATTCATATAAACTAGTTTTCTCACTTAATGAGAAGTAATATATGAGCTCGCAGTTAAAGATTATCACCATTGATCAAAAATAAATTGAAAACTTGTTTGTTATGTGCAAGGTCTACGTTTGGTAGATATACAATACCGTACTTTGTCTTTTATACAAGATTGGTATAATTTAAATTAAAAATAAAAATTATGTTTTTTTTGACCTTTAATTGTGCAATGAAAATGAAAATTATTCAAGTTCGAGGCCATATTCTATATTTATTTATTAGGATATTGTCGTAACAAATAATCTATATTGACGATATTGTCCTAACAAAATAGATCTATCCTGAAAGTGGGCAATTAATAAATTTGAAAACGAAACTCTATAGATTATTTGTTAGGACAACATCCTAATAAAGAAATATAGAGTATGGCCTCGAACTTTAATAATTTTCATTTTCATTTTCATTAAAAAAATAAATGTTTGTTTATTTTTTCCTGCATATTTGGTTCATTTCTACTGCAATTGTATTTCATTTTTTGTACATTAAAAAACAAATGACAATGTTAGTTTAATTTACTGAAATGTAAGTCGTCCTTTCTTTAAGTGAAATTTAATTTGTTTTTAACTATATTTGTAGTGGTCTTTACCTACATAGTATTCTAAGTGTATGAAAACGGAGCAGTTAGTCCATAATGAGTTAAAATATAGCAATATGATTCTCAAAATCTTGTAGGGTTTAGTTTGTTAAATCATTTATATTCCCCATGCGAGGTTTTAGTTTATAATTTTGACAACATAGCGCCAAAACGACGTAAATAATGATTAATCAACTAAAAAATCATAAGAGGTTAAACTCAATTTTATAAGCAAGGAAAATTACACACAGAGACAAATTTTTCCATTCGCCAACTAAAATTCCGCTACCACTACTGAAATCGATTGGTGCAACTGAATTCACGTTTTTTACAAAAAAATTTGGTTAATACAACTGAATTTTAGTTACCACACCCAACATGTTTAGAAATCACATTTGAATATGGTTGAACTAACCGAATTCATTGTTAGTAGCCACCAAACTACAATTTTGAATTCAGTTGTCACTTTTATTTTTTACTTTTAAATTTATCAAGTATATCGATGGCTTAGTGTAAAAAGACCCTAACTCGATATTTATTTCTTACGTGGTGATGGAATAACTTAATAAATCGATGCGACAATAACATTTACCCTTATCCAACATTTTGTGTGTTGATCTTTGATTGCATATGCAAACTATTAGAAATTGTTATCAATGGATTTGCTTAATATATGGTTTTCGTCTAATATTTAACTCAAATTATGGTTGTCAGTTGTACTTATACATAGAAAACTTACATTACTTGAGAAAGAAATAATACACTCAGGGAAAAAGTTTCATTGGGCGTAAATCTATGAAACATTGTCATACTTATGAAGTTTATCAAACATTCATCATAACTTCTTCATAGTTTCATAGAAAAATATCACCAACATTTTTTTACGATTATAGCCTATATCTCGAAAACCGAAAGATATAAGGCAAAGCGTACAAATTTCTTAGTCTTCTGAAACGCGTAACCTTAACAATATTTTTATTAAACAGTTTCTTAAATATTTATGAAAAAACTTCATAGGACGAAATTTCATTGAACGTTCTCATAAGTATGAATATGAAGCTTTTCCTTTGAGTGTACTTATTAGTCAACCTTGAATGGAGTATCTTAGTAATTCTATAGAAAAGGCTTCTAACATTTTTTTTTAAAAATTTTCTCTGTTTATCTATTTTTTTTTAATTTTCAGCAATATATACGGACCAAAAATAAAATAATTAAAGCGGTTTTTAAATATTTTATTCATAAAAAAATGTTATTAGTTATATTAAGGCCTCCATATTATAAGCACTTTCTTCTATCGAAATATCCTTATATTCCGTTGACTTTTCAATATAGAAAAAGCTTTAGATTCTGTGCACTCAAAAAAGATTCTTAGAACTCTTATCAATAGGAAACCCCAGTTTTCGGGGACCTCTTTCTTATAAAAAATGTCAGCTTCAGAGAACTTTTTACAGTGGAAAAAGTTATAAATTCTGAGCACCTTATAAACCAAGGCTTAACATATCATTACCAAACACCTTACGAAAAATTAAAATAATATGTGGTTACCTATATGTAATTTTATTAAAAAAAATATTTTTTTATTGAATTTTTTTTTGTTTTTAATTATGTACCTACACGTGATTTGAGCCTGTGACTCGAAGTTGTCAGTCAAGCGCTCTACCATCTGAGCTATCTCGACAGATCAGTCTAGAAACGGCAATGACAGTTCATTACTTTTTTCACTACCCGTAATGACACCAGCTTACTATCTGCATTACTGTGACACAAATAATAAGGACTTACTGATAGATAGTTAATTTCTCCATTATTTCAATACAAATAATAATGCGTTGTACTAAGTAAGTACTTATTTTTATCATTATTTGGTGCGTTGTGGTGTATTGTTAGCGCGTTGGACTGTTACACGGATGGTCCCGGGTTCGATTCCCAGTGACGACAACATCAAGTTGTGCCCACCTTCAGTGTTCCCATATCACTTAACCCCACCGAAGTAAAATAATGAATCATTGCTATGAAACAAAAAGCTACAATAAATTCGCCTACTCTACATCAGGTGGCGAGCAACAACTGTTCTAAGACTTATCCTCTCGCGTAATTACAGTATTGCCATATTTGAAGCCTTTCATCTTTCACCAATTATCATCTCTCCACTATCCCCTTTCCAAAGAAAGCAACACATTAATTAATAAGAAGAATTTCCCGACTGTTGCTTCTCTTTAAAAAAAAAGTTTTTACGACTTGTTTTTGATTTTTTGTAAGCCGGAAAATAAGAACATTTGTTTATCAAGCAAGTCATTTATGTTTTTATCTATCAAGTCTAATATGACGAGATAGATCAGGGGATACAGCCGTTGACCAACAACGTTACGTCCCGGGTTCAAATCCTCAGGTATATCATGTGTGTACATTTTATTTTATTAAATTTAGTTTTTTTAAATTTATTTTTAGACTGAATATTTTTGTACATACTGATAAGCATATAGGTAACCACATAATATTCTATATTTTGTAAGGTTTCTAAAGGGTCCGCCATCTAACGTTTTTTTTCAACTAGTGCTTATTTAAATGAATGGTAACACTTAGCTCATGTGTGATTTGACAGATAATTAGTTTTGTCCTTCCGCTGAACGAATATGGTTGTGTATACGCTTGAACAACGCTGGGAAATATTGCGACATTACTTTGAAAATCATGGTAATGTTGCAGAATGTGTGCGAAAATTGCGTGCGGATTTTGGAAGAAGAGAAGCACCGTCAGCTCTGTATGTTCGTTATCTTGTGAAAAAAGTGAAAGAAACTGGCATCCTCATCGATAAACCAAAGCGTGAAAAGCCAAAACCAGTGTTACACCCGAGAATATTGCTGCTGTGGCAGAAAGTGTGCGTGAAGCGCCATCAACATCAATTCACCGTCGTTCGCAACAATTGAACATTTCGGAGACATCATTGAGAAGAATTTTGCATAAAGACCTTGGTATGACGCGGACCCTTTAGTAATGATATGCCAGTATTTTGCACGACATCCCCATATAAAACTAATGAGATTTGTAATGACAATTGTAAGTACTTGCCATTACCAAATATGTACTTATATAATCACTTATGCACACTGGGATATATCACAAAATGCAAGTACTTCATATATGCAAATATTTCTTATACTTCTTATTATGAGTGTTTGTATTCATTTTTAAACTGTCTTCAATGATGCAGGATATGAAAACAAAGACTCATAATAGGAAATATTTGCATAAGAAGTACCATTTGAAGATTGTCTGTTAAGGAGTTAGAAACATGCCATATAAGTGTTTGGCATCATAGGAAAGGAAATTAAATATAGATTAAAATATTTAAAAAAATCTCAAATAACACTATTGGTAGAACAAACACTTAGATAATTATAATAGGAAGGCTAAAATTTTAGTTTTTGTTAAATTTTCACTATTCAATAAAATATTTATTAATAGACATAATCCAATGAGTTTTTGGACTTAAATAGATTTTTTAGTCAACAATATGTAGTTTATGTCCGAATTTATGATCCTGCAATTCCTAAAAATAAAAAAAATTCCAAAAATGAGATTTTTTACATTTTTTGCTGCCTAATTTATTTGGTAAGAGTCCTTACCCAATATATTAAGTACATGTTGTAGTATCTACAACCACTTCCGCTACCTAGTTGGTGGCGTGCACAATCTTTAACAGTGGGTTAAAGTTGATATTTGCCTTATAAATGTGACAACTTTAATACAACTCGCTTTTATATAAAAATACCTATCAGAGTTTTATGCACACTTTATGTGTTCAAAAATAAAATATTTATCTTGTGCTTTTTGGGAAAAAAATTGCAAAAATTTTATTAATTTTTAAATCTCTACTTTAAACGAATCTAGGTTTTTAGTGGAACAAGAAAATGTTTGCAATTTGGGCCCGCTATTCGCAAAAAACTGGACCTGAGTAGGACCAAATTTGGATTTCACGTTTTAAAATGAGAATATCTCGGGAACTGTTACAGATGGCGCTAACATATAAGCATGTTTTTGTTAGTCTCTACTAGCAGATTACATTAATGTATTAAAAATCTGATTAAAAACAAAAAAATGGCGACCACTCACAATTTTATAAGCAAAAAGTTTTCTATTTTGGGTGGTCATATTGTCGGGGGTCTGGAAGGTTCATAATCAAAACATTAGTTCGATATTACGTACGATTGTGCCTGTTCCAAATTTCATTGTAATCGGACTACTAAGTAAGTAATGACCGAATTATTTCCAAAAATTTTGTGATATATCCCACTGGAAATCTACCCTGGGATGTTATACGTAATAAATAAAACTGACTTGCACAAGCAAGTCAAATATAAAGACTTGCGCAAGCAAATCTAGATACTAAAAAAATCAAAAATAAGCAATTATAGGTGTACTTACTAGAGTTGAAAAAATAATGAGTCTAAAAATAGATTTTGTGGAAATCTACCCTGGGATGTTATACGTAATAAATAAAACTGACTTGCACAAGCAAGTCAAATATAAAGACTTGCGCAAGCAAATCCAGATAATAAAAAAATAAAAAATAAGCAATTATAGATGTACTTACTAGAGTTGAAAAAATAATGAGTCTAAAAATAGATTTTCAAAAAATATTGAGATCATTACTTTATATTTAAAATAATGATAAAAGTAAGTACTTATGGGTGATGCATTATTTTTTGTATTAATATAATAACAAAATTAACTACTTATTAGTAAGTTCTTAGTAGTTGTGTTAAAGTAATGCAGAGAGTTAGCTGGTGTCGTTACGGGTTATGAGAAAAGTAACGACCGTTTCTATGCTTAGTTATTTATGTACAAAATTTCTCAGAATCTGATTGTTTTTCTTTAGAAAAGCATCTCTGTTTTATTTAAAGAGTCCTCAAATAACCATTTGAAATGACACACCAAAACCCCGGGACACGTGAACTTAATTTTGAGGCGTAGAATTCCGTGGTATACTCCGTTTAAATAGATATTTTTAATGTCAAGTTTCATATATGAGATGATTAGAACTCAGGTTAAATAAAATTACTGAACTTTTAAACTTTCTCAACCCAACTATTATATATTTTAAAATTATCCAATAGTGCGCCCCGGTAGGCTAGTTGGTAGCGTGCTATCTTTTAAGTGCAGGGGTCGTGGGTTTGATTCCCAGCAGAGGCACTGATATGTTTTCGCCTCTACGAGCCGAAAGCCATTGTAGCTAGTGCTCGGTTAGGGTAATTGGATATAGTTTTTAATTATACGATTACACTATGGAAGAAAATGAGGGGCATGGTCTTGGGGGTGGATGATTCTTATACCGAACGATTCTATTAGGTTAGTGCAGAAAAACCCTTAAAGCGTTTCGTCCTGTGTGGATACAGACAATTTTTATGACCGTGTAAAATTTTAATTTTTTCGCCAACACTTTATTGAATATTAAGCGGAATTTTTCATAGAACATTTTAACCCAATATATGCAATTTTCGTGGGCCATTTAAGGCCCTTTTCCAATAAATACCAAAAAATATCCTAAAACGTGCATTTAGGAGGTTGAAATGCACCGTGAATATGTTCTGCAGCTAATTTTACTAGGAGGCATCGAACACGGAAACGTCACACAGTGGTTTATCGTCATAGTAGAAATGGAAAAAAATAGAAGGAGTCATCGTAGAACATCCAAATTTTTTACAGATGCTTTTTTATCATCATTAGGAAATATATGAAGAATAAAATATGTCCGCCCACTTTTACGCCCACTCCCCATACAAGTGAAATATATAAATGGCAATATTTTCATTTGAATTTATGCTATTTCAACCGAATTCGGTATATATATGTTTTGTAGCAATTAAAATCAATGGCTAAAAAATTTACGAAATTCGCCCACAACCACGCCTACTTCCCATATAACAAAATTTTTTAATATGATGTATATCCCTTGTTATCAATGCTACAATCCCTAAACTTCATAGGATTATTAAAAATAATATCATATCCAAATCTTCCATACACACCCCTCCTCTAATACCCCAACTTTCCCCATCAATTTTCTAAATAATTAGAAAATTAACATGTAACCTGGTTTTAAATCAAACACGCTTTTAATCCTAGTAATAATAAAAAAACATTAAAATGAAACATGTATATATAAACAACAATATTATAACAACAATTCCTTAACATCTTCAGGTAGATCTAATTCCTGCTTTTTTTGAACTTTTCGAAACTTATTTATAACATAATTATTTGATAAATTAAATTATTTAAATTTATTTAAATTTTTTATTTAGTTTTTTTTTGTTTTGTTCATCTTGTTTAATTTAAATTGTTTTTTGTTTTCCATATAAAAATTGTAATTAGTTGTTAAGTTATTAATTAATGATCTTATAATTTTTCAAATCATCAGTTCCATACTGCAAAATAAGACTCTTAGTCTTGTGTATGGGGCAATTCAAATAAATAAATAAAGGATTCGAAGAAGCTAAAAGTAAGTGCATCACATCTTCATTTGTTGATATCCTACTACATTATCTGGCATGATACCTTCGATATTCACGATAATCGCGATTCCTCGCTTCCTGGGCTTCTTCTGATAACATTCCGATAGGTAAAATTGCTGCTGCTATTATTTTTCCTCCATGTATCAAGACTATGTACGGTCATTGGCATGTAGTACCAGCTATACAACCTAACATATAATTGGGCAGTGTTCGAACAATATTGCTGAAACTTATTCGGACATATATCAGCGTTGCTGTTAATAGTTATTAAAATTACTTTGAAACGATGAATAAGATTTTCATCTACACCCACAGCTTCAGCAGTAATTCTTGGATTTTCAAAAAACCTCCTTGATGTATTTCCATCATTGGTTGTACCCATTCCTTGTTTAACCATGTCAACATTTATTCCCAGGCTCAACTTTAATTTGCCTTGAATGATTTTTTTTGTTTGCTCCCTTATTTCCTTGGTTGCAGAGTTAGTTCTCCAAGCAGCAAAATCTTTATTATAAGCGATGTGCAGTATACACTCCATAAATTTTATGCGAGCATGTAATGGAGATACACCGAACTTAAGAGCTTCCTCACTTTCTGGCTTCATTATTAAAATTTCCAAATTATTCATTTCGGAAGGCTTTGCTTTACATATATAGCATACCGCATTTGATGATGTTTGTGTTATTGTGTTAGCCACCTTTCCGTCAATCATTGCCAAAACCAAACTATGACTTACTTCGAAGATTTTGTCAGAAATTGTGATGATTGTTTTATTTAAATTTTTTATTTCATTTTGAACTCTTCCAACTTCAGTTGTTATAACATCAGCTGTTTCTTTCACAAATTCAAACTTCAAAGGTCTACAGAATCGTATAGAGGAAGGTAGTAAATTTTTCCAGCACACATTATTTGAATCTACCAAGTCCGTCAAAGTTAATCATTCATTGTTATAACAAGAGGTATGGTTGCTATGGCAACAAGCGAGCAAGCAGCAAACGTAATATAACGAGAGAATGCGTAATAAGCAATAAAAAGTATCTTGTTTTCTATTTAAACGTTTACTAGACAAAGGCTAGCAAAAACTAGCAGCTGAATTTAACTTTATTGTTTAAATTAGACTTCAAGCTTTCATTTGGTATAAGGTAGAGCACCGCGCTCGACCGCGCACAAAAGTTCTAGTCCATCAAAGTTGAAGAAAATAATAATTTTTAGACTCCTAAGATAAAGCAAATTTTTGTCAAAAAATTTTTTTTCTTTAATTTTTTTTTTTTAATTTTCATCTTAAATACCTAAATTATGGGAAAATACACAATAACAATACATATTTAAAGTCATTCCAAGAGTTTTTAGTTTCTTACTATTTTTTAGGATTTTCTTTCAAATGTTGTGTGTTAGACTTGGCACACTTTGAGGAAACGCCTACAAAAAAGTAATGAAAATATCGCCCTAGCATTTCAGATACATGATATTCAATATGTTTTTAATGAAATTAATAAATTTCATCATGAGCGGAAAACATGAAATTCAGTATTAATTTCAACTTTTCAACCACTGTGCGTCATCCGGTCATGTTAAATTACTAGAAAGGTGAATTTTAATTTATCACGTGTAGCCCAGGCCATTAACAATGTTAGGTTAATTTTTATAAATTCATGTTTTTAAACCTAATGTAATGTTTTAATGAATTGTTTTTTTTAATAATTTAACCACTTATCTCGTAGTTTTCCTGGTAAGTTTTTTTTTTAATCGGCAAAAGTTGAAACTAAGAAATTCCAAGGATCATAATGTTCTGCGTTTTAATGTTTTTAACTTACAAACTTATTTTTATTTAGTTTTCGGTAGCAAATTACGATTTTTTTCAATTAAGATTCACCTTTTCAGTGATTTAACATGGTCGGATGACGTTTTCGTCTTCGACACCTCCAAGTAAAATTTGATTGGGTATTACTTGAAAAAAGGACTGAAAGACCCATGAAAATTGAAGATATACGGTTAATATATTCCACGAAAAATGGCTCCTAACATTCTCTTGGGGACATCCGAACACAGAATTTATATCGAAGGTACTATTACACTACTTTTTGAGTCTTATTCAATACACTGTTGGCGAAATTTTTTTTTTTAATTTAAACGGCCATAAAATTTGACTGTACCCACACAGGACCAAACCCTTTTGGGATTTTACTATACTAAACCAATACATTCATCTGGCATAGGAATTATTCACCCCCAAAAAATATGTTGTACAGTGTTATTAAAAAATAAATAATAAAAAAAAAAAAAAAAATTATGCAATTTATTCTCAACAAAGTACGCTCATGATTACGATCCGATACTATTTTTTATTCAAGCAGCAGCGCGGCGTCTAGTAGTAAGCAATTAGTTTTAGCACCGATCAATTACAAATACACAAAATAATCAAGCGAAAGTTTGTCATCATCAAATAAGATTCCAGTCTACAAATGCACAAACTAACTAACAACAAACCAGCACTCTCCAGCGACCGTACTGCCACTATAACATGATGATAAAGCTTAAAGTATAACTTTCAAAGGCTAAGGTAGCATATATTTTATTTTCTTAATTCTAATAGCCTGAGGTTAAACCACTATTTTAAAAAGACTAAGAGAACATAAAGTAACTGCTGGACATAACAACAACGATACTCAATTCTAATCAGAACTAATACATCATACTAAAATGTTAAGAACGAACACTCTTTTTAAGTATTAGTAGTTTTTTTTTTTTTTTTTTTCTTTCAAAGCATCCAATTTAAAGTCCGTTTCATATTTATAACCCATGTTTGCAGCTGTATAAAATTTAAACTAATCGTGGTATTTTCATTTTGACAGAAGGTAATAATTGTTTGTGTTGTTGACTACATACCATATATAAAAAATCTTGAAACAATAAGAACTATGTCGCTAAAAAGGATTTTTTCAAAACCCTAGTATTCTCTGAGTTTAATATTTATAAGTTAGATTAAGATTTTTTTATTAGTCAATTTGACCACAATTCATTTTTATTAGTGAGCTGAAATAATCTTTCATGCATAGAATTGATTAACTTTTATAATAATTTTAAGTCCATATTTGACCACTCAGTTAAAATTGTGGATTTTAGCTCTTCGAAAGTGTTAAATTTCCTCTCGCTGGTGTAAGGCTTACGAATAAATATACCTCAAAGACTTGCTGTAACATTCAGTTCTGTTGAACATGCACCCCAGTCAAGAAGTGGAATGTTTCTTTCGCGAAACCACATCTTGGTTACGTTGCTGGAATGAATTCTTGCATTGTATTACATGAAAATCCAGTTTCCATTAGGGTGGTCTCATAAAACCGGCACCAAACTGCATTGCAATACTGCAATTGATGATGTAAGCTGAATTTTCTGCGTACCTGCTATAGAAAACCCATTCCACGTCTCCAACATTTTGACGTGAGAAGTATTGCCTTTCTTAAAGTAGGTGGTGCCAATAGTGGCTATTTACATTAGATCCATCCAAATTCAATTTTTTTTCGTCCGAAAATATTACCTTGAGTGAAAGAAGGGATTAGTTTATAAAAAAAAGGATATCGTAATTTTTGCATACCCCGTTCCAATTTGTAGTCATGTTTAGCTCTGCGAATTCAAAACGTTTGATTTTGTGTCTTTCCGAAAGTTGTGAAACTACGTTCATTTTAATTTGCACCAGGCACGTAGCCAGAACTATATTTTACCGGCCCAACAACAACAACAATTACAAAAAACAAGAGAAAAAGTTTATTTTATGTATTGTTTTTGTTTTTGTTGTTGGGCCGCTAAAACATAGTTCTGGCTACATCCCTGCTTTGCACAATATTTTCGGATTCATTTCAACCTCTCCAAGATGTTGATTTGCTAGGGCACTGAGCTCTCTTCAGCTTATGTTAGAATGTCTTGCACCGTTTAAAATCCTACGTGTATCGCGATTCGACAACTTGGATTTTCTAGAGGGCGCTGTGGTGTAATGGTTAGAGCGTTGTACTGTTACACAGATGGTCATGGGTTCGATTCCCGGTGACGGCAACATCAATTTAGAGAAATAATATGTATGAGTTTTCTATCCCTAATATGTATCGCAGCCCCGACCTTGTGTCCCCACCGAAGTAAAATAATGAATCAGGGCTATGAACCAAAAAAAGTTCGCCAACTCTCCATCAGGTGGCTCGCAACAACTTGTCTAAGACTTATCATCTCGCGCAATTACAATGTTGCCATGTATAAAGCCCTTCATCTTTCCATACCTTTCATCTCTCCTCTATCAAATTTAGCAAGAAAGCAACACATTAATAAATAGAAAGAATTTTCGGAGTGTTGCTTCTCTTAAAAAAAAAAAACATTCAAAAAATTTGCGATCATCCTTCGACTTCAGCCAATTAATTACAAAATTTTGGAAATCAATAATTATTAGGTTGCAATAGTCAAAGTTTGTCCTTTTCCCCAGATTAGAAAGGGCGGTATATTTTGTTATTTGACTAATAAATACTGATTATAAATAAAACTTGACAAAGATGGTGAATTCTTTAAAAAAAAACAAAAAAATTATGTGGGTTGTAATTATGAAACTCGAGGAAAAAATTGATTCCAATCAAATAAATATTTTAATAACTGACATTCTGACAATTCATATACAATTAAAAACTTTAAGGTAACTGAATTAGTTTAAATTGAATAGAGCTGCATATTTAATTTTAATGCCTGCACTATAAATATGAAACGGACCTTAATCCGAGTATGGGGGACAACACCTTGCTGGTAGTCAGCTCTAGCTGTGTAACTTACAATCCATTAGTTAGATTTTTAGTTATTAGCAGACACACGACTTGTCTTTTGTTACTGTTACTATTTGCTGGGTATACAAAAAAAAAAAGAACCAATGTGCCGCCGACTTTGACACAAACGAATGACATTAAATTCCACGTGCATCGATTGTGTATCCCCCAACTGCAACAACATCGGACTAGAAGAAGAGGAATGTTTGTATATCTATTGCAAGCATATTTCATCGGCTACCACTTAATACACGGAATGACAACTATGAACAACATCTAGGGAAGTCATTTGGTTAGTTTTTAATACAACAACAACAAACACTAGGCAAACTAGATCAAAAATTGTAGTTTGAGCAACAAAAGCGATGGATGGGTTAGTTTGGATGCTGGTAGATAGTTCATAGACACATTCTAATATTAATTGTGTAGTTTTATATGAGTCCATAGATGATGGTTTTACGTAGTTTATGTTACTCTTTAATACCCTACACTCCAGTGACTATGATTAAATAAAAAGGACATCTTTGTCAGCAGCTCAGGGGTTTATTTTTAACTCGAACCCCGTTTAATTATTTGAGTCAAAGAACAAAACTAAAGATGAACCAAGGTACTCAACGTCTCCTAAATTTTATATACCAACTGGCTTTAAGAGAAACAGTTTTTAATAGATTTTTTAATGCATATTTTTTAGTTTATACATAAACAAAATTTTGTGTTCAGTATACAAAACTCATGCAGAGAATACATCAAACAACAAAATTAACTTTTAAATTTAATTAAAATTGCTTAAAAACATGAAACTTTATTAATTAAAAGTACAACTGTTAACACATTTTTATCAAAAGTCTCTTAAAACCAGTTCAGGTTTTTAGAAGAGAGCGTTGGACCCGGATTGCTTGAGTTTCATGTAAAATTACGATAATAGGAAATTAACTCTGAACTGATTGTTCACACAGGATTAATCCGTTGTACAAATAAATTTTAATAATTAAAGAGGAGGTGAAAGACAGAAATTTCCCTTATGATGTGTTTGAAGAGCAGGTCCACAAACACGAGTATTTAGATTATCTGAGCACTATTCTGGTTATGTATTATTTGGAATCTGTGAAACAAGAACTCATTACTCTGCAAAATGGATACGTATATGCTTTCGGTATATAAGAACAGACCATGTTCCCCCATAGAAACCATGTTGCAACTATAACTATAACATGGTGTTAGTGCAAATATTATTATTGCTACAAACATGTTATGATCTTTATAAATGTAGTATGAAATTGTATTCTTAACTATATTTTAATGTGTACTTATGCTGTAATGATTGCGGCCATTATTTTGTTTTTCCTGACAAAATAAGATTTGTGCTGAAAAAGATAAAGTTTAGTTTTGCCTTTATAGATACTAACATAAAAAATGTATGTAAACATCGCATAGCAACAAAATAATGATGTATGTAACTCCAGGCGCAAATTCAGAAAAAGATTTTGGGTAGGGAAGTTAGGGTACTTCTAATTAAAGTTTCCAACATCCTTATGATTTCTGTATTAAAAATTTAATTTTGGGGAAGGAAATGTCCCATTTTCCCTCCGTCTGGATCCGTGCCTGCCTTAATAACACAAACCTTATTCGTCAGCGCAAAGATAATTTAATAACTTAAATTATTTTAAATAAGTTTATATGAAGGTGTGCATTATTAAATAAATACATATACGTTTTTTCTATTTAAAAAGCATGCATAACTTTTTAATCCAACTTCAACATAATGCTTTGAGAATAATGTAGGAATGATACTATGATAATTTACAAACATTTTCCTAACCATAATATGATAATATTGATATCAATTTGGGAACCATAATATGGTAATCTCATTATCATATTATGATTAAGAAAAAGATAGGAGCATGGTTTTCGCAACCATAGTAGCAAATTATAAATCCAAAAATGTATGATCCTCTTCGAATATGGCTGCCCCAACCATGTTTTTTATTTGCTTGTGGTGAAGGCGTTTTAACGTGAAACTTAGCATGTCTCAGCTTTTATGTGTAGTCAACCTAACCTAGTCCATCGTTCCTCTCAATTCATAAAACATTGAGAAATAATAGCCATCTAAATTTAGGTTCAATAAGTGTAGACAATTTTTGAACTAGCTTATATACAGTTGCCACTACAGAATAGGGTGTCCCATTCAAAAAAAATTTTTGGGGATCATTCTTAATTTGAATACTCATAAGGCTAAGAATTTTTGAGAATTTTTTCAGATTTTTCGGAGGTGGTTTAGAGGTCGCGCAAATCCATTTTTTACCAAAAATCGAGCTTTTTGGGCTTTTTTTGATATTTCTTCAGCTTCTGAGTCAATATTCTTAAAAAAAATTTTCCGATCTTTAATTTTATGTGCATAAATAATAAGTTTCGGCAATGATTTTGCACATTTTGACAATTTAATAACAGTTTTTCGTAAATTTTCAACAAATATGGAAAATAATGCTTTATAACTTTTAAAATTTGTATAAAGACTAAAAAAACTAATGATGCAGTTTAATAGATTATTAAGTTTTAAATTAATTAGCAAAAATAAAAAATAATTTTCTCTCACCGTTTTCGAGTTATACCCTTTTAAAGCTTTGTACACATTGTATGAAATGTATAATACTATAAGGTGTGAACTAGGTTTGCATTGGTTTAAACTTTAAATAATTGGATTTAGAAAATGTTTTTACAAATAAAATAATAGTTACTTACCACTCATACATAACAATTATATTAAAAACAAAAAAAAATAGATTTGTTATAAATCATTTATTAGAGTTCTTGCGATGCTGCTCTACCCCCTGCAGTAAACTCTGAAAGTCTGTTTCAGAAGTTGTGATATTGATATAAATATTAGCCAAGGCCACACCACGTTCTGCGACATCATTTACAACTAGCAATTGTTGAACTTTGTGTTTTGCTTCCTGAAATGATTTGTTGTTTTCCCATTTTTCTGGATCCGTTTGTAAAAAATCAGTAGAAATGTTGCAGGCTTCAAAAAAAGTTAGGCTGGCTTTTGTAATAAAACACTGAATTTGTTTATTTTCAATCATGTCTTCTGTTAAATTTCCTTTCACTAAAAAATTTTAATTCTATTGTGGCTTGTTATCTCTAAACCTATAGACTATCTGCCAAAAATAGGGTTGTAGTTCCCCCAAATCCAATAAATCATGAATTTTAGTTCGAGCCACCTAGTGATAACGGCTTTTTGGCTACTTTTTTTGCTGTCCACAACTTGACAACACTTAAAACTAAGCTTTGACATACAATAAATAAATTTTCAAATCTCATAATCTAAAGTTTACGGATGCCCAAATCTTATAGTACTAAAAATTTCATACAATGGGTACAAAGTTTTAAAAGGGTATAACTCGAGAACGGTAAGAGAAAATTATATTGTTTTTTCTGCTAATTTTAAACTTCATAATCTTTTAAACTGCATCATTAGTTTTTTTAGTCTTCATACAAATTTTAAAAGTTATAAAGCATTCTTTTTCATATTTGTTGAAAATTTACAAAAACTGTTATATAATGTATCAAAATGTGCAAAATCCCTGACGAAACTTATTACTTATGTACATCAAATTAAAGATCGGAAAATTTTCTTTAAGAATATTTACTCAGAAGCCGAAAAATTACCAATTTTTTAGCAATTTGCAAGAATAATTCAATAAAAGCCCAAAAAGCTCGATTTTTGGTACAAAATCGGTTTGCGCGACCTCTAAACCACTTCCGAAAAATCTGATAAAATTCTCAAAAATACTTTACCTTATGAGTATCCAAATTAGGAAAGATCTTCCGAGAAAATCCAAATTTTTATTTTTTTGGGACAACCTACTACAGAGTCTTTTTTATTGGTATTGGGGTTTTAATCGAAATTATGTCAGACATAATATAAAGGCTAGTTATTGGAATAATATCCGCAAGGGTAGTATACTTAAATATCAAACTACATAATTCACAATGTTAAATATGCGATTGGATTGAAAAAAAATATGCGATTAGAAAAAAAAAATTTATTTTGCGTCAAGTTCCATTTTGTAGGGTTTCTTAAATTCGTTCCTTAGTTACCACTATAAATTACTCGCTACAATTTTTAACTTTATTTTCTATTAGAGAGTGACATTTTTATATTTTGGCATGCATTTGTTTTTTGAGCTTTATTTCATGGCCTAAGGGCTAACATAAGATGCTGGTCGTCAGTGTCGTTTCTTATGGTCTTGTTATCAACAACTACAACAATATTATGGTCTGGTTTGTTGTTTTTTTTTCTAACTTGGCTACTGGCTGTTTGGCTTATGATCTTCTTAAATTATATAAAGACAACAACAACAACAATATAGAAATAAAGCTAATGAATGATTTTAGCCATGTGACTGATTAATTTTCTGTTGATATTAGTGTAGTGGACGCATAAATTAGTGTCAAAAGCATTTGAAAATATATGACAGTTTTTAATGTTTCGCTTTGCAGTAGACTACTCTACTTTAAATTTCATATATTTCTTTTTTTTTTTAGTTTTTACATCGAAGAGTAATGAGCAGATTAAAAAAAAAAGAGGAAAAGGAAACACACCATGTTAGCTTATGCGGCTCTTAAATTCAAATTCAAAACTTAATGTTAATGTTGTTTTTCATTCTGTTGTTACGAACAACTATTTTGTTGTTGTTGTTGTTGCTGTTGTTGTTTTTCTTTGTTTTTATACAAACACGACAAGAGTATTGTGGTCACGCAATAGCTTCTGTTTTGAATATTGACTTAAAATATGTTTGTATTAACTCTCGACTGTCATTCTGATTATCTGTTCACATTTTCTAATTAATATTGATAAAAGTCATTAATTGATTGTTCTATTATAAAAATTTATGAGATATTTTTGTAAATGTTTGTTATTAACTATTTAGTGTCTAAAATTATAAACTGATGTATGATTATGCTAGATATTTTTATTTAAGTTAATTTTAGGAATTCCATTTTAAGTTTCTGGTAGAAAATTGAGGTTATATTGGGATATTCATAAAAAATAAAATATGATTTAATATTTTTTCAGTCATTGACCAACAAGTAGATCATTGACCAACAAGTAGATCCACACACTCATAACCAGCGTTACCAATTTTGACGATTGGTCTCCGTTTTGACGATTTTTGAAGTCAAATATGATAAAAGTACGATTGACGATTTTACTAAATACTTTGTAAGGAAAATGACGATTTTAAAAAATTTGCAAAATATATCGAATGTTTATCTCTACACTGATAGGAATTTGTGCATAGTATTAATGAATTCCTTCATTAATCCAATGAATTTTTTCATAAAAAAGTCCCCAAAGAAACGTTTCATTTGAGTTTGAATTTTAAGGTCTTTTTCAGACAATTGTAATTATAACTATAATTAATATGCTATTTTATTTAATTTTAATTGTGAAAGGCGTGGTAGAGATGAATAAGTATATTTTCTAAAAATCATAACTACATTGCAAATTTTCAGTTTTCTGAATCCGTCTGCACATTTTCTGGTATTGAACCTTCGTCAGTGACCCTGTTTTTTTTTTTTTTTTTGAAATAATGTAATATTTATTATGTTTTTATTTGTTCGATTGCGTCTATATGAAATTTTCTGTGCAATCACTGACCGTGGTATAGATAAACTGATTTCTAATGCCACATGCACTACACGTCAGACAGAGCGCTTTAGACCACTGATCTATCGTCAGGTCGAGTTTTGTTGTGATTGAAACTAGTTTTATTCAACACACGGTGTTTTTGTTCTTGCATACATAATCTCAGAAGTACAACTCCAACAACACAACAGTTCTATTTTTAGAAACTTACCTCACTCTAATGTACACTGTTTTCCCATATGTTGTAAGTGATCATTGAGTCAATGAAAGGTGTTTCATTAAATCAAATTTAATGAATGGTTTCATTTACCCAATGAAAATTTCATTAGGTATATGAAATTTTTTTCATTATTCCTAGCCTAGTCTTTATGAAAGTTTCATGCGTTTAATGAATAACATTCATAGTTTGTATGCATATCATTAGCATAGCATTAATTTGGTGGTTATTGAGAAATTATCATTCGTTGATATTATTTATAAGGTTTAGTCTTTATAGGATCTATAAAATATTTTTATAAAAAAAGTTCGAAAAGTTCTAAAGTAAACATCACAGGCTGTTCTGCAAAAGCAATAGCAGATTTTTATTAAACTCAGCCTAATTCAGAAAATTTTCGTTACTTGGAATATTATGACATGTAAGAAAGAAATCTAACAAGAAAGGTTTTCCCGGGGCCACCCACCAACGTAGCACAGTGGGGAAAATTCTATTGTTTCGCAACAAATTTGCTAAAGCTCATAATTTTTGACGAATTCGAATAATATAAAATTTTAAAAGTAGCTGATTAGATTTTAGATCGAAAATTACAAATTTTGAAAAAAAAAATTTTTATCCATAAAAAAGAAATAGTTTAATTATTGTACTTTTTTCAATTATGTATATTAAGAACTTTAATGATTGAAAAAATCGTTTGAATATAATTAACAGGCATTCAAATATTAAAAGCTGAACTAAAAACACCAATTTTAATTTTAATTTATTTTTGTTTTTAGTTTTTTATTTTTACAAAATTGTTCAATCTTTCTTTACAGTTTTTATAATTTATGTTAAAAGATGACATATTTTCTTATATGTCTGTACAAAATATGTAATTTTTTATCGATCTGGCTTGAATTCTGAAGAACAATCGGCGATTATAGTCCACTTTTTGTAGTTAAATAACGACCATATTAGATTAAAATGTTAAATATTGTTAACAATGTTGTTAAAAAACAAAAAGTTATTATCGTTTAGCATAATATTTTTGAGTAACATCGTCAAAACGATAAAAATTTAGGTCTCGTTTTGAACAAAACTGTATCGTTTTTCTTAGAGAATCTGTTCCCTGGAATTTAGTGACCAACTATTCAAATTCGTCAAAAACTGTTAGCTCTAGGCAAATTTAATAAAAAAAAATTATTTATATCAAAGTTTTGGTTAATTCTGTTTAAAAGAACATTTTCAGTTTTTTTTATTTCAAAATGATAGTACTGAAAAAAATTTTTTTTTTTAATATTACAAGTCAAAATTTTTATTGAAAAAAATTTCAAAATTTTTCATTGATTTTATGAATTTTTTTTATGAAATTATGAAAAAATCATAAAAAATTTTAATGAAAAAAATACCAATATTAATGCATTTTCATTTAGTTAATGAAATTTTTCATTAAACCAATGAATCGATTTTAATGAAATCGTTTCATTAATACTATGAAGGAAAATTCTATCAGTGTATATTTTACTGTCAAAGTTGAATCACGTTTCTTTTAATTTAAAACATCTTAGTAAAATATGATAAAACGATCTCAGATCGATCAAAAAGTATTTATTTACCGATACAAAGATCAACTATATATACACTTCATCATTTTGAAAGATTTTTTTTTTTAATTTATTTAAAATATAGCGATAACCGAATAGATTTTTTCTATATTTTAGGAAGTTAAATCCAAGAATTTTATTTTATTTTTAATGATTTAATTCATTTAGCTTTAAAATCGCCTATAAAAGAGTGATTTTTCACGTTTATAATCAATAAATCAAATCAATATTTTTATTGAATTTAATTTTTTTTGTATGCCATGTATTGGCAGTTGCGTTGTCGGAGGCTTTTGAAAATGGGCTAATAATAAAGGACGTCAAAATGGTGAAATAAATACAAATAAAGTGATTGAAACAAAGTTTTGTGTAAAGTGAGTACGGTTTTGTGTAAAATTACATAAAAAGAGTAAATATACACTCAAAATGCTTAAATAACTAATATACACATTTATGTCTGCAAAAATAAACACAAATGACAATAATTTGAATGCTGGGAAACATGTTTTAAATTTATAAACATATTTTTCTACAAACAGTAGTGAAAATATTAACAAATGAAAATACAAACAGTAGTAATTGTCAAAATAAAAAATAACAAAAGAAAAGGAATTAAAAAATATTTTTTTTTTTTTGAAATTTATAACAACCAACATATTCTCGAATTTTTTCATAATTATAATTAGAAAATGGATAAAAAAAATTAAGCTAAATCACAAATAAACGTTCAAATGGAGCAAAACATTTTGTTTGAAAGATTAGCTAATACTGAACTCCAGCGACAAATTCTGGAAAAATAAATCTGGAGACGATAAAGCACGCGTTACATCTGCATGTGCGTGCCTGTCCTTCTTTC
The DNA here is from genome assembly GCA_021234595.1 of Delia radicum. Classification (NCBI taxonomy): domain Eukaryota; kingdom Metazoa; phylum Arthropoda; class Insecta; order Diptera; family Anthomyiidae; genus Delia; species Delia radicum. Next base: position 67,722,177 of record CM037851.1, on the reverse strand, counting down.
CATTGTCCACATAAGATTTAAGTGTAATATTTTGTTTATATTTATAAATATAATTAAATTAAAAATAATTTTTTTTATAAATTCCGGAGACCGAGAATTTCCTTTGTTTGCATATGAAAATATGTATGTGAATATATCGCTCATTTACTTCAATAACGTCATAACTCAAAAATTTTGATTTTGTAGAAAACGAGTTTAAAGTTTCCCACCTTGAAGACAAAAATAACGACATAATTTCTCTCAAGTGGTGAGTATACAAGATATCAATATGATTATTTTTACACAATATGAAACTTGATATAACGAATAATTCTGCGTCATTAACTAAAAAATCATGTTTTCTGAGTTGTGACGTTCTTGAAGTACATATCGCACACCTAGTTCAAAAGTGACTCAACTCAAAATTTTTAATTTTTCAGAAATCGAAAAAAAAATGTTTGCAACTTTATACCAATTGGAGCATAAAGAAAGACATAACTGTTTTTTAGCAACACTTAACAACAACAAAATACACTGATATATTTTTTATAGATAAACAAGTGTATTATGCGTAGTTTAAGCATATAAACCCGAAAAATTAAAATTTTGAGTTGAGTCACTTTTGAACTAAGTGTGCGATATGTAAATACTAAACAAATTGATTACGCACATTGTAAGTAAATTTACACACAATATTATATAAGGTGGCGCAAAAGTAATCCTCCTATCAGAAAATGCTATACATAATAATTACATAATAAAAAAAAAAAACATCGGAAGGTTATTTTTGCGCCACCTTATATATATTATATGTTATAAACGGTACCGTTAAATATCTCCCAAATAAAATAACTCCCAAAAAAAAAATTAAATAACTCCCAAAAATTTTCCATATAAATTGGGATTTATTTCATTATGAAATAACTCCCAATGCGTTAGGACTTATTTCGCAATCTTCTGTTAGAAATTATTTCATTATGAAATAACTCCCAAATGAAATAATTCCCAACCAGGTTTTGTTGGGAGTTATTTCATTCATTTTTTGTTATTGGGAGTTATTGCACTTTTGTTGGGACTTATTTCATTTTCATTTTTAAATGTGATTTTATCGTTGGGAATTATTTCATTATTGTTGGGAGTTATTTCATTTAAATTGTTATTTCATAAAATTGTCGTAAAGTAAATAATAGCAATACAATTAGTTATTTTACCAAAAGAAACGCAGTTCTTGCTAGACTTTTGGTAAGTAAAGATCGGTATTAAAGTGATTAAAAATAATGTCAAATCTTGAATTTGAAATAATGAGTGGCAAAAGAAGAAATAATAAAGTGTTATAAGTAAAAGTCGAAAATCAAATTTATTTAAAAAATTCGGAAGCTAGAGGAAGAAAATATTACACGTGTTACGAAATACGGTCCATGGACATTATACTCCAGTGTGAAAACAGATCAGTGTTTTTGAAGTTTCTTTTGTGTCGCACCCAGAAAAAACTTTAATTCGCGAAGCCACCTGCCGCGTTCTACGGAGGAAAAAAACCCCTAAGAGCGGCCGAAGGCCGCCACCCAGAAGAACTTGTTTTTCAAATCGGATGGTGAATCCGCTGAAGTCTTATATTTTTAAGACATCAAATAATTTGTAAAAACGAGTTTTTCTGTGTGGAGGCCTTCGGCCGCTCTTAGGGGTTTTTTTCCTCCGTAGAACGCGGCAGGCGGCTTCGCGAAATAAAGTTTTTTCTGAGGGCGATTATACGATTTATAAATTTAGTTTTAGTTTGTGATATACTACTAAAGAATATTTAAAAAAATTGTATTGATATACTAAAAATTATTAATCTTTTTATTTTAAAAAGTCTGGACGCTATGCCACATTTGAAAGTGACATAATATCCACAAAAATAATGTCGTAATGTCCACGGAAATTACACGCGCCGCGCCGCATCCCCCCTACGCACTATGTCACTACTCCTTGCTATGTAATCTAATTTATTTTAACTTTTAAAACAAAGATTATTCCAGGTTTTTCTATTAATATATCTTTAATATGTATTTTTCTATTAATTTTGTTGATTATTTTTGTATATTTATGTATACATTAAATTCTATCATTATAATATGTTTAATATTATGTACATTTTTACATGTATTTATGAAATAAATATAATTCGATATTTTTGAATTGGGAATTATTTCATTTTTTTTGGGACTTTTTACATTGGGTGTTGTTTCATTCTTTGTTGGGAGTTATTTTATTACTATGAAATAACTCCCAAATGTTGGGGCTTATTTCATTTTTCTTTGGAGGTTATTTCATTTATTAAAATGGGGACTCGTTTCATTTTTTTGGGACTTATTTCATTGGGAGTTATTTCATTGGGACCTATTTCATTTGTTAGTTATTTCACGGTACCGTTATAAACCACGTTGCTAAACATTTTTGTACACATTTTGTGTGAACTAATTTACACACATAGAGTAAATTTACCCAACTTATAGTAGGAGTACAGTTTACTACTATAAGTTGGGTAAAAGTCAGCAGAAATTAATTACAGTGTAAGCAGTTTGTAGAATGGCAATTTTTTGACGATTTCTAATTCTCAAAATGACAATTTTGACGATTTTTTTCAAAAAAGTTATGAATTTTTAACAAATTGAGTTGGCAGCACTGCTCATAACACCAACGTGAAAATGAGATGTTTGGTTTAGTTGGAAATGAAAACAAATGGAAAATTTATATTACAACATAAAAAAAAACAAATAATTGTGTTCGTGAAGATGAAATGAAAAAGTACACCAAATACATACTCTGTAATTAGCGTTCCTAAAGTATGAAACAGCCGGTACTGCCACTTAACCATTTTTCTTGATTTAGCATGTAAAGTGTTAAACTAAATAATTTTCACCCATAATGGAAAAAAACAGTCAAAAATAGCCAAACAGCATTAATTTATAAAAAGAAATTCGAGCTAAGTTTTAAAACCTCTTTTGGGGGCTTTGGTCAGTCTAGTTTTATTTCCCGTTGGTCTCGATATGGATGCAATTTCTGCACAATGTAATCAAGGGTCAATGGAATTTTTTTTTACAGATTTTTCATAGCAAATTTTATTTCATATAAAATATTATCGAACTTTAATATAAATGAATACAGGTTTGTGTGAACTTCAATTGCCAATTACACTAGTTTACAAAATGAATTTTTTTTTCATGTACATCTGATGAGAGATATATTTCCTTATGTATTTTCTCCCGCTGAAGGTTAAATTTTTTTTATGGAACAGTTTTTGAGATAGTGTAATTTTTTGATTTGTTCGACCTTTTTTCAATTGACAAAGCATATCTCGAGCTAGAAATGTCCGATTGGGTAGTTGTTGTCGTTGTGTATAATCGGATCTTTGATTGTTTAAGCGGTTCAAAATATGTCGATGAAAATAAGGCTTATTTTCAAAAAAAATCATATTTTACAGTGATCCTGTGCCGATCCATGTACGTAAAGATGATACTTTTACGTAAGAACTAAGACCAACCAGAAGAAAATCGACCGCAAAATGACAAAGTTATAAGTAATTGAGTGAATAAATCCAAATCTCATATTTTCCGAATATTTTATTTTTTTCGACAATTTATTGGTTTTAAACGTTTGCAATACATTCTGGCTCTTGCTTTGTCTTCATTTTATGGTAATTTTTCGGTCGATTTTCTTCAGGTTGGTGTTAGTTCTTACGTGCAAGTATCATCTTTACGTACATGAAGAGAAACCAGGCGTTTTTTTTTTTTTAACGATTTGTACTTTTCCTTCGGCACAGAATCACTGTAATATATGATTTTTTTTTGAAAATGTGCCTTATTTTCATCGATATATTTTGAACCACTTTACCAATCAAAGAACCGAATTTACATATTTGTTCCTCATCTCAATACCTTGCATTTGGGTACCAAGAACGACCCAATCGGACATTTCTAGCTCGAGATAGGATTTTTCAAGTGAAAAACGGTCGAAATAATGAAAAAATTACAGTATCTCAAAAACTGTTCTATAAAAAAAAATTAACCTTGATTTTCGAATTCAGCGACAGAAAATACGTAAGGAAATCTATCTCTCATCAAATGCACATATCGGTGTAAACTAGTGTAATATATATGAGTTTGGAACTGAACCGACTATACCTCCTAGTAAAGGGTCCGCCAAATAACTTTTTTTTTTTTTGAAAATGCTATAAAAAAAAAACTACTGAATATTTTCTTAAATTTCTTTTTTTATTTGAAGGTACAATCCTTCCGGTTAATAATGGAAAATAATTTCATTCAAATGGCTGCCTCGGCTGGCCATGCAGTAGCCTACACGATCGGTCCAATTTTTAAGCACATTATCGATTGTGTGCAGCTGTATTTCACCAATGGCTTCACGAATATTGTCCTTTAAAGCGTCAATTGTCTCTGGCTTGTTGGCGTAACATTTATCTTTGACGGCACCCCGTAAATAATAGTCCAACGGTGTCAAATCGCAGCTCCGAGGTGGCCAAACGACATCAGCTCTGCGGCTGATAATGCGATCTTCAAAAACAGGGCGCATATTCTGCAACATTACCATGATTTTCAAAGTAATGTCGCAATATTTCCCAGCGTTGTTCAAGCGTATACACAACCATATTCGTTCAGCGGAAGGATAAAACTAATTATCTGTCAAATCAGACATGAGCTAAGCGTTACCATTCACGAAATAAGCACTAGTTGAAAAAAAAAAACGTTAGATGGCGGACCCTTTACAAAACATCCCAAAAAAATATAAAACAATTTTGGAACATTTTAAGATAAATTGATGGATTTAGTTCTGAATTTAAAAAATTATTTACCATTAAAAACATCTATTATTACTGTCAAATGTAAAAATTCTGTTAAATTAATATAATTAAAATTCGCCAAAATTTCCTAATTCGCATAATTTTTAAAAAATATTTACAAGTTATTAAATTTTTCATTTGTATTATATAGAACAAGAAATACTGTAAGTTAGACATTTATGAGATTAAGTACATTTTTACATGGAAATTATGAATAAGGACTTTAAAAAATCACGAAAATTAGATGAAAGTTTCGCCCCTAAAAAAGCGAAATTTTATTTTATACTAAAATGTAAAATTTTCTATTAAAAGGAAATCCGATGACGATTTTGAATAAATGGATCATCAAAGTTATATACTATAGTTATAGAGCAATTCCATATGAAAACGATCAAAATTGGCAAATTTTTGGACGACCCCTCTCCGATTTTAAAATAAATAGTCTCAATCGATTGCCCAGCAAAAATAATGTACCTACATATTTTTTTTTTTTTTTATAGTGACTGGTTTAGTGGTGGTGTGCACCACTGTCATGTGACAAAATTGAAGAATTCTTCATAAGGGACCTCATTGAAAGTTGTTTTAAAAGCTTTTTCAATTAAAGCCTGATTCAATACCTTTCCAACGAGCTATCACTCGTTGCGATCGCTTTAGAAGTTTTTTTTTAAAACAACTTTCAATGAGGTCCCTTATGAAGAATTCTTCAATTTTGTCACATGACAGTGGTGCACACCACCACTAAACCAGTCACTATAAAAAAAAAAAAAATATGTAGGTACATTATTTTTTGCTGGGCAATCGATTGAGACTATTTATTTTAAAATCGGAGAGGGGTCGTCCAAAAGGTGATCGCTTTCATATGGAATTGCTCTATATAGTTATATACTTTTTGGATTTGTTTTCCAATTACACCGTAAAAAAAATTTAAATATTATATATATTCATGGTATATATTATATATTCATGATACATATATTTATTTTATTATTTAAGGTCTTGCAACTTTGATACCCTGATATATTTAAAACCGTTTTCTCAAAATGCATTACACACAATAATATCCATTGGGTAATTCATAACATTTAATAAAACAAATATTGCAATATCATGATGCATTTATGTCCATGATGTGGAATATGATTACCCAGTAGCATTTTGGCCGAAGTTGTAATAGTAAATAAAGTAAAAATAATGGTTACGGAGAACAAATAAAAGCAAACAAAAAAAAAAAAACACCAAACATCAAGCTAAATCTAAAGCAATAATTTAACGATTAATACACACTTTACCCGTATAGTAATGCTAACATTTACCGGTGGCACGCAACATACAAAACGGCTAAATGACAGTTAGATGGATAGTCATTGAAAAAGATGATCACTACCATTTGAGATCAACAGCAGTTGAAGCTGCAGTCAGTGGCAGTCACATCAAATAGCTGCAGTAAAAGCTAAACAAAGACAAGCCGATTGTGGCAAAGTCATCGTCATCATAATCATCTCTACATCATTTAAAATGCCAAGAAATATGAATAGTATTTTGCCACTGTTCAATAGATTTTAGCTTTGATATTAGAATATATGATGAGTAGTAGCAAAAGAAGAAGATGAAGAAAAACTAAAGCAACGGCAGCACATTCATTTTGTTTTTTAATACCACAAAGTTGCAATTTGTGGTAAGTTGTGCCAGTAGTAAAAACCAATTGAATGAAATTTAATGTTTTTATACCACATATGAAGCTTTCCAAGTCAAATGCCCCGCTACACGAATATAAGTGTCGGATTAATGTCAAACTTACAGTGTGCACTGAGAGAATTATCTGCACTTCAGTAAGGAATTTCTTCATAGGTTTAATGAAAATTGTCACTGTAGCTTGTCCATTGAGACGTTTAAACAGGTTTCATTAAAATCAATGTTAATGAAATTTTTGTAGAATTAATGATAATCTTCATTAGACTAATGAATCATTCCGGCAACGAAGCGTTTATAGAATTTATGAAACAATTTCATGATTTTTTTTTAATATTAAGAAGTTTCTTAAGTTAATAAAACTCTTCATGAATGTCTTGAAAAATACATTGGAATGAACTGCTTCATATGAATTTAAACAATTTCAGTGAAGTCCAAAATTATTAAAAGGCTATATTGAAATAATAAAGCACTTTATAAAATATGTCGAACATATTAAATATTAAACCTAAAGTTTGAAATGTATGAAAATTAATGAAATTGTGAAATTTTATGAAAAAATAAAAAAAAAAAAATAAGTCTTGAAATAATTTCATAGCTCTAAAGAAAATTTTCGTTCAATTTATGGAGCGATTTTTTTTAGAAATCAAATGAATTTGTTTTATGAAGCTATGAAATTTTATAACAAAAAGTTAATGAAAACTTTTTTAATATGAAATTCTATGAAATTTTTTCATTAATATCATGAAGGATAATTCTATCAGAATTATAATAACAATTTATAAAAAAAATGGGCAATCTAAGCGAGTCGAATTATTGATACACTAAACGCTAATTTTTATTTTTATATAGTAGTTTAATAGTGCGTGGCTCCAAGGGGGGGGGGGGATGAATTTAAGTACGTCTTCTTATACGAAACCGAGTTGTGTTAAAAAAATTTGCACAAAATTGTTAAAATTTGTTAAAAATTGTGCACGCCTCCAATTAAGTAGCGAAAGCGGTTGTGGATATCCAAATTATTACGTTTTTATTGGGTAAGTATCTTCCTATCTTCCTACACTTTAAATGTAGACATGACATACAAAAATATAAAAAAAATCTAATTTTTGTAATTTTTTTTATTTTTGGGAATTGTGGGATTGCTTACAGCAAATCATAAATTCGGACATAAATTTCACATAGTTGACTTAAAAGTCTATTTAAGTCCAAAAAAAGGATTGGATTAATAAATATTTTATTACATAGTGAAAGGGTTCGAAATCAAATCTTAAGCACGATGTTAAGTCGGTTATGTCTGTTCCAATCGGACTTCGAAGTAAGAAATGACAGAATTGTTTCTAACAATTTTGTGATATTTCCCAATGTGCCTATAAATTAAAAAAAAAAAAAAAAAATTATTCCTAATTTTAAATATTTTTGAGAATAGCCCATATAAATATTTAAAATTGTCTATGTAAATCAGTGACAGGCAAAAGCACTACGCGGCGTTTTTGCTCTCACACCAACATGCGCTCACACATTAAACAAATGAAAAACAACAATCAGTCTCGCATGAGCATTCGAACGAACAGGTTTATTCGACGCTTTGTGTTTGAGGTACACTGACAGAATGTATGAATGTTTTGAATATGAATTTTTGTTTAATTTTTTTTTTATTGAAAGATTGATAGTTTTTAATCAAATATAACTGTTTTAAATCTAAGAATCTGGACATTTTTTTTTTGTTAATGAAAATTATTTTTTTATGTTATTTTTTTTTTTTTCGTTATTTAGTTTATTATTCATTATTTTTTTTTTTGTTATTTAGTTTGTTTTGTTTTATTTTTTGTTTATTAACTTTTTTGTTTATTAAAAAAAACATAAAGTTTATATGAAATACTTTTTTTTTGTTTATGTACGTTTTCTTATTATTATTACAAGTTTTGCTAAGTGCATTGAGTAAGAGAGAGGTACAGCTCACATACACAACTACAAAATACGATTGTATGTGTTTGCCTATCGCTGATGTAAATAGAAGCTTCACCTCGTACGTTACGTATGAGTTATTTTATTGTATTATTTATTGCTCATACGCCTACGTAGCAGAAATAATTAAATATTGATTAAGAAGAACATGCAACGAATATTTTCTGCAACATTCGATCTTTCTTATAACAAATTTTTTATTTTTTGATTTTTAGATAAATTGAGTTTTGTATTGCACTAAAACTAGTTCTGAACATTTAACAAAAAAAAATTTTTTTAAAATTTTTCATAAAAAAAATATATTGATAACCAGCAACAAAAGAATAAATAAAGAAGCAATACATTGCACCGTTTTTGAGTTCGATGTTATGAATATTTGAATCGGAACTAATGAATTTTATATGGGCTTGTCACAGGGTGGAAGTTCTCTTTTATGATAGAGGGCAGATCAATAAGTCCGTGACTTTTCGAAAATCCCTCGTAGTTATATGAAATGCAACACTGCTCCCATCAAGTCCGACCTGTTAATTTTGAGTAAGTGCCATCATTTACATTGCTTTTAACAGCTGTTCAAAACATACAACCTCGTGGATTTTGTTAAAAATGGAAAAAAGTGAATTTCGAGTGCTCATTAAACATTATATTTTAAGAAAAAAAAGCCAATCAAACCAAGGAAAAGCTTGATAGATACTATGGGACTCTGCACCATCGATTTCAATGGAAAAAAGTGGTTTACTGACTTTCGTTGCGGTCGCACAAGTGCAAATGACGTTGAACGTTCTGGACGGCCAATTGAGGTCAATACACCACGATATGGTGTTGGCCGATCGCAGAGTAGAATTGCATGAGATTGTTGACAGTGTGGTTTCGATTTTAAATGATCAGTTGTGTTTAAGAGAGCTGTCTGCAATGTGGGTGCCGCGTTTGCTCTCAATTGACCATAAACGTAATTGTGTGACAACAAAGGAGTATTTGGAGTTGTTTAACCGCAATTCGAATGAGTTTTTACGGCGTTTTGTAACTGTGGATGAAACATGGATCCTCTACAACACTCCGGATACCAAGCAGCAATCTAAACAATGGGTTTCTCCGGGTGAACCGGCTCCGAAGAATGCCAAGGTAAGTTTGTCGGCAAGTAAGGTGATGGGAACAGTTTTAGGGATGCACGCGGGATAATCCACATCGATTACCTTCAAAAGGAAAAAACAATAAACTTATTGGACCGATTTAACGGGGATTAAAAAAAACGAGGATTTAAAAAAAAAGGACAAGAAAAAAGTTCTTTTTAATCAACTTAATGCAGGGGTGCACATGTGTGCAGTCTCGATGGCAAAATACAATGGGGCCTCATTGGTACCTCATCCGCCATATTCTCCGGATTTAGACCCCCAACGATGGAGTTATTGATCAAAATGCCTATTTTATGGACCTCGAAATCGTATTTTTTGGAAGGGATACAAAAATTGGAGAAACGTAGCACTAAGTGTATTGAGCTATAAGGAGATTTATTCATTGCATCTTAACCCAGCAAAATTTTTTAGAACACATTACCTCTGAACCTGTTCTAGAACAGCTTCTTTAACCACCGGTTACAGGGAATCGGTTCTAGAACAGGTTCCTGGGAGTCGAAATGTAAGGTGTCACTGTCCCAGAACCAGTTCTATAACTGGTTCTAGAACCAGTTCTAAAGCAACCTGTTCTTGTTTGGAGGTAAAGATCCTATTGCAAATAGGACAAACTCCATATAAAAAGAACCAGTTGCAGAACAGAAATTAGAACCTGTTATATTACAGTATAAGCTGTTCTGCAACCAGTTATTTGGATTTTACTATTTTACTGGGAAGCAATGTTTATGGTTTAATGAAAGTTCAATGCTTTTGATGTTCATGTAACGGAATTTTAATTTTTTTTTAACTTTTCCGAAAGTATTTTTTCACCTAATTGGTAAGAACGCTGTCTTAAAAGCAGACTAGGTAGGGATAGATTAAATTATGTTCAAAATCACTTTTTTGAAACTTCCACTTTTGTTGCTGAGTATAGCCAATTTTCTAGTATTTGAGAAATTCAGTTAAGTTATTATACATATTATACTGGAAATAAGCGGAAAAATTTTCAATATTCAGTACTTCGCCCACTTTTGGGAAAAGTTATACAAGTTGTTCCAGTTTTTAGTAGTAGATATCATTCAGGAGAACAAATACTGTTTTTTTTTTAGCTGAACAATTGCCTTGGAAAGCAACATATAAAACATTTATAGCATTATCAGTTTAGTTTTTTTAGGCCGATCATAGTTAAGCTTAAAAAAACTGCATGTACGGGAGAAATATAAGAATTCTTTGTACCATCATCCATCCATTCATCTAACGATTACATAGTAGTGAACATAGTAGCACTAACTTCGATCTTTTATTGTTTTTTTTTGCGATATTTTATTGAAGGCATGATATTGCAGTTCATATTCAATACTTTGATACATGGTTGCATTTTGTGATCGTGTCGTCTTCGTCATCATCATCACTAGCAACATTTATGAAAACAAATATGCATTTTTTAATGCATGTTCTTTGCTGCAAACATAATTCATAGATATTTTTTTTTTATTCTAAGTGATCATTAAGCATTTGATTCACACTTTTCGCAATTTTTTGTTGGTTAGAATTTTTGCTACCGTTAATACTTCCTGCAAATTTACAGAATGTAAAATATTTACATTCAAATATTTGTCTAAAGTATAAATTTTAATTTTAATTTGAAGATTAGAAAGTGATTTTCATGGATAACGCTCACATAAAGATTTAAAATTTTTAGTGGTTTTAAAAAAATTTAACTTTTTAAAAGTGCAACCAAATATAGTTAGATGCTATATGGAAATTTATTTAAAAAGCCTCAGAATCGGTTCCTAGAACGTGATAATTTTACCAATATAAGCTCTATAATTAAATAGGGTGTGGCTAATAAGCCTGCAAATTCTACATGACAGCTGTACTAGCGTACCACTTTTATTATTTAAGGGAATGTTGGCTAATTTGGCTCTACATCTGTTTTTGGGCTAAAAAAAAAAACAAATACATCATGCAGTCAGCGGCGTACCCAGGATTTTGTTTCGGGGAGGGCCCAATTTTTGTTTTTTAAATTTTTTTTGTTTGAAAAGCATATAATTTTTTACATACGAGAGCCTATATTTATTATTTTGTAGTGTCCGACCAAGTACTCGGCTTCGGTTTCGGAGTTCGGCCAAAAATTGAAGTTCGGCTAAGTTCAGTGTTCGGCCAAATTTTGGCCGAATTTAGCCGAACTACCGAACTTTTTATGATTATTTATAAAAAGCACAAGTAAATAACAACTGTAATTATATTTACTTTTCTAAATTTACAAAAAAAAACTACATAAAACATACAACGTTGAATATGATAGAATACAAAAAGAACACCGATATTTAAACATCAATGTGTGTGAAAAAATTTCAAAAAGCCAAAAGAGCTTAAAAACAAATTTCCAGAAATATAGCTACAAGACTTATAAGCAAATAATCAAATTTAATGCGATATAATTAAATATAAAAAAAAAATAAAAAATTCGAGTGGTAAGTAATTCTGAAAAGAGAATAACAGGTTCATCAATTTGGGATAGACATGATGCAGTACCAGACTTAGAAGTAGCAGAACCAAACGAAAATTTTATTGAAAAAGAAATTAAAATGTTTATTACGGAGCCTTTAGGTCCCGAAATATAAATATATTTAAGTATTGGAATTCAAGTCCATTTACAAATATAAAAGCTGTAGAAATAAAATATTTATCAGCCTCACCAACTAGTGTAGCTAGCGAACAGCTTTTTAGCGCTGCCGGACAGTTGTATTCTGATAGACGAAGCAATTGACATGGTGTGAATGCGGAAAACTTGCTTTTCTGTCATGACAATATCAAACTTTTTAATTTTAAATATTAAAGTTTAAATTTTTTTCTATATCAACTTAAAAATCGATCAACTATTTTTCTTTGACTATAAAATATAGTATAATACAAATATTTTATTCTTTTTTTGTATTTAAAATAGTAAAACTATTTTCCAAATATGATTTTTTCGAAAAAAAATATACCTATAAATTTGTATTTTGTTTATGTTTAATAACCCAGCAAAAAATTTCCAAAAAGGTAAGCGGGTTTGTAATCAAGCATTTTGGGCAGAACGCATTCCTTACCTACTCGATTCTTTTAACAGGGAGTGAGACTAAAATAATTGATTCTTTAGAATTGATTATTTTTTTACCGAAGAACCATTTACTTTATATTTTTAAGAACTACATACATTTTTTAATAAAGAAATATTTCCATTTTAAAACCACGAAGTACTTACACAAAAAAAAAAAAAAAATAAATAGTTCCCTAGAAAAAATAAGAAGTACTTACATTTAAAAAAAAGAAGTAGTTTCATAAGTAAATTCAACTTTTACTCACACGTAATTCTCCTACGCCACTCAAATATAACGACCAAAACTCATACGGAAATAAAATCCTAAAAAGTGAAACATCGAATTGTTATGATATCATGGGTTTGTCAGAATTTTGGAGCTATAAACCACGAAAATATAATTTTTTTTAAAAAAAAGAACAATTCAAAATTGAAAAACAAAAATATGACTAACGCACAATCACCCTCGAAATTTTTTTTACACTCACTCATGATAACGTCAGTAATTTCAACTTCCACTCACAATGTTCTGCTCACGTGCGATCGTTAATTTATACCTAACCACAGTTTAACAAAATTTTGGCAACATGCAAATTCTGTTTTTAGTGTTATATATAAGATAAATTCTTTAAAATTGTATAACTTCTTTTTTCAAAATGAGGAACTACTTCCAATGACGTCCTTTTATTCAGAAAAAGTACATGATTACTCTTGATTACAAAAAGTTAAACATATAAGTTAATAACATTGTTATTTTCTTTTAAGTAAATAATTACTTTGTTATTGAGTTCATGCTTTCTGGTTTAAATTTAAAGAATTGATTACAATACTACTTGCTTTTTTGACTCTATCGTTGGAATGAGTTTGGTATTGCAGTTACTAAATTTGGCAATGAGATATGTAAGCAAGTGTGGGCATCACCTTCTTTTTGGAATGTGTAATTTTTTCCTGGGAACTTTTTGGTTTAAATTTATTGATCTAAAAAAACAATTTATATTTTTTTTTATTAAACAAAAAGTTCAGCTACGGCTTCGGCCGAACATTGATATTATGAAATGGAAGTTCGGTATTGATATAGAAGTTCGGCTTCGGCCGAAAAAAATGAGTTCGGTCGGACACTAATATTTTGTATCTGTTAAATAAGTTTGGGATAGGAAAGTTACCATTGACGTTATACCCAGTTATGATAGAAATTTTGAAGCAAAAATGTTTTGACATGTCTTTGTTATTTTAGTTTGTTTATATCTACAAACAAGTTTTTTTTTTTTGAAATATTAAACAAATTTATGTATCAATTAAATAATTTTATTTTGATTTTTAAAGTGAGCTATCATATTAATTAAGATCCTTATATACTATTAACAAAATTCTTAAAATTTAATTCGACGATTTTTTTTTCTTAAAAGTGTCAATGATTTTGTCAGGTTTAACCTTTTCTCGATACACTGATGCAAGAGCTAGAGCACCAAGTCTAGCTTCACCCATAGAATTCCTTATATATGTTTTCACTCTTTTTAGGGTGGAAAAACTTCTCTCCGCGGATGCAATTGTAACAGGAATTACTATCAGTAAATGTAAAAACATGTAAACGTTTGGAAAAAGCTCCTTGTTGCAATCTTGAATTTCATCTAGCGGATTTGATAGTCTTTATGGTAGTGTTTCCATAGATCAATTTCAGTTAATATAACATTAGTTTGAAAAATTATAGTCTCAAAAAAATATTATAAATTCATTTATTACATACTAACCAAAACAAATATGAAATAAAAAATCGAAAATATTTCGGGGGGGTTGGGCTTTGGCCAACTTTTCGAGGCCATACTCTATATTTCTTTATTAGGATATTGTCTGAAAAAATAACGTATAGAGTTTTTGTTTTAAAATTTATTAATTGACCACTTTCAGGAATGTGTTGATAGATCTATTTCGGGAAATTTCTAGGTTTCTATCATCAGAATACGTTTTGAAATGCAAACATCAACTGATGAAAAATAAATTGAAAACTTTTTTTTTTATGAGCAAGCTCTACCTTTGGTGGATAAACAATACACACTTTTTCTTCTTTTTTATTTTTACACTTGTTTTGTTTTATTTAAAAACAAAACACAATTAAGGGTCGAAAAAACATAGAGCAATTCCATATGAAAACGATCAAAATTGGCAAATTTTTGGACGACCCCTCTCCGATTTTAAAATAAATAGTCTCAATCGATTGCCCAGCAAAAATAATGTACTACATATTTTTTTTTTTTTTATAGTGACTGGTTTAGTGGTGGTGTGCACCACTGTCATGTGACAAAATTGAAGAATTCTTCATAAGGGACCTCATTGAAAGTTGTTTTAAAAAAAACTACTAAAGCGATCGCAACGAGTGATAGCTCGTTGGAAAGGTATTGAATCAGGCTTTAATTGAAAAATAAAATTTTCCTAATTTTTCTCAGAAATTTACCTTTTTTCCCATGAAAATTAAATTTTCCCATGAAAATTAAATTTTCCGATTTTCCACAGAAGCTCCTAAATTTTCCGGCTAATTTTATTTTTTTTGGATTCCTCATAATTTTTGCTTTAAGAATCAGCAATAAAAAAATGGGCCCGACTCCTTGTTTGGACAGGAGAAGAGCATTTAAGAGACCACCTTGTTCTCATTGTTTTTATATTTTTTATAATTGAATTATTTTCAATTATTTAACAAAAAAAAATTAGGAAAATTTCATTTTTCAATTAAAGCCTGATTCAATACCTTTCCAACGAGCTATCACTCGTTGCGATCGCTTTAGGAGTTTTTTTTTAAACAACTTTCAATGAGGTCCCTTATGAAGAATTCTTCAATTTTGTCACATGACAGTGGTGCACACCACCACTAAACCAGTCACTATAAAAAAAAAAAAAATATGTAGGTACATTATTTTTTGCTGGGCAATCGATTGAGACTATTTATTTTAAAATCGGAGAGGGGTCGTCCAAAAGGTGATCGCTTTCATATGGAATTGCTCCATAATTTTTCTTTTTAATAAAAATTATATCAAACTTATCTTTATTGTTATTAAAAAAATCGTTAACCCTTAGTGGTCTGTGGATAAAAAAAGACCCATGCAACTTGATTTTAATTATGACTACAAGATTGTAAAGCTTTTAAATTGTTAAAAAAAAATCTCAACTTGATAAAAATAATTATTTTATGGAATTTGATCCTTATAGGGTTAATTTTTACACTTTCGGTCAAAGAAAGAGCCACTAGGAAATTTACAGAATAACAATTTTCATAATTTTCGAAAAAAACAGCACTTAATGTGTACACACAGGCGAACGGAAGTTTAACCTGCAGAAGAACTATTTTTTGCACATGGTTGCATTTCCTAGTGTATATATTCCTTGGTGTCGGAAGCTTTGTAATGTGTATATTATTTATTATTAAAGAACCAAAAGCATTATGCTCTAATAATTATTACTGAAGAATAATTATTCTCTACTAAGTTTCAGTGGACATGTATTTTTTTCCATATTGTGCGTGGATTTTAGACGAAGTTTCCCGAAGCACTAAATTTTGCCACAGGGTGGCAACCCTATGACCAAAACATGTGGGTATCAAACTTTATATTTTTTAAATTATAATTACTGCTTTTTAAAATAATTTTAAATATCTCAGTTTTGAGACATTCATATTCAAAATTTTGTGATGAAGTGTAAACTTAAACCTGACTACACATTTTGTAACTCAGCTTTATAAAATTTTTGGGTACAAAATTTTTTATGTTATGAAATTACATGTTAAATATGTGTTATTTTGTTGCAACTCATTTTTTTTATAAAAAAAAACTATTGTGAATTAGAATTATAGATGAAGCACATAAAATTTAAACGCTCCTTTAGAGCTTTGGTGCAACAAAAATTGTTAGAAAATTTTTAAAAAAAATCTATCTATCTAAAATTGCAAAAAAATACTCTCTAAAATCGTTAATTTTTTATCTGACAACCGGGACAACCAGTGACGTAAGTAGTTGAAAGATAATTTTGTTATATAGAATTATTTCTATATATTTTCAGATATTGCATTAATTCATGTCGACAATGTGGAAGTATGAACATTTTACAAAAAAATGTTTAAGATTTTCAGCAAATAAATTAACCAAAGTATAATTTTTCTTTAATTTATTGAGTTTTTTTTCAGCCTACTAATATTCAGCAAAAATTTTGTTAACTTTTAACAACGATTTGTGATTTTTTAATCAACTAAGTGTTAGCAAAACTTTTGATTAATCTACTAATTTTGTTGTTAAAAATCAGCTCGAAAATTTTCAGCAAAAGATTTTGCTGACATTAGAACTGACTAAAAATCCTGACTAAAAATTTTGCTGACTTTACTAATTTTTCTTAATGAAGATATTGTTTTATGAAAATTATATATATTCTCCAGTTGGTTGTTATTCGTCCCCCACACCTCTCCAAATTCCAATTTTTTTAATAAGATTTTAACTTAACCCTATTTTTTCTCCGAGTGCACCACAGAAATTGGAAAATCCCCCAATTTGGTTTAAATATTATATTACACTTAGAATATTATGTAGTTTACTGTTTGTAGTTTAATAAATATGTTTTCAGTTTCGTTTAAATTAAACGAACATGCATTTATTTTTAACCCTTTCACTATCGACTTTTTGTGTGTGGCAAAATAATTTTTTTGACTTATGATTTATTTTTGGGACCCTAAAAATATCCTAAAAAAGTTAAAGAAAAAATTTTACCCCTTCCCCTTTATACCGAAATAACTTGTACACTACAGTGTACATTGGTAGTCAACGGTTGCAGAGCTCTATTACTCTATAGTACTTGATACTTACTGTTCAATATGCAATTTGAAAATAAAAAAACGCAATATTTTAAATTTTGAATCTCGCTCCTAGACGAGGACAAGAAATTCTCATTGAGTTTGTGATTTAACATAACAAATATCTCTAGAAATTCTAATAACAAAGTCCCCTGAAGATTTCCTTAGGCAGGACTGAAATCCGGATAGGGACACGCCTACATCAGATTGCTTTTCACAATTTGTTAAATAAGTTTTGGGACTTTAGCACATTTAATTACTATAAATGCAAATTATTATTTTTTTACAAATACTCTCCATCCAAGCGAATGTCTCTTACAGGAGCTTTGTATGCGTCGCATTTTCTTTACCGGTGTCTTCTCCATCTTCGATGTCGTAGCAATCATTTAAATTTGCCAAAATCTCCTCGTTCGTAAAATTTTCCATTTTCACTTATAAATAATAATAATAAAAAAATAAATAAAAATGCAATTGGAAAAAGTAATAAAACATAAGACTTACCTTAGTCGATGAACAAATTAAATTATCATTTAAAAATTAATTTTGCAAAATACCGTTTTTATTTATGGTTACTTTTTACAACTCAATACTTTTTTGAACCATGCTTATAATAATCAATACTTGTAACGGTTTTAATTTTTTCAAGCGGAGTTGTATTTTGGTGGTAAAATAATGACACAGAATAAACAGACCCGATACATGTTTCAAATGTCAAACAAATAATCGTATGCCAAAACTTTAATTTTTGCATTTTGTTAAACTAATATAACCCGCCTAAAGAAAAAAAGATGTCATAAAGTGTTTGCTATATTAAGTTGAAACTAGCTGAAAATCGCTCTGTCTTTCACTAAAATTGTTGTTCCCCATTATGTGTTATAAAACCCTACTGTCGCATGTGTTTTAGTCTGTAATAATGCCTTTTTACTAAAAAATACAACCGCGGAATTCTCAAAAAAATAACACAAGTACCAGGTACTTTAACACAAACGACCTTTTAAACTCCATGCAAAAAATGAAGCCATGCTTAACATATTGAGTAACAACCGTTGACTACCAATGTACACTACAGTGTACACAAATTTTAACTATTACCGAGACCCAACCGATCACTCAATTTTTTTCAAATAAAAACTAAAATGATCGTTGAAGTATCTGCTTTAATAAAAAAATTATTTGAAATACCTAAAAATTATTCTAGCGAAGTTATTAATGCTCCAAAATGATAAAACTCTCAAAATCCGAAAATAGCAAATATTGGCATGAAATATCGCGAATAGAAACAACCCATATGTATTTTTCCTCCCCAAAAAAAATTTATAGCTTAGATAACATCCCAATAAACATATTTGTACACAAAAATTAGTAAATATTTTATTCGGTCATATTTTAATTATTTGTCAAAGATGTGTACACTGTAGTGTACAAGGGTAGTGAAAGGGTTAAAATAAATATTGTTTTCAACTTTTTTACACATTTGTTCAAAATAATTTACTACCATTTACCGATTTTTTTAGTTTCATTTATTTAAAGTTTCATAAAAATTTAACCACAAAAATGAAATTGTGCAGTTTATTTGGTTCCGTTATAGTTATTACAAATTTAAATTATTTAAATATTTAATAAAATATTGAAATAATTTTTATATACAAAATTATTTCAATTCAAATTACAATAAATTTAAAAAATTTACACAAATGTGTGTGTGGTATACATTTTGTAGAAAAGAAAAATAAAGAAAAACAAAAAACTGAAATAATTTCAAATAACTGAATATAACTTTTATTTTCACTGATCTGTAGTTAAAATCTAATATAACACTGTACTAAAATACATTATAAAATTTGCCCTGTGGCGATGTCTCAACTTAAAACGCAAAAGTCATACGTCAATCTGGTAACATTGTGAAATAGAGACGGAGGAGATTAGAAAAATAAACAAAAATCTAAAAATAGAATATTTGTGTTGTTAGTGTTGTCACTTCTGAGTATAATATACAATAACAGAAAAAGCTAATAGGAAAGAAAACTGCAATTTAGCTGCATTAGATTCGAGGCCTTACTTGGGTGTGATAGCTAAACGGTCATGACTTGGTATTGTTACGTTTGTAATGTAAGATGAGCGCAGGTTTGATTCTTACAGCCGCAGGTTGTTGAAAAATTTATCATATAGAGACAATCTGACAATTATAAGACACAAATAATAATACAATTTAAATAGAAAATCACTGATGAGCATGAGCCTGTCCATAAAAAGGCAGAAACTAGTCTAGTCTGAATTAAAAATTAATAGTGTTTATAATTTTTTAGAGAAAAACGTTTATTCTTCTTCTTAACCTCAACATTTCTACATTTGATCATTAATTTTTAACGTACTTTCTTTGTTCTTACGGATTTTTTAGTTATTTAAACGATATTTATAAATAAACAACAATAAACATTTGATTTAAATGAAAGGTATGTATGTATAACGGATTTTAAGTGATTTATCATTTATATTAAATTTAATTTTCAGTTAATTTTAACTATAAACTATTTTCAGTGTATTATTCTTTTTTAGCATTGGTTCAAATGTAGAAGACTGCAATTGATTTTTTTTTTATATTTTTTTTTTTTGGTTTTAATCGAATCAATAGCATGGTATACACTAAAAAAAGTTAGTAAAGTCAGCAAAAAATTTTGCTGTGTAAGCAAAATTTTAGTCAGGAGTGTGCATGAAAAAAATTGCTAATGTCAACAAAATCCATTGTTGAAAATCAGCAATCTAATTTTTAGCAACAAAATTAGTAGATGCAGCAAAAGTTTTGCTAATACTTAGTTGATTAAACCTTAAATAATCCTAACTAAAAGTCAAACACTGAAAAAAATTAATTTTTTTTTTAGAAAAATGATACTTTCACTTAAAAAAAAAAAGTTTGTGATTGTTTTAAAAATAATTTACAATACATTTCAAAATAAAAAAATGTTTATACTTCCAGATTGACGATATAAATTAACTTAATAGATGAGAATATATAGCAATAATTATATATAGCATAAACAAAATTATCTTTAAACTACTTACATCAATTTGTAATGGTATTTTTACGTTAATTTTGACAAAATTTTAAAGGATGGTGTTTCAAGAGAAGGAAAAGACTACACGTTCAAATAAAGGCTATTTCTCGCCGGATGGGGTTCGGTTCTTTGTCTATCCTTCCCCCTGCAATACCATATACAACAATTGAACGTGTTGTTAAGAAAGAAAAATAAATATCTTGAATAAAATCTTTTATTGCACGGACCGACGATAAACGTTATTCTAAAACGGAAACTAATACAAAATTTATTTAAATGCACAACAAAAGTTGATCTATAGATGTCAAAAGACCAATGCCCACTCCAACCATAGTTCTTAAAATTTGCCCTGCACTTTTGGTTAAGAACCCCTATACCTAAGCAACTACTTTTGGATGGCTCTCTTCACTTTAAAACAACAACATTATTCAAAATCCTTATTAAATATTTTATTCACAAAAACTTAGTTATGTGACATTTAACTAATTCTAAAGGTAAATTATGGTATAACAATTTAATTTTGATAGTATATTACTATAATAAATGAGACATAATATTCTATTGCCTAAATTAGGGGTGCCCAAGGCCTATGCGCTTAGTGCTCATTTGTTTTTGTAAAAACACTTAGCTATAGGCTGTGTGTTTTAATACACATATAGAGCGCTCAGCACTAGCAATACGAAATACACAAACAACTTTGTCTTATTAGTTTTTTTGTCGTTCTTCACTGTATACACGCAAGCGCAAAGCAACAACACTTTCGTATGCTTTGCTGGTAAACATTGAAATATTTTTTTCTTTTTTCTTTGTATGTATTGGTTTTTACAACAAAAAATATTGAATAAAAATTAGTTTTTCTTTAAATATATTGGTGTTTGCTCTTCCATAAGGAACTTTTGGGCACTCCTGGCCTAAATGAAAGTATAAAACGGACCGTCAAAAAAAAAAAAAAAATATATAGTCTTATGAATACTATTTGTCTACTCAAAGAATTTATGGAAAAATAATTAAATATCAATAATACCAAATATTAGGTTTAAACTTACTCTCTTTTGTCATCCCTCGATGCTCAGGCCTGCGCATTGATAGTAGATGGTGTTTTTGTTGCTTTTAACTCTTTTGAGCTCTTGATTTTAAAAGGGTTTTATCAATTAAATTTCCATAAATTTACTACGTATTAATTTAAGAGAAGTGATGATCAGCCAAAAAAGAAGTTTTATGAATGAAGATTAAATACTATACTCTCTTTTGACTGATTAACACTAAACAATATTAGAAAACTAAACTTAAAGATAAAGAAGAAAAAAAAAAAACTTAAGAAAATATGGATGTGTCAGCTTACGGTACGGTACTATTTAATAGTAAAGTACAATTTTCGACTTTAAAACGGACCGACTTTAAAACACATTAGAAATTTAAAATTAAAATATAAATGAAATTAAAAAAAAATAATTATAGAAATGTTAGAAGGTCAAAAGGGTTATTATAACTATATATTTATGTATAGTTATATGCAAATTTTATCAAATTAGGATTAAAGGGTAATGCTATAAGAAAATAGGCAACCATATAGACTTATGATTTTTTTTAATTATTTAAATGATTTTTAATCAAGTTAAAATACGAAACGATATGTGTGCCGGTATACGACAATTAATTCCAAAATTCGTTTTAGGACAGCGTAATGTCCGGTTGCCAGTAAATGGATATTTTCCTTTAAAGCAGGGGTGCCCACGGCCTATGCGCTTGGTACTCATTTGTTTTTGTAAAAACACTTAGCTATAGGCTGTGTGTTTTAATTAGGGTTGCCATATTTGAAAAGTGAAAAAAAAGTACATTGATGAAACAAAAACAGTACATTTTTGTATTTATTGTTAACATAACTTTTACTTCAATACATCACATATTTACTTAAAATAAGTTAATACACCGAACCAAATAGCGTAGGTAAAATCAACAAAAAAAATTTTGTAGATCTTTAACGAAATTTTGTCAATTTTTTTTAAGATTTAACAAATTTTAGTCAAATCAACAAAATTTCGTCAAGTTTACATCCTCTAAAGAAGTAAAATTGACTAAATTTCATCAAATTGACTAAATTTCGTCAAATTGGCTAAAATTATTAGTTTAAACGCCATTACTTTTTGCATTGGGCAGTGTCATGAAAAAAATTGTGTTTACAAACATCCATTGCTTGAAAAGTAAACAAACCAAACTTATATATGTACAAAGAAACGAAGTCGAATTAATACAGGGAGATTCAAAAAATTTATATAAAAAACTATTGTACACACGAAAAAAAACAGGGTTAGAAAAATATATATTCTTTGTACACGCAAAAAAACTTGTTTATATAAAAATGTGTAAAATATACAAAAAAAAACAGTACAAAAACAGTACAAATCCAAAAAAAACAGTACTTTGCTTACTGTTTTAGGTGTTGTGAATAAAACAGTACATTTTTCAAAAAACAGTACATGTACTGTTTAAAACAGTACGAATGGCAACCCTAGTTTTAATACACATATAGAGCGCTCAGCACTAGCAATACGAAATACACAAACAACTTTGTCTTATTAGTTTTTTTGTCGTTCTTCACTTTATACACGCAAGCGCAAAGCAACAACACTTTCGTATGCTTTGCTGGTAAACATTGAAATATTTTTTTCTTTTTTCTTTGTATGTATTGGTTTTTACAACAAAAAATGTTGAATAAAAATTAGTTTTTCTTTAAATGTATTGGTATTGGTACACGTTGACAAATTATAGCACGATGACAAATCGAATGACGTTGGCCAGAAAATCACTTTGACCAGTAAAGCCACACTGACAAATAAAATATCGGTGGGACCTGAAGAATCCCATTCCTCAGAATCCCACTTTTTTAATAGTTGGATAAAGCCTAAAACAAAATTTAAAATTAATTCGAAGTTATCGAAATAATATTAGAATTTTACCTTTAGTCTTCAACCGTAACGATTTTCTTCCAAGGGTATATTATTCTGCTTTGACTTTTAACTAAATTGGAAGGTGAAGGTGTCAAAATTATTTGTTACCAATTGTTAATATCCAATTTGACGAAATTCCAAAATAATTAATTAAAATTTTGGATTTACTTGTTTCAAAATTAAACGTGGGAGTATATGTAGATATAGAATATAGTAACACGTTGGTTTAATGAAAAGATTTTTAATCACGAAATTTTAATGCTACACCCTCAAAAGTCACACTCGGAATAATATGTACAACATGTTTTAGGCGTTGCCTTACCTCCTTCATGATAATTAGAAATCGCAAAAAAATTAGGTACAAAGACACTCATCTCCTTTACTCATTCATAAATATAATACTATAAATCCATTCATAAAGTGATCGTTTTAAATTAACGGTACAATCAATAGAAAGTTTTAATTCATTTATCCCATTGATTAAAACTCAGAGAGCAAATAGTGTAAAATAAAAATTAAAACAATGGAATAGAAACTCTGTAAATGAGGGAACATTTTAATATTGAAACTTTAGGGATGGTAAACGTAAAATTAAGCATAGTGATGGAACTTATAAAACAATGCATATAAAAAAAAATATGCAGAAAATATGCAATCGTCAAAAATTGTTGTCTAAATATAAAACCGTTTTTTTGCAATAAGAACAGGAAACTTGAAAATTACCTAAGATTGTGTCCTTGTTTTTCGCTTTGGTCTGTCTATCGGAACGTACATTTGTTTGCAATCAAACCATACTACATTAATAATCACTACAAAGATTTAGTTTACAAATACACATTTGCTGTTTATTAAATTTAAATATTTTATTTTGTCTTTAATTTAATTAATAGAAAATTACTTTGACAAGACGGTGACAACACTTAACTTGAGCTTTATATTCCTCAATTTATATGTATACCATACACATTGTTCGCGTCCTTTTTTATTATTATGTATGAAAAACAGATACAAAAATCTTTCATGGGTGATTTTTTTTATATGTCTTACAACAGTTGTACTTTTTAGTATCATTTTCCTAGTCTCTACCCGCATTTTGACATGCCGCGACATCTACTTAATTCTGTGTATATATTTCAATCTTGTGGCCTTCCACTCTATTAATTTTTTTTTTTCAAAATAAATTAGTAAAATATTAGTTCAAATCAGTTAAGGGCTGAATAAGTATAACAAAAATTAAAGCTTAAAACACAATTTCAACAAAAAAATTTGCTGAGAAATAGTATACTTGATTTATAAGACGTCTTACAAACATTTCAACTAACTTATTTTTTTGAGTGTAAACTCGGAAAACTACTTTTATTTAGAGAATTTATAAATGTTGCACCAAAGTTGTAGTAATTTTTTCTCTAATTTTTCAAACTGGTAAGAAGGGGGTTAAAAAGTGGGGTATAAAATGAAGCAATTTGACGTATTTTTTATTATATTTCCTATAAAAGTTAATCAATAAGAGGCAAACTTGATATCAAATGAAAGCAATTTTGAAATATAAAACATGTCGCTGCATTTCCAAGCATTTGTATTATTAAATATATATTCTGAATACCACATTTAATAGGTATTTTTATATTATTTTTAATATTTTAAATAAGTTGCAACATCGGGTCCACAACATGGACAATATGGGCTAACAAATTTTTATTTTCTCGAGTACTTTAGTTCTGTGTGCAAATAAATTTTACTTGTAATAATCAATTTTGGATATATTATACAAAATTTCGACACTTCTTTTTAACTCCTAAACGTGTAATTGTGCACCGTATCTAATAATTTTTTTCCTCTACAACTTAAACAAGATTCACTTAACATTTCGAAGGTTCACCACTGTGTAGTTTCCTTGTAAGTGAATCTTAACATATCATACAGTTGTCTTTCTAACTATTATCATATAAAAACATTTTGTGCGTGCAAATAATTACAGTTCATTTGGGCTTTTTAAAAAATTTAAACAAGTGTATTTTTAAACTTCAAATTAAGCAACCAAATTCGTACTCTCATAACAAGGTAACTACCACAAACAATATACAATTAAGGCGTTAATCAATTACTAATGAGCCGCTAATCATAAAGCAGCTAAAACTGCCACACGACCAATTCAACAAAAAGAATAAATGTAACCAAGCATGGAAACACCACCATTCAACAGGTAGCCAAGGGAAAAAAAGACACACGCGCTTAACTTGTGGTCATTTATTTATGTACGAAACAATGTTTGCCATAACATCCCAGTTGGCAAACTATTCTGACATTTTAATCAATGATGTTTTGAGGACATTTTTAAATTTGTTGCCTACATTTTTATATCCAGGACAAGTTGGGAGACAATATCAGGCACTTGGTCGTGTTTTAAACCTTATTGATGACTTAATAAGAAACAAATTTCTAAACTTGGCTTATAAAGGGTGTCCCAAGAAGAACGCAATTTTTAAATCTGGCAACATTCGAAGTCTCATTGTTTGACATTTGAACAATTGTTATTGTTTGCTAGTAGAAGGTACGAGGTTAGTAAAAATGGAGCGCTACACGAATGAACACCGCATTCTCATTGTGAAATTGTTTTACCAACATGACAACATGAAAATGCTGATTTTGCCGATAAAATCATCTTCAGTGACGAGGCCCATTTTCATCTTGATGGCTTCGTCAATAGGCAGAATTGTCGCATTTGGGGTGAGGAAAATCCTCGAGTGATTCACGAGAAGCAAATGCATCCTCAACGTGTCACTGTGTGGTGTGGTTTTTGGGCTGGAGGAATCATTGGACCCTTTTTTTATGAAAATAAGGCAGGTCAAGCGCAAACAGTCAATGGTGTTCGGTATCGTGAAATGATAACCAGTTTTTTCTTGCCTAGAATTGAAGAAATGAATGTGGAGGGCATGTGGTTCCAACAAGACGGCGCCACATGTCATACAGCCAGAGAAACAATTCAATTGCTGCATCAGTCATTTCCCGGTCGTGTTATTTCGCGTTTTGGAGATCAGAATTGGCCGCCTAGATCGTGCGATTTAACACCATTAGATTTTTTTCTTTGGGGTTTTTTGAAGTCGATGGTTTGCGCGAATAAGCCGACGACGACTCAAGCCTTAAAAGAGGAAATTGGACGCTGCATTAATGAAATACCGCAGCATTCATGCAAAACGGTCATTGAAAATTTCATTAAAAGATCGCGTGCATGCCAGCAAAGCCGCGGCGGCCATCTGCACGATATATTGTTCCATACATAACCTCATTCTGTCTACTTTACGATATAATAAAGTTTCACGATTTTTTTTAAATATCTGTGTTTTATTTAAAATTTAAAAATTGCGCTCTTCTTGGGACACCCTTTATATGATTTTATTAAGGACAAACTAAGCGATTATTGCATCTATTGTGTCATGATTCACACCACATTGACGACTTTATGAGTGACAATGTCATTAAGTTGTCCGCAATAAGATTTTATTGAGAAAAAATTGAGCGACATTTGCATGATTTGCATTCGGTAAGCAACTGTGTCGAGAAAAAAATGCAAAATAACGAGACAATATAAAAAAATTAAAAAGTAAAACAGCAAACAAACGTAAAAAATGTAACAATGTTTAGTTGAATTTTAAAAGCGCAAGTAAAAAATTGTGTTTTTGTGCGAATTGTCGTTTTTTATGATTACTTGCTTAATTTAATTATAATTATTTTTCCAAGTTTGTTATAATTTTTATTAAAATAAAAATTATGTTTTTTCGACCTTTAATTGTGCAATGAAAATGAAAATTATTCAAGTTCGAGGCCATATACTCTATATTTCTTCATTAGGATATTGTCCTAACAAATAATCTATAGAGTTTTTGTTTTCAAATTTATTATTTGACCCTTTCAGGAATGTGTTGATAGATCTATTTCGGGAATTTTCTAGGTTCCCATCATCAGAACACGTTTTGAAAGCGGTAACAATCCCATGTCAAACATCAAGCATTCATATGAACTAGTTTACTCACTACATGAGAACTAATATACATATGATTTTGAAGTTAAAGATTATAACCATTGATCAAAAAATAAATTGAAAACTTGTTTGTGTGTATGTCTACCTTTGGTAAATATTCAATACACGTTTTTGTTTTTTTCCTCCTTTTTATGTTTTGTTAAGTTTGTAAACAAAACAGGGGAAGTAAACTAGGCGGTACTTTGCCTTTTTTACAAGTTTGTTATAATTTTTATTAAAAATAAAAATTATGTTTTTTCGACCTTTAATTGTGCAATGAAAATGAAAATTATTCAAGTTCGAGGCCATATACTCTATATTTCTTCATTAGGATATTGTCCTAACAAATAATCTATAGAGTTTTTGTTTTCAAATTTTTTATTTGACCCTTTCAGGAATGTGTTGATAGATCTATTTCGGGAATTTTCTAGGTTCCCATCATCAGAACACGTTTTGAAAGCGGTAACAATCCCATGTCAAACATCAAGCATTCATATGAACTAGTTTACTCACTACATGAGAACTAATATACATATGATTTTGAAGTTAAAGATTATAACCATTGATCAAAAAATAAATTGAAAACTTGTTTGTGTGTATGTCTACCTTTGGTAAATATTCAATACACGTTTTTGTTTTTTTCCTCCTTTTTATGTTTTGTTAAGTTTGTAAACAAAACAGGGGAAGTAAACTAGGCGGTACTTTGCCTTTTTTACAAGTTTGTTATAATTTTTATTAAAAATAAAAATTATGTTTTTTCGACCTTTAATTGTGCAATGAAAATGAAAATTATTCAAGTTCGAGGCCATATACTCTATATTTCTTCATTAGGATATTGTCCTAACAAATAATCTATAGAGTTTTTGTTTTCAAATTTATTATTTGACCCTTTCAGGAATGTGTTGATAGATCTATTTCGGGAATTTTCTAGGTTCCCATCATCAGAACACGTTTTGAAAGCGGTAACAATCCCATGTCAAACATCAAGCATTCATATGAACTAGTTTACTCACTACATGAGAACTAATATACATATGATTTTGAAGTTAAAGATTATAACCATTGATCAAAAAATAAATTGAAAACTTGTTTGTGTGTATGTCTACCTTTGGTAAATATTCAATACACGTTTTTGTTTTTTTCCTCCTTTTTATGTTTTGTTAAGTTTGTAAACAAAACAGGGGAAGTAAACTAGGCGGTACTTTGCCTTTTTTACAAGTTTGTTATAATTTTTATTAAAAATAAAAATTATGTTTTTTCGACCTTTAATTGTGCAATGAAAATGAAAATTATTCAAGTTCGAGGCCATATACTCTATATTTCTTCATTAGGATATTGTCCTAACAAATAATCTATAGAGTTTTTGTTTTCAAATTTATTATTTGACCCTTTCAGGAATGTGTTGATAGATCTATTTCGGGAATTTTCTAGGTTCCCATCATCAGAACACGTTTTGAAAGCGGTAACAATCCCATGTCAAACATCAAGCATTCATATGAACTAGTTTACTCACTACATGAGAACTAATATACATATGATTTTGAAGTTAAAGATTATAACCATTGATCAAAAAATAAATTGAAAACTTGTTTGTGTGTATGTCTACCTTTGGTAAATATTCAATACACGTTTTTGTTTTTTTCCTCCTTTTTATGTTTTGTTAAGTTTGTAAACAAAACAGGGGAAGTAAACTAGGCGGTACTTTGCCTTTTTTACAAGTTTGTTATAATTTTTATTAAAAATAAAAATTATGTTTTTTCGACCTTTAATTGTGCAATGAAAATGAAAATTATTCAAGTTCGAGGCCATATACTCTATATTTCTTCATTAGGATATTGTCCTAACAAATAATCTATAGAGTTTTTGTTTTCAAATTTATTATTTGACCCTTTCAGGAATGTGTTGATAGATCTATTTCGGGAATTTTCTAGGTTCCCATCATCAGAACACGTTTTGAAAGCGGTAACAATCCCATGTCAAACATCAAGCATTCATATGAACTAGTTTACTCACTACATGAGAACTAATATACATATGATTTTGAAGTTAAAGATTATAACCATTGATCAAAAAATAAATTGAAAACTTGTTTGTGTGTATGTCTACCTTTGGTAAATATTCATATGAATGCTTGATGTTTGACATGGGATTGTTACCGCTTTCAAAACGTGTTCTGATGATGGGAACCTAGAAAATTCCCGAAATAGATCTATCAACACATTCCTGAAAGGGTCAAATAATAAATTTGAAAACAAAAACTCTATAGATTATTTGTTAGGACAATATCCTAATGAAGAAATATAGAGTATATGGCCTCGAACTTGAATAATTCTCATTTTCATTGCACAATTAAAGGTCGAAAAAACATAATTTTTATTTTTAATAAAAATTATAACAAACTTGTAAAAAAGGCAAAGTACCGCCTAGTTTACTTCCCCTGTTTTGTTTACAAACTTAACAAAACATAAAAAGGAGGAAAAAAACAAAAACGTGTATTGAATATTTACCAAAGGTAGACATACACACAAACAAGTTTTCAATTTATTTTTTGATCAATGGTTATAATCTTTAACTTCAAAATCATATGTATATTAGTTCTCATGTAGTGAGTAAACTAGTTCATATGAATGCTTGATGTTTGACATGGGATTGTTACCGCTTTCAAAACGTGTTCTGATGATGGGAACCTAGAAAATTCCCGAAATAGATCTATCAACACATTCCTGAAAGGGTCAAATAATAAATTTGAAAACAAAAACTCTATAGATTATTTGTTAGGACAATATCCTAATGAAGAAATATAGAGTATATGGCCTCGAACTTGAATAATTTTCATTTTCATTGCACAATTAAAGGTCGAAAAAACATAATTTTTATTTTTAATAAAAATTATAACAAACTTGTAAAAAAGGCAAAGTACCGCCTAGTTTACTTCCCCTGTTTTGTTTACAAACTTAACAAAACATAAAAAGGAGGAAAAAAACAAAAACGTGTATTGAATATTTACCAAAGGTAGACATACACACAAACAAGTTTTCAATTTATTTTTTGATCAATGGTTATAATCTTTAACTTCAAAATCATATGTATATTAGTTCTCATGTAGTGAGTAAACTAGTTCATATGAATGCTTGATGTTTGACATGGGATTGTTACCGCTTTCAAAACGTGTTCTGATGATGGGAACCTAGAAAATTCCCGAAATAGATCTATCAACACATTCCTGAAAGGGTCAAATAATAAATTTGAAAACAAAAACTCTATAGATTATTTGTTAGGACAATATCCTAATGAAGAAATATAGAGTATATGGCCTCGAACTTGAATAATTTTCATTTTCATTGCACAATTAAAGGTCGAAAAAACATAATTTTTATTTTTAATAAAAATTATAACAAACTTGTAAAAAAGGCAAAGTACCGCCTAGTTTACTTCCCCTGTTTTGTTTACAAACTTAACAAAACATAAAAAGGAGGAAAAAAACAAAAACGTGTATTGAATATTTACCAAAGGTAGACATACACACAAACAAGTTTTCAATTTATTTTTTGATCAATGGTTATAATCTTTAACTTCAAAATCATATGTATATTAGTTCTCATGTAGTGAGTAAACTAGTTCATATGAATGCTTGATGTTTGACATGGGATTGTTACCGCTTTCAAAACGTGTTCTGATGATGGGAACCTAGAAAATTCCCGAAATAGATCTATCAACACATTCCTGAAAGGGTCAAATAATAAATTTGAAAACAAAAACTCTATAGATTATTTGTTAGGACAATATCCTAATGAAGAAATATAGAGTATATGGCCTCGAACTTGAATAATTTTCATTTTCATTGCATAATTATTTTTAATAAAAATTATATCAAACTTGTAAAAAAGACAAAGTACGGTCTTAGTTTATTTTCCCTTCACATTTTGTTTTTAAATAAAACAAAACAAGTGTAAAAATAAAAAGGAGAATATAAACAAAAAGCGTGAATTGTATATCCACCAAAGATAGAGCTTGTACATAACGAACAAGTTTTCAAATTATTTATGATCAATGGTAATAATCTTTAACTTCGAGCTCATATATTAGTTCTCATTTAGCGGGATAACTAGGTTATATGAATGTTTGATGTTTACATGGGGTTGTCACTTCTTTCAAAACGTGATCTGAAGATGGGAACGTAGAAAATTCCCAAAATAGATCTATGAAAGTGTTCAATTAATAAATTTTTAAACAAAAACTCCATAGATTATTTGTTAGGTTAATATCCTAATAAAGAAATATAGAGTGTGGCCTGGAACTTGAATAAATTTCATTTTCAATACAATTATTTATTAATTTTATATTTCGATTTTAATTTTATATATTTAATGTGTAACTAAAAACAAATAAAATGAATTTAAGAAAAAACAAAGTTCAAAAAAATATATACAGTAAAAACCGGTTAATGCAAACTCCGAGAGATCATGAGAATTAGTCGTTATATGAAAGGTTCGCAAGGACCATTTTAAAATTTACCCAAAATTTTTTATTTATCCGAAAAATATTACAATTTTTGGAAAATTTGTTAAAAAATTTTGCAATACTTTTATTGAATTTCTTAGACTGTTTGCGTATTAAAAAAACTAATTGTTGTGTGTTCAGGAGAAATTGCAAACAATCCAAAAGTTCGTACCAAAAATGGAACAATATATAAAATTTTTTATGTGGGACTGTCAGTAACAGTTCGTTTTAACTGGAGGGTTCATCTAAAGCGAGTTTGAATTAACAGACAATTAATATACATATATAAAGTGTTTTCCCCAATGTAGGAACTTGCAAATTCATTTGTATTAACTGAGAATTCATCTTATCAGAGTCCGTCTTAAACGAGTTTTACTGTAAAAAAATACCAAAAAAAAGTATAATATTGTCTTATTTGGGTGCAGTTGTCCTTTATATGGGCGTCGGCGATATAATTCAGGACATCTTCGCTCACACTGCTAACGATAATATGGAAAAAAGTCGCTTATACACTCAGGGAACTTCTGCTTTAAAAATATATAGTTGTTTGGATTGTAATATAGTTTCTTTATTTTCAATGTAAGTGTTAGTCGTTTGTAGAACAAATTTAATTTAATACTAACTTTGTAGTTCACTTAAAAAAACAAACCACATCAAATGACTGTTTTATGATTTTACATTAATTTTGTACATTTGTTTTTTTTTTTTGTTATTAAAAAAAAAAAATGCTTTGTTATTTTTTACCAACATATCACTCATTTACTGCAAGAACGTCACAACTCAAAAAATATGGTCACATATAATATTGTGTAAAAAAGACGTATTTATATCTTGTATACTCACCTCTTGAGAGAAATTATGTCATTATTTTTTTTTTCAAGGTGGGAGTAAATTGGAAACTTTAAACTCGTTTTCTACAAAATCAAAATTTTTGAGTTATGACTTTATTGCAGTAAGTGAGCGATATGTGGTTCATTTTTACTACAATTGTTAGTCATTTTTTTAACAGTAAAAACAAATGACAAATGTTATTTGAATTTAACGAAATGTTAGGCGTCCTTTCTTCAAGTGAAATTTCACTTGTTTTTGACTACAATTGATGCCGTCTTTACCTATATAATATCCTAAGTGTACATTCATCGATGACTAAGCGAAGTATATTGTCGCCTATGTGAGCATCAACGACAATGTAAGCGCTAATGTCGCTCAGATAATGTCACTGGACAATTGTTTGCAATAGTCGTCAAAGATTTGCTTTTACTGTAGCCAAAGTGTCTTAAACGATTTAATATGAAGGATGTCGTCAAGGATGTCGTCGTCAAGGATGTCTTCAAGACATTGCCAACAGGGATGTTAACAACAGAATACAATCACAATTAGATGGAAACCTCTTCCTCTGGTTTTTGTGTTGTGTGATAAGTACAAAATAGTAGATATTATGACATAAAAAGATGCCTAAGAAGGGAGGAGTTTAATTGGTAACCAAATATATACTCAAAGAAAAAGTTAGTACAAAAAATAATAAAGCCGTTAGTAGCGAAACTTTGTAAGTTTTAATCTAAGTTTTAGTTCAAATTAAGCTTTTAGTTAAAAATTTTGCCATTTTGACTAGATTAAATACTAAATTTTTAACTATTTTTTTTTTTCTGAATTTGCTGAAATCTTAAATATTATTTTGATAATCAAAAAACAGCAATGTTTGCGTTTCACTAATCACTAAATAGCGGATTTAATCTACAGGTTTGTGTATCTAAAATCTGTCTTTACATGCGTCAAAATTTTAAGTCATTTTGTGGAAAAACTGTAACATAGATCGAAAAATAAAGTACTCCATTGAAATCAGCCTGCCTGAAATATATAGAATTGGTGGCTATAACCTTTTTAGTTGTTAAAAGTTATGATTTGGCCTCCTGTATTATTTATAATGTTTAAAAAAGTTAATAAATTATTTTTCTTTTAACAATGAATATATATTGAAAGCTTTGGAAAAATCAGTGCTTAATTAATTAAATATTTACTTATTTTTCTATAATGTTAATTTTTTTAGATAACACTTCAATCTTTGACATATGCTATTTCAATATACATATAAAAGGTATAAAGGAAATACTAAAGACGAATAAAAGGCAGATACAACTCTGTATTTTATTTATCTTATAAATACAGAGCTGTATTTAAGTTGTCATATTAAGTTTACCATAAACCGTTTTATTGTCAAATT
Organism: Delia radicum; assembly: GCA_021234595.1. Lineage (NCBI taxonomy): Eukaryota > Metazoa > Arthropoda > Insecta > Diptera > Anthomyiidae > Delia > Delia radicum. The sequence continues at coordinate 67,687,954 of CM037851.1, read as the reverse complement.
TGTGTGTATATTTTTGTTGTTTCGGTTAAATTGGGTTCCTGCGTGAACCCGCAGTAACGACATCGAACAGACCTATTATTTAATCGAATATATTGCTCTTAGTTTTTATGCAGACAACTAATAATTTAACTAAAATTTAGTAGATCTTACAGTTTTTATGCTGTTTTCATTTTACTAATATTTAGCAAAAAGATACAGCTAATTTTAATACTTTTTCCTGCAACGTAATTTTTAACAAATTTTTAGTAACTTTTTCTGATATTTTTACAGATATATTTGTATGTTTGCATTATTGGTAGTTACGACATACTTATGCACGACAAAGTAATTGTTTCATCGAAAAGGGTTGCCTTAACAGCGTACTTTCATAGAAAAATTAGATAACCCATTAGTAATCCAACTTTTAAAGTTTTTAACTAATTTTTAGTTTAAATTGAGATTTTAGTTAAAAGTTTTGACTGGACAAAATACAAAATATTTTACTATTTTTTTCGCGGGTGAAACCAGTCATATCTAGTCATATATAATATGAGTAAGTCATATATGACTTTGAATTAAGTCACATTACGGCTAATATCAATATATATAAATATTTGTCATCATAATTTTGATTGAGTACTTGATATTATTATATGTCTCCAAATATTACTCTATATATGACTACATAAGCTATTTAATAATAATCTAAATATATGTAGTGATTGATATGATTATATGTGTTTCTATACTAACCCAGCAAAAAATAACTTCTTTTCAGTGCTTCCAAAGATGCTTCGCCGTCATGCATGCAATGAAGCAATTCTGGAAGGTATTATATTGTGCTTCCCTGAAGGCATTCTTTTGAAGCAGTAAAGAAGGCTTGAAAAGAAGCAGTGAAGAAGGCATGCAATGAAGCAGTGAAGAAAGCCTTCTATGAAGTAATTCTGGAAGGCATTATATTGTGCTTCCCTGAAGGAAGAATCGCTTCTCGAAGCTCTTCTGGAAGCGCTTCGGGAAGCTCTTCTGGAAGCTCTTCTGGAAGCTCTTCCGGAAGCGCTTCTATCATGTGATTCTTAGATCACATGATAGAAGCGCTTCTCACCTGCGTAAAAGAGACCTACCAAGTGGGACATCGCGAACAAAAATCATGCCTTCTGGAAGGCCTTCAGCAAGCGCTTCGGGTTCAAAAAAGGCCTTCCACAAGCTCTTCTTGGAAGCACTATTTTTTGCTGGGAAGTCATATTAAACTATATGTGACGCCATATAGAAAATATTTCCTTAGAATTTTATTTTGTTAAAGTTCAATATGAAATTACGTTATTTGTATGTTAAGACTTTAATACATATGTCTTCATATATAACCATATTAATTTTATAACAAATCATTTGCAAATGATTTATTTTATATAATTTCAAATAAAAAAATCTATGCATTTTATAAGACAACGCCGCTTAATTATATATTTTTGAAACACTGAATTTGTTCTTGATAATTTGTGTAGTTTTTTATATTGTGTCAATATTAAATAGACACATCACATGAGCATGTCGTATTCGATAAATAATTGGCCATAATTATGCATATAGTTTTATTATAACCTAATAAGAAAATAAAAATTATAAAAAAGTGCAAGTGTTTTTTAAAAGAAAGTTAAAAAGTAATTGGAAAAATATTTTAGCCTTAATTGAAGGACTGTAATTATGGGTTTTTGGTGGCTATAAAATAATTTATGTTACCGAAAGTTTAATAAAATAATTTGAATCATAATTGTATTTTAGACAAAGTCATATACAATAAAGAAATATTGAAATATTTTTACTTAATATCTTTAATTTTTTTAAACTACCCAGCATACAATTGGTGCCCGAAAAGATTCATAAAAGAACCTTTAAGTCTTCTGAAATGAAGCCTCTTTCTGAGAGTTCTCTTAGGGCTCACAAAAGATTTAAGAATTTTCTCAGTCATTAAAAAGTCCTTTATGATGAATTTTTAGTCGTTTGTGAGTGTTGAACAAATTTTCAAAAATTTGTAAACATGCTCATCAATAAGAGTCAATTATGTTTCTAAATGCTTTATTCTTTTACAGATGGCATTCTGATGGCACTAAATTAATGAGATTATAAAGATAAACACAACTTTATATTCAATTTTCTTATAAAAGATAGATACAACTCGGTTTATTTATTTTGCTTAAAAGAGACATCTACAAAAAAAATTTTTATGAATAGTTTTCGCTTAGTTATCTGCGCTAACAAACAACCCCGCTTTCACGCAATCAACGTCATTTAACTAAAATTTAGTAGATTTTGCAGTTTTTTTCTGTTTTTATTTTACTAATATTTAGCAAACAAATTCTGGTAATTTGAACAGTTTTTTTTGCAACGGCATTATCAACATATTTTAGTAACTTTTTCTGCTATTTTTACAAACTTATTTCTATGGGTGTATTTAAATGGGAAATGACAAATTGTTGCTTGTAAAAATTGAATTGCTCATGTGCGGATAAAAAGGTGGAAAAAAGAAAAATTGTAATTGGCAATGGAGATATTAAAAAAACCAGATATTAAAACAAATTAACGAAATAGTGAATTAGCGTAAGACAAAGGGGCAGTGGGTATTAAATGTATATTTATTTATGTTTGGGCAATATGTTATAGATAGACGATCCAAATCTATGGTTTATAATAGGCATACCATTTACTCGGGTTTGATTTTGTTCGAATAACTCGATTTCAAGGATTTTTGATTACTCGATTAATCGAGTAAGATTTTAAAATTTCTCAAGTATCGAATAATTTCAATTATTTTATTTCGTTAATTTTTCTTAAAAATACGTGATAGCAAATAAAAAAATTCAAAATCAGAAGTTCCGAAATGTTAAAAAAAAATTCCAGCACCAAATGCGTTAAAGTTTGGAGAACAAATTTTTTTTCGATTGTAGTTTTTATTTTTAATTTTTTTTTTTGCTAAATAGATAAATCTTAATCTTAAGTTGACTATGGATACACATTAAAGAAATTAGTATACGGGCCCATTCCGAGCTGAAACACCAAAATATATTGATGAATTAATTTCAATTCAAATCTTTCAAAAAATGTTGACACAATCTAATAGTTTTGCAATTGTTGCGATTTTTTTTTTTTGCGAAAATTTTAGATATATACAAATTTTCTTTATTTCTGAAAATCGAACCTTTCGTTTTAATATTTTTTTTTATAATTTCGATGTCTACTTAAATTATCCTCTATTTGAGCATAATAGTGTCTGTAATTTAGAAAGTTTGAGGTTAAGAAGAAAAATAAACGTTTTCTTTAAAAATTATAAACACTATTAAATTTCGAATCAGATTAGACTAGTTTCTGCCTTTTTATGGACAGGCGTCATTAGTGATTTTCCATTTAATTTGTATTATATTTGTGTTTTATAATTGTCAGATTGTCTCTATATGATAAATTCAACAACCTACCGGCCGTAAGAATCGAACATGCGTTTCTTCTAACATTACAAACGTAACAATACCAAGTCATGACCGCTTAACAATCACACCCAAGTATGGCCTCGAATGCAATGCAGCTAAATTGCATGTATCTTTATTATTAGCTTTTCTGTAATTGTTTATTACACTCATATAAGTGACAAACACTAACAAACCTTCTATTTTTAGATTTTTGTTTATATTCTGATCTCACAATTGTTCAAGGATATTTAAAAAATATATTAAGAAATTTCTAAAAATTTGATATTTTATGCATTGGCCTTGGTGCAGAACGTTGGTTCTCCAAATTGTCCAAAGAAAATATTTTTTTCTTCAATACAGTATTACCCATATCGTGGTGCTACGTAAAGAAGTTATATCCCTAATTAAAAAGTACATTATTAACGATTTTTATATTATAAAAAAAATATTTTTTTAAAAATATGAAACGGCGACTCAATCTCTAACCTACACTTGGTATCCAACTATTGTATGTGAATAAAGCGCATCATAAAACGTGATAATTACTTGTGAAAAAGAGATAGGATTAAGAAGAAAAAGCATTCTAGTTGAGAAATGAATTGTGCATTGGTATTAGCTAATTCTGTCTCTTCTGATCAAAACAATACTTGTGTGTACGTAGTGTGACCAAACTCCAATTTAGTCGCAGTCAACGCTGTGTCGACCGTGGCTCAACTGGTTAAGAGGTGAGATTACGATGCATAGCTTTGATGCTAAGACTGTGAGTTCAAATCACAGTACGACACCAAAAAAAAAAAAAAAAAAAAAAAAAAATAAAAAAGTTTTTCATATAGAGCAAAATTAACAATATAAAATACTTTGTTCAATTGACACATAAATTAACCACTGACGAGTCCCAGGAGGGGGACGAAACTGCGGCAGTCTGGTGTATCCCTTGTGTCCGTAAAATTTTTCAATAAAAATGTTTTCTTCTTCTTCTTCCTGTAAAGAGACTAACTAAAGAAATATTCTACAGTAATTAATATAAAAAATTAATTACGATTGTCATTATCTGACGGTTGCAAAACACTTTCTAACATAAAATTTGAATAAACTTGCTTAACGGCGACTCAATCTCTAACCTACACTTGGTATCCAACTATTGTATGTGAATAAAGCGCATCATAAAACGTGATAATTACTTGTGAAAAAGAGATAGGATTAAGAAGAAAAAGCATTCTAGTTGAGAAATGAATTGTGCATTGGTATTAGCTAATTCTGTCTCTTCTGATCAAAACAATACTTGTGTGTACGTAGTGTGACCAAACTCCAATTTAGTCGCAGTCAACGCTGTGTCGACCGTGGCTCAACTGGTTAAGAGGTGAGATTACGATGCATAGCTTTGATGCTAAGACTGTGAGTTCAAATCACAGTACGACACCAAAAAAAAAAAAAAAAAAAAAAAAAATAAAAAAGTTTTTCATATAGAGCAAAATTAACAATATAAAATACTTTGTTCAATTGACACATAAATTAACCACTGACGAGTCCCAGGAGGGGGACGAAACTGCGGCAGTCTGGTGTATCCCTTGTGTCCGTAAAATTTTTCAATAAAAATGTTTTCTTCTTCTTCTTCCTGTAAAGAGACTAACTAAAGAAATGAAACAATTTAATTTGAGAATTTTGTATGTATTGTTGATCTTTTAAAATTGCATTTCATTTTGAGTTGTCAGGTTTGAGATCAGCGCTAGACGAAGTGCCGTCAGCCTCAATTTAATCCACCAACCACAAGAAACTCGAAGTTTTTGATCAGGCATATATATCAACCAACGACAGGAAATCGGTGATGGAAATTGATTACCCGAACAAAATGAGTTATTTTTGTCTTTTTTGCAAGTTAAGCCAACAGCTTTAAATCTTAAAGCTATTTATTTGCTATTGTTGCCAGTCTAACTGCTAATCTTACCATTACTGAGAACGTATTCGGAATCCGGCATGTATATTTAATTTTTGAAATGGAAATATAACATTTTTTGATTTACTCGATAAATCGATTAAAATTATTCGAGTTATTTGTTACTCGAAATTGGCCATTTTAATTTACTCGAACAATTGTTTGATCAAAATTCATCAATTGATCGAGTAACGGTTTACCGATTGATTACTCCAGTTGATATCATATTATTTAAATTCCACTGTCGCTGTTTAGCGGGTAGAATGCTATTCTTTGGCTTTCTGAAGGGGTTCAAACAGGACGTCAATGCAGAAACTTTTCGTCTTTAGGCCGTCACAGAAAAAAATTAAAAAGTCGCGTTTCAGCGGGCTTTATAGCAGGGAAGGAATCTAGATACCAAATTCCAAGTTCTTTACCTAAGAGGTTTGGGAAAGTCTCCAAGGAATAGGATTTTCCCCATGTTACACCAGATTTTTACCAAGTTCCTAACGAAAGTTACAAAAAAAGTCTTATTAACGAGTTAAGGCACTTGCCAAGAAACATAATTACAATTTCTGGCTAAAGGGACTGGGACAGACCGTCAAGTGGGAGAATTCTAGTTGAAAAAGCCCTTCGGGTAAAGTCTGATAAAACCCGAATGATTAAGAATATAGGAAAAAGCTAAACACCCCTCTATCAAATTAAATTGGCATTACTGTGTATTATTTAAGCCAACTACGCTTAATGCAACTACGATTCCGTAATTCATTGTTGTACAAAATTAATTTTTTAATCTTTTTCCTGTCCTGTGAATCACATATCATGTCCAACAATTCTATTTCATAAGCATCCCAGCAAAAAAAAAACATTAAAAGAATAGATAAGGAAGCAATACATTGCAATAATTTGGATTTCAATGTTATGAAAATTTGAATAGGCTTGACAGAGCGTGGAACTTCCCTTTTATGATTCTTATTCACTGCATCTTAAGCAATGCATTACTGAAAGTTCATTTCTGTTGATGTTAACAAGGGAGGCCTTTTAGGAGAGAATCCCGATAGCGCTGCAATTGACATTCTCTTTTTAACTTTTTCGCAAATTTTATTCACCTGATCTGTGTTAACGTTGTCTTCAACGCATATTCAATATGGATATCTAAACATTTCTTTTCTTGAGTATTTTATCATTGGGTCCAAGATATGCAACTTTTAAAAGAAAATATATAGTATCTGTTTCCCCTCTTTTTTACCCCCTAAATTTATGATGAGGCCGAGTTGGATAGACTAGATTTGGAAAGATTACATTTTGTTAAACATTGCATCTTTGGAAGTTGTGAAAAACAACTTCTTTAGAAGCGGGAAATCAGGAATGAATTTTAAATCCATGAAAAATTGATTCATTAAGAATCCCTTCCATATTTCTTATATATTGAAATTTTTTTACTGTATTGAAAAATAAAAAGAAGGAAAAGGAATTAAAAAGCATTCCAATTATCCAATTATTGTGTACGGTAACCATTTATTTAGTGATAAAACAAAAAAATTTATACAAATTATCAAATTAAAAAAAAAAAATATTGATAAACGAAAGACCATTCAATTAAGGTTTTTTTGTGGATTGCATTGATACTAGAAAAAACAAATGATTGGTATTGACATAATAAAAAATCTGAGTTCAAATCCCGGAAAAGATAAATACAAAAAGTTTTTTTTTAATTTAAAAAAAAAAAAGTTTGTTAATTTCAGCAAAATTTGTGGAACGTAATATTTATGTGGAATATAATATTGAATGATAGTTGTCGTAACCGAAGTTTGTTTTTTGTGTAATTGAAATGATAAAGTTCATTTTGTGTGCGCCCCGGTATGCTAGTTGGTAGAGTGCTGGCTTAACAGTGCGGGGGTCGTGGGTTCGATTCGCACCAGAGGCACTTGTCTGTTTTCGATACAACGCGCCGAACGCCATAGTAGCTAGTGCTCGGTTAGGGTAATAGTATTTAATTTGTAATTATATGATTATTAATTAATAAAATAAAATAAAAATAAATAAAAGTTCATTTTGTAACGATACTTTAGTCAAATTTTAACGTTTTTTGCAATTTTCATTTTTACCGTGTTCTTGCCCAGTACAACATATACAGAGCATTTAACTGAAATCGGAAATAGTAATTCCGAAAATTCCAATTTTTTTTATTGAGTTGAAATTTTTTCACTTTATTATCTTCCTCAAATCTGTGTTACAGTAAATTATTCTTAATAATTCAATTGACCAAATGACTTTCATTTTATATGACTTATTGCCTTAAAAAAAAGAATACTTTACATATCCACAAACATTTTCATGCATGCCAAAAGATCAACAATATCAATTAATTTGAAGAGAGGAAAACGCCAAGAAAACAAAAACACATTAAAAGCCAAGTTAAATACCTCCCAAATAGACCATAATATATGTAAGTGTTTATCCAGTAGCCTAACAACAACTTATACTCCATACGTTCGTACTAAAGCAAATATGATTTACTAACTATACCCAGAAGATAAAAACTTATTTGAGATGATCGAAATGTTTTAACTAAAAGAGCAAAAATACGGCAGCAAAATAAGGTGGAAAATGATAACTCACTGTTAAGTAATAAAGTGTTTTACGCAATAACGCCTAGTAGTAGTTGTAGTAGTAGTAAAGGGTGTTTTTATAGAGGTATAGAACTTTTAAATAGAATAAAACAAAGATGAATCTTTTTAATTGACATGAAATTTACTTTATTCAAAAGACAATCTTCTGGCATTATAATTTAAATAAGACTTCTGGCATATGACCGTCACGGCTGGCTCGGACGTAGTCTAATCTGGAGGTCCAATTTTTGATGACTTTTTCCAACATTTGTGGCAGTATATTGGCTATAACGCGGCGAATGTTGTCCTCCAAGTGGTCAACCGTTTCGGGCTTATCGGCGTAGACTAGCGACTTCATATATCCCCACAGAAAATAGTCCAGCGGCGTTAAATCGCACGAAATTCACGGGTCCGAAACGTAAAATTATGCAGTTACCAAACGTTTTCGTCAAAAAATCAATTGTGGCACGAGCTGTGTGACATGTTGCGCCGTCTTGTTGAAACCACTGCTCCTGCATATCATGGTTGATGAACGAAAAAGTCAGTAATCATGGCTCCATAGCGGCCATCATTGACTGTAACGTTCTTAGTAGCATCGTTTTTAAAGAAGTACGGACCAATGATTTCACCTGCCCATAAAGCACACCAAACAGTCAGTTTTTCTTGATGTAACATACACTTGAGGATTATCATCACTCCAAATACGGCAGTTTTGTTTATTGACTTATCCATTTAACCAAAAGTTAGCTTCATTGCTGGCCGTAAAATGGACGTAGTGCGCGTTACGTATTTCGAACAGAACGATGATTTTTAAAATAAATTTGCACAATTTGGCAGCCTTGTTCAGGCGTCAGTCTGTTCATGTTGAAATTCCAAACCAAACTAAACATAAATCACTTGGCAGCTGATAAAATGGTCGCCAGTTAAAAAAGTGCTGCCAACTTAAAGTTGTATACCTTTATAAAAAACACTCTTTATATAGAATAGCGAAAAAGAAATCAAATGATCCAACATTGAGTTCATCTCTGCTGGTAGTAAAGACTACATGGCTTTATTCAACAATGAAATACCCTAAGATGAAATTTATTGGAAATTAAAAGTAATGTGATCCACTCCTGGCCGGAAAGAGTCAAAAATATTTTTCTTGATTATCTCTTTGGGTTGGCTCAGCACGAAATGGCGTTAGCGATAAAAATCTTCTATAGAGCATTTTTTGCAAAAATCAGATTTGTATTTGCAAAAATTGAAATGTTTGAATTTTTGCAAATTCAAAACAGTTTTTTCAAAAAAGTGTTAAATCGAAGATTTTGGTTTTTATTGCAATATTGTTTCTGAATAATACAGAAAAACAGTTTTGGTGTTAACACTTTTGGATTAAAGCTTCTAGAGACGATACGTGAATCTAGTACTACGATATATGCGAATCCAGGAGGATTATATATCCCCAACTCCAGAATAGTGAGTGCATTAGTTATATGCTTCACTTTTAGTTAATTTGCAATCGGTTAGAATAGAACCGTGATAGGATGTAGGGTAACGAAATACAGCGTTAATTTTTTAAGTGCATTCTTAGAAGTATAAACATTTGTTTCATGCTTGCTGCTACCATTAACTATACAATGGCCCATAATTATTGAATTCATTGGTAGTAGTTTGGTAACACTACGTACTACTGTAGAACGATGTCGCACACTGGTAAATTTTCAGAGAAGGCTGCCAAAAATATATTTTTTTTTTGTAATCGATTTTAAAACAAATTAGTTCATTAGAACTTATGGAGCAAAAAAAAAAAAAAATTAAGGCAAAAGTTTTACTATTTGACTTTGAACTGGGTGATCCAAAATACCATTTCACTGTATTTTTTGTAAAGTTATAACTTTTGTTGATTTTTCCTCAGTTTAAAGTTTAATTTTTTTTTTTGTTTTCAAAAATATTAACTTCGGGTACTTTTTTTCATTTTCCGTTAAATTAACTGATAGCACATATAAACTTTTTGGTCAAACTTTATGGGTGGCGTTCTCCAACAAAAAGTAGGTTGCCCCCTCCAGAATTAAAAAAAGAATTTGTTTTTTAATTTCGGTAAATGGGTCCGGGCCTCGGGGCCCATGTGGCCCTAGGTCCAAAAAACCGGTACGCGTAGTAACATACAAGTGTGGATACTCTAATAAAAGAAAATTTTTAAGGATTTCAATAATTATATTATATTTAGGCCTTTCGAAAACACTTACAAATACATCGAAATTACAGAAAACAGTTGTTTTTGCTAAAATCGCAAAATGGAAAAAACTTTAATCAGCGAAGCCGCTAAACTGCATATCACATAGAAAAAAATCCCTAAGCCCGGCCAATGGTTGACCACTGTTATCAAACCAACGGATGGCCACTGTTATCAATCGGGTAACAGGTGAATACTGTAAATGTTGTTAATCCCACGTTATATCAACGCATAACCGACCGTCGCCGACGCCTTGCCAACACTATGCCGATTGTATTTTTCTGCATGGGAATATATATTATATCTTAGTCAATGATTTAAAAAACAAAAGTTCTACTTGGTATTTAGTTTCCGCCTTCAGTAGCTTATAAATTTTCGATGCGGTTTGACATTTCGATTAACCCTTTGAGAAAATGTTGGGGTTGAAAAAGATTTGGGGGGTCGGTTATAAATTTGACTCCCCTAGGGATAATTGATTTTTGTATGGGAGCTTCTTAGGCAGTTTAGATAGGGGATAGGCATGTTCAGAAAAATTAATGGGGTTGGTCTTACATTTTACGCCTCTACGAACGCAGTTGTGGGGCTTTTTGTGGATTTTTACCCCTTTCTTTGCTGTATCTTAGTTAAAAACATCTAAAAAACTAATAAAAAGTCTGCTATATATATTTTTTTTGGAAAATAACAAATTTTATTGCATTATTATTATTGAAAACTGTAATTAAAAAAAAGTTAATTTTTCTTAATTTTTTATTTTGAGTGTATTAATGGAAAAATTTAGAAACCGATAGTGTCTTACTTTGTCTACTTTTAAGATAAGTTACCAGCCTATTGTTGTTAAAAACTTAATACACTAAAATTTAGCAAAAACTGATGTTATATAAGTTTACTTTGTAATATATAATTTCACTACCACTCGATTTTTACGATCGATATCCCTAACTGAAGCTAAAGGCTCAGGCATTCCAACAAAAAACGCATTGAAAATATGTTGACTCCTTCAAAATTTATAGATTTTTGACAGCCTTCTCTAAAAATGTACCACTGTGCGTCGTTGAAATTTATGAAATAGAAGAAAAGTGTAATGAAAATATTTAAAGAAATCGTGTTGGGTGGTTGACACATGTGCATTAGGCTGTCCCTTAAAAATATATTTGTCATAACAACCCACAGTTTTATTGCAAATCGTTGCAAATGGAAGAAATCGATTTTTTTGATAAACGTTAACTTGTGCCGAATTTCAGTCGAAATTTGCCCATTAGTGAAAAAAGTTTATTTTTACAAAAAATTCCCAAAAACCGAAATTTTGAAAAATTTAAGTTTTGATTTATTCATTTAGTACACTTAAAATTATTCATATACGGAATTGTGACTTCATCGGATATCATTAACCCACTTTAGCCTGGCATCAAAAATGACCCACGGATTTGCAAAAATGTGTTTTTTAAAAAAATAATTTTAAAGATTTTTTAAAATGTCTAATTTGTAGATGTCGACTGCTATTTTTATAATATGTTGGTTGTAATAAACAAAATAATAAAGTGAAGAAATTATTATGCCTGTTTGTGTGTGGATTGACTTCTTTCCAGGACATTTAATGAAAATTGATAGTTTTGACAAAAATTTAACAAAATTTGAATGTTTTCATCAAAGTTTGCATAATTTTCGAAAATATATCACTTAAATTTAAAATTTTATTTGACTTTACTTATCTTTACTTTTATTTAAAAAATATTTAACCGTTAGTGGCCTGGTGATAAAAAAGATCCAGTAAATTTAATTTATATTATGACTACAAGAGTGTAAAGCTTAAAAATTGATAAAGAAATCCACTTGATACAAATAATTATCTTATGCAACTTGATCCATATAGGGAAACTGTTTTCACTTTTAACCAAAAAAGACCCACGGGGAAATTTACAGAATGATTTTTTTTCAGATTTTGATTACTTTTTTGTATTTGATAAATGGTACTATACTAACGAGCAGGCCCAATTCTTTATCATATTAAGCTTACTTTTAATAGTTTAAAAAGTGGGGTAAAAAATGGCACAGTAAAAACAAATAAACATATACCAATTTAAATTGTTTGGTAAATCGTTAAATAGATAGACCTTTATAATATGTTTAATTTGATATCCATTTTTGTATAGTTTCTTTGGAGTAAATTTGAAATAAACTAAAAAAATTAAAATGCAGCCATTTTCAATTAAACCTTTTTAACCCTTAAAAGTAAAATGGATACAGTGATGTATTTCTTTTGGCCGCCTTGAGCCAAAAAATTCGTATGGCCTTTAAATTATTACTGTAGCCAACTTGACAAAACGAATGATGCAGAAGTTCTTATTTTTGGGGCTACCTTCACGTGCAATTCCCAGAATTGAGTGCGAAAATCATGTGTTGAAAAATGTTGTACTGTGTTTTATTGCGGATAGTTTGTCAACTTTAATCTGTTCTTGTGGAGAAGGACTTACTTCAATTTCATCATCTGCAAAGTCAAATCTTTAAAGTAAAAACAAAATAAATGTTCGCATAAGCTCACCATCATCAGTGAAATCAAAAAAATCGGTATTATTCGATACATTATTAATTTTCGTTTCAAAATTTAATGTTTCACAATTTTTGGCGAAAAACTGTGTGTTTCTAAAACTCTGCTGGTTATATTCTCGGCAATTCTGGACTTAATCTCTGCAACACCTTGAGCCATTTCATTTTGATGTTTTGGGTTAGTACTGTTGCTGCAATTGCAATATTTGCTTCAGGATTCAACATGAAATATGGTTGGAACCATTCTCTTAACCTCTGTTCCTGTTCTGTTCCATTTGTAAAATACCAGACAATAATTGTTGCAGCTCCTGGGATCTGCTTAGTTTATGCAGCCTATTGCTCAGTGTCATAATAGTTGGTATTAAAAATCCTGTAATAATATTAATATAAATTTATATTTCAAAGAAGCAAAATATAAAAATACCATAATTAATGTTGCTTTCTCCTTGAAGAAAGTCCAGGGCATTTGCAATTGGTTCCATTACCAAATTGTACGTTTCCAGGTACTGTATGTCTATTGCAGAAAAATGTGGCAAAGTCAGCTTATCGCACAGATTATTTTACTTTTCTTTTAATTTTTGACGATTATTAATAATGTTGATGATTTTTTCAAACTTTGACGATTTTTTTTAATGTTGACGAATTTTTAAATTTTGACGATTTTTTTAAATTTTGACGATTTTTTTTTCTTAATTTTGACGATTTTTTGAAATGTTGACTATTTGTTTGCAATTCATTATTTTTTTAATGCACAAGCAATTGCTTTTAAATGCATAACAAATAAATTAAGAAGAATGCAGAATTATGAAGAATAAAGAATGCAAACAGGTTATCAATTATCAAATCGAGGACCAACAATAAAATAACAAAAAATTAAAAAAACAACTAACATTAAATACTGGTAGAATTTCATGTAGAGAAATGTATTTGTGACAGTATTGCAATAATTTCGCAATATATAAAAAAATAATTAAAAACAATCAAAAGTAATCTTTGAAAGTATTCGAATTATTTTTTGATTACTTTTTATTATTTTATTATTAAAAATTTTCTAGTAATTTTTATTAATCTTGATTATTTTTTGATTATCTGTAATCGTAATGAATTAGTAATCGTGCGAATCTGAAAATAATCGTAATGTAATCATTACTTCAATTTTCAAAAAAAAAAATAATCTAATTACTAATTATTATTATTAGTTATCATTACTTAACAGCTATTGTTTAGTACCCTTTATCACATATCTAAATTTAATCAAAACCTGAAAAAGTTAATCTCTAAATTTCCTAATGGGATATTTTGGTCAAAAGTGAAAACATTAACCTATATAAATCAAGTTGTATAAAAAAACTGTTTGTATTCATAATATAGTGAGACCTCGAAAAAAATTTTTTTTGTTGCATCAATTAACCGTGTTTACCGGGTTTACAAACATCCTTTTTTTCGGCTACTTTTGAACAATCAAACATAATGTGAACAAAATGAAAAAAAGGAAATTCCATAGTTTGCATACGATGAGTCAGAGGCATATACATACACGTGTCTAATGTAGTTCAATTTTGAAATTTGAGAAGTGCGGATTGCTATGGTCGAGTGTTAGTACAATAATATTAATTTATTAACTAAAAAAATATATTAAAATTAATTCTGAAAAGTTTTTCTCAATTAACCGTGAAAATCGATTATCCAGAATGCTTCCGGTTCCGACCATCACGGATAATCGAGGTCTCACTGTATATTTATAATATAAATTTAGATTTATGGGTCTTTTTTGTCCCCAGGCCTCTAACGGTAAAATAATGCAAAATTTGATGAACACATTCTAATTTTGTAAAATTTTTGACAAAATAATCAATTTTTATGAAATGTTTTTTCCAAATGTCGCTCCACACACAAACACGAGTTACAAATTTGTTCGATAATTTTTTTTTTTTTTTAAATTACAACTATTATTTTATAAAAATAGCAATTGACATCGTTAAAATAGGCATCTTAAAAATTAATTTAAAAAAATACACTTTTTTCATTTTGATCAAATTTATGGGTAACTTTTGATTTCGGTCTGAAGTGCATAAATGATATTCGATTAAGTGATAATTTCACATCTAAATAATTTTGAGTATATTAAATGAAAAAATTTAGCGAAAAAATTTATTTTTTAAAAGTTCAAATTTTCGGAATTTTATATAAAAATACACTTTTTTTACATAAGTTCCATTTTTGGCACGGCCATATGTAACCATATGCATTAAAACTGGTGGGGGGTGTAATGTAAACGATAATCGACAAATGGCGTGTTAAGGGGCATCCTAACGCACATATCCCAAAGACGAGCAGGCTTGGTACAATGATGTTGCCAGCTAAAATGACGTTAAGTATTTTTGGAGGTAAAAGGATTCATATTATACACCCATAAAAAACGTTAGTTCAAAAGTCTGTTAAACGGGTTCTAATTCCGTTGAACTAATTTTTTCTGCTCTTACATTTAAATCAGTTTTTTGGCTAAAGATATCAGTTATCTCATTTCACTACAAGAACAAATTTTTCGGTATTTGAACAAATTTAACAAGCTAATATTAAGTAATTAGCGATTATCAAATTTACAAATTTGCCAGCTAATTTAAACCATAATATTTTCCAAAAAAAAATTCTAATATATTTTTATATAATCATAAAACAGCCTATATACTATATCTCGGAAACTAAGGGAGATAGAGCGAAATTTACCAAAAATCGTTAATCCGCACTTATTAAGTACACTCAAAAAAAGTTCGTAAAGTTAGCAAAAAATGTTACTAAAATCGGCAAAATTTTTGCTGACAGGATCCTAGCTGAAAAATTGTTAATATCTGCAACAGTGTTTTGCTGAAAATTAGTGAGCTGATTTTTAGCAACAAATGAGGACATTCACTGACACTTAGTTCAATGCAAATTAAAATCTTCTTGTTGATATCAACAACATTGTTTGCTGAAGCTTAGTAGATTGAAAAAAAAACTTTAGTTAATATATTTTGCTGAAATTTAAATATATTTTTTTTTTTTAGTGATTGTTTTAAATGTATATAATGCAATTAATTACAAAATTTGGAAATAAACATAATAATTCCTAATTACTTACATGCATGTATGTATATGTATGTATGACGCAATTTTACATTTTTCAAATGCGGATAATAGTAAAGTACAAAAAATAATATTCAAAATATCGCCAAATATCATAAAAATCCTTTATCTTTTAAAAACAAGTACTTAATACTGGTATTTATTGTTATGTACAGTCGAACCAAAGCGTAGTTTATATTTTTTTTTTTTTGCTGTATACTCAATTTATCAAAATATTGTTTTGTACAGCAGCACTAAAGCGTATTTTATTTTTGCCTTCATCTTCAACTTTCAAATTTATCATAATACGAGTATCATAGATATAGTAATTTTTTTAAATTAGTTTGTTTAATTTATTTATTGTTGTATTTATATTTTTTTATTATTCCCAATTTTTATGTACACATGAGTGCCTTTCTGTAGTATACAAAAGAAAAAATTAAATGAACGGAATCAATCTCGCTTGCATTTTGTATAAGTCTTATAATGGTTTTGTTTGTTTATATCTTTTCGTTTTCTCTACTTCGTCCATACAAGTTGCGACATCTACATCTAGTCTATTTACGAACACATTAATGTGTTCGTCAGCACAATTTAGGTAGCAACGTAAATTAGTTAAACATAAGTGCGTAATTAGTTTTCTGGTAAAAGCGGTTAAATAAAGTTTGTGCTGAAAATGTGGTGTCAGCAAAAACTTTGCTCAAAGTTAGTTAAATATTTTAAATATATGTTTAACAAAATTTTTAACTAACTTTTTTTTTTTTTAGTTTAACCACTTATATATGTTTCCGGTAATAAATATGGACCTGTCCCTGGTTAAATGCAGAGAGACCATTTCAGCAAAAACTTTCTTTTGATTTACTTTAAAAAGGCTATTGCTTCAGCTAATTTACCTGATGTTTTCAATGTAGTTAACAGACTAGTTAGTTAACATTTTCTTCTAACTTTTTTACACACTGAGAAAAGTTTAGCTATTTGCTAACCGAAATTCAGTTACTACGACTCAAAATCGATTATTACGAATTTCAGTCAGTTGTCATAACTTAGCATCAGTTTTCACAGCAAAGTTCGGTTAATTCAATTGAATTTTAGTTTCAACACCCAAACTATTCAGAAATCGAATGTAAATATCGTTGTACTAACTAAATTTATAAGTTGTTATCATTAAAACACACTTTTTAATTCGGTTGACACTTTATTTCTCTGTGTGTAGCTAAAATTTAGTTCGCCTTAAATTAGCAGAAAACATTTTTCAACTTCATTAAAATTTTTTTTTGGCTCAAATTCAGGTACTTTTTTCTGTTATAGTAGCTCAATTTTCAGCTATTTGTACGGCCTCTTTTTATGAGTGTAAGAACCTTAACAAAATACATTTTTTTTAAACCAAATAATACTCGCACTACTGGCAGCATAAATTGTTTTTGTTTTTATTAAAGTTTAAGTGGTACTTTCATGAACTTCTATAAAATGATATAGAAAAATAAATGAATTCTTTGCTATTTTTTAAGGCTGGCTGTGTTTATTATGTGGTACTTCCTTTAGCCATCACACGTTTATGGCACACACATGACTAAAAGAGTTAATACCAGAAGCCTTTTTTCTGTTGCATCGTAGTATCATAAAATAAATGACTTGAAAATTCATTTATAATTTCTCAACGAGTTAGTACCAACAAAAAAAAATACAAAAATACGGTTATACATATATTTAGTTCAAGTTTAATCATAAAAAAATCGTTTAAAACTGTTTTTAGAGATTGTGCGTTTACAATGTCTCGTAGTTGCTAGTTTAAATTTTATGCCAGATTCCCTTAATTAAAAATGTGAATACGTAGAAGAAATACACATTTGCATGAATTTGGTCCATTAACAAAATTTGGAGCTTTACATATCGCAGATTAGAAAATTATTAAAATCGGCCATAGTTCTGAAAAGATTTGCTTATTAAATCAGATTTTGCAATACTACAAAGTTGAAAACTTTTTGCATCGGCAATGGGCCAAGAGACTTTTGAAAATATGTAATTAACTACACTGATAGAAATTTGTGCGTAGTATTAATGAATTCCTTCATTAATCCAATGAATTTTTTCATCAAAAAGTCCCCAAAGAAACGTTTCATTCAGTCAATGAAAGGTGTTTCATTAAATCAATTTTAATGAATGGTTTCATTGACCCAATGAAAATTTCATAAAGTATATCAAATTTTTTTCATTAATACTAGCCTAATCGTTATGAAAGTTACATGTGTTTAATGAATAAAATTCATAGTTTGTATGAAATATTTTCGTTGATATTTAATAATTTGCACTTTTTATGATTATTTTAGCATAGCATTAGTTTGGTTTAGCATAGCATTAGTTTCGTCCAATTTTAATTTATTTCTGCTTTTATTGTTTTATTTTACAAAATTGTTCAATCTTTCTTTACATTTTTTATAATTTATGATAAGAGATGACATATTTTCTTATATGTCGGTACAAAATATGTAATTTTTTATCGATCTGGCTTGGAATTCCGTAAAATGAATTCTGTAGAACGAACGATCTAATTTTTTTTTTTTTTTTTAAATTTTTATTGAAAAAAATTTGAAAATTTTTAATTGATTTCATGAATTTTGTTATGAAGTTATGAAAAAATCATAAAAAATTTTAATGAAAAATACCAATATTAATGAATTTTCAGTCAGTTAATAAAATTTTTCATTTAATGAATGAATCGATTTTAATGAAAACGTTTCATTAATACTATGAAGAAAAATTCTATCAGTGTAATCTGAATTTTTTTCACTTATGTTGAGATATTAGATATTTCATTTTCAAAATATTAAATGCAGAAAGTTTTCGGTAATACTAAAATTATATACACTCATAGAAATATACCTAAAAATAGCAGAAAAAGCTGATAGAAAATTGTGCGTAGCATAAATGATTTCCTTCATTAATAAAATTATTTTTTTTTCATAAAAAGTGACAAAAGAAATATTTAATTGAATCAATATAACATGTTTCAGTAAATTTTAATTAAACGTTTCATTGACCCAATGAGCATTTCATAAGGTATATTAAATTTTTTCATTTACTAGAGCATACACTTTATGTTTAATGAATAAAAATCATTGTTTGTATGAACTATTTTCATTACTCTTTATTACAAACCAAAAATATATATATTTTTTATAATACCCTTTCTGAAGAGGTTGAGATATAATTTTAGCGTATTTTTTTTAAATTTTACCTTTTTTCTTTTATTTTTGGGGATTTTAACTATTTTTTTTTTAATTTTTAGCGATTTTTTCATTTTTGGCTATTTTTTCAATTTGGAATTTTTTTTAATTTAGCGATTTTTTTTTAAATCGATTGAGTAAAAATCGACTGAATTCAACAATTGAATTCCCAACGATTGAATTCAGTGATTAAGATAAAAGCCAAAAAGTTTTTTCTTTAAATAAAAAAAAAAAAAAAAAAAATTTTTTTTGAATTTTATAGTAATTTCACAGTAACACTTTATACACTAAATGATTTGAGTCCGCAAAAAATCAATTTATTGCATAGTTTTGGTTAATTCTGTTAAACAAAAAAGCTTATGCCATTTGTAATATGAGGCATTAAACATCAGCGATTTTTTTTTAATCCAAATGTTCTATATAGGAAAAAATATCAAAACATTTTGTTTTAATACTACAAGTTAAAATTTTTATTTAAAAAAATCGACAAATTTTCATTGACTTAATGAAAAAGTTAACAATATCAATGAATTTTCATTCAGTTAATGAAATTATTCATTTTTTATAAACACAAAGTATGATCATATAGACGAAACAATTTTATAGAAAAAATTAAAAACATTAATAGTTTTGAAAACTACACTGAGAGAATACTCTACATGATGTCAATGAGTTTTTGAATTAGAGCTACACTCAAAAAAAAAAAAAAAAATTTGTAAAGTCAGCAAAAAATTTTGCTAAGTCAGCAATTTTAGACAGGAGTGTGCTTGCAAAAAAAAATTGCTAATGCCGGCAAAATTAGTAGATTCAGCAAAAGTTTTGCCAACACTTAGTGGATTAGAAATAAAAAAACTCTTGCTAAAAATTAATAAAATTTTTGCTGAATACTCGTATTAGTAGACTGAAAAAAACTCAAAAAATTTGTAGAAAAATTCTACATTAGTTAATTTATTTGCTAAAAATCATAAAACATATTTTTGTGATTCTTTTAAAATTAATTTAAAATACGTTAGACTAGGTTCACACACGGCAATTATAATTGCGCAATTCTTGAGTTTATAGAAGAGGGAGGGAAAGAGAATGATAGGGGGTACAGAATTGCCCGTACTCCAATTCCGTTTTGTTTTGTCATTCGCAATTTTCAATACTGCAGGTTGATATACGAAAATTGCTGAAACAAACTTTTCCTGTGTGAACACAAGAGCAAGTTCAAAGGAGAATTGAAGAAGAATTGGGCAATTATAATTGCCGTGTGTGAACCAGGAATTACAAAATATAGAAATTTTCATACTCCCACATTGACGACATGAATTAATGTAATGTCTAAAAAAAGTAGAAATAATTATATATATCATAATCAAAATTATCTTGCAACTAATTACATTAAGTATGGTCTAAATGATGCTATCTTTTGCAAATGCCGCGGATACTTATAGAAACGAAACGAAAGGAAAAATATCAAAATATAACATATAACCCTTTTTTTTGCAAATAAGAAAAAGGGAACATAAAAATCCACCTAATGGCGTTTTCTTTTCTGGCAAAAATTTCACATTTTTTTTGCACTTTGCCCTCAACTTACCTTTTTGTGTTCTTTTCTAAAAAAAGGTAAATACTCTGAGAGGGTGCCGTGTTTCTTTCTGAAAATGGTGCTTTATAAAAGGCAAAAAACATTTTCTGCCCTCAAAAAATTTACAGGGTTGGATGTTGCCCTGTTTTTTTTTTTTTTTTGTTTATCAATCTCATGTGTATATGTGGCGAGAAAACTCTCACCTTGGTAGCAGAGTGGTAGTGTGCTGGCTTCTGACACAGAAGATCCCGAGTTCGAACCCAAATTGGTTTCACATTTTTTTATATTTTATTTTTTTTTTGTTAAATTTAATTTACGATCTTTTTTAATTTGTTTTTGCTATTTTTTTTAATTTTTTTTTTTTGTAAGTATTTAATATTTTTTTTAATCTGAAATTCGCTTACAAACAAAATTATAAAAAAAAATAATTTAAAAAAATGTATGGAGCTAAATCCAAATTTTTTTAAATAATTAAAAAAACAAAAATTAATTATTAAAAAAAAACATTAAATTTTTTTTAAAGTTTGCTGGGATTCGAACCCGAAAATTAACAACACTAAAAAACATATTTGTTTAAATAAATGTAATATGTGATGAAATTGTGTTCTATTCTGAATGTAAAAATGCTTCATTTTAGTGGGGCGAGGGGAAAATTTGAAAAATGTTGCACATTAAGAAGGTAACACTTTTTTTCAGAAAAGAAAACACCATAAGATATGTGTCTTTGTCTATTGCTTTAGTCTGTCTACCTAGAGGTATATTTGTTTTCAATTTGACCACACTAGATTATTAATCTCTATAAACAGTTAGTTTACAAATACACATTTATTTTATTTAAATATTTTATTTTGTCTTTCATTTAATTTATAGACAATTACTTTCAAAAGCTGGTGGCGACTCAAATAATTTTATCTAGTCATATGCAATATGATTAAGTCATATCTGGCTTTGAATGGATTCACATTACGTCTTATATTATTACATATAAATACACCTGAAAATATTTGTTGAGAAAATTTGTATATGGTTCGTGATATAATTATATGTCTTTTAATCTTACTCCATATATAACTACATAGGTCATATAATAATAATCCAAATATATGTAATGATTATGTATAGTCCCATACTAAGTCCTATTAAACTACATCTGACTTCATACTGAAATAATTTTCCTTATCATTGAACATTATATAATACGATACATATTTTGGTAAAGTTCAATATCAAATTGATTTATCTGCAAGTTATGACTTTGTTACATATGGCTTCACATATAACCATATTAATTTTATAATGAAATCATTTTCAAGTGATTTCTTTTATATAATTTAAAATAAAAAACTCGAACATTTTATAAGATAAAATCACTTTATTATATATTTTTAAAACACTAAACTGTTTCTTGTTAATTATTAAACAGTTCGTTATGTTCCATTTAAAAAAATTTTGAGTCTTTAAAATTGTTGCTTTCTCAGAATTTGAATTTTCAACTTAAATACTTTTAAGCATAACTTTAAGTCACAAAAAGCATACCTATCTATCGGCTAAAATTATATAAAATCAGATCCATTTACAGTGAACTCACAAAAATTTGAACTAATTTCTGCAAGGGGTGTTCGCGTTTCGTATTTTGCTCACGTTTGTGATTGGAATATTTTTAAACTATTTTACTGCAGAATTGATCCACTTAGAATAAATTATATTCCAAGAACTTTAGAACCAATTATTATATTGAGTATTTAACAAAAAAAATAAAATATTAAAAGATTTTAAATATTTTTCTCCTGAAAAATTCTTAAATTCAAACATAGATTTTTAGACGAAATTTTTAAATATTCAGACACTTGCCTATAGAAAAATATTAACATTTTAAGAAATTTTTCCAATTAGAAAACTTTCTATAGTAATTAAATGTGCTAAAGTCCCAAAACTTATTTAACAAATTGTGAAAAGCAATCTGATGTAGGCGTGTCCCTATCCGGATTTCATTCCTGCCTAAGGAAATCTTCAGGGGACTTTGTTATTAGAGTTTCTAGAGATATTTGTTATGTTAAATCACAAACTCAATGAGAATTTCTTGTCCTCGTCTAGGAGCGAGATTCAAAATTTAAAATATCAAAGAAAAACCAAAACAACAACAACAAATTGTCACAATTGGCTTTGTCATCTTCCAAATACTACTCTGTTTTTTTGACAGACCTAGCAATGTAGTGACGTTTATTCAAGTAAATCAACAATAGAAAATCATATGTTTTCTATTAGTGTCAGTTACATTTAAATTTGCACAAGCACCTGCATATTTGTTATTTAAATTTATTTTCATCGGGATAAACATTAATTGCATTTATAGTAATTAAATGTGCTAAAGTCCCAAAACTTATTTAACAAATTGTGAAAAGCAATCTGATGTAGGCGTGTCCCTATCCGGATTTCATTCCTGCCTAAGGAAATCTTCAGGGGACTTTGTTATTAGAGTTTCTAGAGATATTTGTTATGTTAAATCACAAACTCAATGAGAATTTCTTGTCCTCGTCTAGGAGCGAGATTCAAAATTTAAAATATCAAAGAAAAACCAAAACAACAACAAAAAATTGTCACAATTGGCTTTGTCATCTTCCAAATACTACTCTGTTTTTTCTGATTCTGGGACTTTTTAATAGAACATATTCAGAATCTAAGACAGTTTTTGCATACCCAAATTATTGATTTAAATACGTTTTTGATATTTAACAGTTCTTAATTTCTAATACATTCACTATAAAAATAACTGCTAGTTCTATTTAAATTTTATTCTATACGTTTTAAAACAATTTTGAAATAAAAAATTCTTAAATTCGGAGATACAGGAAAAGGGTAAAAGAGTTTTTCTGTTCACGAAAAAAGGTATTTACTTTAACCCTTAAACCACTAAGCCGTCTACAGACGGTAATCACTTAAATCCAATTACAGGAAAATTTAAAATATCCCAGTGGTTTAAGGGTTAAGAACGTGGTGAAATGGTGAAATAATTATTCGGGGATTCCCCAAATTACTAAAATATTGAAGAAATATAAACATTTCTTAAGGCCTCATTAGTTGTTACTTTCTGTTGCCGTTCTGTGTCGTTCTGTTCTATAGGTAATATTTTGTAATTACTTTTTCTGTGAGAGGAATCAGCTGTTATAAAAAGTAAAAGAAACTCAAACCAAAAATAATCAAATCAGGGATGATAAATGAGATTTTAAAATAGTACCAACGTGCATATAAAATAGTACTTTTTCGGCATCACAAGTATAAAAACAAATTTAAATATAAATTAACAAACAAATCTTTGTACCCTCCAAAATGAACAATTACAAATGAAACAACAAAAATATATTAAAAAAAAAATTGTTAAAAGATGAAAACAAAATTTTGAGGTGAAAAACTTTTTTGGATGTAAAAAAATTAATTGTGTCGTGAAAAACATTTTTGAGGTAACAAAACTATTTTTGAGGTAAAAAAAAAGTTTTGTGGAGAAAAAGTATTTGCGGTGAATTTTAAATGTTATACACTTTTTAGCGTCTGGTGGAAAAATATGACATTATATTTGATACACCAGACACTACAATGAATTCTAATAATATACAGTTCATTATACACCAATTTGTATGGAAAATTTAGAGATACTTTAACATTGTCACTCATTACTTTTGGACCGCTGGACCGATTTTGCTCATTTTCAATAACACACTTTTCGGAAAAATGTACATAAAGCTATGTAAAAACGAGCAGTGCGTACTAAGAAAATTAGCCGATATTGATTTAAAAAGTTTTTTAAATTTTTTTTTTCTTAAATTCAGCAAATTTTTAATATTTTTTGAATGTGCTATTAATATCTTGCTGTATTGAATTACATTTTTCACAGTTTTTTGCGAATTCAATCCTTGTGATTGGTAGCAAACAAATTCAATTTCACATTTTTATAAGATTTTTATTATTTACTTTTTTTAAAAATCAAAATTAGTTAATAATAATTATAACCCTTAGGGCCGTTATTGCAACTTGCCTTTAAAGTAAATGTTAGTAAAAAGTAACTTTAGCTAAAATGAGGAATAAAGTGAGCTATAATGTTTTTCGTTATTACAACTTCCCAATAAAATAAAATTAATATTTTTGATAATGTGGCAGCACCAAACTAAAAACCGATTATTGGTTTATGAATTGGTTTATAAAAATACGTAGTGGCAACGTCCTCTTATTTATTTTTTTACAAACAAACAATAATTTGTGAAATTCGGTTGTGAAATTCGGTATTTTCTTCTTCTTCTTTATATAGCAGAAAATGTGGTAACTTTAAATA
Organism: Delia radicum; assembly: GCA_021234595.1. NCBI lineage: Eukaryota > Metazoa > Arthropoda > Insecta > Diptera > Anthomyiidae > Delia > Delia radicum. Next base: position 67,663,014 of record CM037851.1, on the reverse strand, counting down.
CATAAACCTTACGTTTAAAGTTAAAGGCAACAATATCTTCCCTTTAGCTTATCGGTCACTTTTAGCTTAAAGTATACTTATAATAACGAAAAACTAATAATCTGTCAGATAACATCCGAACTTTAGCTATTGGCAAGTTGTAATAATGGCCCTTAGAGATTGAATTCAATAATTGGTTTAATCGATTAATAAAACTCTAATATAATCATCTGTAATCAGTCGCACTCAGTGAAATCATTTGATTGAATTCACGGCGTTTGGTTCCGAATTAATTCATTGTTCATATGGGACTGCAAATAGAATTAATAATTATTGAATTTTAAAGGGACCAAGAAATTCATACATAGAAAAATTTGTAAATCGTACTAAATGAGTCATATTAGTATCATGGTACATCTGAGGTTCAAATAGTACCATAAAAAGTACTATAGTACCAACTTTATCATCCCTGATTCAAATATTGAGAAAAATATTTCACAACAAACCAATACATGCGCACTTTAGGCTGTCACTTAACGTTGAATTCTATTTTCAATAGATTTGTCCGGAACAGAACAGAACGACAAAGTGAGAACTAACTACACGTATATACTTTCAATTGAACAGAAACAAAACAGCTGATTCGTAACGGAACAGGACGTACAAACTAATTCTGCCTTTATACAAAAAATATTTTCACGTTTTACAGCTATTGAACTTTGTTCACGTTATGAAATAGTCAATGTAAAAAAAGTGTTCATGTTTCTGGGACGTACATGTTACTGGATGTTCACGTTTCTGCGATTCCACAGTATTTTCAATTAGATATAATTTAATATTCCAGCTATGAACAAATCTCAGATAACATGTTATTAAATTATATCTCATTTGATATAATTGGCTACATGTAGATGAACCATATTTCGGATCACTTTGTATGTGTTTGTATATGGGAACTTGTTTAATGAGATATCATTATATTAGACTCCATATAAAAATTTTTACCCGAGGAAAAATTTCATGCCATTTATTAAAAATTTCGTAATACTAATGAAAAAGTTTCAGAAAAAGTAGTTTCATGAAAACTTTTAAGATTTTTCATAAAGATTATGAAATTTTGTATTCATATTATGAAGTAAACTACATCAGTTTAACAAAAAAAAAATCATTAAAACTCGTCCAAGAAATTCTATCTATGTACACCTTTCCGGCAAAGTTGCTCATTATCATCCTTGCCGCAAAGGTAAATTTAGCAATATATATGCTGATGCATCAAACTTTCCTTTTATTTGTACACTCAGGGAACTTCTGCTTTAAAAATATGTAGTGGTTTGGGTTGTAATACAGTTTCTTTATTTTTAATGTAAATGTCAGTCATTTGTAGAACAAATAAAATTTTTTACTAACCTTGAAGCTCATTTCAAAAAACAAACCACATCAAATGACTGTTTTATGATTTTACATTCATTTTTTACAGTTGTTTTTTTTGTTATTTAAAAAAATTAAAAAATCAAATGTTTGTTTACAAGCATATTTGATTAATTTTTACTACAAATGAATGCTTCTTTATTTTTTACTAATATATTGGGTTTATTTTAACTTCAATTGGGGTTAAATTTTTTTAACATTAAAAAACAAATGACAAAGTTAGTTGAATTTACTGAAATGTAAGACGTCCTTTCTTCAAGTGAAATTGTATTTGTTTTTAACTACATTTGCAGTGGGGTTTGCCTATATAGTATTCTAAGTGAAGTTTTAGGACAAAGCGCCGAAGATTTTTTTTTATTATATGGGGGACAAAGTATTTGAGGTCACTCAATATAAAAATATGCGAATATCGGAAAATATAAAATTCAAAGTTTTGGGTCAATCAAATAATATTTAGAAGTTACTCAAAGCTACTGAAATATTGAAAATTAACGATTTTTTAGATTTTTTTAATTTTTTTTTACGTGAATACCACTTTTCATCATAACTTGAAAAAGATGCAAAATTAAAAAAAAATATCACAAAATTTAAAAAAATTTAATAAAGTCAATTAAATTAATAAAGTTTGCTAATATTTAAAACATTCGACAAAATTTAAATAAAAAAAACCGATAGGAATTAAAAAAAGCATAAAAATTAAAAAAAAATCACTAAAATTACAAATATTAGAAAAGTTAAATTTTTTTTGGAGACATATACGTTTTAAATTTTATTTGGGTAAATTTTCCAATTTAAGCCATTTTCAAAATTTTAATTTTTTTGACTTTTTTTAAATTTTGGCGCTTTTTCCAACACGTGTTTGCATTTCAACACTCAGGGAACTTCTGCTATAAAAATATGTAGTTGTGTGGGTTGTAATACAGTTTCATTATTTTTAATGTAAATGTCAGTCATTTTATGAACAAATTAAACTTTTTACTACTCTCATAGTTCATTTAAAAAAAACAAACCACATCAAATGAATGTCTTATGATTTTACATTAATTTTTTACAGTAGTTTTTTGTTATTTAAAAAATAAAAAAAAAAATAAATGTTTGTTCATTTTTTACTAATATGTGGTTCATTTTTACTACAATTGTTAGTCATGTTTTGAAAATTAAAAAACAAATAAAAATGTTAGTTGAATTTACTGAAATGTAAGTCGTCCTTTCTTTAAGTGAAATTTCATTTGTTTTTAATTACATTTGCAGTGGTCTTTACCTACATAGTATTCTAAGTGTACTAACTTTTCTTTCTTTAACTTCCTTATAAACTATTATCATACTGCTAGTGCTTAAAATTAAAGAAAAATAAATAATATTTCATAGAAATATAAGACATCAAAGACAAAACTTTACGAATATAGTTATTCTTAGAAAATATAAAAATGGTAATTAAAATAAAATCATTTATTAACATACAATAAACTAGGCAGGATTTTTAAATAAAAAAGTAATTTGAAAATGTACTTTTTTCTAACGATTTTTGTTATGAAATTACAATACGCAAATATAATTTTTTTAAAGCCATAAATACCATTTTTATAAACTCTACACACTTTGAATTTGTACAACAATTAAGATTTAAAAATTCTTTTAATAAAACACCGCCAACCAAACTTTTTAGTATTTTTCACGAAATGTTTCTGTGAAACACAATTTGCTTGAAATCATAAAATATTTCTACATTTTATGATTAAAAATTCAATTTAAAATAATTTTTAGTAGCAATTACCAAATGACTTTTAATAATTTTTTTTATATCTTTAGTTGGAAATTATTTTATTTAATAACATTTAACATTTTATGGCACAAATTAAAATGTGTTATATTTTTATTTTAATAAAATTTTTGCCATTTATGACATTATGTGCAATATCATTTAGTAGAAAATGTTTTTTTTTATTCTGAAGTCTCTTAATCATAAAGTAGATAAATTGGCAAATTTTTATAAGACACCAGTTTTTATTCCACTACAATCATGTAAATTGTATGAATATTAAATGTCTTGAATGATTAGGAAATAATCATAAATTTACAAGTCAACGAGTTATGATTTTTTAATGAAAACTTAAAAAAGTTTTGCGTATGAATTGCAAAAACAAACTGCATGGCAACGTTATAATTGAATTTTCGTATAGATTTACTTGTGGATTTATAGAATAGTTTAGCTTAAGGCTTTTCTTTTAAAACAATAACTAAAATGTAAAAAAAGTTCATATTTTGATAGTATGAATTTATATATAAAATCCCAGCAAAACCTCGGTTGGTATTATGGAATATGATATCTGGCAATAAGTTAAACTCTTTACCCTTGTGTATTATTGCGTAACTGCTGGTATTACTGACTGCCTGCATTAGTCACACCAAATTCATATCCCGACGAAAAATGTTCCGATGTTATTATCATATATGATTATATATAGTATCACATATAACTAAACATCACATCACATCTCATCTGATCCGAAAAATGACATACATAAGCTGATCTCATAGTACCTCATCTGATATACTGATCATATAGCTTGATTCGAAAAATGGGTATATTAAATATGATCACATTATATATAATTTAATACAAGTTTATCTAATAAGTTTTTAAATTAAAAAATTTAAATGTTTTAGAGATCAGAACTTTTAATTTTAATCCAATTAAGTACTAATTGTAATTCATTTATAAAACATATAAATATTAATTTTAAAAATAAACCTAAATTTGGAACATATAAGAAATTTAAAACGCTTAGTAAAACAAAAAAAAAAAAATTTACATAGAAAGAAAATGGTATTTCTTTTTTCGCAAAATTTTATACAAGGTGGCGCAAAAATAACCTTCCGATGTTTTTGGCTGTAATTAAAAAAAAAAAAAAATGAAAAACTTTGATTCTTCTTGTGGATTATTTTTATTTGGTATTTTAATTTTTTTTACATCAAGTCGAGAATATGATGTCATGTAAATGGCCGCCGCCACAGTTGATTGTCATTTGAGCCCTTTTTATGGCATTTTCCATCACTTTGGCCAAAACTTCCGGCGATAGGTCCTCACATTCTTGACGGATATTGTCTTTAAGAGCTGCAAGAGTCTGATGCTTGTTGACATAAACCCGCGACTTCAAAAAGCCCCACAAAAAGAAGTCTGGAGCGGTCAAACTAGGCGATCTTGCTGGCCAGTGCAAATCGCCAAAACGGGAGATTAGGCATCCTTCAGCATATCGGTTGTGGCACGTGCAGTATGTGCCGTTGCACCGTCCTGTTGGAACCACATGTTTTCCAATCCCAATTCATCAAGTTGCTGCAAAAAGAACTCGTTGATCATTGCTCTGTGGCGCTCACCATTCACAGTAACCGTTTGGCCCGCGACGTCTTCGAAGAAAAAAAGGTCCGATGACTCCTCCAGCGAAAACAGCACACCATACAGTGACTTTGAGCGGGTGTAATGGCTCTTCGTGGGTTACACGCGGATTTTCAGTGCCCCAGAAGCGTAAATTTTGCTTATTTACGTACCCGCTAGTATGGAAATGGGCCTCATCACTCATGATTATTTTTGATGAAAAATCATCTTCCTCTTGGTGGTGATTAAGGATGGCTTGAGCGTATGTTACACGCGATTGGCGGTCAGCAGCTAACAGCTGATGCACCGTCTGGACTTTGTACGGAAACATCTTCAATTCTCGTACCAAATTTCGCTGTAAAGACCGTCGACTGATACCCATTTGCGTGGCACGTCGTCTGGTCGATGTCGACGGCGCTTCCATGACATCCTCGGCTACAGCAGCAATATTCTCTGCAGAACGGCTACTCCGGGGTCTGCCACGCCTGACAGCATCTCGTGTTGTGCCAGCCTCTTCGAGGCGAGCGGCTAAACGTCGCAGTGTTTCACCAGTAGGCGTTGGACGGCCAGGAAATCTGCGACGAAATTCACGTTGTGCCAAAGTCACCGACCGATTATTGGTCAAATAAATAGTCACCAATATTCCGCGTTCTGGAGCAGTGTAGCGTAACATTGTTTATTAACGTGTATTTCGCATGTGTTTACTATACAAATGTCAAAACAGAACTGACATTAGGGGCCAATCGCAAAATTTATAGCATTTTCTGATAGGGGGATTACTTTTGCGCCCCCTTGTAGTAGAAGACCTACAGATTTTTTCAAGATCAAATATAAACAGCAAACTTTGCATGGCCTTGTTATACAAAATAATTAAAAATAATATCTATACGGTCGGTATTATGCATTAATACGATCAATTTTTTTATGAATTCCTTCAGCAATGTCAGATTGTTCAAAGCAACTATTTTGTTAATAGTGTAGAAAGTATACTGCCTATAAGCTATGGTGGAACTAAGCAACTATTTAATTTTAAAATTAAAAATTTAGAATCCATTTCGCACGTTATAAGGGTTGGGTGTTTGATATGTTTAAACAAGCCGTTTCCAATGCTCTCTTCTACTGGTACTGGTTTTAAGAGAGTTTAGCTAACACAAAAAATTTGTTTATACGAGGGCGGATCAATAAGTCAGTGACTTTTCGAAGTTACCTCCTAGTTATATGAAATGCAACACTGTTCCCATCAACTACCACCTGTTAATATACTACTGTCAAATCTGGAGCAAGTTCCGTGATTTACTTTGCGTTTAATAGCTGTTCAAAACATACAACCTCGTGGATTTTTTAAAAATGGAAGAAAGTGAATTTCGAGTGCTTAAACATTATTTTTTGCGAAAAAAAGCCGTCAATCAATCCAAGGAAAAGCTTGATAAATGCTATGGGGACATGTTCCAATACGCAGCTTTTATGTAAAAAATATGTCATGTCCCTGGTATACTGCTGCAGTAAGGAATTCCATTCGTGAGCGCAACAACTGTTATAGTAACTGGAAACGACACCCCTCTTCTACTAACAAAGTTACGTACACAAGGGCTAGAAATAGGTCTAATCTTATCGTTAGGCGGGCAAAAAAAGCGTTCTTTGCTCGTAAACTTGATACTTCTTTACCATCATTTACCTGATGGTAAAGAAGTATGTGAAAGAATATTAAAAAATTAGATGTACACTCTAAAGGTTCATCAGATTGTAAAGGTTCATCCTGATGAGTTGAACAAGTTTTTTTTATAGAAGTGAGCCGATTGCTAACATTAATAACAATGGAGATAATAACATAATTCAGAACCCCCTCTGCAATTTAAACACCTTTCAATTTGATGTACTTTCTGAGGTTGATGTGTATAAAGCCATTATGAAGGTCCAATCAAATGCCATTGGTGAAGATGGTGTGTCAATAAAATTCTTAAAAATGATAATACCCTTTGTTATAGGACCATTGTGGGTGGCAGGGAATCATGCCTTTAGGGAGTTTATTCAGGAGTTCCTCAGAGATCTGTATTAGGACCGCTTTTATTTAGTATTTTTATAAATAATGTTTTCGAATCGTTTAGGCCTTTTAGAAGACACATGCTTCAGATTAAATGAGGACTTACAGGCAATGAATAATTGGGCAAAAGTCAATAAGCTGACGCTCAATACCGGCAAGTCTTCCTATCAGTAGATACAAACCCTTCATCGAATTTACAACAGCTTATTTGGGTGAAACTGCTCTTAAGTATGTTAATAAAGTTAAATATTTAGGGTTTGTTATCAACTCCACTTTGTCATGTACCGATCACGTTAAAACCATAATACGTAACACATTTTTTACACTTCGTAACCTACTAGTATCGTTTAGTTTTACCCCAGTTGATGTTAAGATAAAATTAGTCATTCAATTAATTTTTTCGCACATAACATATTCAGCTGAGGTTTACAGTCAATTAGATTCGCATTCTTCGCATAAACTACAGATATCTGTTAACAATGCTACAAGGTACATATTTAGTTTACGTCGTTTTAGTAGCATTTCTGCATTGAACAAAAAGGTACTTGATTGTGACTTAGATGACTATTTACGCATGAGGAAATTGTTGTTTTTGCATAAATTAATTTCAGATAAAACTCCATCATATCGCTATTAAAAAATTGAATTCGGCAGGTCTATACGATCAGGGACATTTATTATTCCTAGATACTAATATTTAAACACTAGTAGAGTTTTCTTCGTTAATGCCATTAAACTTTGGAATAACTTCCCCATACATCTTAAACTCATCATAAAAAAAAACAGTTTTAAAAATGAACTTTTTAATTTAATTTCTAGAAGGAACTAACTACTACATTTCTATACCTTCTTTATTTTTAGCCTATTGTTTTCATCTTTTGCTATACCAACTAGATAGCCACATATATATTATTTTCTTTAACTAATATATGTTTAGAATATCTACCATAATCTAAAGTTTTTAAATTTAAATTATTTTTTTTTTAAATGATACTATTTTAAAATGTTTTATTATGACATTCACTATCTGATACCCTTTGAAACATACAAGATAAATAATTAAAAACATATAAGCGTGATCTAAACACAACGAATTTCACTATAAAAATTAACGTTTCAAGGTACACTCTAAATGTTTCAAGGTGTACCCAAAAGTGTACCTTGCAACAACGTTCCAAAAATGTGAAAATTTGCTATTATTTTGTAAACTTCAAATGCCTTGCAAATTTTCATGCACACGATTTAAGTACACTTATAGACAATTATAACTCATTTTATACTTTTACATGTCTTTTCTCAAGAGATACAACTGTTAATCGTTCCATGGTACACCACATTCCCCTACATTTATAGCGGAGGTAATATGTGCTTTGTGAGGTGTTACCAGAATTGGCATGTCCTTGTTATAATAATAGGATTTATAATAGAAATGTAACCAGTTACCAACCATAATTTCTTACTTCCAAACTTCCGGTTAATAGAAAGTTTTGCTGGGATGTTACAATACACAGTGTAACGAATAACTTACAAAAGTTTCTCCAGCTTTTCAAGGCGACATATTTTAGAAACTATAGGAACTGTATTACATATTTTCAAATTCACTCAAAATTTTTTTGAATCGAGAGCAGGTCCAAAGACCTGTCCTTATTGCCTTAATTCGAGAGAGAACTAAACCCTAACCTTAGACTTTTTTTCTGCAACATATCATAATTCCATCTAACTCGAAAATTTAGGTAATAAATTAGTAAATAATTTGGCTAAACCTGCTATAACTAGCAGTTTTTTTTGCTAAGTATTAGTATAATAAGAATAGCAAAAAAAAAAACTGTTGAATCTAGAAATATTTCGTTATATGAACTAAATTTTAGTTAGTTGAAAGTAACAAAAGTTTAGATACTCTAATAGAAATGAATTAGTAAAGGTGTTATGATACTTGCTATTTTTTGTATTGGATTTTTTTAGGATTGACTGAAAGAAACAACAAATGCGAGAAAGGACAAGAAATACTTTTTTGTTATTTCAAAATAAAATGTAAACAAAACAAACAATATTGCCAACGTTTTGTTACCACAAAAACCGTAAAAAAAAGCTAAAAATCGCAAAAAATAAGTTAAAACCCGCTACTTTCGATCAAAAACTAAAAAAGTTGGCTGCAGTGCTAACATTTAAACTTGAAATGTCAATTTTAAGCTAAAAATTTTTATATTTTTTTTGACAGTCTAAGATTATTTATCGATAACACACGTATATTTCTTTGACATATCAAGATTTTTTATGGTATAATCGTACTCTTTACACTTAGTCAGTTTTCCTATGCAAATATATTTGCACTGTTCTCCAATATAGAAAAAATACAAAAAATAGCAAGTATCATAACACCTTAAACAATTTGGCTAAAACCTGCTATAACTAGCAGATTTTGTTGCTAAGTATTAGTATAATAAGAATAGCAAAATAAAAAACTGTTGAATCGACAAATATTTGGTTATATGAATTAAATATTAGTTAATCGAAAGTAACAAATAAATCTGCTAAAATCAGCAAAGAATTTTATAAATATAAGTAAAGAAAAAAATCAACTAAAATATTACAAATATCTTATGCATTTTTAGCAAAAAATGCTAATTGAGCAGTTTCATCAATTTTAACTAATTTTGAAAAAAAAATTTAATAGGGTTTTCTGCTATTTTTACAGTTTCATTTCTTGAGTGTATACACAAAAAGAATTTGAACTTCATTCACAAAAACTCATTATTCAATTTATTTTATTGGTGAAATTTCTGCAACAAAAATTATTCATAGTATTATATATATGCGGCTTCTGCGCCAGAGGAAGATACATTTTTGAGAAAGATAAAATTTTTTATCCATATGGAATAAATACATTGGATTTTTTTTTTCAACTTTTTTAGCCTTATGGAAAAAACTCATGCCCCTTGAAATGCTTTTACTTGCATTTTTCTTTTATAAAACTTTTTTAGCCTTATAGAAAAAAAAAACATGTACTTAACGGGCGCCCTAAAGGGCAGATTTTTATTCGCATTAAAACGAATCTAAAAAAAAAACTATAAAAATTTCACATTTTTAATGTTTTTTTTATCTACTAATATGTAGCAAATCGTTTTCTCATTTTAGAAGATTAATTTGTTGTTTTCAATCAACTAAAATTTATCTCAAACATAACTTAACATTTGTAAACTCAACAGATTTATGTTTGCTATTCTTATCTTACTAATATTTAGCAAACAAAAATGTAAGCAACTAGAGTTGCCAAATAAGATTTTTTGTTCTTAATGAAAATTAAAGTTACAAAAACAATTTCAACAAAATGCTAAAAAATACGTGTCCCATAAATTCAAAGTTCAGTAGGAACTGAGAGTCTGAGTCGGGATACCTCACTCGTAAGTAAATATTAAATTTTTGCACTAGTGCTACAACAATCAAAGCATTAATTAATGAAAATCAAAAGTCAGAGTAAATATTCATTCAATAATCATGTATTTAAAATTGAAAAGCAAAAAAAAAATTATATGTAAATTTTCTGTTTTTCCGAGATATTTGCAGGTCAATTTACAAGTTATTCTTCAACCAATATGGACATTATTATGATGCTCAAATGAATAATAGTTTTGTCTATTTTGCTAGTGCAAAAATAATAAAAATTAGGCAATTTTTAAAAGTTTGTAAAATGGAGGAAGAACTCCTTTTTTTGTAAGAATTAAGTCTCAATATCTCGAAACCCGTTAGTCCGATTTCAATAATATTTAAATATTTTAAATATTTAAATAATAAATATAATATTATAGCATACCAAAATTAGTTAACAATTATGTGTCGCAAACATATTTTTTTTTTTTATTAGAGCTGTTTAAGAAAATTTTTTAAAAATCGAAAATTTGTACGCTATATTTTTCTCAAATTCGCACCATCTAACTTTTAGATCTAGTTCTACAATAATCGGTACAATATAAAAATCGAATGACGCTCTAATGTACTTGCTTATCAAATCCCTTTGATCGATATTATAACAAATTTCAAATAAGTTGCGATTTTCGGCAATTTTTTAATTGAGTCTATTAATTTTTAATTAATACTTTTTGAAATCGATTTAATTCATCAAATTTTGGAAATATTTTTGTGTGTAAGTTCTTGAGTGATTTTAAATAATTCAATTCAACTTCACTGTGCATTTTGTTATCTGTTAGTTTGTTTCTGTACTTTGTAAATGGAACATTTCTACAACTGTCATGCCTGTATATTTGTTGTAATATGTATTTTAAATAATTTTTATCCATGGTTGGCAAACACTTACCCTAAAATACCGATTACGATTCAATGCCGTTTTAAGAAACTATTTTTAACTATAAAAAACACTAACCAAATAACTAACAATACCGATAACACTAAAATATCATAATAGGTAATTTACATAGACAAGTTGATCTACTAAAAATGGGTTCGACTGCTTAATCAAGCACTAAAGAAGGCGATTAAGTAATTTTTTAATCTCTTTGATTAACAGTTAATCCAACTTTTTACCTGAATGCTATTTCTAAATGACCGTGTATATATACTACTAATTGCTAGTAACTCTGCGTCTTTAAATATTTTCTTTTGGCAACGCTAAAAAATTCACATACAAAGTCAGGTAAAAATTAACAATAAGTGGCTGCCACAAACAAATTTTGGAGCTTTAAATTTCAAAAAGGCATATGTAAATGAAGAAGGTTAACACATATCGTTCCAGTGTTCGATTATTTAAAAAGTAAACGCGTTTTTATAATTCTTTTGTCATTTTAGCTAAAACTCAGAACTATTTTTTTTTTTGATACAATAAATAAATAATATAAATAATAAAGTTTTCTTAAAAATAAATATAAAACACTAAGGCAACTTCTGCTTTAGAAATATGTATTTGTTTGAGTTGTAATACAGTTTCTTTATTTTTAATGTAAATGTCAGTCATTTGTAGAACAAATTAAATTTTTTACTAACTTTATAGTTCGTTCAAAAAAAAAACAAACCACATCAAATGACTGTTTTATGATTTTACATGAATTTTTTATAGTAGTTTTTGTTATTTAAAAAAATAAATGTTTGTTTATTTTTTAATAAAATGTGGTTAATTTTTACTATAATTGTGTTTAATTTTTTGAACATTAAAAAACAATTGATAATGTTAGTTGAATTTACTGAAATGTAAGTCGCCCTTTCTTTAAGTGAAATTTAATTTGTTTTTAATATCTTTTGCAGTTGTATTTACCTACATAGTATTCTAAGTGAAGCTCTTACTAATTTCACTATTCCTTTTATAACAAATAAGAAGGAAAAGGAAATAAATCTGTAAGACTATATTTGTTAAAAAGGTGGATTTACTTTAATAAAGTAGATTAATTTTGCAGTATAAACTCCATATAACGACATAACTCCATATAACGACATAACTTCTACAATATCGATAATATTAAAATGTCTTAAGGAAAACACAATTTGTTTTCTCTCAAAAACATCAGTAATTTAAAACTATGAAAACAGTTCATTTTGGGTTAATTTTGTTAATCATAGAAAAGTATAAAGTTTCTTTGTTTTTGGGATATCATCACTTTCTAAAATGTTTTGGCATCAATAAAAAATGTCTTAATTATTTTTTTTTAAATACCAACTCCTTCCACTTGCGCGAGTCGTCCAAAATCGCTGATTTAGAAGTTATTTTACTGCAGAGTAAAAAGAGCTGTATTTATATGAAATTTGAATTCGCCTTTCGATTCTATTCCAAAAATTATTTAAAAAAAGTTTTTTCCCCATTTTTAAAGTACACCATTTAGGTAATAGAGTGGTCGAAAAAAATCAATTATTACACACAATCAAAAAGCATTTTTAGCCGAGAAAAATTGTGCAAAAATTCTCGTTTATGGTTAATGTTGTCTTCACTAAAATGCAATATTTTATTGATTAACAACTTTTTAACATGCCGCGAAAATCGATTTTTTCAAATAATTATTTAGCAACTCTGTATAAAAATTTTGTATAATGTTTTTATCCACGATTGTACGAAAGATGTTGAGTTATTTTAGAATTTTTAAACCGATTAGTTATCTTTATCCAGTAAAAAAAATATTGCCGTTTAAATATACTGTATCGAAAAACGAACACTGCACATAGAGAAAAATGTAGCTATTTGACAACTGAAATTCAGTTATTACGAATTTCAGTCCGTAGGCATAACTGAACATTAGTTTTCACAACAAAGTTTGGTTCATCCAACTAAAGTTTTTAATGTAAATATCGTTGTACTAACTAAATTTATAATATGTTGCCATGAAAATACACTTTTCAATTCGGTTGGCACTTTATTTCTCTGCGTGTGTGTCAAAACTGAGTTAAACTTCAACCCATTCCGATTTGCATGAAACTTTCGTTTATTTCGGTAACGGTATTTTTGGGTTAACGATAGTTAAGTTATTTCGGTAACGATTTTTTAACTTTATTTTAGGGATAACTGTATTTTAATTATTTAGGTAACGGTATTTTGAGGATATTGATATTGTAGTTATATCATTTATTTCGGTAACGATATTTTAGGGAGAACGACAGTCAGTTGAAGCAGTTTTGAATCGATAACAGTATTTTAGAGGTATTGCCTACCATCCCTGCTATATTATTGCACTTATTTATTATTTGTAGCATTTCTATTAACATGATTTTTATTTGATTGGTTGTATAAAGTTAATTTTTTTTATGAATATTGAACTTTTTTTAATAAAATATTTAAATGTTATAAATAATATCGTATAATTAAAAACTTTTTAAGTATCCACTCAATAACACCTCGGGTGGTAGAGTAGTTTGACATAAGCTTATTTTTGTTTAAAAAAAAAGCTCAAAATATCGTACGTTCTGTTCGAAATTTATAACGTTAAGATATTTAATGTTTTAGGAATTGAATGATTAAATGATGTTGGTACTTTATTGAATAAAAAATTTGTCTATCAATATCGCGAATAATTCTGAAAAAGGCTAATAGCTAAAAACGGTTAATTGACTAAAATTTTACATTGTTAATTTTGATAAAGATTATTTGGGAATTTTAAAACGCTAATTTTTAGTATGACTATTTGGCAAGTATTTCTACAAAATCATATTTTTTATTTTATTAAATTTTGTTTGCCAAGTCCTTATGACTCACCCAAATTTAACATGATCCTCAAAGCATTAGCATTTAGTCATTAAAATGTTAAGGTCAACGGTTTTATATAATGTCCTTAATTGCTAATACTGGTTTTTGTTCAAAGTATATTTTTTTTGTCTTTAGTTAAAGACACTAAAATAATAAAAAGAATAATTAAAAAAAGAAGAATAAAAGAAGGATGGAAATTGTAACAAAAATGATGCTACGTGATTGATAATATAGCGTGACAGACAGTATGTCGGCAACTTTAGGAATACACACAGTTAAAGTGTTAATATTTCAAGCAAAAAAATAAAGTTTAAAAACATTCAATCTGATGACATGTTTAAACAACAAAATAAAGACATTTTTTGAAGGATGATGAAAATACGACAAACCAAACATATTTTTTAAATTGAATTGAAATTTAGGGTTTCTGTGCTTAACATAAAAGTTTTTGTTTTTATGTTGAATAATTTTTTTTTTTTTATTTTATTAATTAATAATCATATATTTTATTTTTTTTTTTTAAAGAGAAGCAACACTCAGGAAATACTTCCTATTAATTAATGTGTTGCTTTCTTTGGAAAGGGGCTAGTGGAGAGATGAAAGATGGTGAAAGATGACGGGCTTCAAACATGGCAACACTGCAATTGCACGAGATGATAAGTCTTAGAACAGTTGTTGTTCGCCATCTGATGTAGAGTTGGCGAACTTATTGAAGCTTTTTGTTTCATAGCCCTGATTCATTATTTTACTTCGGTCTCATACTTATTAATTTTCTAAATTGAGGTCGTCGTCTCCGGGAATCGAACCCGGGACCATCTGTGTAACAGTCCAACGCGCTAACCATTACACCACAACCTTGTAAAAATATTATATTTTTGCTATAATGTTCTTGTTTATTATATCAAAATAAATAAATTGTTTTTTGTTTTATTTTTTATTAATTAATAATCCTATAATTACAAATTATATCCTATAACCCTTACCGAGCACTAGCTACTATGCCTTTCGGCGCGTTGTAGCGAAAACAGACCATTGCCTCTGGTGGGAATCGAACCCATGACCCCCGCTCTGATAAGCCATCACGCTACCAACCAGCCTACCGAGGCGCACATCAAAATAATTTAAAAATTGATTTTTAAATGTTTTACTTTTAAATTTTAAAAATTTAAACCAAAAGTTTATTTTTCGATCTTATATCATACATTATGATGTGAGCAATATTATTCGAGTTCAAAATCTTTTTTTTTTTGTTAAACAAAAAACCGTGCAATATTTATTTATTACTCAAAAAAGTTTTTGCCCGCTTTCTTATAGCAGACTTTATCTACTGACAGGTCCTTACATGTTTCATTTCGCGTCACCGAAAATCATCAGAGAACCAATGTAGAAGGGCTAGAATCCTAATACTATAGTCAGAAAGTGTTGTTGTTTATTTAATAAACAATAAAAACACAGTGTATTATGACTAGAGATTCTAGTCTATACACGAACAATGTTTATTACTTAAAAATGTTTTATTTTTGATTTGAATTAGTTCAATTCTTCCAATTTTGTTTTTTACTTCTCATCGAGTAAATATAACAATACGGGTAAAGCGTTGGTCTTTTTCCTTCAAAATTTGGGTAGAATATTCTAGCCCTTCTACATTGGTTCTCTGATGATTTTCGGTGACGCGAAATGAAACATGTAAGGACCTGTCAGCAGATAAAGTCTGCTATAAGAAAGCGGGCAAAAACTTTTTGAGTAATAAATAAATATTGCACGATTAATTTTTAAGCAAAAAACATTTTCTTTTTTTTTTGTCAAACTGAAAACCCTACTGCCAAATTTTTAGCCCCTGCATTAAGTCTCAATTTGAGTCATAAAATTCTCACATTTTTTGTTTGTTTGTTTCTTAATTTATGATTGACACTTAGGAATGAGACAGCGCGTTTATTTAAATCATGTCAAAGTATTTACAGAAGTCGATAAAAATCGAAGCTCTTCCGTGAAAGTTTGATTTGTGGGAAACAGTTTTAAAAATAATTTCACTAAAAATTTGAAAACATGTATAATATACATGCGAGTATAGTATATCTGCACACAGGAAAGCTAAATTCTACAAAAAAAAATTAATTAATTGTATTCTCTTAACGCTGAAAGTAAGACTACCATTTACTCTATGGAAAGGATCTGTCAAAAGAAACTAAACAGTATTTAAGTTTTTGAAAACGGATATGTTTCGCACTTTGTTTTTCGGCGATTTCAAAGGATATTATTTTAATTTTCAATTTTAATAAAATCTCAGAAAGTATTTCAAACAAACTGGAACTAATTTCGAAAAATTTTCGGTAAAAATTCCAAGTAGAAAATAAACATTAAGCCATAATAAGAGTAAAATTCCTCATAATATTTTGTAATACTGTATTTTCTACAACGACTAATTGGCAACCAAAACTGTTAGCCGGCCTGTCATCGTCTAAACTTAGGCCAATGCAGGATTCGCTCATTAAAGATTTCTAATTTGAACTACTTTGCAGATAAGGTCCTCCATCTAGTCTGTTGAGATTTTGTTAAAATATGAGGACGCCTTGGCTATTAGAGTGGGAATCGGAAAACTAACCACCTGAAGAACAACGGAGTTGTCTCTAGCCGAAACTCAGTTTTTAATGATCTTTGGATATGTTGTAGAGTAGCCAACACAATAGGTCCATAGGCTGCGGAATCTTATGTTTAGGTGTTAAAAAGTAGGATAATAAATTAATATATTTTGATAAGAAATGTCGCCTAAAAACCATAAATTAAATTAATTAGAAATTAATATGCATTATTTTTAGCTACAACTTCGATTACTAAAGCGTCAGTTTAAACGTTACTAAAAAAACATTTTTGTAATACATATAATACTTGAAAATCTTTAGACATGTCTTATTCACCAGTAAAATTTGTCTTGAAAAAGTTTAATAAGACTTCTATAACCTATAAAAACTAAGAAAATGGACAAAATCAAATATGAATTACTGCCTACTTGGCATGCTTTTTTTTTTCAAAACGAACAACTGTTACACTGATAGTCCCGGGTTCGATTTCCAATGACTGACGACAACATCAATTTAGAAAAGTAATATGTATGATTTTTTATGCCTCATATGTATCACAGCTCCAAACTTCGGTGTTCCCATAGCACTTAACCCCACCGAAGTACAATAATGAATCAGGGCTATGAAACAAAAAAAAAAAGTTTCAATAAATTCGCCAACTCTACATCAGGTGGAGAGCAACAACTGTTCTAAGACTTATCATCTCTCGCAATTATAGTGTTGCCATGTTTCCCCACCTTTCATCTCTCCAGTATCATTTGTATAAATAGTGCAGCTTACTGGCGACTGCTTATTTAACTGCAAATATAATTTATATTATTTGTCTACTACTTCTTTTTTAATTACTGATAAGTATAAGGGTAAACTTTATTATTTACAAACTTGTTATTTACGCACATCCAATTATGTTGGTAGCCACTTATTTTTTTTCTTTTTGTAATGCAGCCGGTAAGCTAGGGTATACATTTTGTCATATATACTATGTTTAAGACATATCTGACTTTTAATTAAGTTACATTAAGGCTAATATCATTATATATAAATAAATCTGATAATTTTTAATGAGAGATTTTTTTTATGGTATTATATATGTCTCCAAATCTTACTCCATATATAACTACATAAGCCATATAATAATAATTCAAATATATGTAGTGATCGATATGATTATATATGGTCTCATACTAAGTCTTATTAAACTATATGTGACGCCAAACTAAAAAATCCCATACATATTTTGGTAAAGTTTAATATCAAATTAAGTTATACGCAAGAATAAGATTTTCTTATATAGGTTAGGTTAGGTCGAAAAGAGGATTAGGAGAAGGGAAATGCTTCCCTAATCCGACTCAAGTCCCTGAGGACTTACACTTAAGCCAGAATGTCGGCTTGTTGTGCGCTCTAAAAATTGGTCCCATGTCTATTTCCTACCACGGGAACTCCGTCGTACAGACGAAATTCCTCAACCTCTTCCATCCTATGCCCCTAAGATCCCCCAATGTGGATATTGGGTCACTGGATAGTATTTCGACCCTGATCCCGGCAAATGCCGGGCATTCACAAAGATAGTGTTCCAATTTCTCCTCGTCCTCCCCACAGTCCAGAGTCCGCTCTACCAATACGGTGGAGATGGGTCCTCAGTGTCGAGTGTCCCCTGAAAATTTCCATCAAAAGACTCAGTTCCTTCCTACTAAGATTCAGAATTTCCCGCGTCCTGTCCCTGTCCGGGTTGCCCCAGTGAATCAGCGTGGTCCTGCCAACATCCGCATTCTCCCAGATGGTCCTATGCATGGTGTCATCCCAATCCACCAGCTCCGCCTTGAGAGCTTGAAAAGGTCTAGCGTTCCCCAAAGTGACTAACTCCAGGGAAGATCCTCCCATAGCCATTTCGTTCCCCGCTATACCACAGTGTCCCGGCACCCATGTAATCTTAATGCGTCCCCTTGCAGAGAAATCGTTAATTTCCCCTTTACACCTGAGTATCGTCATTGATCCCACAGAGTCCGTAGATAGAGCCCGGATAGCCGCTTGGCTATCCGTGAAAATCACAATATCACCGGTCAAGCCCATGATATTCACCTGCTTAATGCATTCTGTAATCGCGGTGACCTCCGCCTGTAGTACGGTATTATGGTCAGGAAGACGGAAGCATTTGAGTACATTGAAGTCAGCGTCACAGAGGCCCAGACCCGTTTTCCCATCCAGTTTCAATCCATCCGTGTAAAAGTGGATTCCCGGGTGGTTCCCCAAGAAGGTCCCATTTAACCATGGTTCCATGTTGGGGATTAACGTGTCACAGAGCGTCGTGACCGACCTCTCTGAAATCCTGTCGCACTCCCATTCTGGGGCGCAATACCCTGGCAACTAGTCCAAATTTTTTTCTTATACTCGTATAGGCTTCGCATATAACCATACTAATTTTATAACGAAATTATTTGTGAAGTGATTTATTTTATATAATTACAAACAAAAAAATTGTTTACAGTTGATAATACAATACCACTTAATTATATATTTTTGAAGCACTTAATTTGTTCTAGATAATTTTTAAACATTTCGTTGTTTGAGTTAGAAAAATTTTGGTCTTTAATATTATTGAACAACATTTTTTTAAGAATATAAATCTTCACAAAATTATCTTTAATTTTAATATAAACATGTTGGCGTTTGAATCGGGATATCGCGCTGATGTGCAAGGATGTTTACATTTATTTTTTTTCCTTATAAATTGTATGCATGTTAAAGAATTTTTTAATTTAATCATTGTGAATATTCAATTTTTTGTATTGAAATTGCGAATCCATTAAGAATGCTCTGCACTATTTAGAAAATAACTAAAATTTTGAACTAATTTACCACATGCTTTAAATACCAAAGTAAAAAAAATCTTTCATATAAAAATGTATTATTAATATTACTACTGAAGAATATACAGCTTTTTAATGCAATATATATGTCAAACATATTTTCTAATAGATTTTCGGTACGCTGATCTAAATCTGGCAAAAAAAATAATTTGCTCATTTATAGTTTTTGAAATATAACGGTTTTAAAAATTTAAGTTTTCTACTCTAGTTTTTTAAATAAATTTTTTTTTTCTTAATATTTGACGATGCTTTTAAAATTTTAAACAAAAATAAGTTTAGTGAATTATTCTGTATGAAATCACCAAATCGGCAAAGCTGGCATATCTTAGATTTTACTCAAACAAACTGGAAATGATATTTAGGGTCTAAAAACCCAAAATCCAAGAGGATTTAATTTTTGCACACGGCACTACCGGTTCACGCAAAATAAAAAAACTAAAAAGTCTTGTTTTTGTGCGTAGTGGTTTGAGCTGTTAAAATTTTTCTGCTAGAGATATCTACATGATGAACACATTGTTTTAAAGCTGAAGGATTATAGTTTCTATCAAAAATATAAAATTTGACTTAATTCATACACCCGAAAAATAACGCGGTATTGAAAATAAGCATATTTCATTGGTTTTTTGTGTTTTTCAATGAACTCCAGTGTCGGCGCTAATGAATATAAAAGCATAATAATTCTCAGATACATATTAGGCATGTCGGAGAAAAATACAAAATTAAAATTGGCTCAATCTGGCAACTCGTTATGAAAAAATCGTTACTTGAAATTTGGAAATTTTGAAAATTTGCATATTTCAGGCTACAATTTGGTCATGTTTGCTAGCAGATACAAACTTGAAAATTACAGAGTATTTACTCCCAACTTTTAACTTTATAACACTTCAAGACCCGTTTAGTTATTTTCACTCCTCTCGGATTTACAGGGTTTTAAAGAAAAGCCTTTTTGATTTTTTGTATGTATTTTTATACTTCCCTCAATTGTTATATACAGAGAAATTAAAATGAAAACAAGTAGTATTATGAAGAAACAAAGAATAATTATGGACTAAAAAATGTATTTAATAAATTCAGTAGATTTTTTATGTTTACAAAAATTTTACAAAAATAAAAAAATTTTTATCAACATTTGTCATCACAAAGACGATTTCAGCTTAGAAACTGAGTGGCACTTTTTTGCCACTTCTCATGGCAAAAGTCCTTGTGACGTAGCAGGAGGTACAATTAAGCAGACTGTCAGGAAAGCAAGTCTATAGCGAACTGCGGATCATCATATCCTAACACCTACAGCAATGTTTGATTTTTGTTCCACCCAAATTCCTGGTATAATTTTTTTTTGTATCCATTCCTCATGTTGATGCTATCGAAAACTTTTTGTCAAAAAGATTTATTGATGTTTGCACAATTAAAAATACAAGAAACTACCACAGTTTCTCTCCGATTCCTCACAGTCAGTTAAAAGCTTCTGATAACTTTGAAACTCCGAATATTATAAGAACAAATACTTTATGAAAATAATATAAAACTTATTCCACGATTCTTAATTACCCACATTTAAACTATAACTTTTCTACTTTAAATGATAAAAATTTACCATTTGCCAATTTTTTGCCACCACTGTAAAATTTTTTAACATCAAAAATCTACTGAATTTATTAAATATATTTTTTAGTCCATAATTATTCTTTGTTACCTCATAATAATACTTGTTTTTATTTAAATTTCTCTGTATATAACAATTGAGGGAAGTATAAAAATACATACAAAAAATCAAAAAGGCTTTTCTTTAAAACCCTGTAAATCCGAGAGGAGTGAAAATAACTAAACGGGTCTTGAAGTGTTATAAAGTTAAAAGTAGGGAGTAAATACTCTGTAATTTTCAAGTTTGTGTCTGCTAACAAACATGACCAAATTGTAGCCTGAAATATGCAAATTTTCAAAATTTCCAAATTTCAAGTAACGATTTTTTCATAACGAGTTGCCAGATTGAGCCAATTTTAATTTTGTATTTTTCTCCGACATGCCTAATATGTATCTGAGAATTATTATGCTTTTATATTCATTAGCGCCGACACTGGAGTTCATTGAAAAACACAAAAAACCAATGAAATATGCTTATTTTCAATACCGCGTTATTTTTCGGGTGTATGAATTAAGTCAAATTTTATATTTTTGATAGAAACTATAATCCTTCAGCTTTAAAACAATGTGTTCATCATGTAGATATCTCTAGCAGAAAAATTTAACAGCTCAAACCACTACGCACAAAAACAAGACTTTTTAGTTTTTTTATTTTGCGTGAACCGGTAGTGCCGTGTGCAAAAATTAAATCCTCTTGAATTTTGGTTCTTGGAACCCTTAGGAACATTTCCAAAAAATTTTAACAAAATCCAAAATGATCCAGCAACAATTTTTCATTTTTTTCGGTGTTTTCATAGAGAATGACTCTAGTGGAATGTTTGGTTTACCTATATTGATAAAATTTAAAATTTTTTTACAATACATGAAATTTATAATGATAAAACGAAACATGCAAAATTGTCAATACAAAATTTCCTGAAACAAACATCAACAGCAAATGAATGATAATTTTGAGTAGAGTTACATTCTTAAAAAAATTATAATTTTGGGGTAAAAAGCAAGCAAAATGTATGAAAAATGTGCTATATGATGTAAATATAACCGCGATATTTCAAAAACTGCGAATTAGAAAAAAAAATATTGTGATAGTCTTGGTTGGATTCAGTGTACCAAAGTTTTTTGAAAAGTACATAATTCAAAGAGAGGTTCCTCAAATAAGTAGAATTTGTCGAGTAGAGTAGTTTATCTTAAAATGAAAGCGTGTATGGCGTTTTTTTTTTTAAATGCAGGGTGACAAAACTGTTAGTCAGATAAATATATTTGTTTAGAATTTTTTTAAAATTTGATAATTAGGGGGAATGTCTTTTTTTCCATTACCCCTGGATGCGCACACACAGAGAAAAATTTAGCTATTTGCCAACTGAAACTCGGTTACTACGACTCAAATTCGATTATTACGAATTTCAGTCGTTTCTCACAACTGAACATTAGTTTTTACAACAAAGTTCGGTTAATTCAACTAAATTTTAGTTGCAACACTTAAAATATTCAGAAATCGAATGTAAATATCGTTGTATTAACTGAATTTATAAGTTGTTACCATTAAAATATACTTTTCAATTCGGTTGGCACTTTATTTCTCTGTGTGCACCTGATTATATTCATACACTGGTTTGGTTTGTCTGCATGCTCGAATATCAAATTTACTTTAGGGTTTCAGGGGTCGATAAATATTAGGCTTCGTTTTCAAGAAAAATATTTTTTTGGATTTTGAGGTACAATAACTTTTTAGAAGCTCTTTGCATCCCTAAAAATAATAATCAACAGAGCGTAAACTGCTGAATATATTTCAAATCTGACTTTGCCATTCGATTGTTCAGCAAAAATTAATAAAAAAATAAGCGTTATTTGATATTATTAGGAGGGACCAGATTGTTATTAGGGTAGCCGAAAAATTCCCTTTTTTTATAAAATATTTTAAAATTATATTTTTAACACGCAGATTGAAAATATACTGTTTCCTGGAAAAAGTGGCAATTAAATTTTTATTTTGTAGTGACCTTTTAAAAAGTTGTTAAGATATTGATACGAGAAGTATTAATATTTATTTATTTATTTTATTAACATTATAATTACAAATTATAAGCTAATTAATGATGAGCAATGGCAACGCAGGCCTTAAGCTCGATATTTCTTAAAATAACTGATAAGTTACTATGTTAAGGATATATTTATATTTATATATATATATATAAATGTATGTTAGATTTTGTCATAGAGTTTGGATATTTTGAGGAATCTTAAAATTGTTTGGATATTGTGTTGGGTGGGATTGGAAAGATGTAATTTTGGGTCTTGGAAAACTTGTAAGCGTATTGTATTAAATTTGGGGCAATTTGTTAAAAAAATGAAGTGGATCTATCTAAGAGGAGCACCTGTAATAGGGGGGATGTTTAATTTTAAAATATGTCCATGTGTGATTTTGGTAACAGAAAAAATATCCAAATGTAAGCTTCTTTGTGAGAGTCAAATATGCACAATGTCTACTGTTGACGAGAATACAGTAGACTTGTTAAAGCTAATTGATACAGCCGACTAAATGCTTTATGAAAAAAATTTATAAAAGTCGATGACAACGCAAAAGTTAGTAATCCTGTATTTTCAACTAGAAAGTTAAAAAAATTGTATTTCGTGCTTTTAAAGTCGCCTTTCGATTATATAACTCTTTAGAATTGAAAAACATTAGTTGATTATGGAATAAATATTTCATTTATTCTTTTTCACTGCGCTCAGTGGGCATCACAAAGAAGCTTTACCATTGCAATTGAAAAGGCTAAAAATATACAATCAACAAGTATTAAATTTCGCAGCTAAATCATTCAAGTATAATCAGAAATAATGATAATGATACATCCGGAGCGTTTGTACTCACGTCAGAGTACAAACACTCCGAAGAATTCAGTGTCCTTCAAGCAGACCATCAGTTTCTTCAATTCAGCGCCCCGCAAATATTCCAGCAACGGCTCAACTTCCCGTAGCCAATATCAACTCCTCAAATTCCATCAGTCTGCTAGTTGCAACGGCCGCTTCGTATCTCACCCGAACATTTATTCGGCGTATGGAGAGTATTTTCCCCATTGCCCTTGCAGATGTTCATCAAATCTCACCGCTAATACCAAACCAGTATAGTCGTTGTATCCTCTGTAATCTCCCGATATAACTTTTCTTCCGGATCGGAAGCCACCATACAATGGCAGAATATGTCATAATCGGTATGACCACACTCGTATATAGCCAATGGGTCATCTTTGCGTTCAAGCACCAATCACACACACCCTCACTCCCCGGAAAGTAGGAGGAGTGATCGTGACCTCCTTCATTTTGCTGTTGAACAGGCCCTCCTACACAAATAGTTTGGATATTTTCTCTCAGTGGTATTGCCACATCATCTGCATGGCATATGATGGATGGCCTTCACCTGTTAAAGTCCATAAAAGACTTTGTATGGTGACAAAATAGGTGATAAAGTAATCCCTTGTGGTGTGCCACTATACACACTAGGGTTATAACTTTTTTACCATTGCAATTGAAAAGGCTAAACATATACAATCAACAAGTATTAAATTTCGCGGCTAAATCATAATATAATCAGAAATAATGATAATTTAAATAATTTAGCATTATGTGCAGTTGAAAGAGAAACTAAACTTCAAAAAAAAAATCTCATTTTTATTTATATATTACTTGATAAGTTTTAACCCGGAATTACAATAACAAAAGTTTTTGCACCATTTTGTTAAGGAGACAGCCTAATTTCCATATGTGTGTAAAAAAATTAAGTTTAATGGCTGAAATTTCGCCAACAACGAAAATTGCTGATTCAATTAGAAATTGATAGCTCTTTACTTGAATTATATTTCATAATAACTCATTTGATTAAAAAGTGATCAATATCGTATACTTTCCCAAAAACCAAATTTTTCTTTTTTTTATAGACGTGTTGTTGCCATACCTAATGTTTTTTAACAGCTTGAATTTTATAACATTGAACCGGCATAAAATTCTCATTTAGTAAGCAGATTTATTTAAACTTATGTGGACAAATTCACACAGAAATTAGCTTTTTCTTTCTATTAAAGCGTATGTTTGATGGCAACATTTTTTTTTGACTTTTTCTTTTCAGAAATTAGACCTTTTGATGAAATCAGAGTATTTTTTTTTTGTTTAAAATAATTTTTAGTTTACATTTTGCATTTTCTTTCTCTTTAAAAAAAAAAATATTTTTTTTTAAACGAAATTAAACTTTAAAAATTAATCAAATCAATTTTAGGATAATGTTTTAGAATAAATAAATATTCAGATTTAAACAACTGAAACTAAATTATTCAACTTTATAAAGTAATAAACCTAATAATAATTAATATCTAATCTAATTGAAATGAATTTAAAATATTTATTACTAATACCACTAAACATAAACATTTATAAAAAACAACTACATAAATATTACAAAAAGCAACGAAAATGTATTGATGTTTGCTTTTGAACGATAATATAAAAATATCCGAATTTGAGCAAATATTTAATTGATTCAATTAATTTTTGATTGACATCTTCTAAAATTTTCAACAAACCAATTTAATTAGAAAAGTATGGAAATATTTTTTTCTGTGTGGAAGGCCTGAAGAACATTTCCTATATTTGCTAGTAAGTTCTTTGGTATTAAACCAATTTGAAATTTACTACTTATTCGGAATTTTGGGACAGTTTTTGAGAAACAATTTGGGTAACTAAATTTTAATCATTGTCCCATATATATAAGCTATGTATAAGAAATGCTGCTCTTCTTTTATATTCCAAGATCTCCATTAATTTTGTTGTCTTAATTGAATGACATTGTTTTGTTTTGTTCTATTTCTTTATGCCATTCAGCACATACCAGCCAACATTTTTACAATTTTTGTAACATTATTTGTGACTAATTGAAAACAAGTTATTAAAATTCTTGTCACCTTAACAAAAAACCTAAACTGACAAAAAAAAATACACAAAAAACATTGTTAAAACAGCAAATTTACATGCTAAAATAATTGAACATAACAACAATTTTCCATTCTCTTTACAGGCCAAAAAAAAAACAAAAAACTATGAAAACGAAAGACTGAACGAACTAGCACACAAATTGTATTTCTTGCATGTGTGGTAAGTACAAGTCCTGTATACATTTAAGTTAGTTTTACTAAAATTAGAGGAATGAATGGTAGTACAGAGCACTTGAAAGGGTAGGGAAATGAAAACAAGAGAATTTTACATGGATTTATAGGAAACCAATAACACGAGCTAATCTCAAAGCTTAAAACTTTAACTAGTACTTAGTAAGGCAACAGCCTTGATTTTACATGCATTCATACATGGGACTAATTATTTGAGTGTACTATTTAATGTATGATTGATATAAATCGTTATGGAACTATTTTTAATGGTTACTTATGAATTAATTTGATTTTGTAATAGGGAAAAAATTGCAGAATAAAATATTTTAGAAAAAAATGTGTTTGAATAGATATATTTTGAGGAAATCCGTAACTTTTCATATCATTTTGTTTCCAAAGTTAATTGTTCCCAGCCCACTCGTTCTGCATACGATGAAATTTTGTTTTATTTGTTTAGTGTATTGATTTCACTAGTTCCATTCCATTTTGTATGTTTGTTATGTGTTCCATTTCCATACTTTTTAATCAATCGTAATAAAATTGCAATGATAATGAAAAATTCCCAAGTATGCTTGCATTGGCATAGTAAATAGTAGCTGTAGTAGAGGTAGTCCAGCAAAAGGTGGAGGCCATATCATGTTGGAGGTTGTAAATTGACTAAACACAACTTGGCTTAAACTAAACGCTAGCACAAGGACTTTTTTCTTAACTATACCGCACACAGACAGAACATACAAGTGTTATAACGACAAAAGCAAATGCCACCACGAATACTCAGGAAATATATACAGTGTATCCTCGTATAAATTTCGGGAAGTATACTTGTTATTAATATATGATTCTTGGGGGTTGACATGTATCAAAATGATTTTAGCGGAATGAAGTTGAGGGTTGTTTTTTAATCTTAAATCAGTAATCATTTCGATCTCAAATTATTAAAATTTATATGTTTTAAGAAATAATACAGATACAGTTGAAGCAACCAAATGTTTCTGTTTTACCTACAGAATTATTGGTTTAGGTTTACAAGAGGAACTCTTTATGATCATCCATCGGATGACATACATCCGGAGCGTTTGTACTCACGTCAGAGTACAAACACTCCGAAGAATTCAGTGTACTTCAAGCAGACCATCAGTTTCTTCAATTCAGCACACCGCAAATACTCCAGCAACGGTTCAACTTCCCGTAGCCAATACCAACTCCTCAAATTCCATCAGTCTGCTAGTTGCAACGGCCACCATACAATGGCAGAATATGTCATAATCGGTATGACCACACTCGTATATAGCCAATGGGTCATCTTTGCGTTCAAGCATCAATCACACACACCCTCTGAGCCATACTCATCGTTTTTTCGATGTGGTTACGCCAGAGAAGTTTCCTATCAATGACAACCCCTAGGTACTTGACACTATCAACGATGCCTATGTTCACTCCCCGGAAAGTAAGCGGAGTGATAGTGACCTCCTTCATTTTGCTGTTGAACGTACTTTTCCATGTTTTTAGTGAGCCATAATCACTGCACAACATATTTTAATTTACTTTTTACGTTAGTTGTCCTTGTTTTGAGAATTTTGATGCTCATATGGCGAAACAACAATATAATTTATTTTATCAAAATCCGTGAAACGCATCAATTCTGAATTTGTTTGTGTCTTTCAAGGTTAATAGGTATCTTTATAATCTAATTACTTTAAAGTTTTGGTGAAAAGTTAATATTTTATTTAATATAACAAAAGAACTGTGTCGAACTTCGAAAAGGTTTATGCGGAACCTTTATTGAAAACCGCGATAA
Organism: Delia radicum; assembly: GCA_021234595.1. Taxonomy (NCBI): domain Eukaryota; kingdom Metazoa; phylum Arthropoda; class Insecta; order Diptera; family Anthomyiidae; genus Delia; species Delia radicum. The sequence goes on along the minus strand of CM037851.1, from coordinate 67,634,978 downwards.
AAATAAATTGCGTTTCATTATATTTTAATGGACTATAGGACCAGGAAAGTTAAGTTAAAACGATAATTTTCGTAGTACCGACCTCGCAGTAAATCCATATGACTGCTGCAGTCGAAAATCTTTCATTTTAAGTCAAGAAATTGTATTTGAATAAAACTGGAAAGGGTATACATTACTAATTCGAAAGATCTTCACTATGGTATACTATCTCTAGTAGAGCAGATTCCACAGATCTTGCCTTTATGTACGCATGCTGCCGAAATTTCAGAATATAGTTCAGAATCAGATCCTTGACCATGAGATCTACAATATGTTTCTTAGCCTTAAAGGACGTAAAGCAGATCGGTCGATAATTCTTCGGATTAGAGTATGACTTTTTTTCTGGCTTTTGGCAAAGTCTAGAAGTATACGAATATTTTAGGCACGCATTGAAAATCTCAGCGAGATTAGTATCCAGTAACCCTAAACTCTGTTGCAAGAGAACTTGAAATACCCCGTCTAGACCTGCTGCATCATATAGGGTAAACCAATTTATAGCTCATCATACCTCCTTAGGGGTTATGGCCATGGCATATTCTGACCCGTTTCCTACCCGCTGACGTATCGCTCTGTTCATCCCGGTACAATCCATTAAGAAATGTGTTTCCATTAAAATTCATGTCATCTCCCCCAAACAATACGGTTTATATCGATGCCTGTCAAATAGAGTTTAAATTTGAGTATGAGTCTTAGATAACACCTTTTTAATCCGCATCTTATTCTACAGTCCTAGTCTTGAACGATAATAGTCCCAGTATACTGATGGTTTCTTCTGTCTCCCCCGTTAAAATGTTTGCGAACCTCCTTCCCAAAATTTACGAGCTCTTTGGTGAGCGAAGGCTTCTCCCGGGAAGATTTTCTCGATTCAATAATGTGACTAACTAGTTAGCATATTTACCTCCCTATCTATGTCCTCGACCCCCTCAAAAACAGATGCAGTGCGAAGATATGCCTGTAAGTTCGATTTAAATCCAGGTCAATTATATTTGCCCGTATTTCTTAACTATAGACCAACACTCAGAAGATGCCTCCTACTAATGCAGTGCATTGTGTTGATATCAGGAAAATATGTTATGGGGAGGAGGAAATAGGGTATGGTGTCTATGGACCTTTGACTTGAATTTCTCTAAATTGTAAGTATCAGGAAAGACGTCTGCGGGTAGATTATTCTACATACAGGTAGTCCGACTAATGAAAGAATTTTCCCTGTATTGCGTTGTGCGATTCACTGGTATATCGTCTACAAACAGATAAGATCTACTTGACAAGCGTGTGTTAGGAGCAATAACAAGGGCCCTAGGAATAAGTTCACTTATCTCAGCAGAACACTTCCCATCTATCATATCAAATCTATCGAATTCCCCGAAGGGAATGTAATGTCTACTACCTTTTCCTTTCTCTTGTTTACAAGGCTAGGAGTGTTACCAGTACTTAAAGTAAAGTATTCATTTGCGTTAGAAAATCCAGTGACGCCTCTCCCCTCTTGTTGCCTTTCGTGCTGCCTAAAGATATGTTGTGTAAGTTATAGTCACAACCATTCAGAATTTCGTTACCTGACTGTTTTTCCGGATTTGCTTTTGTTGCAACCAAAATTCTTTTTTAACATTCAAATTACTCTTGTATCAATTGCTTTCCTATTGTCACGACAAACAATTTCAATTACCATAACCGAACCATCCGATTAGCCAAAAATTCGGTTGTGAGTCAGATAATGCCAACACAATTCCATTTTCACTGTGCGCTGCAGAAATATACGAATTCCATAGGAGGGAATTAATTTGCCCTTGTGACACGTTACAACAATTAGATCTATTTTAGGACAGAGTGATGTTAAAATGACTGGATTGAGACAAGTATCTTTAAGACATTAAGACTCGTACTTTTTAAGGTAACAATTTCTGAAATTTCAATTTGCTTAACTTTTCTCAAACACTGTTACATTCCTTACTTTGGATTACTTCTCCTATAACTCAAACTTATCGTGCAACCAAGTAACAAACCAAAACATCAACTACAATAAGCCGAAAATCCAGTTCAATAGTTTGGACACTAAAAACAAAACTAAAGAAAAAGCAAACGGCTTAAATTGATTTTGTATTTTTTTAAACTTCAACACTAAATCAGTTTAGCATTTTAGGCCTGGAGGATATGTTAGAGTTGAATTAGGAGCAGCAGCAACACAACAACAACATCAGCTAGATTAAATGTAACATTTCAAACACACTCTGCATACTGCTCTCTACAGTATTTGTATGTAATTTCATTTGAATGTGTGCCTGTATGCATGTTGTTGCTGTATGGACTCATCAGTTGTAGATGTCCCCTTAAGAGTTGCAAGAACTTGTTGCACAAGTTAATTGTCCAAGAAAATAAAACAACAAATTCCAAAAGCGACTACTTTGTTTCGCTACAATATATTTTTAAGGGATTTCTTTTTATTTTTTTTTTGTCATTTTTGTATGCACAGAGAGAATTTTCTAGGAAGAGTTTTTAATCATTCCTGTTTGACCCAGTACTTTTAAAAGGCTATGTTTTTTTTATTAAATAAAGACAATTAAATGATTTTAAAACCTTTTTTCATTATTCAACACCTTGACTTCAATCGGGAATAATCAAATTTTGGAAGATTGTTATCCAGTGTTGCCAAATGATTACACTATTCAACAAATTTAAATATTTTGTGGAATCTCTCTTTAAAATACATATTTTTTAATTGATTTAGGTACGCTGAATTCAAATCTGTCAAGACTTTTTTTTGTTATATGTAGTTTTTGCAATATCGCGGTTTTTATATTTACACTAGCTGTTTGTATCCGGTCTTGCCCGGAATTTAAATATATTTAAAAGAACACATTAAAAACAAATTTTTGTTACATGCCTAAAGACTTAAAAGATATTTTTTCCGATTCCTTATCTTAATTATTACCCACGTCCGGGAGCCTCCGCCAGTGAGCACGCCCCTGTCCTCGAAACAAGCCGATAGGCACAAAATCGGCCACGCGCCGTTTTAATCGGCTCTCATCGGCTTAAAATATGAGACGGCTAAAGCGGCAGCCGCCGAATTTTTATTAGCGCCTCCAATTTTGTTATAATTTTAATCAGTCGTGTTTGGTTGTAAAACGTGTAAAAAATAACAAAAATTCACAGAAAGAAGAAAAAATTAAAAATAAAGGAAAACTGCAAAAAAAAATTGATTTTTACTTTAATAAAAGTATGGAAAATCTTGAATCTTCAGAATCGGATTCTGAAGAAGTTTTCGGTGTTTCAGAGTACCAAAATTATTATCGAAGATAATATTAAAACAAAAAAATGTAAAAGATAACGCCAAAATTAGTTTTCGTTATAGCAGTGGCTCAGAATACTGGAACCATTTTGTGCATTTGGAAATATCAAATAAAAAAGTATTAGAAAAGCAAAAATTTTGCAAAATTTGCTTTGACACCAAAACAAGTTATGCATATACCTCAAATACTTTTAAAGATGCATGCATAATGTAAGGGAAAATTCGCAGATTTTTCTGAAAATCTTTGATTTTTAACAATTAGCCATTATTATTTACAATTAGCCAACCCAACTTAATTAAATCTTAATAATTAATAACTTGGGCATATGCTTGGAAATGTTTTTTTTTTGTTGATTATAATTAATGAAATAAAATCAATAAAATGCTGTTTTTTAACTGTTATCTTGACGATTTTTAGATAATCTAGTGATATATAGTAATTACTAATTACTAACAAGAAAATTGATCTAATGAAAAATATAGCGATATATCACTAGATTTTATCTAAAAATCGTCAAGATAACAGTTAAAATACAGCATTTTAAGCCGACAATTCAGCCGCCGCCGAATTTTTAACCTAAACGCCGCCGCCGCCGCCGCCGTAGCAAAAGCGGTTGCGCCGCCGCCGCCGAAAATTTAGGGTAGGCTTGTATCTCTGGTCTTCGGCCGACGCCACCCCGAGCGCCGCCACCACACATATTACAATGGGCCCCGCTTTTATAACAAATGTATTGAAAATATTAAAAGTATACAATTATTTTAATTGAATTTCTAATAATTATGAGAATTTTATTTCAAATTTGTGCAAAATTTGTGTAAAGTTTAAAAAAATAACTAAATCGCTTTACATGCAGTGAATGTAAACTTATTTCAATTATTTAGGCCCTATTACTGAATGTCCCTTTAGCTACTAATTGACACATTGGTTGTTGTGCCCCATATAAATTTTCAATTTAACTGTTTACTAAATTTTAACTGGACATTCAGTAATCGGGTTTTAAAATATATACTTAAAATTTGAGCAGAGTCTGTTAAAAAACAAAAACTACTTTAGGGTATATCCAAATTGGATTTTATAAATTATCAAAGTTAAGCGACATCTGCTGAAAAGTAACTATTTATGTTGCGAAAATCCATAGTCCACGCATTTATAAATGGGCGTGGCCTTTAAATGGGCACGGTCGATGATAAGTATTTGGTGACCTCGCCTAAGAAATTAAAAACACCTAAAGCGTATATACACATTTTTAAAAAAGTAGGCGTAAAAATTAGCGTGGTCGAAAAAAAAAATATATGGCGAATTTTTCTAGGATTTTCAGAATTTTGAATACAAACTAAAAACTTGAAGTTATCAATAAAAAACTTTTTTTTTTCTAGAATCTAATTACTAAAATAATTTTACCTAAGTCAGGTTTGAACCGATCTTATGAAAAGTTTTAGAAAGATGAATAAATGCTCTTTAAAAATATATGTATAATAAAAACGAAATGTTAAATCATTTCCTCAATGAACAAGTATCACGTAGCACAATATATTCCATATTTAAACGTTTTGAAAATGGAGTGGCATCAACCGGAATAAACAAGAAAGGAAAGCTGAGCTTGTTAAATGGAAAAAAAATTGGCGGTTAAACGAATTGAGGCATCAAATCGTAAGTTGGCCAGAAAATTTCGCGTTTCCAAAGAAACAATTCGCAAAAACTTACTCCAAATGAAAATGCAACACTACCAGAGGAAGACTGTACCCAAATATAGTAAAAAACAATTCGAAGAAATATAACAAATGCAGACAACAGAGGAAAAACTTCATGAAAAAATTTTTTCAAATAATTTTGGATGACGAAAAATCCTTTTCTTTTACTTGGAACAATGGTGGTATTAATTCTGGATTTTATTCTGATGACTTGAAAAACACTCCTCGCAAGGAACGGCATTCAGCAAAAGAGAAGATTGAACCAAAAGTTAGTGTGGGCTGCCAATTCGGCAAAAGATATATCACATCTTTACATCCAGGCTTCAGAAGCTATGGCTGTAAATCCGGATGTTTACATTAATAAATGTTTAGTAAACCGCTCTAAAGACGGCATATCATTTTGGCCAGATTTAGCAAGCTGTCATTATGCCATTAATGCAAAAAACATACCGTTTGCACCGAAATACGTAAATTTTCCAAACGTACCAAGAGCACGTCCAATTAACACTCTAACGGGTAACACTGCCTTAGGGCAGTCTTCATAAAATTTACCACAAATGCGTCAAATGAGTGTTTTATACTTAGAAATATTTTGCGAAGAAATTTTTCGGTTTAGAACCGAGAAAGCTTCAAAATCAAAATTTCGTAAAATTTCAAAAACTAATTAGTTTTAAAAAAATATAATTTTCAAAAATCAAAAAAAAAAAACAATTTAGGTTGACTAAAAACTCCTTATAATAAAATATAAGTAAGATTTAATCTTTATGTTCAATAATAAGTCCTTACTTTAGTCCAAGGACTCACAGGATTTTATCAGGGTCCGTTGGCTCTCTACAAAAACTGAATTCATAATTTATTGTCTTTTCTATGTTATACATACACTCAGAGAAATAAACCTTAAAAATAGCAAAAAAGGCTACTAAATATAAGTTAAAAATGACCTTGCAGACAAAACTGCTAAACTTAGCAGATTTTTTTGCTAAATATTAATAAAATATGAACAGCAAATATAAATCTGTTAACTTAACAAAATTTTAGTTATATACGATGTGAATTTTAATTAATTGAAAATAGCATTTTACTCTGTAATATTAGCAAAAACTTTTACTAAATATTTTTAGACTCAAAATAGCAAACAAAAACTGTAATATTATCAAAATTTTTGCTATATTTACCTCAAAATTAGTAGATATAACAGCTTCTTTTGCTAAAATCAACAGAAATTTTTGCAAAAAAATTGTAGAGTGCTGATTTCATAAGGGCAGACTTTTATTTGCATTAAAAAAAAAAACTAAAAAGTACTTTAAAAATATCATATTTTTCAATGACTTTTTTTGTCTACTTATATTTAGTAAATGTTTTTGCTGATTTTAGCAGATTATTTTGTTACTTTAAATTAACTTAACTTTAGCTAAAATATAACTTAATATTTGTAAATTTAACAGATTTAATTTTGCTATTCTTATATTACTAACATTTAGTACACAAATTTACTAATTCTAGCAGTTTTTTTGCAAGCTCATTTTTAACTAATTTTTGTACCCTTTTTGCTATTTTTACAGGTTTATTTCTATTAGAGTAAAAAATACTTTTGTTTTTACAGTTTTATTAGTTATTTGTTTTTAAATACATCGAGATTACTTTTATGTAATTTTTAATTTATAACGGGTTTTTAACCTCCGTGTATTTACAAAGCAAATCAAACATAGAATCTAGGTTGATACTAGTTTTTCGATCTGGCTAAAGATCTCATTAGAACCCGATGTTTTAGAAAAGCTAGAGCATCCAGAATAGGCAGAACTGTAATAAAAACCTGGTAGTCATCAATTTTGCTTCATTCTTGTCTTCTGAGCTGTCAAACACGTGGCTAGGGTCTTTTCCTAACAAGCATCATGACGTTACTAAACTTTTAAGACCAAAAATGTTCTATTTAAATAAAACATTTTTAGCTCAAGTAATATTTTGTATAGTTTTGTTAGTTTCTTGTTTTTATATACATCGAGATTATTTTTATGTTACTTCAAATTTATAACGAGCTTTCAACCTTTACAAAAATAAAGCAAATCAAACATATTAGCTAGGTTGATACTAGTTCTTCGATCTGGCTAAATATCTCATCAGAACACGAACCCATAATAGGCAGAACTTTAGTTTTTACTCTGGCTCAAGTAATATTTTTTATAGTTTAATTAGTTTCTTGTTTTTATATACATCGAGATTATTTTGATGTTATTTTCAATTTATAACGAGCTTTCGATCTTGCTAAATATCTCTCTGAATGAAGCCTTTTTTTTACCAAAATATCTTCATTTAGGCTTTAAGAGAAAATAAAGCAATTTCAAAAAAAAAATGTTTAACATTTTCCTGTAATTATAAAACTTATTGAAAAAAAAAACCATAAAAATCATTGTAAAAATAATAATATAGTCAATTAATTGACCCCAAAACAAAAAAATATTTTTTTTTTCGTGATTTGGAAATTTTCATACAAAAAGTCGACTAATCAATCTAGTTTTATTTGGAAAAAAATCGAAAAGTAGAGAAGTCGACTTTTGAAAATACGACACAGTCAAAAAGTCGACTTTTAACATTTTTACAAAAGTCGTTAAGTCGACTATATAATCCTAATCCGGCGGATCTATGACGTTCCATTAATTAGTTGATATAATTCTTCACTAAACTAATGAAGTTTTCTTCACGAAGTGAATAAAAAATTTCTTAAACTCTTCATTCTTTTTATGAATCTATTTTTAATACAACTTTTTTTATAAGGAGTATGAAATTTTTAATGAATAAAATGCATTTTTTCGTAAAATTTTATGAAAAACTGCAATAATAATTTAATAAAAAATTTCAGTAAACGAATTACAGTGACACTTCTAGATCTACTGCCAAAATTCATTAGCATCATGCTGATAATTTTCTCAGTGTGTTGTTTTAGTTGGGTTTAGTTTGTTGGTCTGTCCATCTTACAACATGTTGCAATTTTAATTGAACGAGCCCATTAATTAATTTCAAAATTTTTGTTGTTGTTGTAGCTGTTGTTGCTGGTGTCCTCCTGACACACGCATTTGGTATTTTGGTGTGAAGTAGTTATCTTGTTGTTTTTCCTTACCTTCTTCCTTGTTTTCATCAGTTGTTTGTTTGTTTTTTTTTTATTGTTGTTATAATGTTTACTGATACGTGCTTCTTTTACTGATGACGGCGATGATGATGATTTTTGTGATAAATTTGTTACGCGTAAAGTATGTTTTTTTTTAAAGTACAGACATTTTTTAAAAGTTTAAATTATTTGTTAAAGATTATCTAGAAATTCAGTTTTGAGGACATATTTTTGGAATATTTCAATACAATTTTGTAGTACGCGCTTACCTTTAATTTTAAATTTACGATTAGTAACAGTTTTTCCAATTAATTTATTTCATTGGTAGACTACACTCTTACAATTCTGAATGCCTTAGAATTCCGATTTTCTTCCAAGTGCACACAAAAGAATCTTTAGGAGACCCTTTCCATTGTATCACACTGGCTTAAAAGTTCTATACTTCGTTATCGGTAATTTTAATAGCGGAATATATTTAGAAGAAACCTTATTAAAATTAAAGTTTTAGAGTCCTAACTTAGTTTCCTTTTTAAAATTTTGTGATAATGTAGTTGGAAGACTGTTATGATCCTGACTTAAATAAAACTTTGAAAGTTTGGCACACTAGCAGTGTTGCCACCTATTTTATTTTTGTGTATAATATTATCTGGATTGCTTGGTGTGTTGTGATTAAGAAAATGTATTAACATTTACCAAATTCTGAAATTTTTGTTTTCAATTTCTGCGAAAAGGAAATTATTTGCTAACCATATTGCGTATAAATTAATATTAACAAATTAATATTAAAAATATTAAATTTCTGATTGGATAACATTTACGCATTTGGAAGTGACCGAGTTACGATTGAACATAGTTAAGTGTCCAAGTGCTCATAAATATTGAATAGGTAGACGATAAATAAAAAAAAACTTTCCATATAAAGTTTTAATTAAAATCTGAAATAGAACGCCGACTACCAGTTAAATTTTTTGTAATATATAACTTATATAGATTTAAAATATGGGCTAAATCGGTTCCTATATACAACCATATATAACAATTAAGCTGATATGTCGATTCAAGCGCCACCTATCCAAATTTGTTTTTACCTACCGGTCCAGTTATTTGAAATATTTTTTCGAACCCTATAACTTATATTCATTCTGAATATAGGCTTAAAAGGGTGATAGATGCAGCTATAAAAATATTTTCATAAATATGACAACAATAGCTCAACATGCCGTGTCCAAATAAATAACTTTGTGGACCAGCCAAGTAACATAAGGTATGAATATGGGCTTGGGTTCGACTAGCGGTGTAAACTAACAAACATACACACAAACGTTTTTATATATCAAGATAAAATAACATTAAGTATACGCCTGGGTGTGTTGTATGTAATGCAGATAGCGATTTTTAATTCAACACTTCCAGATTGCCAGCTAAGATATCGAATTGATTTAAACGTCAGCTTATTTGAAATTAGTAGGATACTGAGTTAATTTGCACCATTTCGACCACTACGACACCCACTTAATTTGTATCAAAATATAATATATCTTATGTCCGTCTACCAGATCATAGCTTTCTAACGATATATAACTTGTGAAGATCCATTAAGTATTAGTTTATTCAAACACTCGTGACAACGGAAACCCAAAAAAATAATGCGTTTTATATATGTATATAGCAGACATAGCGAATTTCGTGCGGCCCTAAAACCAAAACCAAAAAAACTTTTTAAAATAAAAATAAATAAAAAAAATCTGTTTAGTAAATAGAAAAAAATAATAATCAAATTAAATTTTAATTAAAAATATGTTAAATAAATATAAATTATGATAATATAATAATATAAAAATATCATATTACTTAAATTTATTTTCATCGGGATAAAAATTAATTGCATTTTAATACAACAAACACACATACATGTATTGATGTACAAAGTATGTCGACATGTAAAATTGTTGTTTTTCAAATAGTAGTGATTTTATAATTTTGGTTACCAGATCAAACTGTTTAAGGCAGATAAAACGATTCGCTTATTGTTTACTTTGTCTGTTGTGCATAATGTCTCGGTTTGAGTTAAGAAAATTATCTTTTTCTATTGCAGGCAACTGAAGATTTGGGTGATGCCAATGAAACAATTGTATTGTCTATCATGAAAATGATTAAACTTTTTGAAAAGATTAGAATTTGAAAATATAATTAAAAATGGAGTCTCAGTGGAAAATTACACTTCTCCACAAGGAAACACAATGAATCTATAGTCAAAAAATTAAAAATTAATCCCAAGTTGATAGCTTTTCTCCATTTAAACTGTACGCCGAAATAACTTTTTTTGCAATTGATTTAAATATTTTGTATTCATCAGACTATGTTTGAAAAATGTGTCAGATATTAATATATTTTGATTTGACAAAATTGATTGTATAGTTACGCACAAGCACCTTACAATTGGCAGAAAACCTGGAACTGGTAAAACAAAAAAAAAAAACCCCGCGAACTCTCCAAAAATGTGGAGAAGATTTTGAGAGCCGATCCAAAGGTTTCTGGCCGCTAAGTAGCACGACGCGAGCAATGTTGAATCATCTTGTGCGCCAAGTTAAACAAATTGTTGGGCTTTGAACATTTATAGTGTAAAAAGTTCCGGATAAGAAAAACAAAGAAGAATACTGATACCGACAAACTAGCGAAACTACTAAAAAAGATTTTTTTTTCAAAAATTCAAATGTTCTGTTATGGAATACAAAAGTTATGTATTTCAGGATCTTTCACAGCTTCCCGAACACAAGTTTTATGTAGCTGATAGTTTTCAAAAACGTTCACAAATCTATTTCCAACTTTCGATATAAGTGGACAGAAAAATAGCTTATCTCACGAAAAAAGTTCCGATATAATCATATGTGATTATATACAGTCACACATAAAAATAAACATCACATCAAATCTCATCTGAACTGAACTGAAAAATGGCAAACATAAGCTGATCTTATGGTAACTCAGGAGATCTAAACTCACATGGTTTGGTCTGAAAAATGGGTCTGTCAAATAGATCAAATTATATATAATTTGATACAATTTTATCCCAAAAGTTTTTTAATTTTAAATTAAAAATGTTTTAGAGGTCGTTACTTTTTATTTTAATAAAATTACATAGTGCTTTTAATATATTTATAAAACATATAAAAATTAATTTAAAAAATGAACCTAAAGTTGGAACATATAATAAATTTAAAACACTAGGTAAACACAAAAAAAACAGTTACCGAGAAAGAAAATCAAGACTTAAAAGCGGAAATAAACAACAAACTTTACAAGTCCTTGTTATACAAAATAATTAAAAAATAATAACTGTACAGTCAGTATTATGGATCAATACGACATATTTCCTATGAAGGATAAATCTCCCTATTTAGTACTTAATAAATTTCAGATTGTTCAAAACAACTATTTTGTTAACCACAAAAAATATATTATATTATTAAAAATTAAAAATTTTGAATTCATTACGCATGTTTATAAGGGTTGGGTCTTTCATTGGTTTACACAAGCCGTTTCCAAGGCTCTCTTGTAAAACCCCGAACTGGGTTTAAGAGAGTTTCGAAAAAATGTATTACTTGTATGCATTACTTGAACCAGAGTAAAACTATATTATTTTTATTTTTTATATAAATAGAAATTTTTTGGTTTTCAAAGTTTAATAACGTCATGCTGCTTGTTATTAAAATACCCTAGCCACGTGTTTGATTACAAAGAAGACAAGAATGGGGCAACATTGATGATTAATAGGTTTTTTGTTAAAGTTCTGTTTATTATGGTGGCTCTAACTTTTCTAAAACTTCGGGTTCTGATGAGACCTTTAGCCAGATCGAAATACTAGTATCAACCTGGCTAATATGTTTGATTTGCTTTATTTTTTGTAAATATACGGAGGTTGCAAGCTCGTTATAAATGTAAAAATAACATAAAAATAATCTCGGTGAAAGCAAAGAAAACTGTAAAAAGTGGTACTTTAAATTTGCTAAATTTACGAAAAACCTTTATTAAATATATGTAGACTAAACAGCAAACAAAAACTGTAATATCAACAAAATTTTTGGTATATTTACCTTAAATTTTGAAGAATGCTTATAACAGTATATTTTGCTAAAGTTAACAGAAATTTTTGCTTAATAATTGTAAATTGTTGATTTCAGAAGGGCAGTAGTTTATTCGTATTAAAAAAAAAAAACTAAAAAAAAACTTTGAGAAATTCATATAATTTTATGTTTTTTTTGTATACTAATATTTAGAATTTTTTTTTGCAAAATTTAATTAAATATTTGTAGATTCAACAGATTTATTTTTGCTATTCTTATCTTACTAATATTAAGTAAAATAATTCTGTTTATTTTGTAGTTTTTTCTGCAACATCAGTTAGCAAAAAATTTTACTCGTTTTTTTCTATCAGTGTATAGATAGTATAGCAGTATAGATTTAAACGGCTTATTTTATTAGTTTTGAGCTTCTTTTAAGCGCTAAAAACATAGTTTTTTGGAGCTGTTTCTTGGTTGGCCTAGTAATCTAAACCTGACAATAAATTACAGCGTCGAATGTCAGTAAATTAAAATAACTAATGTTTTGTCTTAAGCGATTTTCACGGTGCAAGCAAAACAACAAAAATTTAAATAAATTAGGGTATTATAAGTAGGGCTCGGAAGTGGTTTGGGAAAAAAATCCATTTTTTTTTTTGCATATTTTTTTTAATGTCCTTAAAGGATTTTCCAAAATTCGAAATTGTTTGTGAGACACAGACATTTTTGTGAAGCAATGTTTTTGCCCAAATGAGGAATACATTGTGCCCCAGAAAATTGAACTTAAGTCTTAAAAGCGTTTTACGCGAAACGTTTTTCAAACTGGTACACTAGTTTCTCAAGTTCTACAGAACCGATTTTGATGATATAGGTCTTTATCGACGCAGTATTAACGTGACTATCGTTCCATGCTGAATTATCTGTTTACTATTTGTTTTTTACACTCGACTACAAACAAAAATGGTAAACTATCGATTTTTCAATTTTTTAACCAGCCGCTGGGACGATAAAGGAATTTTTACTAATCAATTCCCTGTTTTGCTTTCAGATAACCGTGAGTCCCGGAAAGCTGCGTGTAAACAACACACCTTTTTCGGTAGACCCTACTTTGGAGGACGAGAACTCTTTAAACAGATAACTTATTGACAAATTGTTAATTGTGTATTTTTTCGATGAATTGGCCAACCAAAAGCAAAAAAACAGACTTAAAAAACCTTTTGCCGTTTTCTTTCAACAAGTTTTTAAAAAACAGCTAAAATTCAGCCGTCCAAACAAGAATACCCCCTTAATGCATTTATAATCGCGTTTTATATACATAAAATATGCATTAAAAAACGTAAAATATGCACTTACAATTTTAAAAATATGCATTTATTATTGATTGTTAAGTGCGTTAAAAATATTGCAAACGTAGGTTCACCATTTGAAATTTATAACGTGCTTTCCACCTCCAAATATTTATAAGAATAAAGCAAATCAAACATATTAGCTAGGTTGATACTTTGAAGACCAAAACTGTTCTATTTATATAAAAAAAAAAATAGTTTTTACTCTGTCTCAAGTAATATTTTTACAGTTTTAGTAGCTTTTTGTTTTTATGTACATAGAGATTTTTTCAGAACGAGCTTTCCACCTCCGTATATTTACAAAAATCAATCTAATCGCCATATTAGCTAGGTTGATAGGTTGTTTTTCGATCTGCCTAAAGATCTCATCAGAACCCGAAGTTTTGAAAAAGCTAGAGCCTCCAGAATCGGCAGAGCTTTGACAAAAAACGTATTAATCATCAATTTAGCTCCATTCTAGTCTTCTTAGTAGTCAAGCACGCGGTTAGGGTCTTTTCCTGAAAAGCATCATGACGTTATTGAACTTTGAAGACCAAAAAAGTTCTATTTATATAAAAAAATTTAGTTTTTACTCTGGCTCAGGTAATATTTTTTACAGTTTTATTGGTTTTTTGTTTGTATACATATCGAGATTATTTTTATGTTATTTTTAATTTATAACAACCCGTATATTTAAAAACTAAAGCAAATCAAACATATTAGCTAGATCCTATATTTCGATCTGGCTAAAGATCTCATCAGAACCCGAAGTTTTCGAAACGCTAGAGTCTCCATAATAGACAGAGCTTTTTAAAACATTTAAGTAATTTGTGTCTTAAAAAGTTGTTAAGTAATTGTACTTCTATGATATTTTTGTCTGCGCAAAAAACAAAAATATTTATTAGAAAAATATATCTCAATTTGAAGAAAAAATTCTAAAATATATACATTTTGAAAAAAATTGGATTTTAGTAAAATATCAAAAAATTTTCTTAAATACACAGAAAAAACTAAAAACGGGTTTCAATTAAAAATTTTATTGAATCAATTAATATTTTAATTGGTTTTGAACCTATCACGGCAATGATAATATCAATTAAAACTTTTATTGAAAATTAAAATGTGCAAAAAGTTATAAATAACATTTACAAAAAAACAATATGATACTCATAAAAAAAAGTGTGTGAACGATACGTTGGTATGTGTGTTTTTGTTAATGCTGTGTCTGTTTGAATGTTTGTGTGTGTGCTTGCTTTGTTTGTAAACTTCAAATGCATTTGGTATTTTATACTAAACATTTTGTATTTAAGCATACAGTGTATGAAAAAATAATTTGAGAATTACGTCTAAAATATAAAACGTATTTATGTACTTAAAAGTCAATTAAATTGTTAATTGATTCAATTAAATATTTGTTCAGAAACAAATTTAATTCAAATCAAATCTTTAATTAGATATTTTAGGATGATAATTTTTTCTGTGTATATGCATTTTAATGCAAAATATCCAAATATATGCGTTTATTTCAAAATATGCAACAACAAATGCCAAAATACCTAAATTTTGTTTTTGTAATTAAAACTTCATTTTTATTACAATTTTTCCCGACGTTTCTTCGATTTTTTGTCGACTTCTTCTGGGGATTTTGTAATTTTTGATTATTACATTAAAATACAAATTATTACATTTAACATATAACATTAAACATATAAAACACATAACATTAAACATATAAAACAAATGTAGTTTTAAACACATCATCATTTAAAAACACAGACTATTTATTCAGTTATTACGAATTTCAGTCGTTTGGTACAACTGAACATTAGTTTTCACAACAAAGTTTGATTAATTTAACTAAAGTTTGGTTACAAAACGCACAATAATCAGAAATCTAATGTAAGTATCGTTGTTTTAACTGAATTTATAAGTTGTTAACATTAAAATATACTTTTTAATTCCATTGGCAATTTATTTCTCTGTGTGTAGCAATATATTCAAAAAAAAAATGCATTAACAAATCGATGCCATTTTGTTGTATATTTGTTGATTTGCAAAGATATTTTGTTAACTTTGTCCTCCAGTTAACCACAGCCAACATATATTTACTTGCGAACTTCCGTGCCCTAATAATAAGAAATAATTATGGTAGCAAACACATGCTAAAATATCTGAAACTTAAAAAAAAATTTATAGAAAATTAACTAATATTTTTTTTTATAAAAAATCATACTTCTTATCAACTGGCCGCCAACAATCAGCCACAATAACAAGTGTTTTGTTTTTTTTTTTTTCATTTCATCCATTAGAAAAACTTTCAAAACCTTGTTAATATCATGCTGACATTTAAACCATTAATTTTTGGGGAATTTTTAAATATGTCATTTAAAAACAAATATGCTGGCATTTAGACTGGCCAAGTGTCTGGTGTCATTGCTAAAACAATACAAAAATCTATTAGTCAACATTAATCTATCGTAAAGACCCTTTCAAAAGAATGGATGAGTTAATTTTGTTTTTTTTTTTTTTTTTTCTTTTTGGAAAAACATGTTACATCTTCCAATTTTAATTAGATGGTGAAAAGAAACAATAGGCGGAACACGACACAGTAAGGGGCTACTGTGGTTTTAATAACAATCAGTTGAGTGTTCTTCTTAGCTGGTCCAAGAGTTTCTTCGTTTTGTTTTTTATTTCGTTTTTCAAACAAACCTCAATTTATTGCTAATAAATCAATGAATGGGTTTCTAACAGTTTTTGAAAAAGTCTTTAAAGGAAAGCTTGTAAATGATTATGTATGTATGCTTAATATTGTCATGCAGCCAAGTTTAATGGTTATTTTAACGCCCATTGGCGGCAAAATTCGTTATAGCTATTAATATTTTTTTTATTTTTTTATATTTTTAAATTTAAAGATGTACGAAATAAATAGGATTCAATATTTTCATGCATATTTTAAACATATTTTATACCTTAATGAGCCTTAACTGTTTGTAGGAGTTGTCTGTTTATGAAGCTTAACTTAAAAATACATTTATTAAACATTTGCTAACCCGGTTAAAAATAAATTTATATTTTACACACAAAAAAAAAAATAAAAACCCATTTCAATTACGAACACTACAGATGCAATAACTTTAATTGCTGAAATTCCGCCAACAATGAAAATTGCTACTTAAATTAGATATTGATAGCTCTTAAATAGAATTATTTTTCAATTAAATATTAACTCATTTGATTAAAAAGTGACCAATATGGTATAACTTCCCAAAAATCAAAAAAAAAAAAAAAAAAATTTTTGTTGCCATACCAAATGTACCAAATGTTGTTAAACAGCTTAAATTTTATAACATTGAACCGGCATTAAATTCTCATTTAGTTAGCAGATTTATTTATAAATACTTATGTGAACAAATTCACACAGAAATTATTTTTTGTATTTTTATTGAAGCGTAGGGGTTATGGCAAATTTTTTTTTGGAATTTTTCTTTGCAGAAATTAACCCTTGTGTTGAAATCAGAGTATTTTTTTTTTGTTTAAAAAGTTTTTTATTTATTTTCTGTATTCTTTCTGTTAAAAAAAAATTGAAATTTTTATTAAACGAAATTAAACTTTAAAAATTAATCAAATCAATTTTAGGAAAATGTGTTAGAATAAGTTACAATTCAGATTTAAACAACTGAAACTAAATTATTCAACCTAATAAAGTGATAAACCTAATAAGAATTAATATCTAATCTAATTGAAATGAATTTAAAATAAGTTAGATAAAATTTTTATTTAAAATAAAAATTATGTTTTTTCGCTTCATGTAAAGAGACTAACTAAAGTAATATTCTACAGTAATTAATATAAAAACTAATTACGATTGTCATTATCTGACGGTTGCAAAACACTTTCTAACATGAAAATTATTCAAGTTCGAGGTTATTAGGATATTGTCCCAACAAATAATCTATAGAGTTTTTGTTTTAAAATTTATTAATTGGCCACTTTCAGGAATATGTTGATAGATCTATTTCGGGAATTTTCTAGGTTCCCATTATCAGAACACGTTTTGAAAGAAGTGACAATCCCATACAAAACATCAAGCATTCATATAAACTAGTTTTCTCACTAAATGAGAACTAATATATGGGCTCGAAGTTAAAGATTATCACCATTGATCAAAAAATAAATTGAAAACTTTTTTGTTATGTGCAAGGTCTTCCTTTGGTAGATATTCAATACACGTTTTTTGTTTTTTCCCCATTTTATTTGTACACTTGTTTTGTTTAAAAACAAAATGTACAGGGGGAGTAGTAAACAAGACCGTACTTTGTCTTTTATACAAGTTTGATATAATTTTTATTAAAAATAAAAATTATAAAATATTTATTACTAATACCACTAAACGTAAACATTCATAAAAAACAACTACATAAATATTAAAAAAAAAAACAACAACAATAATGTGCTGATGTTTGCTTTTGAGCGATAATATAAAAAAATGTCAAGCAAGTTCCGAATTTGTGCATATATTTAATTAATTCAATTAATTTTTAATTGGCAGCTTTTAAAATTTTCAACAAACCGATTTAATTGAAAAAAGTAAGAAAATATTTTTTCTGTGTTAGTATATCTACTTATATAATTTGATATGATTATGTATGTAATGTATATACAGTTTTATATTGTAGCATATATTTTTTGATATTGCTGCAGATATGTTTATGTTAATTTATATTAGACTCTATTAATGAGATAAAATTAGATGAGACCAAAACTACGTTACAATCCATTCAAATGATTTTTAATCTAATTTTAGATTTCATTATTTTATTTGTCACAGAACCAATTTCAGCATGTAATTATATCTGATACAAAAAATTATTTTAACCGGGCAGTTAAATTTATATTTTAAATTTAGTTTGGGTCATCTTTGTTTTTATTTTGCCATCTAATGTCTTCTGTGTGTTAGCATAAGAGCTAAAATAACTAAAATCAGGCAACTGATCTACCTTTCCCCTTTCTAAATTTGTTAAATTTAGCACAAATATTGTATTTTATGCAACTAAGATTAACACCAATTAACAGTGAAAAAATGCACGGACTCGACAGTATAGTTTCGATTGTACTACCAAAGGTTAGTAAAAGCCTGTACTCGGTTTTTCCAGTTTGAATACCAATTTTTTTTATGGACCTCAAAAGATTTTGAAAATCACTGCACCACTCAAAACAAATTTGTCCTCAGTTTTTGGCCTACAGCTAATTCAGACTTGATGACTATTTTTTACCAAAAATCAAGTTTTTTAAATTCTATGAAACTTTTGCTTTATGCATAAACAAGAAAGTTATAGAAACTTTTGCTTTATGCATAAACAAGAAAGTTATAGATGTTGAAAAATTTCAAGATATACTATGTAACTATAGACCAAACTAGACAACATTATCCAGATCTGCTGATGCTTTTTATATTATTTTCATTGAATATTTCTATTTTGCTTTCGATTCTAAATAGTTTATTAAAAACACATTAAGTATATAATATCTATATATGTTATATGTATGTATTAGTTTTTTTAGATTTATTTGACGAAGCAATAAATAAAATTAAAATTAGTTATACAGGTATTTTCAAAGAACAAGTTAAAAAAAAATATTTTTAAAAAAATATATAATTAGAAAATAATGGAAAAATAAGATATCGGAAATCTCAACTAGAATTTGATGTCAGAGTCAAAAATCACAACAGAGAGAACTGTAGCTATTGTCAATCCATGAAGAACGATATGCATTATGTTAAGATCGGACTTCAAATGGCGACGCAGTGCACAAAAAACAAACAGGGCGGTATGTAGGGGTATGATAAGAAAAAACATTTTTTTTTCTAGAATCGTCTTTAACTTATCTGTAATCCTGGGGCGTGACTGGCTCAACTTTTTTTTCTTGTATGGGGACCGACCCACCATACTATACACTTTGAAAATATAAATTTGTCCCAAAAAAGAACAATTAAAAATTGAAATTTAAAACAACGCACAATCACTCACGAATATTTCTTTTACACTCACTCACGATAACGTCAGTAATTTCAACTTTCACTCACAATTTTCTGCTCACGTGCGCCTCCATAATTTATACCTAACCACAGTTTAGCAAAAATTTGGCGATATGCAATTTCTGTTTTTAGTATTATTTTCCTGCAAATAAACATTTGTTTGAAAAAAATATATAAAATTCTTTAAAATTGTATAACTTCTTTTTTCAAAATGAGGAACTACTTCCAGGAACGTCCTTTTATTAAGCAAAAGTATATGATTACTTCTTTAGTACAAAAACTTATACATATAAGTTAATAACTTTGTGGACCTTGCACATTACAAACAAGTTTTCAATTTATTTTTTGATCAATGGTTATAATCTTTAACTTCAAGCTCATATATTAGTTCTCATGTAGTGAGTAAACTAGTTTATATGAATGTTTGATGTTTAACATGGGATTGTTACCGCTTTCTGATGATGGGAACCTGGAAAATTCCCGAAATAGATCTATCAACACATTCCTGAAATAGTCAAATAATAAATTTGAAAACAAAAACCTCTATAGATTATTTGTTAGGACAATATCCTAATAAAAAAAAAAGAGTATGGCCTCGAACTTGAATAGTTTTCATTTTTATTGTTATTTTCTTTTAAGTAACTAATTACTTTGTTATTGAGTTCATGCTTTCCAGTTTAAATTTAAAGAATTGATTACCATACTACTTGCTTTTTTGACTCTATCATTGGAATGTGGTTGGTATTGCAGTTACTAAATTTTTTCTGGGTACAAACATGACCTTCAATTACATTCGGGTATCAAATTTAGTTATTTAGTGTACAGCTTTAGCTACTAACTCCGCAGTTTTTTTTTACAGTTTTTACTATACTTAGAATACTATATAGGTAAACCCCAAAACAAATTAAATTTCACTCAAAGAAAGAACGACATAATTTTTCAGTAAATTCAACTAACATTTTCATTTGTTTTTTAATGTCCAAAAAAAATTAACCACAATTGTAGTAAACATGAACCACATATGCAATAAAAAATCAACAAACTTTTATTTGTTTTACTTAAAAAAACAAAAAAACTACAGTAAAAAAATTAATGTAAAATCATAATACAGTAAATTGATGTGGTTTGTTTTTTTAAATGAACTACAGCAGAATTTCCCTGTTACTATTTTTGCATAAAAGTTATTCTAAATTCAATAATTCTGTAACAAAAGTACAGATTTAAGTTAATCTGGGACTTGGGGGCAAAAGTGAGCCAATGACGTTCTTCTATACAATTTGAAATTGTAGGAGAAAAAAAAAAAAATTTCGAAGAGGGAGAACAATTTAGAAAATGCATTTAAAAATTGCTTTTGCATAAGAAATGTTTTTTAAATACATTTTATTACTGAATTATTGTGAAAGATTATAATAGTGAACGCTTTTCGAATCAGCGAAATGCGATAACAACTTTCAAGTATACGGCTCTTCAAAGTTACATACTTTTTTTTAAACTAAAAAAACCAAATACTCGTATTAATAATAATGATTAATATCTATCGTCATACTTCAGGGAAGGTCGTCACATTTTTAGCGGCCACGCCCACTTTTACATCTAATTTTGCCAAAAAAAATATGAATTTGACGTTTAGTAATACAATTTTGATTTTCCAACGGATTTCTTTCAAACTAGGTACCCATGGTGCCATCTACTGCCGATGGCTTAGCTTACTTTTACGCCAACTTTTTTGTTGTTTTTTGCAAAAATCATAAATGGTAATAAATAATGAAGAAATTGTTTTCCATAATCATAATATGATAACCAGAACAATAATATTGTTATAGTGTAAATATTATGATTGCTGCAAACATGTTATTAAAATTATAAATGTATTGTGAAATTTTATTCTTAACAGTATTTTAATGCATAGTAATAATGTAATCACATAATTTCATTATTATATTTTTCCAAAACAAATTAAGATTTGTTTTTAAGAAGAGAAAGTTTAGTTTTACTTTTTAGATACTAAAATAAAAAATGTATATAAACATCGTATACCTACAAAGTAAAGGTTTATATAACTCCTTAATTGCGCAAAGACCATTTAATTACTAAAATTATTTTAAAATAACCTCATTTGAATGTGTAAATTATTAAATAAATAAATAATTATATGTTTGTACTATTAAAAAAAAACATGCATAACTTTTTAATCCATCTTCAACAGAATGCTGGGAATGTAGGAATCATACTATGATAATTTATAAACATTTTCATAACCATAATATGATAATAGTGAGATGAATTGGGAATCATAATATGGTAGTTTAATTATCACATTACGATGACGAAAAATATTAGAGTATAGTTCTCTCAATCATAGTAACATAAATCCAAATATATATAGTTGCCCCAACCATGCCTTTTCGGAGCGTGTATTCAGAATTAGTTAATAAATCTCCGGAATGGTTTTAAACATAGTCTTTTAAATTAGTTGTTTTTTTTTTTGGTGGTTATTATATAAACTTATATGTTGCTCATGTTTTTATTTTGACCATATTTTCTAACTACTTCACATTTTTTTTCTTTCAAAAATTTACTGATTTTGTAGCTAATTTATCTGGCAACTATGGGTTAATGACATAAAGATTAGAACGACATAAAAAAAATCAGGTTGAGATATAAACGTATATAGTTTGTTGTTGAATAAAAAACTTCCTATTTCTTTTGAGCATTAATCCAATGAATTGATTTAATAGATTTTTAATTTCGTTGAGAAACATTGAAAGAAAAATCAAAGTAATATCTTTTCACTAATAAAGGTAATGAAAGCGATATAGTTTTGTAACTGGAAATTATGTTTTGGTGTTTTGATAATTTCCACTAAAACTTAGACTACTCATTAAAAACTCGTAAAAGTTTTATTTTTGCGATACGATCAGCAGACCAAAGTCATAAAAAATGATTAAGTTCATGCATTATTGGGTCAATATAAAAATAGGTTTTTACTACTAATTAATTGGAAAAGTGTGTCTTTTAAAAATTGGAATAAATTAATAAATTTTATGATTTAAAATTTTGGTTAAATATTTTCTAACTTATAGCATGTGTTTTACTCTACAAAATTTATAAAATTATATTATGTATAGTAAATTCATTTTTGATAAGAAATTTTTGATAAAACATTTATTTAACGTTTGAGTTTTTAACAAAACATCCATATTTAGCTTCCGATAAATATCTCTACACATGAGTAATGAAGAAAGTTTATATTTCATTCCATATAAATATTAGAGTAAGTCAGAAGATTACAAAGTTTCATTGTTTTTGGGATATCATTACTTTTTAAAATGTTGTGGCATCAATAAAAAATGGCGTTAGTATTTTTTTAAAATTCCAACTCCTTTAACATGCGCTCGGCGTCACAAAACGCTGATATGGGGTAGCTTTTCGTGCAGAACAGAATGAGTTGCATTTATAAGAAATTTGAATTCACCTTTCGATTCTACACCAAAAATTATTTACAAAAAACTTTTTATCCATTTTTAAAGTGGAAAAATTTTTTTTTTTTTCAAAAAACGTATAAAGTATTTTTTATGGCACACAATTAAAAAAACATTTTTAGCTGAGAAAAATGGTGCAAAAGTTTTAGCTTTATGGTAACCTAGTAAAAAGTTTTAAGGTTTTCAAATGTTGTCTTTACTTAAATGTAATGTTTTAAAAACTTTTTAACGGGCTGCGATATATCGAAAATGTTTGTGGCATTTTAGTTACAGGGAGAGTCCGTTCATGGGTACCCTCCGCTTGCGATGAAGTTTTGATATGTTAAGACACACAAATTTTTTTTAGTTGCCCAGTTTCATATTTAGGGGTTAAAAAGTGGGGTCAGAAACTATCCCATGTTGCGATTTTTAAATATTTCTCCAAAGAAACTATACCCACGTAAAAAAAATATATATAACAATATATTCTTTGATATAAAAATATATGATCATATAAAATAGCATATGTATTAATATGTGATTATACAAGGTGGCGCAAAAGTAATCCTCCTATCAGAAAATGCTATAAATTTTGCGATTGGCCCCTAATGTCAGTTCTGTTTTGACATTTGTGTAGTAAACACATGCGAAATACACGTTAATAAACAATGTTACGCTACACTGCTCCAGAACGCGGAATATTGGTGACCATTTATTTGACCAATAATCGGTCGGCGACTTTGGCACAACGTGAATTTCGTCGCAGATTTCCTGGCCGTCCAACGCCTACTGGTAAAACACTGCGACGTTTAGCCGCCTCGAAGAGACTGGCACAACACGAGATGCTGCCAGGCGTGGCAGACCCCGGAGTAGCCGTTCTGCAGAGAATATTGCTGCTGTAGCCGAGGATGTCATGGAAGCACCGTCGACATCGTCCAGACGACGTGCCACAATGATCAATGAGTTCTTTTTGCCGCAACTTGATGAATTGGGATTGGAAAACATGTGGTTCCAACAGGACGGTGCAACGGCACACACTGCACGTGCCACAACCGATATGCTGAAGGATGCATTTCCCGGGCGCATAATCTCCCGTTTTGGCGATTTGCACTGGCCAGCAAGATCGCCTGATTTGACCGCTCCAGACTTCTTTTTGTGGGGCTTTTTGAAGTCGCGGGTTTATGTCAACAAGCCTCAGACTCTTGCAGCTCTTAAAGACAATATCCGTCAAGAATGTGAGGACCTATCGCCGGAAGTTTTGGCCAAAGTGATGGAAAATGCCATAAAAAGGGCTCAAATGACAATCAACTGTGGCGGCGGCCATTTACATGACATCATATTCTCGACTTGATGTAAAAAAATTAAAATACTAAATAAAAATAATCCACAAGAAGAATCAAAGTTTTTCATTTTTTTTTTTAAATTACAGCCAAAAAACATCGGAAGGTTATTTTTGCGCCACCTTGTATATAATAATGTTTTCAAAATGTTTTACCAAAAAAAAATTCATGTATAACCACATAAAAAAAATACTATTCTGAATTTTATATATGATAATACTTGCTTGATAAATTTAATTCAATTGATATAAAATTAGATATAACCCAATATGTAATTATTAGGGCGGGTCGATTTGTAGGGAGGCAAAAAATCGCTCAACGTACAAGGAAAATCGTATTCTAGGGATCAAAATAAGAAACTTTGCCGAAGGAACATTAAAAACACCTTCTGTCATTTTAGACATAATTATATATAAAAAAAATCACTAAATTTTTTACGAAAATAATTTACAGTTTTGCGAAATTGATTTCTAGTACAAACAACAAAATCTTTTTAATATTGACAATAAAATTTTTTGATTCAATAAAAATAAACAATTTTGTTAAAACAAATATTTTATGTCGTAAAAAATATAAATAAAATTTATGTTATTTACAAATTTCAAGCATACATTTTGTGTTTCGAACCCGTTTTATGGAGGTTATATATATGGAACTTACTATCTTTTAATTTAAATATAATTGGATTATTATGTATCTAATTGCATTTAAATATATCTAATTGTATCATATATAAAATAATATAATTAGATGTAATTATATCGCGACAAAACTCGGATAGAATTGGATATTTGTTTATTAAATTGTATCTATTTAAATATAATTAGGTCCAAAGTGATAAAATTTATTGTTTCGGATCAAATTATATCCTCTTATATTTGCGGAAAGTATTTCATTATATAATTTTCAATAAACTTTTTTACTCGGGTATATAAATTTGGTATTTAATGGACAGTCTTTGAAATGCGCATCACCAGTATAAAGTAGCATGTTCAACTTTTCGTGGTATTTGAAAAAAACATAAATTTTGTTAAATATGTATAGTAGGGCGGGTCGATTTAAAAATCGCTTAACGTTCAAGGAAAATCGTATTCTAGGGATCAAAATAAGAAACTTAGATGAAGGAACCATACCTCTAAAACGAATTCTGATGTCCCGACTTTTGACCCGTAGGGTGAAATTTCGAAAAATCCCACTTTGACCCATTTACAGTACCCCAATCGAATCCAACCCAATCGAATATATTTATACTCTATTTCTTCCGGAGAAGAAATAGAGACCCTATTCTTGGAAAGACTCCTCATACTTTCTGAAATATCTCTATTCCGAGATTTGTACATTTTGCTAAAAAAACACGGCTAAAAAGGCCCTCTTTTAACTTAAATTTTAACCCCTAGAATGATGATTTATGCATTAATCTGCTAGCGCGTCTCCCGGAGAAGATGTATCTCCCATAATATTGGAGAGATTCCTCCTACTTTCTGAAATATCAAAGTGGGCTTTTTCAAAATTTGACCCTACGGGTCTAAAGTCGGGACATCAGAATTCGTTTTAGAGGTATGGTTCCTTTGGCAAAGTTTCTTATTTTGATCCCTAGAATACGATTTTCCTTGAACGTTGAGTGATTTTTTTGCCTCCATACAAATCGACCCGGCCCAATGTATAGTAATAATATATATCGTGGGGAAGCTTTTTGAAATTCACATAATGGTTAGATATAAAAAACAAAAAAATCTCTAAAACACACGATTTTCACAAAATTTTGTAAATTGTTATTTTTGTAATTATTTTTACATAAGAGTAATGTATTTGCAAAAGTATAAAATTTGATACCCATATTGCCTATGTATTGGCCATAGAGTTGCCACTCTGTGGAAAAATATAGTGCTTTGGGAAACTTCATCTAAATTCCAAATTATTGAAAAAAAGCTATCCAAAAAATAATAAATACTAGTCCACTAAAACTTAATAGAGAATAATATATGTGAGTCTGGGCCTGATCAGACCATACGTTCTAGTACACAACCCCCCAAAATGTATGTGATTTTTTTTCGAATAATACGAAAAGTTAAGCATGCACAGACCTGCTACTTTACACTGGTTATGCGCATTTCAAATACTTTTCATTAGATACATAATTTTTATATAGTTTCTTTGGAAAAAAATATGAAAAAACCGCAAAAAGCAGAACATGGGCTCATTTTTTTACCTCACTTTTTTGCCCCTGAACGTGAGATTGAGCATGTAAAAAAATATATGGGTTTCTTAGTTTCTGATTCTTTATTACATATTCAAATTTCATCGCTTTCGGAGAGAATCCATCTACGGACTCATGTTGTTAGTTCAAAATCCTTTTAAATTGTGTGCTAAAAATTTTTTTAATCCTTTTTTTTTTACAAAATTGATACCTTAATAACTTTTTAGCGGTTTGCAATACGTCAACAATTTTTGTATCAATATTCTAAGTTGGTATTAAATTTTGATTGTGTGTGATTAAAAAATTTAGTTTTAAAAGTTTTGAAAAAACAGAGTTTTCCGTCCAATCTATTGACTAAACGGTTCACTTTAAAACCGGGGCAAAATATTTTTTTTAATAGTTTTTGGTGTAGAATCGAATATCAGGTTTCATATAAATAATCCCCTTTTGACCTGTAGTTAGAGCATGCGCGGATCCAGGGGGAAGCAAAATGGGACATTTCCTCTCCCAAAATAATAATTTTAATGAAAAAATGATAAAAAGATTGGAAAAGTTAATCAAAAATACTCTAACTTCCCTCACCAAAACCTTTTTCTGTATCCATGCCTGAGTTAAAGGGACCCTAAATTAGGGGTTTTGGCCACCGCGTGCCTATGAAGGGAGTCAAAAATTAAAAAAAATAATGAAATTTTTTTTTTTATTTTAGAAATGTTGAGGTTAAGAAGAAGAATAAACTTTTTTCTCTAAAAAATTATAAACACTATTAATTTTTAAATCAGACTAGACTAGTTTATGCCTTTATTTTATGGACAGGCTCATCAGTGATTTTCCATTTTCCATTTTAAATTGTATTATTATTTGTGTCTTATAATTGTCAGATAAATTTTTCAACAACCTGCGGCTGTAAGAAAAAAACAAACGTAACAATAAAAATATATATTTGATGCAATATATTATTGATGCAAAACCCGTAACAAAAGTGATGATATCCCAATATCAAATTTTTGTGACGAACTCTAATAAATATAGTTTTTATTTTGTTAACTGTTCATAAAGAGTTTTTATACTTGATCGTTTTTCTGTCTCGCAGATATTTGTATATTGATCTCATAAAAACTCAGACTTAATAGCTTAAGATTTTAACCATAAAAACATTGTTATACCATATGGGTTACTTTAGATATCTACTAAATGTTGTATAAAGTATCTACACGGAGAGAATTATCAGCATGATATCAATGAATTTTTGCATTAGATCTATGAATTGTAGCTGGAACTAGTGCATTGAAGCTTTTCATTAAATTAATGCTGTTTTACATAAAATTTAATGAAAAATTTCATATTATTTATTAAAAATTTCTTAATTCTAATGAAAAAGTTTCATTAAAAATAGTTTCATTAAAAATATGAAGCTTTTTCAGGATGTTTAAGAAATTTTTCTTTCACTTTGTGAAGAAGAAAACTTCATTAGTTAAATGAAAAAATTTCATTAAAACTCGTCCAAGGAATTCTCTCTGTGTACAATTCCATATCTTTGTATCTATTTATATGAAATCTTAAACATCATGTGTATCATATTCATTCGAATACATACGAAAACGTTAAAAGTATCATTAACATTTTATGATGATTATTGCTTTACTATTAATAGAACTGTTTCTTACCAAAGCTTTTTTTGTTTGTAGTAAAGTTGTAAAAGAAATCCACTTTTTCTTTAATCGATTTAATTTTTTGCAATCATTTTATTTACACTTATAGAAATAAATCGGTACAAATAGTGGAAAAAGCTACGAGTACTAAAAATTAATTTAAAATAATTAAATAACTTCTGAATTCAGCAAAATCTGTTTGCTAAAAATTAGTAAGATAGAAAATAAAAGCACTAGGCCTTTAGTTAACTCTTTAAACTTTTACTTTAACTTTTGTTTGAGTTTATGTTTTTTAAATAGAAAATTACTATTTACCACCGGCGTAGCTAGACCAATTTTCTGGGAGGGAGTATAGCCCCATAAATAAAATTAGGTTTTTTAAAACATTTTAAATAAGTGTTTTTCGATGCAATATCGCTTTCACGCTTAAAATAAAATGCCTCTAATGTGATTTATTAATTTGCTGGTCAAAAACGTAGCAAGACTCTTTTGCCTACTAAATATAGTTGCGTTTTGGAGAAATTATATATTCCAGTTGGTTTTTGTTCTCACCCAGACCAATCCGAATTAGACCATTTTTTTTACTCAAAATTGCTACACATAATTTTTAATTAATTTTGCTATGCTGAACACGAATATTTTGAAGTTTTTGAAATCAGACAAATGGTTTTTGGGAAAGTTGAAAAAATGCTGCTCTAACTAAACTAACTATAACTCTATATGCTTCCAGAGAGTTTTTTTATTTAAGTCCCCTTTAGGGTACATATTCCCTACTGTGGACCTTTTAAAAATTGTTATATCATTTTTTTTAAATTACTCGCCACGAGAAAAAGATCTTTCTCCGAAAAATGCTCAAACGTGTTGATTTATAAGCTGATGTTTTTGAATTTTGAATATTCCACTTAGTTCCTTCTGTGTAGCCCGAATACCAGGTGTGAGGCCACATTAGAGAACATTCATTTATACATTTTAATTAAATGAAATTTCAATTAACAAACAATAAATTCATTTTCATTGTAAGGGGCCGAAATCCATAGTAGCTAGTGCTCGATTAGGGTAATAGGATACAATAAAACAATTTGAAAAAATGTTCCATTTTACCGGAAAATCAAAAAGTGTGTGATTTTGCATTTTTTTAATACAGTAAAACCTGTTTGAGATGAACTCCGAGGAACCAGAAAAATAAGTTTTTTTTTTTTTTTTTAAAAAGAGAAGCAACACTTAGGAAATTCTTCCTATTAGTTAATGTGTTGCTTTCTTTGGAAAGGGGATAGTGGAGAGATGAAAGGTGGTGAAAGATGAAGGGCTTCAAACATGGCAACACTGTAATTGCGCGAGTTAATAAGTCTTAGAACAGTTGTTGGTCGCCACCTGATGTAGAGTTGGCGAATTAATTGAAGCTTTTTGTTTCATAGCCCTGATTCATTATTTTACTTCGGTGGGGTTAAGTGCTATGGGAACACCGAAGGTGGGCGCAGCGATACATATCAGTGATGGAAAACTCATATATATTATTTTTCTAAATTGATATTGTCGTCACCGGGAATCGAACCCGGGACCATCTGTGTAACAGTCCAACGCGCTAACCATTACAACACAACGCCCACGTAGTAAGCGAGGATCGTTTTGACCGAGGTTAAATTTCTTAACAAGTTCTCGTTGTCCCCAAACCTTTAACATATTTGATCAACATTTTTAAAAATTTTGAGATACTTTTATTTGATTTCATAAAAATGTAGATAGTTTTCGATACATTTGTGAAAAAGTTTTTGTGTGTTCGGTCTAAAATTTCTTTGTGTTCCAGGAAATTTTAGTAAAATTTTCAAAGTTCTGGAGAGTTGGTATTAAAAATGCAAAAATATATGAAAATTGTTTTGTGGGACTGTTAAAAGCAGTTCGTCGTAACCGAGGGATCGTCTTAAGCGATTTCATATTAACAGATGTTTTTACATAGCCCAAAACTTTCTGACTTTTAAATTAGTTCATATATTTCGAGGATTAGTCTTAAAGGGGTCCTCTTGTTTGGACGGCTGAATTTTAGCTGTTTTTTAAAAACTTATGGAATAAAAATAGCAAAAATTTTTTTAATTCTGTTTTTTGTATTTGTTTACACAATTCAGCAAGAAAAATACAAAATTAAGAATTTGTAAATAAGTTGGCTTTTTAAAAAGTTCTCGTCCGCCAAATATGGTCTACCAAAAAGGTGTGTTGTTGGTACGCAGCTTTCCGGCAATCTGAAATCAAAACAGAAAACGGGGAATTGGTTAGTATGAATGTCTTTATCGTCCCATGCTCAATCATAAAAATAAATTTATTTATCAAAGTGGAGGCCGTTTGAAAAAATAAATCGAAATTTGACAAGCTTTTTAGTAGTCTAGTCTAAAAAATAAATAGTAAAAAGTTTTTGTTCCAGATTATTGAGCATGGGACGATAGACATGTTAATTCTGCGTTGACGAATCCCTTTAACATCAAAATCGGTTTTGTAGAACGTGAAAAACCCTAAGTGGTTTCGAGAAAAACGCGGTTTCGAGAAAAACACGTTAAAGTTTTTAATTCAATTTTCCGGTACAAACTCAAAAACAGTGCTTCACAAAAATGGCTATATCTTCCAAACTATTTCGAATTTCGAAAAATAATTTTAGCATAATATTTTTCAATATCTAAGCTAGAAAATATGCAAAAAAAAATCGAGAAAATAATTTTCCAAACCAGAAGACCTCCTTAAACAAGTTTTACTGTTGTAGGGAACGTTTTCTTAATTGTTCCAACTTTTACCACATTGTGATGGTTAGTAAAAGTCATGCTCAACCTAATGCCAAAAACGAATTAAACGATTTTAAAAGTGTGACATTAAATATTTTTATGGTCATAAAATAACAACATACCAACATAACTATAACAACAATCCTTTAATCTTCCATACTTAAATATTTGAGGCTGTCTGTCTGTATGGTCAAGTTCATTATATTTGTTACGTATGTTTTTCACCACATTCGGTTGGAGGTGAATTTAATCCGATACAAGGGTTTGTAACAAATCTTTCGGTGTAAGCTCAAAATAAATGGATTCCTTTAAATTTTGAGTAATATCTGTAAAATTATATCTACAACAAGAAACTATTTCTTTTTATAACGCGCTTTCAAACTCCGCATTTTTAAAAAAATAGAACTAATCACACATATTAGGTAGGTTGATACTAACATTTCGATCTGGCTAAAGATCTCATCAGAACATTAAGAAAATAAAGTCTATAATGGCTACGGGAAATTTTTCTGTTATAACGGGAAGTTTGACCATTTTGAGCCTTGCTTTTTTTTTTTTTTTTTGCTAAATTTAGCAAAACATGTCGTTTGAAATGCAGTGCAGTGAAATTAGTAGAAATAATTAGTAGCCACTACTAAATGTTAGTAAAATTGTTGTAAAATGAACTTCCAAACCGATTTGCTAGAATCAGCAAAAAAAAAAAATACTAAATTTTAATGAAATTAGTACAATGAGTTTCAGTATAAAAAATTAGTAGCCACTACTAAATTTTAGTAGAAAAAAAAATCTGCAAAAATAATTACTAACTTTTCAAAATATTAGTGCAATGAAATTAGTAGAAGAAATTAGTAAGCGCTACTAAAGTTTAGTAAAATTTTTTTAACTGTCACTTTTAGCAACTATTTCTTTAATAGGCACAAATTATAAATATATGTTTAATTTAATTTTATTCCTGTAGGTATTTATTCACATTTTGGGAAATATATAAAAATACACTTAATATCATTTTGATTTTTCTGGAACATTGTTGCCTGTGTGTATGATACATGTATTGTCGTTTGTTTCGTTTCTTTATTGATGAAATGCAGAAAATATTAAAGTTCTGGCAGAAGAGAAAAAACAGTGTTCAATTATATAATATATCACATAAATATATTTTTTATTTTTAAACTAACCTTATTTTTATATTAATTTAAAGCTGCCAAATTTTATCTTGTTTGTAATTCCATGTCCAATTTTTTCTTGTTTATAATAAAACCTTCAATATAACACTGAGCATGATTCCACAAATTCCTTAACAAGCAATTGCTGTTGTTTTTATGTAAAAAAACAGATGCAGCGATGCAATCCTGAGAAAAGCCACCACCATCTACATTATAGAAATGCACATTTACATACATGCAAGCCCAACCTTTAAGTCTATCTATTTAAGACATTCGTTCTATTAAATACATACATATTCACAATTATTATTTTCATTTATCGCTCTTTAAAATATATATTTGCTCGGGTACTTACACATTTTGTGAGAGTCATAACTTCTCACTGAAAAGAATACATTGCATGCAGAAGAGAAGGACATAACATTAATAATATTCGTTATAAAGGGTCCGCCAAATAACTTTTTTTTTTGAACTCCTGAACCAACTGGACTTTGTATGGCGTGTTCTGATGATGGGAACCTAGAAAATTCCCGAAATAGATCTATCAACACATTCCTGAAAGTTGTCAATTAATAAATTTGAAAACAAAAACTAATAGAAAACATATGATTTTCTATTGTTGATTTACTTGAATAAACGTCACTACATTGCTAGATCTGTCAAAAAAACAGAGTAGTATTTGGAAGATGACAAAGCCAATTGTGACAATTTTTTGTTGTTGTTTTTGTTTTTTTTTGATATTTTAAGTTTTGAATCTCGCTCCTAGACGAGGACAAGAAATTCTCATTGAGTTTGTGATTTAACATAACAAATATCTCTAGAAATTATAATAACAAAGTCCCCTGAAGATTTCCTTAGGCAGGAATGAAATCCGGATAGGGACACGCCTACATCAGATTGCTTTTCACAATTTGTTAAATAAGTTTTGGGACTTTAGCACATTTAATTACTATAAATGCAATTAATGTTTATCCCGATGAAAATAAATTTAAATAACAAATATGCAGGTGCTTGTGCAAATTTAAATGTAACTGACACTAATAGAAAACATATGATTTTCTATTGTTGATTTACTTGAATAAACGTCACTACATTGCTAGATCTGTCAAAAAAACAGAGTAGTATTTGGAAGATGACAAAGCCAATTGTGACAATTTTTTGTTGTTGTTTTTGTTTTTTTTTGATATTTTAAGTTTTGAATCTCGCTCCTAGACGAGGACAAGAAATTCTCATTGAGTTTGTGATTTAACATAACAAATATCTCTAGAAATTATAATAACAAAGTCCCCTGAAGATTTCCTTAGGCAGGAATGAAATCCGGATAGGGACACGCCTACATCAGATTGCTTTTCACAATTTGTTAAATATGTTTTGGGACTTTAGCACATTTAATTACTATAAATGCAAAAACTCTTTAGATTATTTGTTAGGATAATATCCTAATAATGAAAAATGGAGTATGGCTTCGAACTTGAATAATTTTGTAATTCAGAAAATTCTAATTATCTATTGATAATCCAGAATTTAAAATTATTTCTGCTAGTGTTTGAGTTTGCAAAAGAAAATTAAGTACAAATGATATATTTTTAATTGTAAATGGCAAATAAAAATTGTAATCAATGATTTCTTAATTTAAACGAAAATTCGTAGTTTCATTTGAATAAAAAAACATTTTCAATTGTGAAGATTTTGTTTAGATAAATTAAAAAAATCGATATTTTATATTAATCAATGTAATATAAATTTTTGGCTAAACCAAAAATATATTTTGGTCCAATACTATCAATATTGAATTTATAATTGAAAAAACCCGTTCAATAAAGATGATTTACCTTGAATAAAATTATTTTCACAAAGATTATGAAACGTTTTTCTGAAATGATTTATAAAATTTTTGTTGTATTAATGAAAACTTCATTTATGAAACATTTTCGTCAATATGACGTCATTTTTTTTTCCTGAGTGTAGAAATTCTTTATTTTTTATAGGTTTATGCCTCTATAGTTTTTAATTATTCGGAACAAAATTTTTTTATATATAAAATTTTTTGAAATTAGGATTTTTTTTTTGTTAATTTTAGCAGTTGGTTTAGAAAAATTAGTTAAATATTTTGCTGAAATCAGTAACAAAAATTAGTAATAAATTCAGTAATTTGTAAAATAATAATAGCAAAAATTACTACTAAAAAATATATATTGTACTAAAAATCAGTGAAAAAAAAATAGTAAAGTGGAATTGAAAACCTTTTGCAGATTTTTCTACTAATTTTTTTGCCAGAGAGTAAACGCCATTATTTTAATGTTATTTTGCATTTAGAACGAGTTTTCCACCTCTGCATATTTACAAAAATTAAGCAAATTAAATATACCAGCTAGGTTGATACTAGTATTTCGATTTGGCTAAAGATCTTATCAGAACACGAAGTTTTGAAAAGCTAGATCCTCCACTATTTCATTAAAAGTTACACACATACCTAAAAAATTAAAAGCGTCTCCGTTATGTCTACAAAGAGAGCATTTTCTTGATCGTGTTTTAATGAAATTTTCACGAAACTAATGCTTTTTTTATAACAAACTCAATGAAAAATTTCTAGAACTTTATGAAAAAGCTTCATCATTTCTATGAAAAAATTTGTAATGAAAATTTTTAATTAGGCGTATGTATTTTTAAATAAATTAAATAAAGTTTTTCAGAAAATTTTATGAAAAACTGTTTAGTAGATTAGAATGAGGCTGAAGATGACCTAGTCGGCTAGATCGAAAGTGCGGCACTCCCTCTAGCGCTGGTCCCCACTAGACTTTTTTTCCACCTTCTCTCACATTTATTAATAACACGGTGCTACAGTGAAAAAAAAAACTTGGAAAATGACCCAGCGTGGGTTAAAGGTTTTGTTGAGTACATTACAAATTATGTCAAAAAATTTCAGAAAACACCCTCAAATTCAGAAGTTTTTCTATAAAACCGTTTTCAGTGATGTTCGTCAACTTATCGAGCTGTAACTCAGACACTTTTGGTCCCATTAAAATTTTTTTAACGGGTTTGGAAAGAAAACTGATTACGCTTTAAAATGACGTTAATTTTTTGATACATTTGTAAGTTTTTTTTTGTTATTTTTTTTGTAAAGAATAATTTACAAAAAAAAAAAAACGAAAATTATAAACTTTTTTGATTTGAGTAGCTTTTCATAGCTTATTTTAATATGAAATCTTATAAAAATTTATACCAACGTATAAAGAAAATTTAGTTCTTAACAAAACATTTTTTCATTTTTCAAATTGGATGAAAATTGTAAAAGTTATTTAACTTTTCATTAACACCTGTTTTTAACTATACATATTAACTTAGGTTAATCTATTTGTACAGTTTTTAATTTACGTTGTAAGTCAAGTGGTTTACCAAAAGAAAATTCTGCAATCGCAAACATTTTTAAATAAAAATAAACCGAATTTAACAAATAACATCTCGTTTTTTTATATAAAATTGTCTTTAAAATAAAATGAAAAAAAGATCTGTTTTCATAGAAAAAAATTAAAATAACTCTTGTTGAATTTGAAAAATTAGCAAAAAAAAAAAATGAGAAACTTTTGATGAACACTTACGTAATTTCTTGGAATATATATTTTATGAACACATTTCATGAAATCTTAATTCTTTGCCTTTCCAACACTGTATACATTTTTGAAATCGGTCAAAAAATGTGTGCGATAGAGGTACTAAAGTGCTACGACCTACCCTACAACAGTTTTTTGAAAATAACTCAAAATTTTGAGGGTGTTTCAAATTTTTGAAAACGGTTTTTGTATGTCCTCACCTAGGCCTACAACCCTCACTAGTTCGGTTTTCAAGTTCTGACAAAAAGTGTTTTTTTTTTTTGTAGCAGTGTGTAATTAGTGTTTTTCTATTTTTAATATTAACATTTTAATTATGATCTCAAACCTGACAATTCAAATTAATTTATTAAAAAATTGCAATGAACGAATTCCAGTGATACTTTATAGGTCTATTGCAAAAATTAATATATATCATGCAGATAATTCCCCCAGTGACAGTCACATTGTACCACATTTTAGTATCTACTCGTATATAGAGTATTCTATATTCGGTCTTAACTATATAAATTATCTTCATACTATTCAAGATGATTTTTGTTTCAGAAATTCTCTGGTTTATGATTTTTTTTAAGTTAACAAATGAACAAATATGTATTTTACCATATAAACATTATGACCTTTTTTTTTTTGTAGTGGATACTATAGTCATTGGTTTGTTGACTGTTTTTGGTGGTGCATCATGTCCAGCCCGGGAAAGATTTAATAATGTGAGCATTTAAAAAAAAAAAAACCAAAAAAACCAACAACGGCAACGTGTTAAAATTCAAAACAAGTTAAATATACGTTTCGTTCTTAATTCTATAGTTTTTTTTTTCCTTTCGTTTTTGTTAATTTAAGAACCTTGTTTGTTGGTTGTGATAACTTTAACAACCTTCTTAAAATGTCATTGTGTGAAACACCATGTTTAACAGCGTTGTTTTCTTCTTCTTAACAACATGCGTGCCAATTTTATTGTCACTTTAATAATGACAAGTAAAAATAAAAAAAAAAGAAACAAAAATTTCAAAAACTTCTCTGAAGGGCTTACAGAAAAAGGCCAACATTGATTATGAACATTCTGAAATTATATGACTTTATAATAGAGTAAATGTGCGTATTTAAAAAAAAAATCTGTTTCACTTAATTTACCATTTTTAAAGATTTAATTTTAAGAAATCTTGCTTGAATTACGGACGTTGCATTAAATGAAACACTCATAGAAAAATTCTTCATTATAAATATTGAGAAAGATTTTATTGGCCGAAAATTAATAAATAATTTTTAAATATGGAACTAACCCAGGAAAACTTGCTATTACCATAGAATGGGAAATGGAAGAAGAAAACAAGAATCAGAAGTACTTATAGTTGAGGCCAAGAACACCTGATTTTAACATGGGGGTGTCATAGGAGGCAAGGCCTTGCCTTGTGCTTACATATAGGGACAAAAATAAGACGTTACAAAATATGTAGTGAAATCACCAGTTACACATAAGTACTTATTTCATTTCTTATTTGTAGCATCAAAAGTAATGCTTAAAGCCATTATATGACGTATTACTTGTAAGGATGTTAATAAGTAGTTATTTATAGGTGCAAAAATAAGTACGTATTAACATGTACCTAAATAAGAAGGTATTAATAGGCAATAAAATAACTAGTTATTAAGGAGAATTATAACTAGTTATTAATAGGTCCTAAAATAACTACTGATTTTAGTCATTACAAGGAAGGACTATAATAACTGCTTACCAGGAAGAAGTGTAATAAGTGGTGAACAGCGATTAATATTTTCTCAAGAAAAATATTAAAAGACTTTGTTTATTATTTTCTAATAACATTTATTAAACATAAAAAGAACAAAAAAATTCACTATAGAAAACTAAAAATCTTATATACTAGTACACCATAAAAAAAAGTTTGTAATATTAGCAACTCGTTTGCTGGGAGGATCCTAGCAGACAAAGTTGCTAACATCAGCAAAAAAGTTGCTAAACTCAGCAAAAAAACTTGCGAGTACGAGTTGCTAACATTACAAACTTTTTTTTTGGGTGTAGGAACTTAAATGCCTTATACATATTTAAAATTTGGCTGGTTTTTTTAAAAAAAAGTACTTTAAAAATGTTTATTAATTAATAAACTACAAAAAAAAGGATTAACAAAACTGAATTTGACAAAAATAATTGCAATTAAAAAAGAATTATTCTTGTCGAGGCCAAAATTTTGTACTTATGTGAATTATATATGAACTAACATACTCAATAGAATTTTTGTTTTTCAAAATGTTCTATACCTTCAGGAATGATAAGACGCGTTTCCGGGGATTTTCCAATTACCCTTTCATCAGTTATCTTTAGAAGGTGGGAATACTGCAAATAATAAACATCAAAAGTTCATATTATCTACCATCTACTACACCATCAACTAAGTGATAAGTAGTAGAATAGTTAATAAGCCTTTTCAAAATGTTTGTAGTATGTATTTCAAAAACTTCGAAATTTTTAATAAATTTTCAAATGATAAAGTTTTACTTAAAAAATAATAAAGTTTTACACTAAAATCCTAAGTGAGGAAGAATTTCTAGCAAAAAGATTTTCAAACTTACGAAGTTTTTTCAACGATCCCATTGATTCATTGGATTTAAATATTGCTTTGGTTGACGAACATGATGGCTCAGAAGAACAATTATTTAAAAACATTCTGGCTAAAGTGTTTAAAATGTCGTACAATAATGAATATATATTGATTCCGGAAATTCATTCCATTCATGAAAAATTAAACGTACGTAATATATAATACATATTTTCAAAAGCCAATTTCTTTTTTAATAAAAGTTTTTTTTCATATTTTAGACAACAAATTTTTAAATCTTCAAAGGAAAATACTCGGTTATTCTTCGAAAATAAGAAAATTATTACCAAAAACTCTTAATGTATTAATAAATAAAATTTAATAATTTCTACTTAATATCAATTATCTTAATTTTGTTATTTACTAAATAAGCTTTTGTTTTGTGAGAGTCGTTTATGTATAACTATATATTTGTTTGCTTAAATAAATTGCATTTAAATTATTAATTATGATATATTATGAATCTTTATAAATATACCTTACAAAAAAGTAGTTACTTATTACCTTACAAGTACCTTATTTCTTTGGCCCTTCCTAATAAGCAGGTATATAACACAATATTAGTAAGACATAATTGTTTAGCTTCCAAAATAAGTAGTGATGTATGTTCATATCAGTAAGGTATTATTTCAGACCTTCAAAATAACAACAAATGTAATGGATAGTCATTACTACGAAAGGTCTGAAATAAGTGATAATAAGTAACTTATTATTTTTGCTATTCCAAATAAGCAGATATTTAACACAATATTAGTAAGGCGTTGTTTTTTATCTTACAAATAAGCAGTTACATATATTCATATTAGTAAGGTATTATTTCGGACCTTCAAAATAACAAAAAACTGCAATGGATAGTCATTACTTTGGAAGGTCTGAAATAAGTGCTACCCATTACCAAAGTTTTGCTGGGAAACTAGGGTTCCCAAGTAAAAAAGTTTAATATAATATATATATAAATAAATATATAATATAATATATATATAATATATTCACCCGGGTGAAAATAGTTATATTTAGTCATATATAATATGATTAAGTAATATATGACATCCCAGCAAAATAAAGTGGAAGTAGTGCTTTAAGAACCTCTTTAACTTGACTTCCAAAGCGTTAGCATACGCACATTTTTTACTTTAATAGAAGTTATTGTTAACAACTGCCAAAAATGATAAATTAAGGTTATTTTAAACAGCATTTGCATCACCATATAAATTAATTGCTACCTAAATTAATAACATCCTAAGAAGTACATTTTCATAAGTTCATATATTCTTTTTTTTATATGGAGGTTGAGGTGGTAAGTGGTTGGATTTGCAATCAGAAGGTTGCAATTTTTTTTAGTATTTTTTATTTAATTTAATTTTTTCTGGGTATTTTAAGAGAATTACGTAATTTAAAAACTACCAAATAACTAACATCTTGACTTTAATCATAAAGAAATTTTTTTTAGAAAATTGTTATCCAGAGTGGACAAATAATTATTTGCTAAAAATCTATTTTTTGTCTTTGCGATGGAACCTTTTGTAAAACTTATTTAAAAATATAAAAAAACCTAAGGTTTTATATTTTTTATTGTTATGTTGATAAAAAAAAATGCAAAGACGTATTTTACTGCTAAAAATTAGTTTATCGAAATTTTCATATTTGTTTCAAGATATACTTTTGAGGTGTGCCTTAAAACGTGTGCAATATTCAAAAAAAAATTAGGTTAAAAAATT
This sequence comes from Delia radicum, assembly GCA_021234595.1. Lineage (NCBI taxonomy): Eukaryota > Metazoa > Arthropoda > Insecta > Diptera > Anthomyiidae > Delia > Delia radicum. Next base: position 67,594,928 of record CM037851.1, on the reverse strand, counting down.
TGATTTTGGCTTCAAAAATCTATTTGATTTTTTAATATTAGTAAATTAATTAATTAATAACTTTTACATAATTTAAATTTGTCACTTAAATTTACCTATAGAGTTTTTACCGACCTCTTTCTCCAAATCTTTAGTATAAAAAATACGGGAAACATTAAAAGATCTTACGTTCCAAGGCACACTCTTTTCATTGCATGCCACTTTTCCCTACCTGTAGTTAAACTACTTCTCCAATATTTTTTTTTTCATTGTCTGGTATATTTTCTCTTATTGAAGACAATTCTCGTCAAATTAATTATTAAAAAAATATTTTAAAATATGCAGTGAATTCAAAATTGTCAAATGAGCATTTTTATTATTTCTTAATATTTGTTTTTAACCTCATCAAAACTTCGAAATATTTTAAAAGTAATTTATATCTCAGTGATACGAAATCACATAATAAAAATCATTATTTTATCTTTTTTATTATATATTTGTGTAGCATATTTTTCTCGTTTTCATAAAAATATATCAATATTTTCAATTTAAGTTCGTTTTAAGTTTGTTGTACTGCATAAGTAACTTTGGTGCAAATGGTAGAACGATCTACTTTAATATATTTAATATTCAGCACTTAACTGTTTTATACTAATGTTTTACTAATTAATTTAGCTAAAAAAAATTGTGCTGATAAGTACATTAATAGTGCGGACGACAACCAGATTGAATGATATGCGCAGAATGAAGCAGATGTCGCGGCATGTCAAGATGTAGAGAAGAGGAAAATGATACTAAAAAGTACAACTCTAATAAGACATATACAAAAATCAACCATGGAAGATTTCTGAATCTGTTTTTCATACATAAAACAAAATTGAGGATTAAAACAACTTAAATTTTGCGTTCTCACCGGCTTGTGAAAATAATTGTCTATTAATTAAATAAAAGACAAACTAAAATATTTAAATTTAGTATGTATTTCTAAACTAAATGTTTATAGATTAATAATTTAGTGTGGTCAAATTGCAAACAAACATATACAGACATGTAGACAGAGTAAAGCGAAAGATAAAGACACACATCTTAGGTAGATTTTTATGGTTCCTTTTTCTTATTGCAAAAAAAGGGTTGTTTTTCGCGTTTCGTTTGTTTTTGTTTGTTTTTGTTTATTTTTTCGTTTCGTTTCTATAATTATCTTGCAGTTGCGCCCGTTAAAAGATAGCATCATTTAGACAACCATTGTTGTAAGTAGTTGAAAGAAAATTTTTGTTATGTTATATGTATTTATTTCTATATAATTTCAGATATTTAATTAATTCATGTCGTCAATGTGGGAAAATGAAAATTTTTATATTTCGTAATTAGTGTAAATTATTTTTAAAAGAATCACAAAAATATGTTTTATGATTTTCAGCAAGTAAATTAACTAAATTACTATTTTTCTACAATTTTTTTTGCGTTTTTTTCAGTCTACTAAAATTCTGCAAAAAATTTATTAATTTTTAGCAAGGCTTTTGTATTTCTAATCTACTAAGTGTTAGCAAAACTTTTGCTGAATCTACAAATTTTGTTGCTAAAATCAACTCGCTGATTTTCAGCAAAAGATTTTGCTGACATTAGCAACTTTTTTGCAAGCATCCTCCTGACTAAAATTTTGCTGACTCAGCAAAATTTTTTGCTGACTTTACAAACTTTTTTTTTTGAGTGTACAGCTGATCGTAACTCAGATTCGTGTGTTCCATACTCGCTGGCACCAAAAGATTTTTTTTTTTAATATTTAAAGAAACATATATCCCTAAATTATGCTGCACATTTTTATTAAATAAACATTTTAATATATATAAGAAAAAGACCTTCCATGAACTATTGAAAAATAGCATTCATGCACTGTTTAAAATGCTATTAAAGAAGTAATATATTCACTCCATCCGCCCAATGACACGACAATGTTAAAATCATTAATGATTTACCTAAGTTTGCACCACATCCGGATCAGTAGATGTGGTGTTTGTACTACTTCTTCCTCAGCTCTTGTTTTGCTGGGATATAATACATATGATATTTTTCATTGAGAAATTGATTGCATTGTATGTCTCCAAAGCTTCAAAAAAATGTTTATATATAATTATACATAAATATATGTATTCACATATAGTAGCATGCATATACCCAGCAAAAATAATGCGAAGTAGTTCCAAATAAACAACATTTTCATTACACACAAAGTAGCTACTACTACTGATTTTTCTGATTAATGCTGGTCTTTTAGATCAGTTCCTAAACTTAGCATATAATGTCATCATATATAAGGCTAACTAGTAGAAATGTCACGAATGTTACAATTTGGTATTTGACATACTCGAATGGAACCGGGAGTTTGTGTCTTTTAACAACTATTTTCTTTAATCTAGAAGTCGCTTTGAATTTGTGTTTCTGACCTTTAAATTTAAAAAACAATGATTACAAAATATCAGACTCAACAATAGTTTTCTTTCTTTTCAGTTGAACGAAAAATTATTCTCTCGCTTTGTTTTTAAAGCTAGAAAGCTGTTTAAAAGTTTTTTTTAATTATAACATTTTAAGCACTCCTACATATACATATTATCACTCAGTAAAAAAGATGCGACTTGACATCATACCTTAATCACTACTTAAAAATAACAAATTAAGTTCTATGAAAAAGAAAACCAAAAATACAATATTTCATAACCTTACACATAGTACTTTTAATAAAGTGAAGTTTGAGGAATATCCATTACCTCCGTCCTATAACAGCCCCATGTTAAAATCATGCGTGTTACACCTCAATTTGAACTACATCTGAATCTGTATATGTAATGATTTTACTACATCTTTTTCCACTCTTTTTTCGCTGGGTATATATACAAAATAAAGCATGAAATATTTTCCAAAATATTCAAAATTTCCAAATAATTTTTAATTTTTTAAACTTTGGAGCCTTCTCTTTCTAATACTTTTTTCAAACATAATTTTTTTCTTTACTAGAAAAAAATGTGCCAAGTAAAAAAAATTAAAAAAAGTAAAACATTTTATATATTTTGGATAATATATCCACATGGGTTTACCAAAGTATAAACATTTATATATATATAAAGAGTGATTTTGAAATGGAATAAACCAGAGATGAAGTTTTTAAATTGACATGAAATTTACTTTATTCGAAAGATAATCTTCTGGCATTATAATTTAATGCCACTGCTGGCTCGGACGTAGTCTAATCTGGAGGTCTAATTTTCGATGACTTTTTCTAACATTTGTGGCCGTATATTGGCAATAACACGGCGAATGTTGGTCAACCATTTTGGGCTTATCGGCGTATACTAGCGTATACTTCACATATCCCCACAGAAAATAGTCCAGCGGAGTTAAATCGCACGATCTTGGAGAGTCCGAAGCGTAAAACTATGTTACAAAACGTTTCCTTTAAAAAATCAATTGTGGCACGAGCTGTGTGACATGTTGCGCCGTCTTGTTGAAACCACTGCTCCTGCACATCATGTTTGTTCAATTGATGAACAAAAAAGTCAGTTATCATGGCTCAATAGCGGTCACCATTAACTGTAACCTTCTGACCAGCATCGTTTTTAACGAAGTATGCACCAATGATTCCACCAGCCCATATGGCACATAAAACAGTCAGTTTCTCTGGATATAACGGTGTCTCAACATACACTTGAGGAGTATCATCACTACAAATACGGCAGTTTTGTTTATTGACGTATCCATTTAACCAAAAGTGAGCTTCATCGCTAAACAAAATTCGCAAAATTCGTGCGCGATACGTATTACGAACAGAACCATGATTTGCAAAATAAATTTGCACAATTTGGAAGCGTTGTTCAGGCGTCAGTCTATGCATGTTGAAAACTAAACATAAATTACTTGACAGCTGACAAAATGGCCGCCTGTTAAAAAAGTGTTGTCAACTTAAGGTTTTGTACCTGTATAAAAAACACCATTTACAATTGTCTACAAATATATGGAATTACATGTACCATTTAATCAGATATAGATCGATATGTAATTAGATATTTGTACATATTGCACTAAAAATAATATAAAATTATTAATTTTTAATCTTACCAGTAAAGAAAAGCATTATCTTATAAGTGCTTGTATAAGTACATATTTGGTAATGGCAAGTACTTACAAATGTCATTATAAATGTTATTACTTTCATATGGGAACGTAGCGAAAAATACTGACAAATCCTTACTAAATACCTTACGAAAAATCAAAAAATATGTGGTACCTAATATGCTTACTAGTAGGGACAAAAATAATGAGTATAAAAATTTATTTTCAAAAAAACTAAATTTAATAAAAAAATATTTTTTTAATGATTTTTTTTTTTTTAAGAAAATGTGCCTATACGGGACTCGAACGTAGGACTTCAGGTTGTCAGTCAAGCGTTCTACCATCTGAGCTATCTCCACATGCTAATCTCATTCTTTTTCTCCATTATAGTAAGCAAATATGTAAACACATATTTTTGGTTTTTGCGAAAGGTGTTTTGTAATGATATGTCATTATTTAGCGGGACATACCCATATGAAAGTAATGAGATTTGTAATGACAATTGTAATGACAATTGTAATGACAATTGTAGCTATCTACTTGGTGTTACCAAATATGTACTTATATAACCGCATATATGCTAATGTACGGGGTATCTACAAAATTTTAGTAAAAATTGTTTTTTTTTTTCTAGATAAGTTTGTATCCTTTAATTGTTGAGCTAACACCAATTTGGTATACCTTAAACTGTTGTAAATTACAACTTTTTAAAAAATGTTCTCAAAATTTAATTGCACTTAACGGCTCACCACAACCCCTTATTTTGTATTGGTTGTCAGTCCACCGCTCTACTATCTGCTATCTCGACATGTTTTAGTTGATAAATAATTTCATAAAAAAATGTCATTACTTTCCAGGTTAGATAAAAATAAAAATAAGTAGTTATATGTATATGGACTTACTAGAGTACAAAAAATAATCAGGCTAAAAATAGATTTTCACAAAATTTTAAGATCATTTGTTTTATATTCAAAATTATGATAAAAATAAGTACATTATTTTTTTGCATTTAAATAATGTGTAAAAGTAATACAGAGATTAGGCTAGTGTCATAACTGGTGGTGAGACAAGTAATGACATGTCATTAATGTTTCTACGCTGGGACTGGGTAGTTTTAATTTTTTTCCTCAACGTTAAATTTAACAAAAAATATGCAAAAAAAGTTATTATATTTCAATGTAAACGTTAAATTTAGTTGAATTCAAAATTTGTTTGTCAAACGCATTTTAAGGGTTATTTAAATATTTAGTAGTGCCGAATTTTACGCTTTAAATTGCGTTGTATCAGTCAAACATGATAACTTCTACATTTTTTTGTATTACAAGTTTCAGAGCAAATTCATCTTACCGTTCTCATACAATATGGATTATAAAAATCTAAGATAAAAAAAAAATTGTCATTTTTATCGTGAGACGTAGCCTCTTTGTGTTTGGTTAAAAGGAATTAATGACAATTTGTCAAATCAGGTGAATATTATGTCATAGAAATTGAAAACAATAGTTTTGCTATTATAATATTGATCTAATGAATTGTTGTCTATTTATATGACATAAAGTCATTATTTATAGAAAAAAAAAAATAAAGTATGGATCTAAATAAACAAATATAATAGAAAATAAAACTATATTAAAATGGTAAGGGAATGTTGGCTATTGTGGTCTGTTCCGTTTCGTGTTGTTGCATGCATATGTCAGAACTGTCAACTGTCATCAAATTTAATTTCTGCTATCACTATTTTATGGGCCTTTGTTCCTCTTAAGGAACCATAGGACATTATATATATGTCACTATTTTTAAAAAGTTTCCATTTGTTTGCATGCTTTTTGCTTGGTTTTATTGTGTTATTAAAAAGTGATTCACAAACAAGTTTTAAATAATTTTCCAGGTCGGATTTTTGTAAACGGTAAGAATTTTATTTCCAATTTTAATAAAACTAAAATATAATAAGGACAACAAAAATGTGAAAACTTCAATTTTCATAATGTTTCCTATAGATAATATTTCCCCGGGATTATATTTTCCCGGTGAAAAATATAATCCCGGGTAAAAATAGTTATATCTAGTCATATATAGTATGATTATGTCATATCTGACATTGAATGAAGTCACATTACGGCTAATATCATTATATACAAATACATCTGATACATTGATATTATAATATGTCTACAAATCTTACTCCATATATATAAGAGCGATTCCATTTAATATCACCGTGAAATTAATCGATGTTTTCCGATTTTGTTAACATTTTGTGCGTGTGTGCTGTAGGGAACGCAAGTTTTAAAAAATTGGTAATTTTTTTTTTTTTTGTTAAACTCTGGCAACCCTATAGCTTCAAATTGTGGGGTAGGGACTTCACTTAAAAGGTCATAACTTTTGATGAGTAAAAAATATCGACAATTTTTTTCATAAGAACGGCTAGGTTTTGGGGTATAAAAAATAAATAAAAAAACAATTTTACACATTTTTGAAAAATAAAAATTTAAAAAAAAACTTTAAAATCAATTTTTGGAAAAAATACGTTTTTTTTTTAAAGTGAAAAGCTCCTTACTTAGTGATATTTCAGAAATAATGTAGTAGTATGTACACCAGCAACCAGTGATACATTTTGAGTTTTTTGTTTTGGGCCAAATTGACAATTTAAAAGGGCTAAAATACCATTGATAGGGCCACAGGGATGATGAAGTTAGTACTATAGTACTTTTTTGGTACTATTTGATCCGGAAAAGTACCATGGTACTCTTTGACTCTTTTAGTACCATATACATATAAATAAAAATTAAAGATTGAATTTGAATTTTAACGTCTTTTTCACACAATTGCAATTAATACTATAATTAATATGCAATTTTATTTAATTTTAATTGAAAAATATTTTTTAAAAAAGTCGATTATTAGATTTTTACTAAAATAAAAATTATATTAAATAAATAAACCCTCCGACAATAAAGTATTTTATTAATTTATGAGAATAAATTATTTCCGCTCTTGCGATGACATAACATTTTTAAAAAGCCTTCAAAAACACATTTCTTTAATAAAAAATGAATTGCGGCACTTTTTTTTTAAAAATTTGGACAAATATAAAAAGATTTAAAAATGTTATCGTCCTGCATTCAAAAATTTTAAAACCTGACCTCCTAGTACGAAAATATATGATTTTGAATGCGATTTTTATAAAAAATTAAACAACTCCCCGTTTTTCATTCTCTAAGAAACTAGCATATGCTCTCATCGAATAAAAAAAATCAGGCAAATTTCATAAAAGTCTGAACTAAACGGCTTAAAATAGTTAGTTCAATTTTGAGCTGAAAGGGCCAAAATAGATAAGAAAGTACCACAGGGCCATCAAGCAGTCAAAAGTGCCACAAATGGCCCTATTGTGCCACGTTTTGCAACACTGCCAGCAACTGTGTTTTTTTTTCCAATAGTAATAGTAGTTTTTCAATAGCAAAAATTAAAAACAAACGAATTTTCTGGTGTACATACTTTTACATTTTTTTTAATACTTGCGTTCACTACCGCACACACTCACAAAATTTTATCAAAATCTGAAAACATCGATTAATTTCACGGTGATATTAAATAGAATTGCTCATAAGCCATATAATAATGCAAATATTACATATATTCGATCGATATGATTATATATAGTCCCATATTAAGTCTTACTATATGTGACACCATACTGAAAAATCCCATACATATTTTGGTAAAGTTCAATATCAAATTAAGTTATACACACCTTCAGACTTTCTTATATAGCCTTCGCATATAACCATACTAATTTTATAACTATATCATTTGCAAGGGATTTATTTCATATAATTTAAAATAAAAAAATGTGTCCATTTTATAGGACAATAACAGTTAATTATACATTTTTGAAGCAGTATATGTGTTCTTAATAACTTTTAATCATTTCGTTGTTGGATTTAAAAAAAATTTTACTCTTTAAAATTTTTTGATTTCTAGAAATTAAAATTTTAAACTTAAATACTTTTAAGCATAACTTCAAGTTACTAAAAGCATACCTACTATCGGCTAAAATTTTATAAAATTAGATACATTTATATCTAATTATATGGTATTTAATGTCATGGATATGAACACATCTCGGATCAAATTCTATCAAATTATATTATATATTGTAGGTGCATATATATGGGAACTTGAGATATAATTTAAATAATAATTTAATTAGGCTTTTTAATATGTATTTTGAAATTTGATAAATGCAATGAGATCTATAAATTGATGCAGCTTTTTTTTAATCTAATCAAAAACTGTAATCTTAATATTTTTAATTTACTTGGAACTTAAAACCGCCATCAGTTTTGATCCGTTAAACATAAATGATTAACGCAAACGGATTTAGCATACTTAAACATCCGCTAACATAGACACAACAAGTTTTTCATGTTGTAAAAAAGTTTGAAAATATTTTGCCTCAAAATAACGAAAATTTTTGAAGTTCCCCATATAACTTAACCACAATAAAATTGTCTTAAGCCGAAAAATGCCCAATGAGTTGCTCCCCAAGCAGATGTTTTTCGATTTGGAATAATTCACTTAGTTTTTCTTTATATTGCTCAAATAACAGGTGACACATTAGCGAACATTCCCTTATGAATAAATATACATATGAATATCCGTTAATATTACACTCAAATAAAAAAGTTAGTAAAGTCAGAAAAAAATTTTGCTGAGTCAGCAGGGTGCTGCCAAAAAAATTGCTAATGTCAGCAAAGTCTTTTGCTGAAAATCAGCAAGTATAACATTAGTTCGAAACAGTTAAGTGCTGACTAAGTATAACTGAAATTTTAATTTAAAACATAATTTTAGCAAACAATTTGTTGAAATATAGTATACCTGTTTTGCAAGATGTTTTACTAACTTTTCTAATAACTTATGTTTTTGAGTGTATATAAGGTTTAAAATGAATATAGAATAACGGAAATGATTAAATAACATTGAAAACATTAAAAAAATTTGAAAAGTTATCAATTTGTCAAGTTGATGTTTTTAAATTGACTCATATTTTAAGTTATGACTACAATTTTTTAAAAAATACCAAAAATTTATTTGAAAAAAACAAAAAGAAACTATAAACTTTATCTGGATGTTAAGACCACCCATAATATGGCAGAAATTAAATCCATTTGGAGGGGGAAAAAAAAGTTAAATAAGCGGTTGTGTCTAACATGATCATTAACATTTGTTGGAAACACTTTTTTTTTCTTCTTTCTTACTCTACCTTTAACATAACAAAACTATGTTTTTTAAGTGTTGATTAGATTTTCATTCAACACAAACTATGACTTTAAATTTAAAAAACCACCAACATCGAAAAATGTCATAAAATTTCATTTCAATCGTTAAGATAAGAAAAGTAAATTTCCATTATCTTGTTTGCTGGTGTCTGCTAAGAATTGTATCTTTCAAATAGAGCACTTATTGACAACTTTTAACTGGTTCATCAACACTTTAGGTTATCACAAATGTTAAAATTGTACATTTTGGAAAAGGTTAAAATAAGGTTTAGAAAATACCAGCATATTTTATTTCTTTAAATTATAAAGGCCTGTGTAAAACTATACACATTTTAATTTCAGAAATTGTTGATCAAACTTTAACATTTAGATCATAAATTTATGAATAGTTTCATACGAAATATAGAAAGTGTTTTAAAACTTCTTACACATACAGTCAAATCATACATGAGGGGACAGCCGAAATATTTTCCTATCGCTTTGAGGTGATAACATTTTTGAAACTTCAGTCGCAAAACTTTGGCCATAAAATAATAAAAGATCGATATTAAAAAACACCACACAGTGAAGTGTCTCACAAATATTTTTTATCCATTTTGTACTGGCTAATCGGATTGCCCTTAAACTTCACACATCCGTAATCAACGTAATTTCAACATTAAGTTTAAAATAAGGGCCCACTAGACCCTTCAGGCGTTGTTCAATTAGGCACCTTGGGTATGCAGCAATTTTGAGAACTAGCCAAATTGATATACTTATAACAACCGATTTTCAAAAATGAAAACTTTTTTTAATCTGCCTGTAATTTCCAACAATAAATACGATTACTCTGAGGGTTAAAGTTATCCGCATTTGAAAATCAAAAATTTGCATTTTTGCAATAACCTGATTCGGTTGAAAGGTCAAATTAAGTCCGATTGCAAATTATAAAAAAACAAAATTTGATTTTTTATTAATCTTTTGGTCAAAAAGGTAGCAAAATTTTTTGCCTCCAGATTAAAAGTTTCTTCAGGAACACATATAGTATACAGATTTTTCTGAAACACCACTAAATGTGTTTTATGAAAGTTGTTTTTTTTTACTCAAATTTCAATTTTAATCAACTTTTTCTCTGAGTGCACCACCGAAATTGGAAGAAGAAAAAACGAGGGAAGGTCTCCAATTTAGTCCAAATATGATAGCTCTACCCCCTTTTTTACATCGCTTCAAATGTGGACAAAACAGCAATAAATGTAACAAATCAAATTTTAGGCAATTTTTTTTAGTTTTTTGGTAATTGTGGGATTTCCTTTAGTCCTATCCCTATAAAATTTGATAAATGCAATGGGGAATGGGACCGGTTCTGCGTGTGCCACTGGATCGGGCCCTTCGTACCAGAGACCGGTCCTCTGCTAAAACCTATCCTATGTAAACAACTGGCAACTTTAACATTGGCTTTTCATAGGAGGGGGTCATTTGTCCTGCTTTAAACCACATAGTGGCATGCCACAGGACTAACCAAAGATGAGCATACCACAAGACTGTCGCAAAAGGGCCATGTCGTATAAAATAAACGAAAACTAAACAGCTTCCAATGGGTAAAATTCGGGCCAACTGACTTTTTCTTGTTAATAAGCATTCTGGTTAAGTAGTATGTCCTCCATGACATGATTCATAACTTTAGGACATTTGACACTCCTTAACCCAACGGTCCTGCGTGTACCACAGGATCGGTCTCTTCGTGCCAGAGACCGGTCCTCTGCTAAACCCTACCCTATGTAAACAACTGGCAACTTTAACATGGACTTGTCATAGGAGGGGGTCATTTGTCCTGCTTTAAACCACATAGTGGCATGCCACAGGACTAACCAAAGATGGGCATAAAAAAACTAAACAGCTTCCAAAGGGAAACATTTTGGCCAACTGGCTTTTTCTTGTTAATAAGCATTCTGGTTAAGTGTTATGTCCTCCCTCTACCAGTCACAGGATTGGTCATTTTAGGATAATTGACACTGCTTAACCCACTTCAGTATTAATTTATACCAGTCCTGTGATAAGTCCTTCTTTAACCAGTCACTTTTAGGTCAATTGACTCCTCATTCTCCATAGGGATACTATACAATACATTCATTACCAAATAATTTAATTCCAAAATGTTTAACCTTTTCACAAAAATTTAAAAACAAATTTATTTGAAGGATATCCGAAAGTTGTAGCCAAATCGGTTGAAATCCATGAAGATTCGGTCTGAATCCATGAAGATGTACAAAATTTAGAAATAGTTTACCTACAAAGTTTATTTTACTAAAAATTACACCACCCAAGTAAAAAAAAATATATATATGGTCTCAGGGTTTTCATCTTAAAATATATTTTAATATGATTAAGGGAAATCCCACAATTCCAAAAAAAACTTAAAAAAATTTCCCAATATGGAGTTTTTATTGCTGTTTTGTCCACATTTAACGCGATGTTACAAAACGATAATGCTATCATATTTGAACTAAATTGTAGAACCTTCCCCAAATATTCACTTTCTAATTTCCCTGGTCCACTCACAGAAAAAGTAGGCAAAAGTTGAAATTTGAGTAAAAAAATTGTCGAATTCGTAGGGGTCTGGGGGAGAACAATAACCAACTGTGGAATATAATTTAAACTATATTAAACAAAGGCAAAAGAGTCTTGTAAGCTTTTTGACCAAAAAATTACTAAAATCACATTTTTTATAATTTACAAAGTAGAGGCTAATTGATTAGCGCCTGATGGAACTATTGGGCACTTCTTTGATACTTAAGCATAAAATTACGTTGAGTATGGCTGTATTTCAGAACTATCTGATCAGCCAGTACGAAATAGCTGCATTATTTCCAAAATATTTATGATGAACCCCACTGTGCACCGCACAGTCTATATGTTAGTTCTGGAGATTTTGCGATCAGCAGTCGTTATCACTTAGATCAAGCAAATATTATTTCCTTTATGAGTAACATAAAAGAAAACAAAATTAAACATTTAGAAGTGAGACCCATAAATCGTGTAGACCTGTGTAATTATTAAAGTTATATAAAAACTAACAATATTTTTTCCTAAATTCTTAAATTAAACAACAAAATATATTTTACAGTTTAAGTAGTTTCATATTTGAAACATTTATGTTTTTTATTGTAAATTTTTTGATTGAAGACTTTTTGTTTATTTAGAATAATCTAAAATATAATAAAAAAATCAAAAAAAAAAAAAAAAACAGACAAATAATTGAATCTTAAATTTATAGTTAATTTTATTAAACTTAATTAAATTTTCAATACATTGTAGCATCCATCGATAAGTTAAGTAGAAATATTTTTGAAAAAATTTTTTGTTTTACATGAAAAATTACTTTAATGTTAGATTTAGTTAAAGATAGTTAAAGGTATGTTAATGTTTTTTCCAACTAGAAAAATATACAGAACAATAAATTAAATCCAGTCTTACCAATGAGATAAAATTTAGTTTTGAATTTTTATACCAATTGTTTTTTTTTTTTATTTATTTATTTATTTTTAGTTTAAGAATTTTTTAAGCATTCAAGTCTTTTAAATTTTAATATAGTTTTATTATTTTTAATAATTTAAACATTTATTTTTTAATTTCATTAAGATAAATAATTGAAAACACAGCAAAATTTGTCTTAGTTTATTATTTTTTTAATTAAGAAAAAAAAAAATACGCAATATAAATTATTTTTAATTAGGTTTTTGTAACACCAGACGACAAACTAAAAAGAAATCATTAACTGAAAGTTATTTTTCAGAAATATTCTAAAATTTTTAAATTTTACTTAAAGCAAAAACTACTGGCAAACATTTTGAATTATATTTCTGTATTAATTAATATTTAGAAAGTTCGGATCTGTAACCGATGCCACTAAAAATATATTATATCTATATAAACATTTTCAATGAAAAAATTGTAAGTTTCCTTATAAAGCAAACCCTAAGTAAAAAATGTTTTAAATATTTGCCTTTTGCAATTTTAAAATGTTTACATTTTATTATTATTTTTTTTACACTTAAAATAATACATCAGCAGAAAAATTTATCAAACGGGTTTAAAAGCAATATGACGAATTTTTAATACATTTTTTTTATTGAAGCACTAATTTAATTAGAGATTTGCATGTATTCAGTGCTTGAAATAATATTGCACTAATAGGAAAATAAATTAGTAAAAAATTTTGCTAAAATTTCTATAAATCTGCTCAAAATTACGTTGCAGGAAAAACGGCTAATATTAAAAAAAATATATCATAGATGTGGCATCACTAACAACATATGGGAAAACAGTGGACATTAGAGTGAGATAAGTTTCTAAAAATAGAACTGTTGTGTTGTTGGCAGTTGTACTTCTGAGATTATGTATGCAAGAACAAAAACACCGTGTATTGAATGAAACTAGTTTTAATTACAACAAAAATCGACCTGACGCTAGATCAGTGAGCTAGATCGCTCTGTCTAACGTGTAGTGCGAGTGCATGTGGCATTAGAAATCAGTTAATCTATACCACGGTCAGTGATTGCACAGAAAATTTCATATAGACGCAATCGAACAAATTAAAACATAACAAATATAACATTATTCAAAAAAACAGGGTCACTGACGAAGGTTCAATATCAGAAACTCCGCAGTCTACTTCAGAAAATTGAAAATTTGCAATGTAGTTATGCTTTTTAGAAAATACACTCATTCTTCTCTACCACCCCTTTCACAATTATCACATTTTTTGTTCGTTGTGGTGTAATGGTTAGCGCGTTGGATTGTTACACACAACATATATTTAGAAAAATGATATGTATGATCTTTCTGTCACTCATAAGTATCGCATCGTCCACACTCGGTGTTCCCATATCACTTAACCTCACCGTAGTAAAATAATGAATTTGTGCTATGACCCAATAAGCTTTAACAAGTTAGCCTACTCTCCATTAGGTGGCGGGCAACAACTGCTTTAAAACTTATCGTATGGCACAGTTACAGTGCTACCTTGTTTGAAGCCCTTTCCCTACCTTTCACCTCTCCACTATCAAGACATTTATAAATAGAATTAATTAAGACAATATGGCAGCCTCCTAAGAAAAAGCTTTCAGCAAAATGTTGCAACTCTACGCATTTTTAGCAGAAAATACTGCTACTCGACTCATTTTAACCCAACTCAGTATAAACTGTTGGCTACTGAGTTGGGCAAAGCTCGACTGTTTTTCGAGAGGCACGTGACAGGTAATCCATCTCTTTAAAATAGTTACTCTATGACACAATGTATTGTTTTAATCGTAACAGACAGATTTAACTAATACTTACACCCAGAAAAAGGCAACTTCACTGAATGAAATTTCACTAAAAGAAAGGAAGACTTACATTTCAGTAAATTCAACTAACATTGACATTTGTTTTCTAATATTCAAAAAATTAACCACAATTGTTGTAAAAATAAACCACATATGTTAGTTAAAAATAAGCAAACATTTACTTGTTTTATTTTTTTAACTAACAAAAAAAGCAACTGCAAAAAATTAATGTAAAATCATGAAACAGTCATTTTATGTGGTTTGTTTTTTTAAATGCACTACAAGGTTAGTAAAAAATTTAATTTTTTCTACAAATGACTGACATTTACAAAATAAAAGTTAAGAAACGGCATTACAACGCAAAGAACTACATATTTTTAAAGCAGAAGTTCACTGAGTGTAGGACATTATTTTATTTGGAACTATCAACCAACAATCGATTAATAAAGCAAGATTACTGTACTGGAAATTAAAAAGAGGGAAAAGGAACTAAAAACCAATTCATTTATCCAATTATTGGTATTTCCAATCAACTTTTCAAATAAAATTCGGTTAGTAATTGTGTACGGTAGAAGCAAAAATTTATTTTGTGATAATACAAGAGAATTAGTACTATCTATACAATTTTTTAAAAATTTGTCTTTAATCAAAAGCGGTTACTGCAAGTATGGTATTCGCAATCAAATATGCCATTAAATTAGAGGTTCAGTAGTACCAACCGAATTATGTTTATAGAAGCAATTAATGATTGGCATTGGTAAACGAATTAGAGACAATGTTTATTTTCCTAACAAAAAATTTAAATTAAAATTTAGCACTCAACATTTATAAGTGTTTGTGGTGTAGTGGGTAGTGGGTAGAGAGTTTGCCTTGTGCACTCTGAACTTCCGAGTTCAAATCTCGGAAAAGACAAACACAAAATTTGACATTTTGGCCAGCCAGGTGTTTTTTCTCATCCATATAACTTATTACCTATTATTCTTAGCAAAATTTGTCGATAATAGTTTAGATAGCTATTTCTTCAACCTTAAAAAAAAATATTTAAAAAAAAAAATATTTAAAAAAAAAAATAAAAAAATTTTTTGACTATTTTTTTTCAAAATCAAAAACTTTTTAGACTTTTTTTTTCTAAATATGCTCAAGAAAGCTTAGGTATTTTCCTTTAAGATGTTTTTGGTCGCTTAGGGGTATGCGAGTGGGATATCTATCAAACTAAATGTTTTGTAACTCCAGACAAAGGTTTTTAAATTTTTAGCATATGCACTATTTTGAATTATTTCCTATATGTGTGTAAGTGTTTCTAAAACCGTAAAAATAAAAGTTCTACTGAGAAACTAGACAAATTAAACTTTCCGACGGTGTGTCACAAACCTGACTAAAATTTCATACACTCGAGACTGTAATACCCACAATTTATATTTATCGCGTTTATTTGCTTCTTTTTTTTGTCAATCCTTTCTTGGCTTTACTAGGTTAAGCTGTTGACTTCGCTGCCAAAACGCAATGTTTTGGCCTCAGTTGGGTAAATTGTGTGAAGTCAATTTTGACATCATCGTGTTGCGAATAACTTTTTCCGGTTGCAGAGAACCATTCTCTTCTGCATTTGAACTTTCTTGCCATCGATTCGTACAGACACCCAGTCTTTCAGCCCTGACATCAGGCGCCTCAAATTATCTCGCTGATAAAACTGAGTTACTAGATCTTCAGTTTCGCACTCCAAGGTTTTTCCCTTCTTCTTGTTAGGTGGTGTGAAAATCCCATGCTCAGCAACCAAAATTTTATTAATTCTTGCTTTTCGTTGAGACGTTCAAAATTCCATGTCGATGGAGCAAGCGTGAGAAGTTGAATTCTTTCAGCTCTACACTGTGACGTTTTGAACTTCTACTGCATCCTTATTATATTTGTTTTGACACTCATTCTTTGAACTTATACCTTCTACTGAAAAGTTAGAATCACCATAATCATCGACAGTTCTGCCATCATTCTCAGAATTACTTTTGTCTTAGCCTGGAATAACTTAAACGCAAGGCTCAATACCATTCAAATCCGGTAATTCTTTCAACTTTCCGAGCTCTTTCCTGCATGATCTACAAATTAGCAACCGTTTTGACAGCGTAGGGAATTTTTTTAATGAGCCGTCGAAAATATTTCGCAGATCTGATGATGTGTGTTTCTTTTTGTAAACGGGATTAAAACAAAAGGAACCATGAATTTTATTTTCAAGCTTAGCCTTTTTAGGAGCCGTAGACTTTGTGAAGATTAATTATGTAAGAAATTATGTAAATAACACACGTTTAAACTTTTACGCTGTTTCTAAAAAACTGATTTGCGAATGTCTTTAGAATGACAATAAATAGTTTTTTAAGATCATTGAAACCAAATGGAGGATGTCAATATTGGCTTCACAAAATTTACCCAACTGAGGCCAAAACATTGCGTTTTGGCAGCGAAATCAACAGCAACATATTGTAAGAAATTATGTAAATAACACACGTCTAAACTTTAACGCTGTTTCTAAAAAGTGATTTCCGAATGTGTTTAGAATGATAATAAATAGTTTTTTTAAAATCATTTTAACCAAATGTTACTAATAATAATAAAAATAAGCTATCTGCTAAGTTTTACCTTTTCAACATAGTGTTAAAATAAACTACATGTTAACTTCCACCTCACCATACACTTTTTAAAGTCAAGTGCCATAAAATAATAAATAAACTGGTATTTCGGAGAATGGTCATAAAATATTTCTACCTGATTCAAAAACTTGTCTCTGGGGCACCTGATATTTTGACAATAACAATCACAATTAATATTACGTGCGCTCAAAACTACCTGTAGGATTGACAAAGGTGGAAAAATGTTGGGGGTTCTTTCAATATTTTCTGAATAACAAATTCAATTTTCTGAATTTTAATTAACATTTTCTAAATAGTAATTTATGAATTATGAATTTAAATTGATGTCTTTCTGAATTTCAGTTAGTGTTTTCTGAATTTCTGATAACATTTTCTGAATTTTAAGTGATATTTCTGAAGTTAAAATAATGTTTTATGAATTTCAATTGCTATTTTCTGAATTTCAAATTAAAAATCTGAATTTTAATTGATGTTTTCTACATTTCAAATGGAGTTTCTGAAATTCAATTGATGTTTTCTGAATTTCAAATGGAATTTTTAAATTTCAATTGCTATTTTTTAAATTTCAGTTGATATTTTCTGAATTATTGTTGTAAAAGATGTAGTTTCATAAAAAAGTATAAAGCTTTTTATTGATTTACTAAAAGCTTTTACTATTTTTTGTCCAACAAAATGCTTTCCGTGTAACACTAAAATATTTATATAGTATCGCTTATATTTATTAACAGCAACATATTTGCCAAACTGTTTCGTTTAGTAGCCTGTTGCCTAGTATGTGTTTAACTACTAATGCTTGCCATTACTTGAGATGTAAAGGGTCCGCCATCTAACGTTTTTTTTTTCAACTAGTGCTTATATCGTGAATGGTAACACTTAGCTCATGTTTGATTTAACAGATAATTAGTTTTATTCTTCCGCTGAACGAATATGGTCCGTATGTTCGTTATCTTGTGAAAAAAGTGAAAGAAACTGGCATTCTCATAGATAAACCAAAGCGTGAAAAGCCAAAAACAGTGTGTACACCCGAGAATATTGCTGCTGTGGCTGAAAGTGTGCGTGAAGCGCCATCAACATCAATTCACCGTCGTTCTCAACAATTGAACATTTCGGAGACATCATTGAGACGAATTTTGCATAAAGACCTTGGTATGACGCCATACAAAGTCCAATTGGTTCAGGAGTTCAAAAAAAAAAAAAAGTTATTTGGCGGACCCTTTATTAACCCAGAAAACCAAATCGGTCGTAGAAACAGTATTTGTAGCCAATCGAATGAATCAATGTAGCTACAAAATTTGTTGGTAGTTGTGACCGAATTTCTTTAGACGCGATCTAAATTCTATTGTCTATTGTTGTTTCAACCGAAACATTCGTTCGTAGCAACCAAAGCATGCGTTTGCCAAAAAATATGGTCGACATTTTATGTTTTATACAATAAAATTAAAAATTTTGTTTTTTTAATAGATTTTCTTTTTGTCGTCTAGTGTCTTGTTGTTTTTTATTACAATTTGTTTTATAATTTAATTACTTTTATTAATAATAATTACAACAATTAAACATTTATTAAATAACTCTATCTACACTAAATATTTTATAGTTAAATATATATTATTCTTTAAAAATTGTTATTTTTTAATATATTTTTTATAAGCGCAAAAATTTATTTATTATTTTGTTAATGCAAGTAATTGTTTATTAGCACTCGAGTACATAAAATGCGTTAAAATTATTATTTTTTTTAAATATTTTTCTCACTCTAGCTAATTGTTAAGATTTGTAGTAATTTGTTTATTTCTTATTTGTGTTGACAAATAATGGTTCATTTACAGTTAAGAATAAAAGGTTGACATTAATATATTTGGTTTTTTTTTTGAAAAATTGATAAATTATAGAAAAAATTTTAAATTTCGTAGAACAATGCTTTATCCAGCCCAGAAAAACTTACTTTTTCGAAAATTAAAAAAGTATATTTTGTTTAAAAATGCTATTATTTTATTCTTAACTGTAAATTTTATAATGACCAACCGTTTTAGATTTTTTTTGTTAATATTTGGAAGAAAAAGTTAATACACTTTTAAATAAGTTTTTGTTTATGACTCGTTTTTTTTTATAAAAATTTAAATTTTTTTTTTTTTCATTATTCAATTAATCTTTTTCATAAGGCCAATAAAACCTGTACTTTTCTTTATATTTACATACCTTAATTTTAAGAAAACTATTTTTTTTTTTCACCAAAATGTCAAAATGGAATTAAAATCGGAAATCTTAATGATTTTAAACAAGTAATTTTGGAATTTGAAAAGAATATTTTTTTTTTAATTTTATAAAATAATGCTTAACCCAGCCCAGAAAAACTTACTTTTTCAAAAATATTTTATTTTTTTATTTATTAATAATCATATAATTACAAAATATATCCTATTACCCTAACCGAGCATTAGCTACTATGGCCTTCGGCGCGTTGTAGCGAAAACAAACCAGTGCCTCTGGTGGGAATCGAACCCACGACCCCCGCCGGGCATCCTCTAATACATCTTCCACAGAAGAAATACCTGGTAGACTCATTGAAGCATAAGTGGCCTGTACCATAATAATTTACTTAAATTGAATCTTAACTATTTTATACAATTTCTCTACATTTGGCACTGTCACTTCCACATATTCACCGACTTTTTTGCCGATTAAGGCACTCCCAAGTGGTGAACTAGTAGATATTAACTGCTTTGAAACATCAGCACGCTACCAACTAGCCTACCGGGACGCACTTCAAAGATATATATTTTTTTAAATGCTAGTAGTTTGCTCTTAACTGTATGTTTAATTGAAATACATAAAGAACTTTAAAAATTTTACCACACTGTATTAAGCAAATGATTTGAACCGATCTGTTTAAAATTTGAGTATATATGACCATTAGGGTGTCCCTTAAAAAGATATTTGTCATTACATCCTCAAGTTTTATTGCAAATGGTTCTTATTGGAACAAATCGATTTTTTTTTGAAAATGTTAACCCTTGCCGAATTTGTTAATAAAAAGTATATTTTTATTAAAAGCTCAGCTTATTTCTCAGTTAATTTTTTGATTTGAAACTATACTCAAAATTATTTAGATATGAAATTATGACTTCATCGGATATCATTAACCCAATTTAGAATGAAAGAATATATCATAGATGTGGCATCACTTACAACATATGGGAAAACAGTGGACATTAGAGTGAGGTAAGTTTCTAAAAATAGAACTGTTGTGTTGTTGTAGTTGTACTTCTGAGATTATGTATGCAAGAACAAAAACACCGTGTATCGAATAAAACTAGTTTTAATCACAACAAAAATCGACCTGACGATAGATCAGTGTGCTAAATCGCTCTGTCTAACGTGTAGTGCGAGTGCATATGGCATTAGAAATCAGTTTATCTATACCACGGTCAGTGATTGCACAGAAAATTTCATATAGACGAAATCGAAAAAAAACATAACAAATATTACATTATTCAAAAAAACAGGGTCACTGACGAAGGTTCAATACCAGAAACTGCGCAGTCTGATTCAGAAAATTGAAAATTTACAATGTAGTTATGATTTTTAGAAAATACACTCATTCTTCTCTACCATGCCTCTACAACGAAATCAAAAATGACCTACGAATTTGAAAGACGTGTTCTTTTAAACATTCATTTTGAAGATTTTTAAGATTTTTTTTTTTTATAGATTAACTAATTTACGTATGCCGATTGCGATTTTTATAATATAATAAATGTAATCAAAGAAAAACAAAACTTAATTGAAATAATGATAATTCGTGGGGCTACTCCTTTCCAGCAAATTTTATGAAAATTGATTATTTCGTCAATTGTTGAAAAAATTTTAATGTTTCCATCAAAGTTTGCATAATTTCCGTCAAAATATTACCTTAACTATCTTTACTTTTATTTAAACAAATATTTAACTCGTAGTGGAAAGGGGATAAAAAAACCCTTGAAACGCAATTTTAATTGCACTAAGAATACTTTGTAGTTAAAGACCACTGCAAATGTAGTTAGAAACAAATGAAATTTCATTTAAAGCTAGGATGACTTATATTTCAGTAAATTCAACTAACTTTGTCTAGTGTTTTTTAATGTTCAAAAAATTAACAACAGTTGTAGTAAAAATGAACCACATGTTATTAAAAAAATAACCAAACATTTATTTTTTTTTTGAAATAGCAAAAAAAAACTATTGTAAAAAATGAATGTAAAATCAGAAAACTGTAATTTTATATGGTTTGTTTTTTTAAATTAACTACAAGGTTAGTAAAAAACTGAATTTGTTCTTCAAATGACTGACATTAACATTACAAATTAAGAAACTTATAACCCAAACAACTACATATTTTAAAAGCAAAAGCTCCCTGAATGTATGACTACAAGATTTCAAAGCTTTTAAATTGATAAAACAAATGACCACTTGATAACAGTAAATATTTTTAGTAATTCAAAAATGTTTTAATTTTTCTATTAAAAATACAAGAATTGATTTTTCGGACTTTCTATATTTTCATATATTCAGTTAGAATATTGATCTACCTCAAGTCTAAAATCTAATATGATATTGTCTTATTACATTTTGTTTTGTGTTTCTTTTTTAAAAAATTGTGCTCATTTTCATGATAGACAATACAATTGTTTCATAGGCATCACCCTAATCTTCAGTTGTCCACAATAAGAAAACGATGATTGGCTCAAACCAACTTTATAAAAAGCAACTTGTTTGATAAATTGTTAAAAAGATTTTGGAATATATGTGAAAAAACGAAGAAAAGGAAACTGAAGCAATTTTTGACCCCACCCTTTTAACTTCTGAAAGTAAGATTGGTACGATAAAGAATTGCGCTTGCTCGTTAGTTTAGCACCCTATTATATATATTCAAACTTAATAAAAAATTGAAAGAAATAGTTCTGTAAGTTTTTTTGAGGGTCTTTTTTTTCAAACTGCAAACGTGTGTGGGTCAAGTTACATAAAATAAAAATTTGTCGTAAGTGCAAATTTTTTTGGATCAATATAAATGCTTTGCAATCTTTTAGTCATAATTAAAATTACTTCTCATGGACTGACTTTGTCCCCAGGCCACTAAGAGTTAACTACTTTTCAAACGAAGGTAAAGATATTTATAATCTAGTCAAATTAATGTAATATATTTCGGAAAATTTTTCAACTTTTGACAAAAAAAATCAATTTTCATAAAATGTTCTTGAAAAAATAGCTCACCACACAAACACGCATTGTAAATTAAAAAATTTTTTTTTCTATAAATACAACTATTTGATTATAAAAACATCAGTCTACATCTGCAAATTAGACATATTAATAAATCATTAAAATTAATTTAAAAAACACATTTTCGCATTTTATCAAATTTGTGATTCCAGGCTTAAGTGGTTTAATAATATCCGAGGAAGTAAATAGTTCAGAGTATCTAAATAGTTCACAGTATATTAAATGAATAATTTAAATAAAAAATCCACTAATTTAAATGATAACCAACGCCAATAATAAAAAAGTTTGTTATTTAAATTTATTTTCATCGTTTGTAACTATTTGGTTTAAAAAATTGTTCGTTGTATTTTTACATTATTTTTGACATTTTGGCTCAACCTTAGTTATATTTTGCACCATTTATTTTTTTATTTTTAATAATTACAAAGTATTTCGTTTTTTTATCCCTTCTAAAATTGTGTTACTAAGCGGCTACACCCGAAAAATATTCCAGGTGGAATACCTTACACTTTTTTTTTGTGTATATAATGGTACATACATACAGACGATACATTTTTATAAAACAATACCGATACATTAAATCATTCGTTGATAGGATTGAGAAATTAACAATAAAGTTTAAATACATTTTTAGCACTGAATTAAAAAAAAAATAATATAAATATAATTTAAAATTAAAAATTTTTTACTTAAAATTTTGTAAATGGTCAATTCTCTTCAACGATTTTAGTGATATTTAGTGTTAAACCGACCGAATCGAAAAGTGTATTTTAATAGTAACAATTTATAAATTCAGTTAAAACAGCGATATTTACATTCGATTTCTGAAACAATTTGCTATACGATTGCCAATATGGCTTTAAAAAGGGATGTGGCACAGAAGAAGCTGTAATAAACGTTGTAAATAGTATATGCAAAGGTTTGGATGATGGTTTTAGTGGTGTAGCTGGCATATTTTATGACTTCTCCAAAGCGTTTGATCTGGTTGATCATGATATATTGATTCAGAAATTAAAATATTATGGTGTAAATGGAGGAAGCTTAGTTTTATTAAAGAGCTACTTGACCAATAGGAAACAGTATGTTGAGCTTAATACCAAAAGAAGTTTTATAGGTCATGTTGAATATGGAGTTCCACAAGGAAGTGTATTGGGCCCATTGTTATTTAAAATTTATCTTAACGATATAATAAATCTCAATTTATTTGGGAAAATATTTATGTATGCGGATGACATAAGTCTTTTTTATCCTTATAAACACGAAGTTGCCTTAAGAGCTCACATGGAGTACGATGCTGCAATGATTATGGAGTATGCAAGGTTAAATAAATTGGTATTAAATGCAGAAAAAACAAAGTTATTGCGATTCAGGCCGTACTTAATACACAACCAGGAATTCAGCATTTGGGTAGATGGAAAGCTAGTACGTGAAAGTCATTCAATAAAATATCTTGGTATACACCTACAAAGTAATCTTTCATGGGATGTTCATATTGAAAAACTAAGGTCGAAAGTATTATCGGTTGTTGGAATTTTATACAAATTTAAAAATAAGTTCAACACAAAAACCAAGTTAGTTATCTATCAAGCTTTAATACATAGTCACCTTAACTATTTGCCAATTATATATGGTCACAGAAAATCAAATGAGTTTAAATCGTTGCAAAGAGCTCAAAACAGAGCATTGAAAACGGTTTTTAATCTGCCTTTGACTTATTCAACGGTATCTCTGTATAAAAATGTATCGTTGACAGTTCTTCCAATATATGGCTTATATAAAATGCAACTTATACTTTACGTTTTTAAATCGTTAAATAATATTGGCCATCATACAATTCGCTTTTCAAGAAATCAAACAGTTTTTAACACGAGAAATAATATGAACTTGAGAATTGCTAGATGTAGATTGGAGAAAACAAAGCAAAGAGTTGAATACACTGGTGGTTTGGAATATAATAATCTTCCCCAATATCTTAAAAATATTGAGCGAATTTCTGTGTTTAAGATAAACTTAAAAAAACATATATTTGAAGATTTGGAAATGCTTCTACTGTAATACATATTTGTATGTAAATATTTATTTATTTATTTTTTTCTTTTTCTCTCTCTTTTCCTTTTAAATATAACATAAAATAAACTTTTTTTTATTTTATATTTTTGAATTATATACATATATTATATTGTTAAATTTTTATATTATTTATTGCCAACTCGCCTCAATAATGTCTAACGACGCTGGGGCACAACATATTGTTAAACTTAATATTGTGATGAATAAAATATATATAAAAAAAAAAACTAAAATTCAGTTGAATTAACCCAATTTTGCTGTTAAAACTAATATTAAGTTGTGCCAACTAACTGAAATTCGTAATAATCGATTTTGAGTCAATTTCAGTTGGCAAGTAGCTAAATTTTTCTCTGTGTGTATACATGACGTTATAATTTTGAACAGTTTCTTTTTCAATTTTAAATAATTTTACTTTTGATTAAAATATAAAAATTATAGACGTTATATTTCGATGGTAACAAGGACTTAACTAAAAATCGAGAATTTCATATTTTGAGCTTTTAGTGCCTATTATATATACATATTTCTTTTTAGCGGCCCAATCCCACGTTTATGGGTAAAAAGTTGGTTACAATACTAATTTTTGGTTTGTATGGAAATTGGTCTGAAATTAATGAAATTCTTTGTTTTGCAGCTACTTCAAGGTACTCGTAAAAACTAAAATTTTGATACATACAGTGGTGTTCAAATCATTTGCAACTGAAATCATGGTTTAGGTAATTATAATTTTTTTGATCAAAAGATTTTTGGTATAAGTTTTTGTTTTTTGTTATTAAATTCAGTTTTAGCATATTATTTTACAAATACAAAAAAATTATTCATAACTTCTCAAAAATAAAAAAAAGTAATTTTAACAAAATAAGACGATAGTGCAGTGTTCAAAACATTTGCAACTCTTGAAGTAATTAACATGAAATACAAACAATGGTTTTAACGCTCAGTATTAGGTAGCGTAGCCATTATGTTTTATAATTTCTGAACACCTCTTAGGCATTGAGGCAATGAGGTTTTTAATATAATCGTCAGAAATGTCATTCCACTGCTTCTCTAACTCGACGAAAAGTTCATTACCATTTCGGAATACTTTATTGCCGATATTCCGTTTTACAATCATCCACATGTTCTCAATCGGTTTGAGATCGGGTGATTGAGCCGGCCACGACATGATATTAATTTCATTTTCCTGCAGCCAAACTTTTACAACCCCCGCCGTGTGTTTTGGGTCGTTGTCGTGCTGGAAGATCCATGAGAGTGGCATTTCCCATTCAGCATACGGAAGCATAACTGAACTCAAAAGATTTCTATAGATTGTGGCCGTTATTGTGCTATTAATGCGGTGAATTGGGCCAATCGCATTTCCTGAAAAACACCCCCACACCATAATGTTTCCACCTCCGTGCTGCACTGTGGCTGTTCAGCATCTGGGATTAAACTTTTCGCCTCGTGGTCTTCGAACATTGGCTCTTCCATCTGATCCCCGTAGATTGAATTTAGACTCATCTGACCACAATACATTTTTCCATTGCTTTTGAGTCCAGTTCAAATGGGTGCGAGCAAAGTCAAACCGAGCTTTTCGGTTTTTTCCGACACAAACGGTTTTTTTGTACAACTATAACTTCTAAGACCATATTCTCGGGCTCTTCTTTTAATGGTGGGAAAACTGGCATTTATTAAAAGTTCAGTTTTAGATTCTCTGGGTACTGCTTTGGGATATTTCGTAAAAAAATTCTTGATTTTCCGATCTTCTCTTACAGTTGTAATACGTGGTCTTCCACCTTTATGAGTTGTGTGGATGTCACCACTATTAACAATGCGGGAAATCGTTGATTTTGGAACGGAGTACTTTATAGAAATTTCTTTTATGGGAAAGTCCATTTTAAAAATCATTTAAAACTTTTGATTTAAAATCAGAATTGTATTTATTTCCTGCCATCTTTTACAAAAATTATTCTTACGATGTTTGTGCTTCCAACATCTTATTACAACTATTAAAGATCAATAATTATGATAAATTCGTTTAAAAAATGTAACGGCCTGAATCTCATATTAAAAAGGAATGCGATTACCGTTATATCCTAGCATTTGTTAGTATAAATTGTTTCGTTAAGAGTAAGAATAATGAGAGTTGCAAATGTTTTGAACACCTGCATTATGAATACATCTATTATTATTAATTTTTGTGTTGTTTTAATTTAATGGAATTAATTTTTTTTATTTGTTTAATATAAAACAATGTATGAAAAATATGTAAAACATAAATTTTAGTAACTAAGTGTGATTTGAAGAAAATAAATCAATGAAAACAACAAATGCGATCTCAGTTCCAAATGTTTTGACCACTACTGTATATATATTGCCTATGTAGTAAATTAGGGTTGCCATTCATTTCAAATATTTATAAGGTAGGTGAAAAAAGGTCTTCGGGAGAAGTAGCATACAAGACCAACAGTTTTAAATACCGTAGACAGCTCAAACACCCCTGATACTAAATTAAATAGACATTAACATATATACATAATTTTTAGCTTAAACCATATAAAATTCATAAATGAAACGTCAGTTTTAATGTCACTTAAAACACCCCATGTAGAA
Organism: Delia radicum; assembly: GCA_021234595.1. Lineage (NCBI taxonomy): Eukaryota > Metazoa > Arthropoda > Insecta > Diptera > Anthomyiidae > Delia > Delia radicum. Next base: position 67,567,715 of record CM037851.1, on the reverse strand, counting down.
AAAGATAAACCGACCACCGCTGCTGGCAAGGCAATTTTACGTGTAGTACATGTGCTTGCCTCTAGTGCTTTCCCAACCCCAAAATGATAACATGTTAATCATTTCGGTTCAAAAATTGTCCAACAAGCACTGGGAAAATAAAATTTTCAACGTTGGCAAAATGTTGGTTAAACTAAGCAATAGGTGGCTTAAATCATTTCCAAAATAAAATTAAAAATAAGTTAATTTATAACGTTTTTAGTCCCGTCGGGATTAGAACCCTGACCGACAGCTCTATACACTGAGCTAACTCTCTAGTGAAAATTACTCTACAGAAAATTTAAAAATATTTTTCCAGTAATATGCTAAAAATGACAAAACTTCTTAGCCCTATTTCGAAAAAAAATTCGAAACTTTTTTGTTTTGGTTGAAAAACACTAAAATCGGCCACTTCAACCTCTGGTACGGAACTGAAGATCAACTTCAAAATTTTTTTTTACTTATTTTTCCCATGTTCAGCTCTTTAATATGCATCGATTGAGTGGCATTTATTCAACCAATTCGAAAAAGTGCCATATTCGAGACACTCTAATGTATACTTATATTTAAAAACAACATATTTCAGTAGATTGTTTCCCGATACATTTACATTGCATCGTAACCTGTATGTTTGGTATTTGAATTTTGTATGTATGTTGATATCAGAATTGGGTGACTTCAATTACATTTCAAAATCGTTCACTTGTGAAATTTTTCTATGTCATTAAAAATTTCAGACCTACGCTCACACTTGTGGATTTAAACGCTTTCTTGGAAAATTTAAAATTTTGTCAATACCAGACATGGGACATAATTCCCATATCTGTGTATTTAATTACAGGCCAATTACTTTTTTATGTTCAATTACATGTAATTGAGTGTAATTGAGTAATTACGCTGTAATTAAATACCCAGATGTTGTTACTAAACCCCATGTTTGGTATTAAACATTTTACAAATTTTTCAAGGAAGCGATCAAGCTCACAAGTGCGAGTGTTGGTCTGATATTATTAATGATAAAGAAAAATTTCACAAGTAAACGATTTTGAAATGTAATTGACGTCGCCCAAGTCTGGTTGATATTTTTCAAAATTGTATTTCAATTTATTTTTATTAATTATTTAAAAATCTCTTCATCCGCTAATTTAATGCCGGCTTTATCCACTGACAGGTCCTTACATGTTTCATTTAGCTTCACCGAAAATCTTCAGAGGACCAATGTAGAAAGGGCAGAAGATAGGACCTGTCAGTCGATAAAGTCTGCATTAATGTAGCGGATGAAGATATTTTTAATTAATAAATAAACATAGCCCGGTTTTTTGTTTTAGAAAAAACAAATTATCTTAAATAAATTCGTTCACATCATAATTTGTAATAAAACATCGAAAAATAAACTTTTGGTTTTAATTTTTTTTTAAATTTAAAAGTAAAACATTTGAAAATTTGCAAAGGACTGCAAAACTGACTTATGATCCTAATGCTATAGAGATTAGATTAGATCAGAAGGCACTATGCACCGCGACCAATGTAGGTCTTTTGTGCTGCCTAAGATTACCTACAGATTCAAGCTACCTATAAAGCCAATTATCCTTTTAGGCAAAATGTTCGTGATGTCGGAAGGCGAAATGAAGCGATCACCTAGAATCCTAAGTCTCCTATCACAAAGCCTGGGACATTCGCAGAGAACATGCTCCGAGGTCTCTAGTCAGAAAGTGTTAATGTTTATTTAATAAACAGTAGCAATACAGTGTATTATGACTAGAATTTTTAGCCTCTACACAAACAATGTGTAATAGTTAAAAACTTTTTATATTTGTTTTAAATTAGTTCAATTCTTCCAATTTTGTTTTCTACTTCTCACCAAGTAAATACAACAATACGGGTAAAGCGTTGATCTTTTTCCTTCAACAATTATTATTTGTTTTAATCTTCTGCCCCTTCTACAATGGTAATCTGAAGATTTTAGGTCACGCGAAATGAAACATGTAAGGACTTTTCAGTAGATAAAGGCTGCATTAAAATAGCGGATAAAGACATTTTCAATTAAAAAATAAACATTGCACGGGTTTTTGTTTAACAAAAAACAAATGATTTTGAAATTGAATAATCTTGCTCACATCATAATTTATGATAAAAGATCGAAAAATAAACTTTCGGTTTTAATTTTTTTTTTTTAATTTAAAAGTAAAACATTTGAAAAATTGCAGAGTACAGCAAAACTGACTTATGGTCCTAATGCTATACTCAGAAAGTGTTGTTGTCTACTTAATATACACTAACAGCACAGTGTATTATGACTAGAGATTCTAGGCTGTACACGAACAATGTTTATTTGTTAAACAATTTTTATATTTGATTTGAATTAATTCAAATCTTCCAATTTTGTTTTTTTTTTTAATTCTCATCGGGTAAATAAAATAATGCGGGTAAAGCGTTGATCTTTTTCCTTCAAAATTTGGGTAAAAATCTTCTACCCCTTCTACATTGGTTCTCTGAAGATTTTCGGTGATGCGAAATGAAACATGTAAGGACCTGTCAGTAGATAAAGTCTGCTTTAAATTAGTTCGAGGCCATACTCTATATTTTTTTATTAGGATATTGTCCTAACAAATAATCTATAGAGTTTTTTGTTTTCAAATTTATTATTTGACCCTTTCGGGAATGTGTTGATAGAACTATTTCGGGAATTTTCTAGATTCCCATCATCAGAACAAGTTTTGAAAGCGGTAACAATCCCATGCCAAACATCAAACATTCAGATAAACTAGTTTACTCACTACATGAGAACTAATATATATTATATGAGCTCGAAGTAAATGGTTTTTTGTTTAACAAATCTTGAACTAGAATAATCTTGCTCACATCATAATTTATGATAAAAGATCAGAAATAAAAAAACGGCAGAAACTAGACTAGTCTAGTCTGATTTAAAAATTAATAGCGTTTATGATTTTTAGAGAAAAACTTCTATTCTTCTTCTTAACCTTAAACTTATTTATTTTTTTTTTTTTTAATTTAAAAGTAAAAGCATTTTTAGCGAATATTTTCCATTGTCCATTGGTCTATGCCCATAACAAATACCTAAAGACCATATTCCTTGTTTTCCTAGCTATTAAACAGTTTGAGGGGGGTAATTTCGACACTTTTAATGGTAAACATGTTTTGAAAAAAAAAAACGGTACTATTTATATTCCAAAAAGCTTGTGAACTTTGATTCTGTAAAACCAATTTTCGATTTTGTTTAACAAAATTCTTAAACAAGAGAGTTTAAGACATTTTAAAACTGTTTCTTTATCATTTTGAAAGGCGATTTACAAACTTTAATGAGCAATTTTAACATTTTCGGTTTAAAGTACAACTGACACGCGTGCCATTGTTTGGTCAGCGCTGTTATAAACAAATTGAGTATTTTGTTATGTTATTCGCAAAGTGTGTAAAATTGTGCATTTATGCGTCTTTTCTGTAGAGCAGTCTTGGGCGACGCCAATTGCATTTCACAATTATTCAATTGTGAAATTTTTCTATATCATTAATAATTTCAGACCTACTCTCGTACTTGTGAGCTTAAAGGCTTCCTTGGAAAATTTTGTAAAATGTTTAATACCAAACATGTAAATTAGTAACAACATCTGGGTACAGGACAATTATTTAACTACAATCAGTTACATGTAACTGAACATAAAAGTAATTGGCCTGTAATTAAATACACAGTATTGGTATTATGTCCCATGTCTGGTATTGACAAAATTAAACATTTACCAAGGAAGCGTTTAAGATCACAAGTGTGAGCGTAGGTCTGAAATTATTAATGATATAGAAACATTTCACAAGTGAATGATTGTGAAATGTAATTGACGTCGTCCAAGTCTGCTTCAGATTCTTTTTTAGTTGCATTTTAAATATTTCCAATAACTGGCATCTTTTAGGTAGCTAGAGATATTATGGATACCGAAATTGCTTTCTTGAGTACTTAAATACACAGATATTGGTATTATGTCCCATGTCTGGTATTGACAAAATTGAAAATTTTCCAAGGAAGCGCTTAAGATCACAAGTGTGAGCGTAGGTTTGAAATTATTAATGATATAGAAAAATTTCACAAGTGAACGATTGTGAAATGTAATTGACGTCGCTCAAGTCTGCTTTAGAGTCTTTTTTTAGTTGTATTTTAAATATTTCCAATAACTTTCATCCCTTACATAGTGTCCACACTAGATATTAACTTTAATATTTTTCTGTCAGCAAACTTCAAATTCAATCTCAGAGAGAATTATGTTACGTATGGACCACACATTACTGTTACTGTTAGTATCATATCTGATATCAAAATAATGTTGTTATGATAAATCTCTTAACAATAATATTATGATATGAGCTGTCAAAATACACACACAAGATTGTAAACAACAAAATATATAAAAGTTAAACGCCTAAAACTAAAAAAATACAAGAAGAAAAAGTGTATTAAAAATTGTTTAACTGTTATAAATCAATTTAAAGTTATTTTTTAATCGCATAATTGAAAATTGAATGAATAAACGGACGTCTTTACTCAACGGGAACATACTTTGTTCATTAAAAATTAGGATTTTCTCGGAATAATTTGGATACTCATAAGGTAAAGTATTTTTGAGAATTTTATCAGATTTTTCGGAAGTGGTTTAGTGGTCGCGCAAACCGATTTTGTAACAAATATCGAGCTTTTTGGGCTTTTATTGAATTATTCTTGAAAATTGCTAAAAAATCGGCAATTTTTCGGCTTCTGAGTAAATATTCTTAAAGAAAATTTTCCGATCTTTAATTTTATATGCATAAGTAATAAGTTTCGTCAGGGATTTTGCACATTTTGATACATTATATAACAGTTTTTGTAAATTTTCAACAAATATGAAAAATAACGCTTTATAACTTTTAAAATTTGTATGAACACTAAAAAAACTAATGATGCAATTTAAAAGATTATGAAGTTTTAAATAAATTAGCAGAAAAACCAATATAATTTTCTCTTACCGTTCTCGAGTTATACCCTTTTAAAGCTTTGCACCCATTGTATGAAATTTTTAGTACTATAAGATTTGGGCATCCGATTTGTTGTAAACTTTAGATTATGAGATTTGAAAATTTATTTATTGTATGTCTAAGCTTAGTTTTAAGTGTTGTCAAGTTGTGGACAGCAAAAAGAGTAGCCAAAAAGCCGTTATCACTAGGTGGCACTGATATGGCTCGAACTAAAATTCATGATTTATTTATTTATAAACAAATTCAGTGTTTTATTACAAAAGCCAGCCTAACTTTTTTTGAAGCCTGCAACATTTCTACTGATTTTTTACAAACGGATCCAGAAAAATGGGAAAACAACAAATCATTTCAGGAAGCAAAACACAAAGTTCAACAATTGCAAGTTGTAAAGGATGTCGCAGAACGTGGTGTGGCCTTGGCTAATATTTATATCAATATCACAACTTCTGAAACAGACTTTCAGAGTTTACTGCAGGGGGTAGAGCAGCATCGCAAGAACTCTAATAAATGATTTATAACAAATCTATTTTTTTTGTTTTTAATATAATTGTTATGTATGAGTGGTAAGTAACTATTATTTTATTTGTAAAAACATTTTCTGAATCCAATTATTTAAAGTTTAAACCAATGCAAACCTAGTTCACACCTTATAGTATTATACATTTCATACAATGTATACAAAGCTTTAAAAGGGTATAACTCGAAAACGGTGAGAGAAAATTCTTTTTTATTTTTGCTAATTAATTTAAAACTTAATAATCTATTAAACTGCATCATTAGTTTTTTTAGTCTTTATACAAATTTTAAAAGTTATAAAGCATTATTTTCCATATTTGTTAAAAATTTACGAAAAACCGTTATGAAATTGTCAAAATGTGCAAAATCATTGCCGAAACTTATTATTTATGCACATAAAATTAAAGATCGGAAAATTTTCTTTAAGAATATTGACTCAGAAGCTGAAGAAATATCGATTTTTTTACCAATTTTCAAGCAAAATTCAAAAAAAGCCCAAAAAGCTCGATTTTTGGTAAAAAATCGATTTGCGCTACCTCTAAACCACCTCCGAAAAATCTGAAAAAATTCTCAAAAATTCTTAGCCTTATGAGTATTCAAATTAAGAATGATCCCCAAATTTTTTTTTTGAATGGGACACCCTAATGTTCATATTAATGTTTAGGGTGGAGAACACGTATTCATATTTATATCATGTCTTCCTTCTCATAATTTTCTGATAATTTAATTCCTTTATTCTATTGGCGTTCTCGCACATACAGTAGTGCTCAAAACAATTGGAACTGAGATCGGATTTGTTGATTTTATTGATTTATTTTCTTCAAATCACACTTAGTTACTAAAATTTATTTTTTACCTATTCTTCATACATTGTTTTATGTAAAACAAATAAAAAATAAATTAATTCCGTTAATTTAAAACAACAAAAAATTAATAATAATAGATATATTCAAAATGCAGGTGTTCAAAACATTTGCAACTCTCATTATTCTTACTCTTAACGAAACAAGTTATACTAACAAATGCTAGGATATAACGGTAATCGCATTCCTTTTTAATATGAGATTCAGGCCGTTACATTTTTTAAACGAATTTATCATAATTATTGATCTTTAATAGTTGTAATAAGATGTTGGAAGCACAAACATCGTAAGAATAATTTTTGTAAAAGATGGCAGGAAATAAATACAATTCTGATTTTAAATCAAAAGTTTTAAATGATTTTTAAAATGGACTTTCCCATAAAAGAAATTTCTATAAAGTACTCCGTTCCAAAATCAACGATTTCCCGCATTGTTAATAGTGGTGACATCCACACAACTCATAAAGGTGGAAGACCACGTATTACAACTGTAAGAGAAGATCGGAAAATCAAGAATTTTTTTACGAAATATCCCAAAGCAGTACCCAGAGAATCTAAAACTGAACTTTTAATAAATGCCAGTTTTCCCACCATTAAAAGAAGAGCCCGAGAATATGGTCTTAGAAGTTATAGTTGTACAAAAAAACCGTTTGTGTCGGAAAAAAACCGAAAAGCTCGGTTTGACTTTGCTCGCACCCATTTGAACTGGACTCAAAAGCAATGGAAAAATGTATTGTGGTCAGATGAGTCTAAATTCAATCTACGGGGATCAGATGGAAGAGCCAATGTTCGAAGACCACGAGGCGAAAAGTTTAATCCCAGATGCTGAACAGCCACAGTGCAGCACGGAGGTGGAAACATTATGGTGTGGGGGTGTTTTTCAGGAAATGCGATTGGCCCAATTCACCGCATTAATAGCACAATAACGGCCACAATCTATAGAAATCTTTTGAGTTCAGTTATGCTTCCGTATGCTGAATGGGAAATGCCACTCTCATGGATCTTCCAGCACGACAACGACCCAAAACACACGGCGGGGGTTGTAAAAGTTTGGCTGCAGGAAAATGAAATTAATATCATGTCGTGGTCGGCTCAATCTCCCGATATCAACCAGATTGAGAACATGTGGATGATTGTAAAACGGAATATCGGCAATAAAGTATTCCGAAATGGTAATGAACTTTTCGTCGAGTTATTGAAGCAGTGGAATGACATTTCTGACGATTATATTAAAAACCTCATTGCCTCAATGCCTAAGAGGTGTTCAGAAGCTATAAAAAAGAATGGCTACGCTACAAATACTGAACGTTAAAAGCATTGTTTGTATTTCCTGTTAATTACTTTAAGAGTTGCAAATGTTTTGAACACTGCAGTATCGAGTTATTTTGTTAAAATTACTTTTTTATTTTTGAGAAGTTATGAATAATTTTTTTGTATTTGTAAATTAATATGCTATAACTGAATTTAATAAAAAAACAAAACAAAAACTTATACCAAATATCTTTCTTATCAAAAAAATTATAATTACCTAAACCATGATTTCAGTTGCAAATGTTTTGAACACTACTGTATAATATCAAAGTTAATATCTAATGTGGACGCTATGTTAGGTGTCTAAAGATATTATGGATACCGAAATTGTTTTCTTGAGTACTTGATGTGCCCAGCCGCTAAAACCAAATAATACATATTTTATCTCTATATGAAGAACACTGTAACAGTGCTCTCCGTAATTACCCTACGGGAAATGAAGGGTCGATTCAGCCGAAGTGACAAATCTGTGATACGTGAAAAGGAGACACGTCGCAAAACTGGTATAAGCGAAGGCTTCAGTGTTTCAAAGAGTGTCAATTTCAGCAAAATATCCAACCACGTGATTATTTAAATGGTGGCAAAACTTTGGCTGGTTTATTCATGATATATCATGTAACTCGAAAAAAACTAACATAACACATCGGACCTAATAATGAAATGATTCAAAAAGATCACATATCATAATTGCATGTGCGACTGGCGGAAATATTATTTGAAAATCAATAAAGAAATAATTTTAACAAAACTCCATGTCACACAATTATTCTAAAAGACAACGTTCGGGGCCATGTCCCAGGTTAGGTCAGTGACATGTTACATGGTATCAATTTTCCTCTTCCATGACATTGCATTGTTAAAGTGACAGGCCCGTTCCATATAAAGTTGTTGTCTTTGTCTTAATTTCCCACAGGGTAGAGTCTGCAAAATTATAAAATTATTAAGTCCGACCAAAGAGTTCGGCTCGAAAACAGCATTTGGAAACATACATAATTTTTTAGGAAAGTTCAGTGATTGGATCCGTTCGGATTCGTTTTGTAACCCGTACATAATATGACACATGCGGAATAAAAAGGAGCAGGTGACATACCAATTACTTTTATTTTGTCCTGTAACTTGTTCGCTTATCGCAGTTTAATGATATGTCACGAATTTGTTAATTTTTTACAAGTCCGTAACATAAAGCATTGCGATTAATTCTTAACTAGTGTTTTACTAAATAGTTTTCTTGAGTACTGTGATTTGTACGCTTAAACCAGTAACGTAATAATTCATTTCAACCTGGTCGTCCTCAATATCAAATAATGCCTAATATGAGACTAGTTGCATACTAGATACTTTCAACTCGTTTTGTTTCGGATTCACTTAAACCAGTTCGGTGATATGTTATATTCGACAAGTTCTCCGATATATCTCAATTAGCTCAAAAGGTGGAAACTGTCACCTCATATGACAAGCCCATGTTAAAAGTACCAGTTACTTTCATATAACAGAACCAAAACTAGGACATGTTCATGCACACAAAGTTCTAGTCACGTGACCATACCAGTGACTGGTCTATTTCCCGCTGGGTAAAGACTCTCACCTACGGTTTGAGCTTAGTATGTTACAACTGTGTATAACAAGTTAAATTTGAAAGTACAGGTACGTTCCTCTAGACGTAAAATGTACCATTTCTAAATATGTTTATATCTTAAAAAAAAAAAAATATTCAAAATCATTAATTTTTGGAACGGTTTTTTCGTCAGAACTTCAATTTAAACACACAATTTTAAAATTTGTTTAACAGTTTAAACCCAAAATATAAAATCGTTTTTAAAATATCATGCAGAATAGAAACTAAATTTCATGCAAAAATAAGCCAAAAATAAAACTATAGAAAATGAAACACACAGATTTAAAATTTGTAATCATTTGTTATATATTTTTCAAAGAAAATATTTTAAAAAATAATAAATTATATAAAAAAAAATTTGTAAAAAAATAATAATATATAAAAAAAAAAAAAAACAGTTTTTTTTTTTTTTTTTTTTTTTTTTTTTGACTTAAAACAATACAAAAAAAAGATTAACAAAATAATAATTAAGAACAGTAATGATTTAATCATTTTTCATAAAAGCATTTTCAGAAAATAATATAATAATGGAAGGAGTTTTTTTTTCGGAAAAAAGGAAATATATATTTTGAAAATTTTAACAATAAATGATTCTTTTTTGCCTTGGAAGCTTAATTTTTAGCCATAAAAAAAAAATGTTTTCTTATTTGTTTTTTATTTTTTTTTTATAATGATATGCTAATTATAACAATTTTTTTTTATATAATTTTATAGAATAGACTTATTAAGCTAGATATTTTTAATTATTTATTTTTTTTTTCATTAAATTAAAATTAAGTGTTAATTTTTTGTGTTTAATGGTTTGTTTGTTTGTTTGTTTTGCTTAATTTTAAAAATAAAAACTTAAAAATAATTGGACTATTATTAAAATTATAAATTTTTGATATTTTTATGTTTAAAAAAAAAATGTTTTAGTTTATTATTATTAAGATTAGAAAAAAAAACAAAATAAAATTGGCTAAAATTTTATTTTAATTTACGAAAATTATGTTATTTATTAAATTAAAGTTATTATTATTATTTCACAAATAAAAAGAGGAAGAATTATTAATAATTTATTACACATGAGATCACAGTATTAGAGATATAAGTATTTTTTTTTTGTTCTTATTTTTTTATTATTAATAAATTAGTTTTTTAATAATTTATAATAATTTAAACTTTGTGTTTTTTTTTGTTTTTGTTATTTTAGTATGTTAGCTTTAGTGTAGTAGAATTGTTTAAAACAATTTTAATTATTTTTTTTTTAAATTTATTTACATTTATTTTTTTGTTAATTTGAAGAATTTTAACTAAATGTCTTATTTGTTTTATGTAGGTTTTATTATTTCTTCGTTTTTTTTTTTTTTTTGAACAATTCAGCAAAAAAAAATTTTATATATTTTTAAGATTTGTTCTTTGTTTTTGCGTTTATTTTACAACCTATTTAAAATGTTTTATTATTATACAGTTTTGTGGTTTTTCTCATAAATATTATCATCTGTATAATTCTATAGAATTTGTGTTTTTTTAGGTTTTTATGTTGGCTCTACTGAAAAATTTGTATTTTTTTTTTTTTTGTTCTAAATTTGTTTTAATTTTATTTTTTAAATATTTTTGTATGTATGTTACAAAATATTGGCACATAAATACAGCTCTGTGTTTTATTTTTATAAATTAAAGAATTTTTTAATAAATTAAAGGATTTTTCTTCTTTTTTTGAGGTAAAGCAATACATAATTCTGTAAAGTATACGACTTTTATTTTTAATAAAATGTAGTAAAATGTAAATTTTTCTAGGAATTTTTTTAAATATTTTTAAGAAAAGCCACTTAAAGCAACTTTTCAGTAACATAAAATATTAAATAACAAAAATCGCTTATTTATTTCGAAAATAGTTAGTTGACATCACATACAAGCGGAGTCCCTTGAGAGCGAGAGCTCTCTCCGATAGTATGGAAATTCTCATATGTGATCGTTTTTTTTTTTAGCGGGCCACTATCTCATGTTGGGGTCAAAAATCATACCGTATTATTTCGAAAATATCACATATCAGTCATTCCATGTCAGACCGAACACCTTTTTTACAACACCTCTTCCGATTTAATTTACATTTTTTTTGAAGGGTTATGGGCATTTGAAAATCGTCAAAATCGTGAAAAGTCATCCGACATGACAACTTTTAAACTGATGTTTTTCTTAAACTAGTGAATGGATTTAAAAGTTTAATACCTTATTTAAAAGGTATATGAACCTTCTTTTAAAATATTATATTTTTTTTTTAATTTTTTTTTTTGTTTTTAAAATTTGGTTTTTTTACTTAATTTCTGTTTTACACCTTCGAACAAGTCGAAAAATCTGAAAAAAAATATTTCCTTAAAGCTCAATATAACCTTAATATTCCCTGTAAATTTAAGAATGGAAGTCGAATGGATTCTATTTTTTCCGATTTTTTCCCGATTTTTCGACTTAATCAAAGATGGTGGAAACAAAAATTAAGTAAAAAAAACAAATTAAAAAAAAAAAAAATCTTTTTAGTTTAAACCAGCATAAGATCATTTAATTATTAATTATTTATATTCAACATTTCGTCTCCGTATTGGGTGACTTCTTCAGGGAACAAATATTATAATTTGAAAAACTAGTATTAAAACTAGTTTTTCTAATTGTAACATTTGTTCCCTGAAGAAGTCATTGAAATATTGAAATATTGTAATAAACTTCTTCAGGGAACAAATATTACAATTTGAAAAACTAGTTTTAAAACTAATTTTTCTAATTGTAATATTTGTTCCTTGAAGAAGTCAACCAATGTGGATAAATAAATGATCTTAAGCTCGTTTAAACTGAAAAGAATTTTTTATTTTATTTTATTTTATTTATTTTTTTTTTTTATTTTTAAAATTTGTTTTAAAACTAGTTTTTCAAATTGTAATATTTGTTCCATGAAGAAGTCACCCAATGTGGAGACGAAATATTGGAAATAAATAATAAATAAATAAATGATCTTAAGCTCGTTTAAACTAAAAAAGAATAAAATAAAAGAAGATAGAAGAAACTTAACATTAAAAAAAACAAAAAAAAAAAAAATAATTTTTAAAAAGAAGGTTCATTCCATTCACTAGTTTTAGAAAAACATTAGTTTAAAAGTTGTCATGTCGGAAGATCTTTCACTATTTTATCGATTTTCAAATTCACATAACTTTTTGAAAAAAAATGTTTAATATTTTTCTATAAACACATGTAAAATATTTTTAATGAATAATACGTACTAAAATTTTGAAAGACATCGGAGACATAAAAGTCAATTTTTAGCAAAAATCGTACGGTCTGACGTGGGATGACTCATATCCGAATTTCATTAAAATCGGAAAATCCATCGTTAGACTCTCCTAATTTGAGTACACTTTGTAAGATTTAATTTATTTAAAGGTCTGCTAATTACACCTGCTATCATTAATTCATTTGTAAAAACTTTTCTCTCATTTTTGCCATAATTTTTATAACAATTAGCTTAATTATATGTCAAATTGTTTCATATCATAACTGTATTGACATTTCCAGTTATGGTTTTTGGTTAATTGCTTTTGTTGTCATTTGAAAAATTTCTTTTTGACAGACAAATGTGTTATATTTTTTGCATTTGCTAATTTTTAAAGTGCCATAAAAACTTGTTTAATATACAGTAATATTAATGGCGTCTACTACTTGTGTTAATGACTGGTTTTGTAGTCTTCTTTGCCTTTCGTTTTATTTTTTTTTCAAAATTTAAATTTTTTTTTGGACAATATCAAACCGTTATTAAAAGCCGCGAAAAAAGGGGGAGGAGTTTTAAATATTTTTTTTTACTAAAACCACCAATTAAATAAATAGCTAAAATTGTTAGCAAAAATTATAAAAATTTGTGCTTGAAAGATGAAGAATATTTTAACAGATTTTTTAAGGAAAAAGATTAAACCATTTTTCAGAATCTATCGAAATATTAAAATGTTAATCAAAATTTAGACAAAATATTTTTGTAGGGTAATTTATTTTAAAGTCGCACTAAAAATCTATCAAGAATATTTGTGTTGCTGCTTCTGAGAGGTCCGATTCATAGTGTGGTTTAACTTTTGGCAGAATTTTATGAAATTTTTTAAATTGTAGTATTTTTTTTTTTTTTATAAAACTTAACAGTTTGAATACAATTTCCTTTTAAAAATCTATACTACACAGAGCGAAATTCTTAAAACGGTACCGTATTTTGAAACACAAAAAAATCTTGTAAAAATATCCATAAATATTGATTAATTATGGGTACCCGATTAAAAAAAAAAATTATTATGGAAAATTTATATAATCATACGTACACACAGAGAAATATTTGGGTATTTGCCAACTGAAATTCGGTTATTAGGAATTTCTGTTGGTTGGCACAACTAAATATTAGTATTCACTAAAAAATTCTGTCAATTCAACTGAATTTTAGTTGCTACACCCATACTATTCAGAAATCTAATATAAATATAGTTGTAAAGGGTCCGCCAAATAACTTTTTTTTTTTTTTTGAACTCTTGAACCAATTGGACTTTATATGGCGTCATACCAAGGTCTTTATGCAAAATTCGTCTTAATGATGTCTCCGAAATGTTCAATTGTTGAGAAAGACGATGAATTGATGTTGATGGCGCTTCACGCACACTTTCTGCCACAGCAGCAATATTCTCGGGTGTTCGCACTGTTTTTGGCTTTTCACGCTTTGGTTTATCGATGATCCTCACTTTTTTCACAAGATAAAACTTCACTTTTTTCACAAGATAAAACTAATTATCTGTCAAATCAGACATGACCTAAGTGTTACCATTCACGAAATAAGCACTAGTTGAAAAAAAAACGTTAGATGGCGGACCCTTTACTAACTGAATTTTTAAGTTGTTACCATTAATATACATTTTTCAATTCGGTTTGCACATTATTTCTCTGTGTGTAGCTTAATATGAATCTTAATACCGTTTTAGCCGAGAAAGTCTTACATAAAATTATATAATTTTGTATTAGTTTAGTTCTAATTTGATAATATCAGATTAAATTAAAACCGTACAATAGAGCGATAAAATTTAATACGATTTTATATAGTGGTACGCATTTATATCTGAACTGATACAAATGTACAACTTCATTGAAATCCGAAATATTTGCAGACATAATAACCATCTAATACGCGGTTTGCTTCAACGTTATTAAGGTTCATTTCAGTTAACGACTTTATAATTTATAGCAAATTCCTTTCCATATGAATATTTTATTTTATTCATAAAATTCTCTTGAAAGTATCTGGCAAAATAAGTTGTTTGAGGAATAAGGTTTGAAAAAGCAAATGAATATTTTATGGAATTTAATAACTTACAACATTGCATAGCACGGAAGACACGTTAAAACTTAAGTTAGCTTTTTACATTGAAAAAAAATCTAACACTAAATTAAAAACTCCTAATGTTAGAAATTAAACAAGTTTTTATTTAGGATTCCTACAACTTGTGTGTATAAGGTGTATAAATTTAAGAACCAGAAATAAATCATTATGCGTATTCAAAATATTAAAATTCGGGTAAATTTTGTTCGACTTGGATACATAATTATATCCAAAATATCATTGACAAATGTTCGAGTGTGCCTCTGCATTGGGTAATAAACAATTTTGTCGAAAATTAAATTGTGTGTTTTTTTTTAAGTATGATATATACGCAGAAAAAAAGAGTATCATGTTATGATAGTTAAGGAGCATCATGTTATGATTGAAACTCGCAACAATCATAATCTGATTCCCATAATCATATTATGATTCCAGATGATGATCAAATAGTTCCAGTTCAGCCAAAATCATGTTTATGATTGTTAGCATCATAACATGATAATTCTTTGTAGGCAATCATGTTCAATCTTATTTTTTCTCTGCGTGTAATATCTAAATATATATTATTTTGTATTTTGCAATGTCTAGTTATATATAACTTCATATTTAATTGGATTAATTTTATATTGTTCTAAATGCAATATACAATTACATGTTGACCAGGATGCGATAAGACGCAACTATATATGACATCATATTACAATTTGTGGACGAAATTAATTATATAAATGCATTTATATAAATATGTTTGGTTAAATATACTGGATGACAAAAACCTATAAGTGTATATAAAATAATGTAGTATTATATGCAAACGTTTTTATTCGGTTAAGTATCTTTGTATATTTTTAAAATTTTCATTCAAATTATTATCGTTTGTACCATTTTAGTGCGGAATTCTCTCTGCATGATATCGATTAATTTTTGCACTCCCTAGTAAAATGGTTTATATACAATTATACAGTATTTTATATAAAAATATATGTAATTGCGTGCTATTATATGTAAATACATATGTTTATGTATGTTCATATAAAAGGTTTTTTTCCTCTGAATTTTTGTAATACGATGTCACATATAATTACATCTTATTACATAGTGACCAATATGTTATCGTGTATGACATATACAATTATATATGGTTAATCTAATTATGTAGGAGCACATGCATAATTAGATATAACACAAATCCAAATTATATACAATAATATATAGTGTAATATTCAAAAAAATTTATTTCATTTCGGATGAAACGATTTCTTGACCTATTTAAAGTTAGTTTCGGAAAAGAACTTGTGTATAATAAAACTTGTGTATAAATTGGGAGTTTTGATATTTTGACAGTGTACTTTAAACTATTTTCGTTCCAACACTTATTTAAATTGACTGTTTTTATTGCAAATGACATTTTATTAAAAAAAAATACATTTTATTTAAAAAGTACGTTTTAACAAAAAAGTATTAAAAATGTACCTTTTATTAAATAAAAACTACATTTTATTAAAAAAAAGTACTTTTTATTAAAAAACAGCATTCCATTATAAACTAACTTTGTACTAAAAAACTACCTTTTAAAAAGTAACTTTAAAAACAAATTATTTCTTTGAAAAAACAACAACATCCTCCTTCTTTTACGACATGTTCGTTTTGTGTTTTTTAGTTTTTGTTTTGTGAATTTTAATTGTTCGGACCGATTGGTTAGGGTAAACCGACTTTTAAGTGTTATGTGTTCTGTCCGTTAAATAGCCGGCATTCGCTGCCCTAGCACCGTTTTCGGTACCGTAACAAAAATGATTTGAGCAAAAACATCCACTCTAATTAAAAATAATATAACGATTTTTGACATTTTGGAAACCTTTAAGCCAGTTTTTGTGAAATCTAATACTTTCCGGTATTTTTGAAATCAATAACCATAATATCTGAAGTAACTTAAATTATTTAAATGTTTTTTTTTTTCAAAACTTCTCAATTTTTTCTAGAATATTTTAAGAAGTATGTCCTTTCCTTTAATTTTAAGCACAAAATCCTTTTAATTTATTTTAAAAAATTCTTTAAATTTTTCGATAATTTTAATAAATTTTCATTTCAAACATTTGTAACTAATCTGTTATGTATTTTTTTTACTAAATTTTAACAAGAAACATTTTGTTCTACTAAAAGTTTGTTTTATTGTCTTTTTTCATAAACTACTTTAAGGTTTTTTTTTTTTTTTTGTATGTAATTTTCTATTATGGATAGATTTTGTAATATAATTTTTTACCTACAATTTGTGTTAGTTTTGTTTTTGTTTTGTTTTTCATTTTTTGATCTATTCTTTAAGGAACACTATAACCATATCATGATTATTATTATCTCGACCGCCGGCTACTAAAGTTATTTGATTATTCTTAATCAAAGCTTTATTAACATTTACAGATCTTTCGGTTGGCTGTAATATTTCACTTACAAACAATTCACAATCTTCTTCAGAGTCCTGTTCGGAAGAGCCTAAAGCTATATGTAGTGGTGACTGGGAAGCGGTTGGTGTAGTATTGGTGGCCTTATCGTATAGACTATCCAATTCAATAGAGTATTCTTCGTGTTCTTGTTCAGGATCTTCCAATTCGCTGTTGATTAGTTCTGGTTCAAAATGAAATTGTTTGTTTGAATTTTTCTTTAGGGATAATTCGGCGGTTGGCATAGTATCCAGGGGTGTTGTGGGTGATAACGGAGAATGCCATACTATATTAAGATCCGGTTTAATCAGTGGTGGTAACCTTTGTATTCTATAGGATTCCAACACTGATTTTTTCTTCTCGACCTACAAACTAGTACCACTTGATGATGTTACTATGGAAATATCAGCGGAATGAAGCATATGAGCGTGATGAGAATGAATATGTTGTTGTTGCTGTTGATGATGTTGTTGTTGCTGTTGTTGCTGTTGTTGTTGCTGTTGAGCTGCCGTTTGTGTTAGTTGCATTTGCTGCTGTTGCTGCTGCTGTTGTTGTTGCTGACTTAATTTCTCTTTTTTAACTCTTTGCTTTAGATGTACCTTAGCATGTCTTTTCTTTTCATCGGAACGTGCAAATTTTCGACCACATATGTCACAAGAGAAGGGTTTCTCACCGGTATGTGTACGTATATGGGTGGTCAGATGATCTGAGCGACTAAAGGAACGCATACAAATGCGACATTGGAATGGTTTCTGACCAGTATGAATGCGTATATGGCGGGTAAGTTCATCGGAACGGGAAAAAACGTCTATCGCAATTTTCCACCGGACAGGCGTAAGGTCTCTCATGTACGGGAGTCTTACTGGGACGGTTAGGATATTTTCGTGGTTTGACTGGGACTAGTTTCAAAGGCATGGCACTTTGTTGATAGACTTGCGATAAAATTTCATGACCCTTGCTGGTGGATGGAGAGTATTCAGCTAATTGGACTACCGAATAACCGGTTTGAGATCCTGTACCCGAGGCGGAGGGTGTCGTTTGCATATGATGTGTGGGTGTATGAGTAGGTTCAGCATAAGCTTCTTGTTTTGGTATAATGCCACCACCCAAAGCCGTACTCGATGAAGCCGATGAGGGTCCCGGTAATACTAAAGTGGCGGTTTGCTGGCTGCCTGTCGTATACTCAGCCGGTGAATCTAACCATTGATATTTTGGAGTGGAAACACTCATTTGTTGGCGATACTGTTGCAGATCATGAGAATTTTGTGCTTGCTGCATATCGGCTAGGGTAGTAAAGGTACTGGCACTGCCATAACTAGGTGGAGCGGTTTGTTTAAGCAATATGGGCGAACAATCCATTTGTAGACCCAAAAGCTCAACATGACGTGTATCATCATAGGCCGATGTATGCATATGATGAGACGATGGCGAGGGTGTTGAGGCGGGAATGGTGGCTTGATGTTGTGTAGCATAATGAGCTTGTGTAGCTACCACTGAATTTTGAGGACCAGGACCCAATAGACTAAACATGGGTGGTTGGAATAGAGTCTTATCGGGACTAGGTAAACTCCAACTATTGCCCAAACCAGCTGAAGGAGGAGACATAGGACCAGGCAATACTGTCAAAGACGGTGAATGCATTTGAGATTGATGTTGTTGCTGCTGCTGGTGTTGAGTATGTTGTTGTTGTTGCTGCTGCTGTTGCTGCTGGTGTTGTTGTACCGTTGCTGTATTTAGACCACTCATTGTGGTATTACCTGTGGTAGTAAAAATGCCACGATATGATATTTTACCACTACTACTACTATTACTATTGTTTGCATGCTGGGATTGTTGTTGCTGTTGATAGGGATGATGGTGATGATGATGATGGTGGGAAGTATGATGGGTATGTGTTTGGTGTTGTTGCTGATGTTGATAGTGTTGTTGTTGTTGCTGTAAATGCTGATTGTGTTGCTGTTGCTGTTGCAGGTGTTGTTGGTGTAATTGATTGTGATATATTTGGTTTTGTTGTTGTTGTTGTTGTTGTTCATGATAGTGTTGTTCTAAATGTTGTTGTGGCGAAAGTTGTCCTGTTTGTTGCAGGTGTTGTTGTTCATGATGCTGTTGTGTAAGATGTTGGTGATGTTGTTGGTGGTGTTGTAGGTGTGATTGTTGTTGTTGATGGTGTAATGGTGTATTGCTTTGTGTTGTATTTGTATTATTTGTCCCTAATGTTGTTGTGGTTGTTGGTGTTGTTGTCTGACTTAGTTGTTGATGTGTGGTAGTGGTAGATGTGGAATACATGGTACAACTATTATTACTTGTTTCTTCCTTAACAATTGTTAAAGTGGGCG
The DNA here is from genome assembly GCA_021234595.1 of Delia radicum. Taxonomy (NCBI): domain Eukaryota; kingdom Metazoa; phylum Arthropoda; class Insecta; order Diptera; family Anthomyiidae; genus Delia; species Delia radicum. The sequence goes on along the minus strand of CM037851.1, from coordinate 67,548,232 downwards.
GGGTACTGCGTTCCTCCTTCAATGGACTGCACAATAACGGACTGCCCACAGACTGAGGTTCCAATGATAAATCTTCTGATTCAATAGAACCTAAAAAATAAAACATTAAAATTAATATGAAAAAAAAATTAAAAATAATTTTAAAACAAAACATTAAAATAATTTAAAAAAATTAAATAATTTAAAAAAAATTAAGAAAAAATTTTAAATTAAAATTTCAAAGTCAGAAAAGTTTTAAACAAAAATGTAAAAATTCCAAAAAGTGGTTATACTTTTATACAGTCTTTATACGCACAGAGAATTTCAGTCAACGATAAATAAACTAATCTAAACTAACTAATCTTTAAAAAATGAACGAAAAATTTTTCGAAATCAGTGTCAAATGTTTGCTTAAATAGAAAAATTAGTCCCCAGTTAACCCTAGAATGAGCCATACAGATGGCTGATGATTAGATTGGTATCTATTACTGAAATTCTCCAAATTTTTTATGAAGCCAGTTTTTTTAATGAAACTTCTTTATTGAGTGCAGGCGCGGATGCAAGAAAAGGTTTTGCGGGTGGGAACTTAAAGTATTTTTAATTAATTTTTTAATCTTTTTTACATTTTTGTATTGAAAAGTATTATTTCATTGGATTTTACTATTTTAATGGGTTCGTTATGTATCATTTATAGAAAGTTTATACGGATAAATTTTGTTCAAAAACAATGAAGTATTGGCTCATTGTGCGAAACAATCTGTTTGCAATTATCTAAACAAAATTGGGTTGACCTAAGCGTATGAGTGATATTTCATTACATTTTCTGTACAGTGGTACCTAATTCGTTATAACTTGGAAATTTGTAAATGGATTTTCTTGAAATTCGTCTTACTTTGTTTGTAAAGTTGCCAGAGTGAAAATTAAAAAAAAAGATAAGTTCTTTTTACAATTCATTTTATTTTATAATATTCATATTTTAACAGACAAATTATATGTCACAAAGTCAAAATATTTTTTTTTCTTTTACAAAACTGTAATTTTATAATAATTTTCAGCATTCTTAATCTTCAATAAAAAAAAAAAACTGTTCTTTAAACACCATTTCATCTTCGTTTATGTCTTTTTATATTTTATAAAATCCTCCAAATACATCAAATGTTTTGTATTAAGTGACAATAAATTCCGCGAAGTTTTTTTTTTTTTTTGTATTATTTTATGCCACCAAAGTGACAGTTTTGTGTCGGTTTTATTGACAAAAAATCAGTTAAATATATTCTACATAAAACGTGCAAACATCAAGTAACATAAAACAAAAAATGAAGTGGTGCCTCAGCAAATGACTTCACAGCAAAATGAATTGAAACAAAAAAACCCGAGATGTTGCACATGTTCAATGGTGGCAAATAAACCAGCAAACAGAGACTTAAATATATAATTCCTGAGAAATCTCAACACGGGAGGTCGTTTGTATTGTTCTTGGCTACTCAATTTTGCTTGTTGTTGTTGTTGTTGTTTGTGGTTCGATCAATTACGTTCTCAAGAATAAAACAAGTCAAAAGACGAAAAAAAAACCAAACGAACAGAACCATCAACAAATATCGCAGCAACAACAATTACAAAAAAAAAAAAAACGAAAACAGGAGCTATTTGCCTGGCACCTAAGACTAAGTTAGTCTTACATCAGCTTTTTAGATTTTCAAGCATAAAATCACAGCAAACAACAAAGTGTCAGTTGAAACGTCTCTATAAGAGATGTAAAATATACAACTGAAAGATAGCCATACACTCATAGCAATAAACCAGTAAAAATAGCAAAAAAAAAGCTACTACTAAAAATAAGTAAGAAATTACTGCAAAAAAAACTGCTTAAACTGACTTTTTTTTTTTTGCTAAATGTTTGTAAAACAAGGTCAGCAACACTAAAACTGTTTAATTAGTAAAATTTTAGTTATATTCGAGTTGAATTTATGTTAATTGAAAATAGCAATTTACTTTGCTAAAATTAGCAAAAATTTTTGCTAAATATTTGTAGACAAAAAAAACAGCCAACAAAAGCTGTGATATCAGAAAAAAAAGATTTGCTACCCAGCAACAACTTTCATTACCACGTAAGTATTTTTATAATGAAAAAAAATATCGCAACACATTATAATTTGGCACCAGTTATTATTATTTGACAAAGTCGTTTCTATAAGCAGTCAAGCTTAGCCGCAACTGCTTATTTAACTACAAATGTAATGTAATGTCTATTTCTTAAGTACTTATTTTTTAATTACTGATAAGTATTATTATTTACAAACTTGTAGCCACCTATTTTTTAAAGTTGCATACCAATAACTAACTATATTGGTAGCCACTTATTTTTTATTTATTTGTAATGCAGCTGGTAAGCGGTTGAGCGTTATTTTCATGAAGCAAATATGTAAAACTACTTACAAAAACGACCTCGTCGAACAAAAATAATGAATTTTGAGTCCGAATTATATGCAGCTGTACCTAGTTCTACTGCTTATTGCTTCGATGCTGGTAATGCCAATACCACCTTAATTTTAGTTAAATTCAAATAACAGTATATTTTGCTAAAGTTAACAGAAATATTTGCAAAAAGTGTTAGTCTGCTGATTTCAAAAGAGCAGCTTTTTATTCGCATAAAAATATTTTTTTTAGAAAGTTTCTAAATTTCTCATATTTATTTTTTTTTGAATATATTGCCTGCCAATATTTAGCAATTTTTTTTTTTTTTGCTGATTTTTGGGGATTAATTTGTGACTATTAATTAGCTAAAACTTGGCTCAAATAAAACTAAATTTTTGTATATGCAACATTTTTTTTTTGCTATTCATATCTTTATAATAGTTAGCATACAAAAAATATCTATTAATTTTAACAGTTTTTCTTGCAACGTCATTTTGAACTAATTTTTAGTAGTTTTAGCAAAAATGTTTACTAATTTTTTTCTATAAGCGTAGGAATTTCCTACTGACATTGCATTAGCAACAATTGTTGCTATTATTTATTGTTTACTTGCATTGGTTACTTTTGCATGGCGCTGCAATGTTAATGATGCATTTCCAATTCTTTTGCACATTAATATCATGAAGTATCGTATTATTATTGTTATTATCAGAGCAGCGACTTTAATGTACTAAAAAAAAAATCGAAAGTATGCGCTTAAAATACGCAGTAAAAATGCTAAATATGCATTTTTATTGAAATACGCACTAAAAACCAAAAAAATCGCAAATATGCAGTAAAAAATGCAAAATATGCATTTTTATTGAAATACGCATTAAAACCCAAAAAAATATGCACTTAAAACACAAGAAAACTTAAGATTTGACAAATTTTAAAACTTGTATCTATAAGTCGAGAGCTTTGATTGTAAAACAATATACAGTATTAATGTGTAACAAGGGGAGTCCCTCGATGGGTTCTCTCCAAACTTAATGACATTTGGATATGTGATAAAATAAAAAAATAAAGGTGCGGTCAAAGTTAATAAATTTTTATATGGAAACATATCTATCACTAATGAAATTTGGTGTACTCTAAGAAACAAAAGTTTGATACCAATATTGCCTATGTAGTGCGGAAATCCTCATTTATTTAAAATATGGGTTAAAAAGCTCTTCGGAAAAAGTCATACAAAAGAATTTCGGAAAAAGCTCAGACACCCCACGATTAAATTTGACAGGCATTAATATACATATCGCGCACCTAGTTCAAAAGTGACTTAACTCAAAATTTTAATTTTTCAGAAATCGAAAAACATAAAGAAAGACATAACTTTTTTTTAGCAACAGGTAACAACAATAAAAGACACTAATATTTTTTTCATAGATAAACAAATGTATTACGCATAGTTTAAGCATATAAAAGCGAAAAATTAAAATTTTGTGTTGAGTCACTTTTGAACTAGGTGTGCGATATTTTTTCTGGCTTAATTCAACTATAATTCTTCAACAAAACGCCTTTTTTTTGAATAAGAAAAAATACTTAAAAGTTATCGGACATGTTTCGTATATTGCTAGTGCGTCTTGAAAAGTTCTTTTATCTGGTGCCCCAATTGTTTAAAATTTCTCTGAAATATTTCAAAATAAGCCGAAAAAGGGAAAAATGGGGCCATTTTTGTACCCACTTTTTAACACCTAAGCATGAGACTGGGCCGCTAAAAAAGTACATGTCCTTTATTCTTTTTTTCTTTATCACATATTTTTGTTAAAATCGGAGAGGACCCATCAGTAGACTCCTCTTGTAAGTAGAGATCAGCGTGACGGTCTTTATTGTAATGTAGTACCGTATTAAGAGTTTTAAATTATTCTACTTATTTATTTTAAATCAAAACCTAGTTTTCGTTCTAAAAAATATAGAAAATGTGCAGTTAAACAAAAAATATGTTAAAATATGCTTTAAAAACAAAAAATAATATTATTTGACTTTAAGGAAAAATATGCAAAAAATAGCATTTATAACAGAATATGCAAAACTATGCATTTATAACAAAATATGCATCACCAAATCAGTGATTTTTTTGCATATTCTTTAATTCAGAAAAGTATTTGGTGAAAATTGTCTTTGGAATACTGACTATGAATATGCATTTACATGAAAGTCACAGCCCCGATTATTATTGTTATTATTTGCTGATGTTTTGTTTAGCTCCAAGATCTTAATGTGAGGTGACATCAATCTCTTCTTTAAAGCTTCATTGTTTATGGACATTTATTGGATTTTATATGGTTATTTATTTTCTGATCTGTTCTGGTAGTTTGTTTTCTGTTGCAGTGGACAATCCATATTAATGATGACTTTATTTATATGGTTTACAAGTATATTGACATGTTTAAGCTGTCGGTAGCAATGTCAATGTTATTTCTATAAAAAAGCTAAATTTTTATCACACTTTTTTTTGAAGCGGTTTATATTATTACACAATAATTGTAATTCTTAATAGATTGGTAAAGGAAGGAACAAAATATGAGAAATATATAAAAATAAAAAAAAACTTAAAACGATAAGGAATTTTTCATAAGAAATGGATAATTTTTTTTTTGCTATAAATAATATATTAAAGATTGTTTTATTTATAAAACAAAACTTTTCTAAATTGCAACAATATAACATTGAAAATAAAAGTCGGTACTTTTTGTTTACAAAATGTACTTTTCAGTAAAAGGAAAAGTACTTTTTTAAATAGTTGGTACTTTTTTAATAAAAACTTATTTAATAAAATATAATTTTGAATTATAGGTACTTCTTTAATAAAACGAACTTTTTTAATATAGGATACTTTTTTAAAAAAACACACTCCTTTAATAAAAAGGAACATTTTTAATAAAAAGTACTTTTTAAATAATATATACTTTTTTATGCTTTCCCCATCAGTAACTGCCAGTTGTAGAACAAATCAAGCACTGGCATATAACTGGCTAGCCTAGGAATTGTAAATACAATTCTAGAAAACCTTTACTTGACCTGCAAAAAACAAATACTGTCAAAGAATTGGCTAAGACCACTAAGCCAACTTTGACAAAAAGTATTTTCCCAGAGCTATCCAGTCAGTAATTGTCAACTGTTTAAAAGTTTATACATTGGTTGAGCATTATGGTGTCCTTAATTTAACACTTTTCCGAATTGGTTGAAGAAATGCCCCTAGATCGATGCATATATATGCATATATATATGTAAAACATTTTCAAAGTGTGTCTTTAGTTCCGTACCATTGATTGAAGTTTTGTGCATTTTGACAAAATTAAAAGTTTGCGAATTTTTTTTCCAAATAAGGCTCAAAAGTTTAGTACTTTTTGGCTTTTTACTGGAAACATATTTTTAAACTGGAATTTTACGAAAGATTTTACGATTTAAAACATTCTCGCATTCAAATTGTATGCCAAATTTAAACAGATTTCGAAGTTAAATTAGTGTAGTTTTTTTAAATTCAAAGGTACATTTTGACACAATATTTTGTTAAAATTAGTTCCAAAAACCTTAAACTGTGATTTTCTGTGTACTGTGTTGTTAATATTTATTTAATTATTTATTTATTAGCGATGTCCAGTTTTTTATTTACAAATAAATTTTACAAATTATATTTTCTGACTATGTAACAAAGAATCATTTTATACATTTACGTTCCTGAAGAAATTTTGCAAAAAATAAACGAAACGTTGAGCAGAAACATGATATAAATTGATTTTTACTTCCAAATAAACCGATTATTGACCAAACTAGCCCGTAAGGAAACAATTTTTAAAAGCTAAGAATTTCATTCTTAAAAATAAAATTCGGGTGCGTATAAGTAATATTGCTGTATACACAGTGCAACACGAAAAAAAAAATAACCCTATACGGACACCACTACGTGATAAAAGACTAAAAAAAAGACCCGTGTCTTCCAATTTTTCCGAAAGTCATCTTCTTTTTTGTTTATGGGCCGCCAAAGATTTGGGGCCTCGGTATCATTTTCGCAAAAAAGTTTATTGAGATCTTAGGTAAATTTTTGTGGTTGATTGTTTCCTTGAATTTTGAACGGTTTGCTACCTTTGGACCTGAACACGGGAAAAAAGGTAAAAAAATCGAATTTTTTTAAGTTTTTTGCGATTTTGATCTGGAAGGTGAAGTTTTTTTGATTTTATATGTTCGAAATTTTGTTCTTTATGACAAGAGCTACAACTTTGCCATAGAGAGTAAATCGAAATTCTGAACGGTTTGCAAGATATGAGCCTGAGAAAATGATCACTTTTTTGCGAAAATGATACCGAGGCCCCAAATCTTTGGCGGCCCATAAACAAAAGAGGAGATGACTTTGGGAAAAATTGGGAGACACGGGTCTTTTTTTTTAGTCTTTTATCACGTAGTGGTGTCAGTATATGGTTATTTTGCCATGACTTAAAAAATTACACACAGTGATATTGAACGCAATAATAGTACTCATACGCATTGAGACAGAATTTTGCAACACCCAATATTCTGGATTTTCAAAATTGCTTAACAATTCTACTGCGTAGCCAAAGTTAAAAAATATTCGTGTGTTGCGTCCACAAAAAAAAAAGCAAAGACGTATATATACGTCCTACGCAAAGTAGGAAGTACAGCAGTTTTGTTTAACAAAAAATTATGAATTTTTTAATTAAACACATTTTTATTAAATTTTAATATACTAATGTTGGCAATTACCAACTAAAGTATTCGATAATTTCTTAAATTTTGCATATTAAAAATTAAAAGCTTTTAGAAAAAAAGTTAACAAAATGCATTATTTTGTGTGACATTCCTTGAAACAAGGAAAAACGCAGTTTGAGCACCAAAACCGAGTCTCATTTCGAATACTTTTTTTTTTTTTTTGAGCATATGCCACATTTTCGTGCTGGAGTTTTTTATTATTCTCAAATAACAAAGAAACAAAGAGAATAATATTCAGTAATTTTTCATATGTACGGACTGCAATTTGGACGAATACTTACTCAAAACTGAAAATAAACCATTAACGCAGCTTCTAATATATCAATTTGTTGTACAAATATAGAAAATATGTTAAGTTTTATTTGATCTTATTTTATTTAATTCTTCTTAGTTTAAACGAGCTTAAGATCATTTATTTATTAATTATTTATTTCCAATATTTCATCTCCACATTGGGTGACTTCTTCAGGGAACAATTATTACAAAATAGAAAATAGCCAAACAAAATAGATTCATTATATTTTTTTTTTACAAAAAAAACATATTTTGGTTGCCATAAGTACGGTTTTGCAATTAGGACGCATACATACGTCTTACGCAAAAGAATATTATATTGATACAAATGTTAATAAATCTTGAGCGCTGCTTCTCAAATAATAAATTTGTTGTATAAACACAGAAAATAGCTAAATAAATTAGATGCATTATTTCTTTATATATTTTTTTTTTTTTTTTGGCAGCCTTAAGTACTGTTTGCAATTTGGACGTATATATACATCTTACGCAACTGAATATGGTTTTGGTGAAATACAGCCACTTTTACCACCGATTTTTTGTTAATATTTAGAAAGTTGCTCAGTATTTGATTCATTCGCTTTTTGTTTTAAAAAATACGCAACAGAATAGAGTTATGAAAAAACGTATATATACGTCTTACGCAGCAGAAGGTTTAATACACGAGAAGAAAAAATATGATTGAACATGGGTGTGAGTACAAAATTATCATATTATGATCCTAATTATCATATACATTACTCTGACTGATCATATTACGATTACCGAAGAAGATTTTATCGTCATTTATAATCATAATATTTTTGCTACTCTCATTTTATTATTGTTACGCTTTGCATTCATAACATGATGCTCTTAAACTATCAAAATAAGATGATATTTTTTCGGTGTGTATGTATTTTAAATCTGAAGGAAATAGTTTTTTTCGTTCAGTGTTATATTAACGTCATATAGACAGTCGCAACTAATTTTTAATTAATATGCATTTGACAAATATAATTTAGAAATGTTGAGGTTAAAAAGAAGAATAAACATTTTTTTTATATATTTTTTTTTTAAATATATTTAATACTACGTTTACACTTAATACCCTAAAACAGCATATTTGCTATTGTAATATTAGACACTTTTTGGCTTCTAAACTTTAGCCCTGAAGGAAATGTAATAAATTTTGAATCATTGTATTTTTTATAAAAAGGTAATTTAAACGCAATATTCTGTTATAATTTGTTAAAAAAGTAAAAAAAAACCAAAAAGAGTTTATTTTAAATATAAATTTCGAGTGCGTATAAGTAATATTACTATGCAAAGAATTAATATTACTCATACGCAATGAGGCAGATTTTTACAAAAAGAAAAAATATGGTTACGAAATTTCAATATATTTTCTCGCTATCAAACTTTAAGCTTAAAAAAATGTAATAAAATTTCGCTGTTGAATCATTGTCATATTTCTAAAAAAAAAATAATATACTGCTATGCCAATTGTTAAGTTTTTTAATAAATCATAATGTAATTACCAAAAATTTTCTTAATTTGTTTTTATATTCATGTTTCTTTATAAGAGACCATAAATATCATACCAAACAATATTATAATATATGTTTCTTTTAAATTTACAACACTGACGTTCTTATAACAAACAATACAATAACACTTGTTAGAATGATTTAAATAAACCATAAATGATAAAAATGAAGACTATAAAAGTCAAAAAGAAAATAAATCCTTTTTTTTTTGAAACTCAACAAAATCAGCAACTTAGTAAGAAGTTTTTATACATTTTTATAACTACTTATGCTCAATGATTTTATGGCATGATGCCGAAATTGTTTTTTTAACTTCACTATGTTTTTTCTATATTTTTGAAGATATTTGTTTTGACATTTTATTAAATATTGTTTCTTTAAGGAATTATTTATTTATTTATTTTAGCTTATTATAAGTCATAGACCATACATGATTACGCATGAGTTAAGTACAGAGTATTTTATTGTTTTAATTTTTTTGGAGGGTATTTATGGTGATTTTTTGTCATTTCAAAAATAAATGGTTTTTTGCTGCCAAATTCTACGATTAAAAGCTGATTTATCAATGTCAAATATAAAAAATTAATTTAATATAAATATCTTAAATGAAAAAAAAAAAAACAAAAAGAAAAAAGAATAAAGAATAAACTTTGAAAATGTTTTAATTTTTTTGTGTTTTTAAGCCAACAAATACAAAATAATAAATAAAAAAAAAAACTCAGTTGTCTCATAAATTTATTAAAAACATTAGACATTTTTAAAATAATATTAATAAATTTTATTATTAACATTAACAAAAGAAAAGTCTTTAGCTTTTCTTTTTAACCCTGTAACGGTTAAGGCTGCTCCATTAAATTAACCACAACATGTATCGAATAAGTGCTTTGTACTTAGGAATGAATTTGTTCCGATAGAAAACTATATTTGTTTCGAATTCTGTGCACGACATGGAAGCTAGAAATCTTTGAAGCCAAAATTAAGTAAAATTTAAAAAATAATTATTATTTCTAAAAAAAACATGGTTTTCAAACTTATGAATGCATATGTTCCGATATCAAACTAAATTTATTAAAAGTTTTGCAAGGAAATGATTCGAGCTTCAAAGCCAAAATTTGGTAAAACTATTATTTCTGAAAAAAACATGGTTTTCGAGAATCTGAAAAACCAATCGAAGTTGACTAAAAACTTTTAACAATGAAATCAAATTAAGATTGAAGCTTTATCTTGTATAATGAGACCTTATTTTGGTTCATCAGGTTTGGTTATCAGAATACCTCTTAAGGACATCGTCTTAACATATAAACTAATAGACGGCTTTTTATGAAATTTGGGATAAAGAAGGCATTAAGTATTATACGCTCACAATATTTTATCCGTAAAGACCACTGAATATACACATTAAATTAATTGAATATCAGTTAACAAATGACTACTTATTTTTCGTGTAAAGCAATTGTGTTTTTTTTTTTTTTGCTTATTTTCAACTGTTGAACATTTAATTGACAAAATCGGTAAAAACAATAGATTTTTAGCGTTTATTTCAATACTCAATATAACAACTTTCTCCCCTGAACACGGTCCATTGAAGCAACTTTACCGAATAACTTTTTAAATAACTGTTGAAATTTTATTTAAAAGTTCTTGAGAGTGTAGCAAAGCGTTAAAGTGTAAACAATATATACACTCAGGGAACTTCTGCTTTAAAAAATGTAGTTGTTTGGGTTGTAATACAGTTTCTTTATTTTTAATGTAAATGTCAGTCATTTGTAGAACAAATTAAATTATTTACTAACCTTGTAGTTCATTTAAAAAAAACGACCCACATCAAATGACTGTTTTATGATTTTACATTCATTTTTTACAGTAGTAGGTTTTTGTTATTTAAAAAAATAAAAAAAAAATAAATGTTTGTTTATTTTTTACTACCATGTGGTTCATTTTTACTACAATTGTTAGTCATTTTTTGAACATTAAAAACAAATAACAATGTTAGTTGAATTTAATGAAATGCAAGTTGTCCTTTCTTTAAGTGAAATTTCATTTGTTTTTAACTGCATTTGCAGTGGTCTTTACCTACATAGTATTCTATGTGTATGTTAAAGTTTAGATACTTTTGCGCTTAATTGAAGCACAAAAAAACTTATTTTATTTATTATTTATTATTAATAATCATATAATTACAAACTATATCCTATTACCCTAACCGAGCGCTTCGGCGTGTTGTAGCGAAAACGGACCAGTGCCTCTGGTGGGAATCGAACCCACGACTCCCGCACTGATAAGCCAGCACGCTACCAACTAGCATACCGGGGCGCACAACAAAAAAACTTATTTGGTTATTGTGGTTAAATCCTGGCGAGATAAAATATTTGTTCTGAAAACTTTTTTTTTATATATGTCTTAGCTTTCCTGATGCACCCTAAAGCTATTTTGACTCATATCGCCTATAGTAGGCATCAGTAAACAAGTTTGTAGAAGAACATATTGTTTAATTTTCTAGGCGTGCACATGTTATGAATTTCATTGCAAAACATCGTTTGCACGTTAGAGAGTTAAATTAAGTTATTTTTAATATTAAAATTAATTTTTTTTTTTTTTTTTTTTTTTTTTTAATATAAAAAGACAAATTTGTTAAGAAAATATTTTCACTTTTTCAATTTTGTTTCCACATAGAATTTTAAGTGGGTGTATTCAAAACAAAAAAAGTGGTCTATCACATTAAATTTGCCAATTTTTTTTAACAGAAAAAAATCACTAAACAACGAAAAATTTATAATGACAGGCAAAAAAAGTAATAAAAACAAATTTATATAAATTAATATTTAAATAATCACCCGAAATTTTTTTTAATAACTCAGAATTATTTTAAAAATGCATATTAAATATAAATTACACCGCTCAACAAAATCTGAAAAATTTGATGAACCGGCTTTGCGTCACTATCATTTCTAAACGATTTTAGGACGCAGATTACTAAGGCCTCAGTATTTCAAAGTTAAATACAGTTCAAAAAATATTTGCCAAAAACTTTTTCTAGAAAATTAAAATTTTTTGATAAACTTTTTGCAAAAACTATAAAGTTTTATAAAATAATGCTACTGAAAATGAAAATTATTCAAGTTCGAGGCCATACTCTATATTTCCTTATTGGGATATTGTCCTAACAAATAATCTATAGAGTTTTTGTTTTCAAATTTATTAATTGATCACTTTCAGGACATTTGTTTAAAGATCTTTTTCGTGAATTTTTTAGGTTCCCATCATCAGAACACGTTTCGAAAGAAGTGACAATGAAATGCAAAACATCAAACATTCATAGAAATTAGTTTTCTCACTAAATGAGAACTACTATATGAGCTCGAAGTTAAAGATTATAACCATTGATCAAAAATAAATTGAAAACTTTTTCGTTATGTGCAAGCTCTACCTTTGGTAGATATACAATACATGCTTTTTTTTATTCTACTTTTTATTTTCACACTTGTTAAATATAGAGTAAGGCCTCGAACTTGAATACATAATCGAAAAAAACATAATTTTTAATAAAAATTATATCAAATTTTAATAATGCAAGTTTTTTGCAAGATTCGAATGGTATGAAAACTGCTTTTTAATTTGATATATTACACGTTTCGAAAAATACGATAATATTCCCTAAGTTAAAATTTCAAATTTTTCACGATTTCGTTAATAAAAAATCTGCGGCCAAAAGAAGATCCAAAGTTTGAATGTGTTCCTTTAGTAATCATCACTGTTTACTTAAATTATGAAAAAAATCGTTGTACTTTCTATTATAAATTTATTGAACAATGGCTTAAACTAAACAATTTTGAATTATTTTTATAAAAGAGTATATACAAATAGAGAGACTACACTACCTATGCCTCCCAGCAACAAAATACCGAACTCGGGCAAGCAAATGAAAAATTTTTTGTCTATCCTGAACCAGGTGCGAAGTGCAAATACAAAATTTTGCTGACACGAAATATGATGATCTATAACTGCACAAATTGTTTAAACGAAAATCTTAATTACTCTTTTAAAAACAGCGAAAATCGGAGGTAGCATATATGACCCAGTGGCGAAACAACCCACTTCTACCCTACATGATCAACAATGTATTTCTTCATTTTTCCCATAGTACTAAATACATACAAAATTAATTTAAAACAAAATGTCAACAATTCTGAACTTTAGATTGAATTTTGGAAAAATTTTGATATGAAAGCGTTGATTTTTTTCGCTGAAATTAATTAAGTGGAAAATAAGTTAACATCATGTGCTTAAGATTTTGCAAATTCGATTAAGGTATTTTATAATATTCACAAAAAATATAAATAAGTGAACTTTTCACATTAATTGCAAGATTGTTATACATCCTTCATCCTTATTATCCAATTAAATGCGAATTGATATGATTTTAAATGCTCGATATTCAAACTTTAAAGCCATATTAAAAGTTATTCGCAGTTTATTCAGCTATATGAATTAACACCGCTTATCAGTGCGGTGGTCGTGGGTTCGATTCCCACCAGAGACACTGGTTTGTTTTCGTTACAACGCGCCGTAAGCCATAGTAGCTAGGGCTCGGGTAGGGTAATATGATATTATTTGTAATTATATGATTATTAATAAAAAAATAAAAATAAAAAAATTTGTTGAAAGAAAAAACTTGATTTTTGGTAAAAGTTAAATTCTCGTGTATTTGAAAAAAATTAGATACTACGAAAATTTGGTGTTCACATTCGTGATCCACGTCCTAATATCTATCAGAATTGATAAGTCGCCCCACCGATACATTTTTATTGTTTAACTGTGTAATTTATATTAACTTTTTATAATAATTTCCTAAAAATTATTGCATTTAATTTTATGTATTATTATAAAAACTGATATCATTTTTCATTTCATATATTCATTAATTCAATTAGAAAATGACTATACATCCATCAAGAGTTTGCTGTAGATTAATCTAAATTTCTCAGACTAAATATTATTTAATTATCAAGATTTGTTGTTTAAGTTTTATGATATTTGCTGCGTTTTTTTTTTCTAATAATAAAAAATTCATATGTACCCAGATAGAAATTTGGGATGGTACAAAAAACGAAGAGTTTTCAAAACGTTTGTTTTTGATGGTACTAAAATAAAAGCGTTTCCAAAGCGATAATTGCAAATAATACGAAAAAAAAGCATTTAAAAAACATTATTTTGGATTGCTATTCGAACGTTCGGACAAAGTATTTTAGGAATACTTTTTATACAAAACTTACAAATATTTGTGAAATAAAAACACTGTAAAAACATTGGTTCAAAGCGTTTTTCCAACGTTTGTAAAAAGTACTTTAGAAGTTCTTATCGTACAAAATTTACAACGGTTTATAAAATGAAACCAATGTAAAACCATTGCGTTAAAGCGTTTTTCTAACATTTGCCAATAGTACTTTAGAAATACTTTTTTTTTACAAAATATTTTACTGATTAAAAAACAACACTGTCATAAGGGGGTCTATCTATATGCGAACTCGGTTTCTTATGCAATTTTTTTATATAATGAAATATATCTATTTTCCAATAGAGGGCTTTTTATTTTCATATTTGAATATTCGATTTTTAATTTCATTGATTTTATTGATATGTTTTTATATATCAAATTTAAATCTATTTTTTCTTTTGTGGTTGTCAAAATATCGTTTCGTCAAAATTATGTTTTATGTTTATATTTTTTATACTAAATCACATTTCCCTTAATTTAAAACCCTGAAGTAATACTTTTATGTTTCAAGCTTATTAATTTATATTTTGTTACTTTAAAATATATTTTAATTAAATTCAATAAAAATATTATTTTCAAAATGTAAATATATAAAATTGTTTAAAATTATTATTCTGATATTTGTGTTGAAAACAATGACAAAGTATTTTAATTGTAGCTTTTTAACGCTTAGAAACGTTAAAACTGTAAATTGGTATTTATGAACAATTCATAAAGATCTTTAAAATTTGTCTTTCGAGCGTTTTGACAATGTTCAAAATCATTTGGGTCGTTTTCATATCGCTTAATAACTGTAAGCCAAAATGTTCTGCAAATACTTATTTAACGATTGAAAAAGCATTTCAAAAATTTTGTTTTGCAATGTTTTGAGAACGTTATAAAATACCATCCTCAGACCGTAAATTTGGGTTATCATTTTGCACATTCTCAAAACGCTTTAAATTTGTAATTTGGTATGTTCTGAAAACGCTTGTACCATCATGAAAAATGCTTTTAAAACGTTTTAAAGATTGTATTTTTCTACCTGGGTACTTTATAGATGATAAAATAAAAACTGTAGTCGTAGTAAATTTAGTAAAAAGAAGAAAAAAAAAATACTATGAAAGAAACATTGACACTGAACGGAAATGTTTAATAAATGATTAATTAATTGTGTAGTTTGCATGTTTGTTTTAAATTTTTAATACTCTTAAGTTTTAATAAAATCAAAAATAATTAAAAGAAAAAATAATTAATGACTTAAATTAGATTTGAGTGAAGTTATTATGAAATAATTTCATTTAAAAAAAAAAACTCTAATAAATTCTAAACAATTCCTAATGAATTCTAAAGAAGTTAAATTATATTTGTTTTAACAGCAAGACTGATTTAAAGCGGGGTTTAAAAAAAAAAATATAAAAAAACTTAAAATTTCTTAATTTTGAAACAAATATTTAGCTTCTGTGTTACAAAACAATTTTTTTTTTTTAAGTTTCTATAAAATTAATTTTTCCTTAAGGAATTGAAAGTGCAAAAATCGTTAATTCGTTAAATTATAAGTATCGAAAATCGGAATTTGTATACTCTCCACAGTGTTTTTTTTTTTTTTTACAAATTATGTTAAACATTTTAACTGAAGACACATTATACATATTATAGTATTAATTGCACACTGTCTAAGAAGACGATGAATAAAATTCAAAAATCCCCAATAAAATATATCAAAAATTTGCTCCCTGGCAACTCTTCCCTAACTACGTGAATAGCCAAACTACCGTATGTACAAAAAATACATCATAGTTGTCGCCAACTCACAAAATGTGGGAAATAGTGGAAATTAGATTACATATGATTTTCTAACAATTGTGTATTGTTGTGGTGTTTGTCTTAGCTATCTTCTGCAATTACAAATAAATGTAAAATCGACCCCGTGTAATTGAAACTGGTTTTAAGCCACAGCAAAAATCGACCTGACTTTAGAGCAAGTGGTTAGAGCCTCTGTCTAAAGTGTAGTGCGAAGTGCATGTGGCAAAGAAAGCAGGTTCAAGCCACGGTCAGGACTGCATTTAATAAATAAACATTTCATATAGATGCAATCAAACCATAACAAATAATTACAGTATTGTCAAAAAGGATTACTGATGAAGGTTGTGTTACCAGAAAATTTACAATGTAGTTATGATTTTTAGAAAAGTATGCTTAATCTTCTCTACCACGCCTATCTCAAAGACACATTATAATGTTAGGCAAAAATTTTATATATTTTTTATTAAACATAAAAATTATGTTTTTTTTGGACCTTTAATTGTGCAATGAAACTGAAAATTTTTCCAGTTCTAGGCCATCCTCTATATTTCTTTATTAGGATATGGTGCTAACAAATAATCTATAGTCTTTGTTTTCAAATTTATTATTTAACCCTTTTTAGGAATGTGTTGCTAGATCTATTTCGGAAATTTTCTATGTTCCCATTATTAGAACACGTTTTGAAAAAGGTAACAATGCCATGATAAACATTTATATAAACTAGTTTACTCACTACATGAGAACTAATATATGAGCTCGAAGTTAAAGATTATCACCATTGATCAAAAATTAAATTGAAAACTTGTTTTTTGTGTGTATGTCTTACCTTTGGTAAATATTCAATACACGTTTTTGTTTATTTTCCTTTTGATTTGTACATTTGTTTTTAAAATCAAAATTTACAGGTGAAGTAGTAAACAAGAAATCGAGAGAATTGGAAAATTTTAATTTTTGAAAATTCTAAATAGATTTTTGCAAAAAGTGCTCAATCGAAGATTTTGATTTTTATCCTAAAATTGTTCCGAGCAAACTCAAATAGATAATCAAAAATACATTTGTGGTGTTCACACCTTTGGTTTAAATCATCTTTCGGGGAGGCGTGGTAGAGCTCAAAATTAAAATTGAAAACTTTTTAAGTGTTCAAGAAATATATTAAAATTTTTTTAATTTTAAACAGAAATTAACAAGCGTTATGCAAATAAATAAACTTCAACTGGTGAAAATTTCGACCAAGTCCAATACCTTTAAGCCACGCTCCCCGGGAAAAAAGTTTTTCTTCATGGAAAAAACACCCAGTCAGTTTTGGCCGAAGCGTTTATGATTTTTTAATTTTCATTATATTTAACTTAATAACAGATGTCCGCTGAAACATTAGGGGACCTAATGCCCACTAGGCTTTCGTTTTCACAAACCTCTTCTATAAATTATGTTTCGATTTATTTACAAACTTAAAGCCAACAATTATTGTAAAATTATCCATAACGATTACATTTTGTATAGAAGGCAACCATTTTAAGATTATTTAAAAAATATTGTGATTTTTTACGACTTTTTAAGAACTTTATGTTTTAACCCCGGCGAAAATATTTTTACTGTAGTGAATAATTTTAAATATTATTTTAAAATTTAAAAACAAAAAAAAAAAAAAAAATATGTGAAAATTTGTAATTTTATTACCGGATTGAAAATGTTTTTATTTTACAATCATTTTTGATTTTACACAATTATATATCGTTGAATATTGCTAATGGAACACCAAGTATATATGTATATAAACTAATCAAAATATATTTAATGATTCCCTCCCACATTGGAATTTCAGGAAATGAAAGTGCACACTGTGGTGCCAAAAATGCTTTAAATTTACCTAATATTACGGAAACACCATGTTTCCCAAAAGCCATAAGTAATCTTTTTAAAATTTCTCAACAACAACAGAATCCAGTTACCACCAGACTTAAATACAACAAGTATTTAACCAGATCACAATGTATCATGCTAGCCCGCCTAAGAGTGGGAAAATGTAATTTTAATTCAAAGCATTACTATGAAAAAACTGATCCCCCTAAATGTCACAATTGAGTGTAATCCTTACTATTTCCCACATGCTAACAATCTGCCCGTCTTCTAAATTAGACGAACCACTAGAGGAAATTCTGGATTGTACAAAGTGTAAGAACATACAAAAAATCTGGAGATGTCTACAACAACACGGCATTTAAGATGATTGTTAAAATCTTTTTAACATTTTTTATTTTTCATGCTTCAAAATTAATTATTTGCTTTAAACTTTATTTTTTATTATAAATTTTTGACTAAAATACTAATTCATTCACTTCATAAAAATATTTATTTCATGTTCATGTCAATAAATTTCAATACTAGCGCTTATGGTCTAGCTACCGGCGCCTTTTGTATATATTTTATAAATTAATTTGTAAAATATATTGTTAATAAATAAATAAATAAATATTTAATGATATAAAATTATTTAAACCAGAACTACCATTTTTTCGGATCAGGTTATATTAATTACGTTGAACCATGTATGGGCATACACAATTTGATCCTAACTATTATTTATCTGGTTAATATAATTTTGTATAATTCAATATATGTTGCGATAGTTATATCCAAATAGACTTGGCGTTATATATGGCAATACCGAACGAGATGTAATTTTAAAATATCAATTATGATTAGGTAAAAATCATTTTCACTTGGGTAGTTTGCAATTTTCATGATCGATAGGTAAAATTTAGTAAAAATAAGTTGTCGACAATCAATTTTTGAATATTGTGGTAAATTTTGAAGATCTCTTAACGAACCCACGTAAAGCAATTTCTATTTCATTCCTCTGCCGTGAAGATGAAACTATGCATACGAATACAATATTGGGAAAAGGTGAATTAAAGTGAAAAGAAAAGACCTTAAAATTCTAATATTCGCATTCATACCGACTTTTTGGGTTTTTGCAATAAAAACAATTTAAATTGAGAAAAAAAAATAAATTTTAATTCTTTTTAAAGTTAAATAATTATAAAATATAAAATTAAACAATTTTCAAAATTAAAACAAAAATAAACAGTCTGCGAAAGAACCAAAGCTTACAAATTTAATATCAATATCGTTGTTAGTAAATATTTGGCAAATATTTTATATTTAATTACATTGTCTTGACATATGCTCGAAAAGCCATATAAAGACATTTTCCATGATGAGGGGAGTAATTGTTATTCGTGGATTCCTTTATTTGTCGAACGAAATTATTTAAGCATACAAATCAAAAAATTGTTGTAATTATAACAATTAATTGAAATATCGTTTAAAAACGGGTAATTTCTGTTTTGTTATAGCTCCTTTATCCATAACTGAAGATTCTATTTACCGCAATCTGGAAAATAATTCGCCTTTTCTTTTTCCTTCCCAATCCAACACATTTTTCTTTTTGAGAATTTCGAGTGTTCAAACAGCATATGACTTTCATAAAGAATTTAAAAACTGATACCTACTATATTTCCAACGTTGTTTGTCACAGGAATACTGCTGTTTATATTTATAAAAAAAAATTCTATTCATAAATAATTTTTTTTTTGAGGCCTTCGTGTGAAGTCTATGAATTTTTGCAGAAAGAAGACATTAAGTATTAATAGCATTAAGTATTAACAATATAAATTGAAGTTTAGATAATTATTCGCCTAATTTCGCTTTTTCCAAAAAGCGAAAATCGCAATATCTTCTTAAATAGGAGCAGAAAAAAAAATAGTTTTTCGAGTGTGGTTATATCTTGGTAAGAGAAATAATTTGTGTCCAAAACTTCTCTTTTATATGATTTAGTTTCCAAAATGCACCCTAAAATATTTTAGCACATATCGCCTAAATTAGGCAACGATAAACAATTTTGTTGAAGAACTTATTATGTGTTTTTCGACTGGAGCACATGGTATGAATTTCGTTGCAAAACATCGTTTGCCGGTTAGAGGGTTAAATTCTATTATTATTTGTGTATTTATAATTGTCAGATTGTCTATACATGATAAAATTTTCATCAACCTGCAGCTGGAAGAATCAAACCTGCGTCTTCATCTTACATTACAAACGTAACTATACCAATTCATGAGTTAGAGATCACACCCAAATATGGCCTCGAATGTAATGCAGCTAAATTGCAGTTTTCTTTCCTATTAGATTTTCTGTTATTGTATACTGTAAGTGACAACACTATATACTCAGAAGTGGCAACACTAACAAACACAAATATTCTATTTTTAGATTTTTGTTTATTTTTCTAATCTGCTCCGTCTCTATTTCACAACACCATTTTTTTTCCAATTTTGCTAGACAAATTTATTATTTTGATGAATTTTCTCAAAGTTGGATTTTCAACTCTTCGAAATCTATCATCCTTTTTATATCCTGTATGATTTTTTTTTCTGCAAAACAGGGACCTGTTGTATAACAATAGCATATTTCTTCGAATGTCAAACTGCATTTACTGCATGCTAAAATATTTGTTTTAACCTCAGGACTCAAAAAGTATGCAGAGTTAATTTTTGCATTTATATTCTTCTTAAGTACGCTTTTGAAAAATTTATCCAAACCAGTTTTAATTAAGGAGTATGATACCAACAGACTCTATTTTTGTTCATTTTTTTGTTGTACACATAAAGCAAAGTTCTTTGGCCTGTATGCTTTGGTTTTTTCGTTTAACAGAGAACGTTTTTTGAAAAATCCACAGATAACAATTTTACTATTCATAATTTTGGATTTATTTATGTTGCCATTGAATCTTACAACATTACAGTATAATCATAAAATATTAACAAAATTCTAGAAATAACGAGAAACATAAATGTTCATTTTGTATGCTTTGGTTTTTTCGCAGACTGTAGTATGAATATTATTACATATAAATATAAAATTTAATAAAATTTGGTTGAAAAATTATATAATATAAAAAATTTTGCAAGATTTTTGTTTAATTATGCTTTTTAAAGCTATATCCAGACGTCGACCAATCACCAACCAACACACGTACATTGATAAACATTTCAAATTCGTTTAAAACCATACTTTTTTATCACTATTTGTAAACTTTTGTTCGAGTTTTCCAAAATGTATTAAAATTGTGAAATACTAACCTGTAATTGGTGGTGGTTCTACGACAGTTGATGGCCCAAAAAATGAAGGTATATCACTTGACGTTGTAACGGGAGTATTTAAATCACCCGGTTGAGCCTCAATGTGAGAATGTTTAATGTCGGCACTATCGCTGACGGAAGAAACACTAGCTCCACCTGCAGGACTATGTTGGGTGGTATTGAGTAGACTTAAGTGAGAAGCTGAATTACGACCACTTGTTGTTGTTGTTGAGGCGGTATTAACTGTAACAGCAGCACTTGCTATTGAGGGGCTATTATGAATAGGAGATGTTTGTTGTTGCTGTTGGCTATGATGTTGCTGGTGGTGATGATGTTGCTGATGCTGTTGTGTTTCAGCTGTCACTGAAATGGCGCCCAATCTGCTGTTATTATAATGACGTGATAATAGTGAATTCGTTGAGGGTATACTAATGGAGGTCGATGCTGTTGTTGTGGCGGCTGCTGTAGCTGCCCCCGATGATGAGTCAGCTGTTGAGGATGATAGCGATGATGATGTTGAGAGATTATAATGTAATAGGGTTTGTGAACCCAAATGTCCTCCGCCAAAGGAGGAGGGTGTTGTGAGATATGTAGCGCCTGTAGAGACCGCTGTAGAGGGGCTCGTTTGAGCGGTGGTCTTAAAGAGGCATGTATCAAAACTTAAAACATTAAAATGCGCTGCAGCAGCTGATTCGGTGAGTAGGAATGTGTGATGCGATGGCGCCACTAGGGTTTCAAGCCCTTCCATGATCATGGCCGCTGATGGGGTTCCAGGGGCTACGCCACCTAAAAAGAGTTAAAAAATATAAAAAAGAAATTAGTAAAATATTTAATACAACATCAAGTTAAAATAATGCCACGTTTTCACTATACTACGTGTTTTGGGAAAACATGTTGTTTTGGTAAAAAAAAAAATATATGGGAAATCATGTACTAAAACTGCGTTTTGGCTTAAAACATGTTTAAAGGAAACGTAGCCTTAAATATAAAATATAAGATTTAAACTACAATCAAAAACTAGTAGTTTTCGAAAGCTCCATACAAATTTTTAATCAAAAACTACTTAATTTAGGTTGTGGTATAAATGAGAAATTCAAAAATTTGTGTTTTGGTTATTAAAATTTTATTGTATTTAATTTAACTTCAAAACAATTTGGCCAATTTCTTTAAAAAAAATTCAATTACTTGTACTTTTCCTTAAACTATTTTGATATTATGTTAGCCTTGGGCTACAACATTTATTTTATCTAAAAATGTGGTTAATAAAACAAGTTAAAAAATTTCACTTTTAACACTTGTACATTTGAAGAGCCCTCAATAAACATGCTTTAGATCCATTATAATGACCAACAAATCATTAAATAGTTTTTTTTTCTATTATTTTGATTTCAAATACATCATAGCCATAGACAACAAAATTTTTTTCTTTGTTTTTTAACAAAAACATTTGTAAAAACAACAATTAAACGGTAGTGATTTTAGCGCATAGATGCTGTCATTAGGTGCACTTAAAATGCAAAAAAACCAAAAAAAAAAAAATATTTTTTTTTGTTTTTTATCAAGACACAAAATATCTAATGTTAAACATTTGTGAGCGTGTCGAGATGTCTCTGAAATTAAATACAGCTATAGCTCGATTTTCAAATTAATTATATTTTTTTTAATATTAAGATAGTATAAACGAGTTGAAAACGACATGTTTTGGTATTAAACTGTCTGAAATAAACTACGAAAATGGGATTTTGAAAATATAGCTAATTGCCAACCGTACCAAAAAAATAAAGGGTCTGCCAAATAACTTTTTTTTTTAACTCCTGAACCAATTGGACTTTGTATTTCGTCATACCAAGGTCTTTATGCAAAATTCGTCTCAATAATGTCTCCGAAATGTTCAATTGTTGAGAACGACGGTGAATTGATGTTGATGGCGCTTCACGCACACTTTGGTTTATCGATGAGGATGCCAGTTTCTTTTACTTTTTTCACAAGATAACGAACATACGGACCATATTCGTTCAGCGGAAGGATAAAACTAATTATCTGCCAAATCAGATATGAGCTAAGTGTTACCATTCACGAAATAAGCACTAGTTGAAAAAAAAAAACGTTAGATTGCGAACCCTTTAGTACTGGCAAACCACTGATAATTTTTGTAAAACACAGTGTGATAAAAATAACCATAGTTTCAACTAATGTTGTAAAGGGTCCGCCAAAAACTTTTTTTTTTTTTGAAAATGCTATAAAAAAACTACTGAATATTTTCTCAAATTTCTTTTTTTATTTGAAAGTACAATCCTTCCGGTTAATAATGGAAAATAATTTCATTTAAATGGCTGCCTCGGCTGGACATGCAGTATGAGCTTCATCTGAAAAGATGATTTTTTTGGCAAAATCGGCATCGGAAAAAAACGTTAGATGGCGGATCCTTTACTAGGAAAACACTATTTTGTTTGCAAATCATGTGTTTTGTCAGCAGCACCCGTGATAATCCTTGCCTACATTGTTTTCACCAATATTACAAGCAATTAGAAGCATTTTTTTTCTAAGTATTTTATTATGTTTCACACATTAAAATATATAATACTGTATTACTGCTTTTTAAATGTATTGTATTATACATATTTCTCAAAATAATTTAATCTAAGCTATATTAAAAGCACCACATTTTTTTGTAAGTACCAACGTAATGTCAACGGTAGGAAGTTCGCTTAAACCAACAGTTGGCCACTGCTACCAATCGGATACTGTCAAGATAGTTAATCCTACGTTCTATCAATTCATATCCGACCATCGCCGACGCTTTGCCATCACTGTGCCGATTGTATTTTTCTGTCTGGGTACTTGTTTTGATAAACATTTAAACTATTTGATAAAAATAAATACAAGCTTTATTAAATCTAGAATATTACCTCAAAACTAGTTATTGTGCTCATTGTTTAAAACTAATTGATTTGCTTAAAACTACAAAATTTTACAAAAACTACATGTTTTTCTTGAAATTTCATGTTGTGCACAAAACCACATGTTTTGCCAAACACGATATGTTCTGACGAAAACTTCATGTTTTGCTCAAAATCTTTTTATATGCTAAAAAAAAACACTTCTTAATGAAAACAATATGTTTTGATAAAAACTTCATGTTTTGACGAAAACTTCACGTTTTGACAAAAACTATATGATTTGATAGAAACTAGATGTTTTGTTAAGAACCATTTATTTTGATAAAATCTTCATACTTTAGTAAAACAACATGGGTAGTTTGCTAAAATCTTTATGCTTTTGTGAAAACTATATGTTTTTTTTTTCATATTTTGTATTTTGCTAATATTTTTAAAAATTTCCAAAAATATACATGTTTTGTTAAAATCATGATGATATTCGTTTAGTTAAAAATACGTTGGATCTTGATTTTCTGTGTAAATCAAGTTATAGGTTTACTACACAAATACCAAATGAAATCAAAATAAGTTTGAAAAAACAAAAACAACAACTGAAAAAGATGACGCCACAATTGAGACAAAGTTGATTTTAATAAAGTTGAGTGTTGTTATTTTTCAACACTTCTTCACTAAAAACACACAAATAGTAAAAGATCATAATGATGATGATCATCATTATTATTATGATAATTATGTTTTTTCAAATATAATAATGATGATCAGGGACAGGAACTTTATGCATTAAAAGTGTGGTTTAGGTGCCTAAAATAAGCATGACAAATCTTAAAATATGCACTTTTCTGAATATACGAAGAATATAGAGATTAAGAAATAAAATCTTTATATATATGTTTTTTTTTTATTATTTTCAAAAGTAAAATTAAGTCTATTTGCTCTCAAAAAGTTGTTAAACATAGGAAATGACCGCTCAACATCGACGGTTGTAATCGGTGATATTTAATCAATGTTGGTTTTTTCGTTGTATATTGATTTTCTGAGTTTGTATTACAATATGTTGAGGTAGGCCAAGTCGTATTCAAGTGTCCCCTCTAAAAGACTGAATTGGGATTTTGTAAGATTCGAACAAAGTTTAAATTAATTATTTTTCATATTTTTAAGCAATTTTAATTAAATTTTATAGTTAATTAGTATTGTTTAATATATTTCTCGCACATGTTTTGTACAATTAAAACAAAATATTAATTATTTAAATTTTGATATATCCCCACAGCAGAACAAAAGAGTGGTGCCATATTTTGTGCAAAAGTATTGTACGTCTTATAACACTGTATAGGGCAAAATGACAATAATACTGGCAATAATCGTCGGTGTTCTGGAATCCCATTACGTAAAAAGTAAAACTAATTCAAATGTCTTGATGTTCTTGAATTCACTTTCACTAGTTTTTAAGGGAATTAAATTCGCATTAGTGTTAGGAGGGGATAGTAATTAGAATGTACTTTTTTGTTATTAATTATAAGTTTTTTTGAAGGAAAAAAAAAACACTTCGGAATTATTTTTTATTAATTTCAAGTAAATGTTTAAAGTTTTAACATTTTCTATGCAAATTCTATGACTCGCAACGATATTTTGTTTGCCCTCTTCGCATGAACTTCCGGTCCCTGATGATGATTGTTTAAATAGTGGTTGGTATTGGTTTAGATTGGAGGTGATGTCGTTGATATTTGGCACGGTTTTACTTTACTTTATGGAGAGATATAAAGATTTTTATGTGTTTGAATGAGAGAATACAACGTATAAAAGATTCTGAGTTTCGAAAAGTGTTTATTTTACCACACAGATTGTAAATGTAGCGTAAAAATTCATTTAGATATGTTTTTTTTTTTAATCATTGACAATTCCATGCACATCTTAAGGTACTATGATTTGATTAAACACCAGTTCTTATGATTACACTCAAAATAATTTGTTGGTATAAAAACTTAATAGAAATATTTTTTAGTAAAACCGGAATCTTTGTAAGAATATGCCATAAAAATAAAACATTTAGTAAAATATATTGAACATTTTTGCTATTGTTACAGAAAAGTTAACTTATTTTAGGTCATCGAGCATGCGCGGCTCCAGCAAATAATATAAAGCTAAATTTCATACGGCTCAGTGTACCAAAAAAAAACAACAAATACAAGCAATTTTATATCATGGCATATGAAATTTCCCTGTATATTAATTGCTGAAGCCGCGCATACCATAATAGAGTATATATTTTTAAGTTTTTGTCGAAAGCAATTTAAAGTCTATATAAAAAGACGATATTTCAGCAAAGAGTTTAAGGTACATTTAAAGAAAATCTATGTATAAATTTCAAAGTTGAAACCAATTATGCATAACAAAATGCATAAGAATATGAAAAATATGTACCAAAACGGAGCCTTTGAAAATTCGGAAACATACTTTTGAAATGTATTTACATATTACCCTAAAAGCTGGTACCTGGCTAGGGTGTCATTTAGGCAAATCGCGAATTTTGTATAAAAGACGCTTCTGTGAGAACATTTGATTAGCTCCATTAATTATATAGCGATCGAAGTCACGATAACCGAAAGAATTAGAGGAAACGCTGTTAAGCGCGTTTCATTTTAAGCTTTACGAATGAAATATGTAAAATACATATTATGATTGCTCTAGATTTCAATAGACAGAAATCAGATTTAATTTAAAAGTAATTTTGCAAAAAAAAAAAAAAAATTGTACCATTGCTAAAAAAATATAGTACGCCATTAGACCATAAGTCAGCACCTTATTATTATTTTTTAACGTCAATCCGTGTTATTTGGCAAATCTGTATAACAATTTTGTACAATATTTTTATTTGAAAATTTTAAAACAAAAATTTTCTTATTCTATATTCGCAAATTACTAAATTTTCATTGCTGATCTTAAAACAATATTAAACTTGTTTTTTTAAACCGATTTCCAAAAATTACCAACAATTTTATCCAACTTTATTTTTTCATAGTTGAGAGCAAAGTTTTTTTGAAGTTGTTAATTTTTATATTCTAAAATATATAGAAAAAGCCAAAAATTGGCTGATTTTAGCAGATTGATTTACATTATGGTTTAACTAAAGTTTTACTAAATTTTAGTAACAGTAACTTATTTTTCCTAGAAAAATCCGCAAGTTTACAGAAAATGTAACAAATTTTTTTTGGACAGCTGACCGTTAAGCTAATTACATTTAAATATACAAGTCTGTAAATATAATAATTTTACAGAAGTATTTGCTATTCTTATGAGCATTTTTTAATAATTGTTAGTAAAGTCAAAGTAGTAGTATGAAAAATTAGTAAATTTAACTAAAATTTAGTTAAATTTCAGTAAAACTTTAATGGAAATCGATATGATCAAATCAGCCAATTTTTGTTTACTAAAAATTTGTAATTTTTGTTATTAATCTAAAACTTACTTTTATTATCTTTAAGCGCTTTCTCTTTTTTTCTCTTCTGTGGAAAAAGACAACTAATAATTTATGTTTATTTCAGAAACTCGCGTTTAAAAACTCAGTTTAAATATTTTGATAAAATCAGCTACGGAAATTAGTAAGAAAAAATTGTATATAGAGATTAGAAAATATTTAACAAAAATTTGTTTGTACTAAATATTAGTACAAAAACTGTTAACTTGGATATAAAATGTTTTAATAATTTTTCCACTAACTCTTTAAATTGGGTATAGAGTCATTTTACGCAACACCTTTAAATATAATAATTAGTTAACGTACATATAATTGTATTAAAGATAATAATGATGTTTTGTGGCATTATCGTAATTTGTATTACGACTAACAAAATTATACTAAAAACACATCTTCATTGATCTTTACATCATTTTTTGCATTAGCCGGTTAAAAAAGTTTGTATATTATCATATATATTATTATGTGGTCATTCACATTTGCACATACTGGAAGAATTAACCTACATTTCCAAATATGGTCATATATGTTCATATATAATTTTATATTGTCATCCATATATATAATATATTTTTTAGAAAACTTTGTATTTAAAAAAAAAACTATTTTAATAAAAAAGTGATATTATTTCGAAGGCCTAATTGTGATAAAAAAGTTGTTTTTAAAGGCAAACATTCAGTTTATTATCGCATCAGAACGAAAAATATGCCGACAATATCACATTTAAACAATTTCCAAATAAAGTATAACACGACCACATTAAATTAAAACATTGTGAAAAAATGTTTTAATATTTGTATTAAAAATAAGAAAAAATTGTTTTTAGGACTTTCTACATTTTTAGATATTTGGTTAGAATATTGTTTTACCTTAAGTCCAAAAATCTAATATGATATTGTCATTTTAGATATTATTTGTTGCTTTTCAAAAAGTTTAATAATTTTCATGATATATAATACAATTGTTTCATTGGCAGCACCCAAATCTTCAGTTGTCTGCAATATCACAAAATATAACTGGCTTAACCCAAACCTAGCCATTACACACATCCAAAAAAATAAACTCTTTGAGAATATTTTTGTCTGCCTGACAATATAAATATTATAATTTTTCTATTTAAAAGAAAGATTTAATTATGATCTTGCACCTTAAACATTTTGATTTAAAATGTGAACTTACAGTTCAGGAATTCATACTAATTGAACGTTTGAATACTTTGTATTTTATCTGTGATGTCATGTTTAAAAAAATTATAATCATAAATTAGTTCAAAATGTTTTATTTTAAATAGCGGTTATACATCTATTTGTTAAAAATAATTACTGAAACAAATTTTCACTTTTGTATGAACTTATTTGTGAAAACAAAAAATTGGTAGAAACCACTTCTGAACCTACTAAAATTTAAAATAAGTGTAATATGCGTTAATGTTGTCAAAATGAACACAAAAGGTCTATTTATTTTACTGAAAAAGGAGGGTACCATATATATTGGAGATTCTTTACTAATGCACTTCAATTTAACTGAAATTTAGGTATGTGTTACACAAAAAAAAAAAAAAATATTGAAATCAGAGTCCATATGAATTGGATTAAGAATTTAAGTTAATTATTTACTATACGTATTTGAAAAAAAGTTTGCGATTGTATTTGTTCATATATGAGTGCTTGTTTAGGTAGGGATTAACATATTTTGCCATATATATTGATATATGATTCCTCTTTGCACATAAGGGAGTCCATATACTTCCATATATATCCATATATGACGCCCTTTTTCCTATATGAAATAACATATACTTCCATATATGAGACGCTTTTGGAAATATTAAATCACATATACCTCCATATATGACCATATATGAGTATAGTTTGCATATACGGAATCTCATGCTCTTACATATATGCACATATATAAATTATATATGTCCATATTTGCCCATAAATGCAACCATATTTGAGCATATATGAACATATTTGAGAATATATGAACTTTTTTAACCGGGTAAACACAAAACTGCTAAATAACTTTTGTAAAAATGTGAATAAAAAAGATGTAAAAATTTAATTAAACGGAAAATTAAATTAAAGACTATAAAAAAAAAACTCATGCTCACGGTATATTAAAAATGTATATGAAATTTTTAAACTCAAAGTAAAACCTATAAAACTATGATTTTGAATAAATTTGCAAATTTAATATTTTCATTAAATTTATAAAAAAACAAAAATTAAAATTGGCGCCAAGAAAACTCTTTTAAAAAAATATTTGTTCCCATAGAATTTTATTAACAAAAACATTATAACCGCAATATGTTCTTCTTTCTGGCATATTTGCAAAGTTTTCAATACGTTTTTCGTTCTTGTCGTTCTCACCATATGTGGGTCAGTAGTTGATTCCTTGATTGTTTGTCAATAGTTTTTGGCATTATGGGAAGTCAATATATCGTTGATGTGTATTAAAACTTTCTACCGTTTGTCTTGTCATGTGGTATTGTAATAAATACATACAACTTCTGTACGCGTTTTGACCATCATGGATTATTTTTCTGTTTTTTTTTTTGCTTAAACGTTTAATCGATTTTAATTTAATTGTTTATGTTACCCCCTCTCTCAATGACAGCTGTCACATTTATGTGTTTATATTTACTTCAACATTCAACATGTGTGTGGGTGATTTTTTTTTTTTAATATTATAGATTTTTATTGGTTTTTATATGAGTTTTCGGTACAAAAAAAAAAAATTGTCAGATATTGTGGTTAATTTATAGAAATTAAATTGTTTTCATATAACTATTTGACATATAAAATGTTTATGTAATATAACAATAAAAAAAAAAACGCATAACAATTAATTATTTAATTGTTAAGTTGGTAATTGTTTGGTAATGTTTTGAAAATAAATTAAGAAAAACCACGACTTGCTGTTCATTGAAATATTTAAAGATATTTCTTTGAGTGTATAAACTTTTAGGCGAGCTTAGGGGATAACCCAAAAAAAACTTATTAAAATGGGTTTTCATTGTTTTATATAATCATTATTATTATTATTAAAAATAAAAATATTTGTTGTTTAATAAACTCAATGAGAATTACAAGTAGTTCATATTTTTTTACAAACAAACTACCCATTTTATAAAGAAACAATTAAGATCTGTATGTGTTGTTTAATAGAGCTTTAAAGCACTTTATGACTTGACATTAAAATATCAATTAAAGCTGACTTTAAGTAAAGATATTTCGTTGAGTGTACAAAGATATTTCGTTGAGTGTATAAACTTTTAGGCGAGCTTAAGGGATAACCCAAAAAAAACTTATTAAAATGGGTTTTCATTGTTTTATATAATCATTATTATTTAAAGTAAAAATATTTGTTGTTTCATAAACTCAATGAGAATTACAAGTAGTTCATATTTTTTTAAAAACAAACTACCCATATATAAAGAAACATTTAAGATGTGTATGTGTTGTTTAAAAGAGCTTTAAAGCATTTTATTGCTTAACATTAAAATATCAATTAAGGCTAACTTTAAGTAAAACACTATTTCGATCTGACAAATGTTGTCTTCAGCACCCCTTGAATTTCGTATGACAAAAATATAAACTTACCGAGAATTTTAAGCTTACATAGTAAAGCAAAATTGATCATAATATATAATTATTTATAAATTTTTTCAAGTTTAAAGTTTTTCTATTTGAATTTCTTAAAGTTTATAGTTATAGCTATCAATTTATTCCCTAGGAAAGAAATATATTTCTGTAAATAGTATTTATGAATTAAAAGGTTATAAAAATTAGTATTTATGAATTAATAGATTATAAATTTATTTTTAATAATACATTTTTTTTAGAACATAAAAATTTATGTTCCATTAACAGCATCAAATTAAAGATTAATAAAATTTAGAAAAAAAATAAAAATTTTGCAAAGTATTTTTATTTTTTAGTATCTTTAAAGCCAACACTAAAAACCGTTTTTAAAACCCTTTACAGGTTATAAATAATTAATTTATGTTAATCGTTTTTATGTTTAAGAAAAAAAAAACATAAAAACTACAATCATTTAATGTAGAAACGTAAAATTTTGTATTTTATTACAAGCCACCAAATAAAACATGACACATAAGCTGTCAAAAACCAAAATTCATTCATAAAAATTTGAAACCCTAAACAAAAAAAAAAACCTCAAACAAAAATTTTTTAAATGAATAAAATTGAACAAAAAAAAAAAAAAAAAAAAAAAAACAGCAAGTATATTTTCAAACAAAAGAAAACGATGGATGAGTTTTAGTTTCGACTTCCAGCTTCATTCATTCTTAAAAAAAAATCTACAAAATAAAATAAAAAAATACTTTAAAATTTTTAATACAATAAAACCAGAAATCTTGAGATCTGTTTCTTTTTTTTTTTTTAATACAATATTTTTCTTTATACTCGGCGTATATTATTATGTTTAGTGTTGTTGTGTTGTAAAGGCAATTGACACTCCTTTAAACTAAACTCAGAAAATATAAAAAATCGGTATATAAAATGTTGAAAATATAAAACAGAATTAAAGTTAAAAAAATAAAAAAACTAGTTTCGTGTACGGTATCAACACCGTACTATAACTATATTGAACTTGTGTCTATTCTTTCAAAAAACACGATATAAAACTGTCTTTTATAGGATGTTTAATAATGTTAAATTTTATTCTCGATTCTACGTTTTCATTCATCTTATGAGAAGAAAAATACATATGCAAAAATATATAAAATAATCAACGAATTTGTAACAAAGTTTCAAAAGAATGAAATCAATAAAAAAAAAGATAATCAATAAAATATTTAGAACTATTGATATATTTAAATAGTTTTGAAAAATTCTTTATTATATTTTAAAAATCGTGAAACTTTTAGACAGTTTAAAAGATTTTTGTTAAATTTTTTTCAATAGTACCCCAGAATATCAAAAAATAGTTGTTACTGAATGTTGGTAGAAACGAAAATGGTTTTAAAAATCGAAATTTATCTTTATCACGCAGTTTTTCTCAAAATAATGAAATCGAAATAGATGAATTAATCAGCATTTAACACTACAATACGCCTGATGATTAGTATAGTAACACTGAATACAAATGACGTTAACCAATTATTACGGGCACAGGGTTCGGTCCCGGATAACACTCAGGATAGTTCCTAAGTTGGCGGTGACCGGTCCTTTAAACTTTTGTATGATAGTAACTAGTGGAGTTCTGAGTGGATAAATTTTTACGTTTTCTTGTGACATAAGAAAAGGTGAATCTAAAAATAAATTTTAAAATGAATTAAAAAAAAAAAGAATTCAAAAACATTTTCTAGACGTCAGTACGGCTTTATCGCTGAAGCTTCTGTTTTCAAGGCTAATGTTGCTTCTTAATATTGGCTGACGAACAGAGAAGTTATATTTTTTGAGTGTGTGTTTAAATACGAATGAAAAAAAGAAAACAAACACTACAAGAAAATAAAGAAAAAATAATGTATAACAAAAAACCACTCAGACTACTTAGGGTTGAACTGTCACGGGACAGGTCTTTTGAGGTCAATTAGCCTATTTGTTTGCTGGTAACTAAATATTACGAAAAAAAGTAAATTGAAATTAAAAATAATTTTTGAATTAAGAACGCATAATAAAAATGCAAGACCTACAATTAAAATTGTGAAAATATAAATTTAGATTCAAAAATAAAATGGTTTGAAATAAATATCATTAAAAAATGTTGGAAACACAAAAATTAAGAAACTAGGAAATCTAAAGAAACAATAAGTGCTAAAATATGAAGAACGTTTAAAAACGAGATAAGCATTTATGAATTAGTGAGTATAAATATAAACACTCGTATCAAAAAATGAGCTTAACTTAACTTAATTAAAAAAAAAAAATTAAAATAGAAAATAAATAGAAATTTAATTAAAAATTTTGTTAAAAAATATTTCAAAAATAAAATAACATTTCAGCTATGAATCCTACATTAACCAGTTAAGAGATACGTTCTTTGACGGCAATTCACTTTTCCAGCTTTTCTGTCACATTAATTTTCATTTCTAATCGGTTTTCATAATAATAAGCAGAATTGCGAAAACTTTAAGCATATTTTCTATATTTTTAGTTGATATTTTTGGCCTTTTTCATATTTTAAGCGCATATTTTAGATTTTTTAGTGCATAAAAGTCGCTGACCTGATAATAATAATCTTAAACTAAGCATGTAATATCTGAAATGTTCGAACAAAGTGAAACAGACTAAATTTGCGGTTTCGCAGCGAATTTTGGATTTAAACTTAGGAAAAATACTAAAAATTTACTTTTTCCAAATCCTTTTTGTGAGAAAAAACAATCTACTGATAACTTTTCTAATTTTCTGATTTTTCTATCGAAAATTAACTCTCAAATTGTAGGAAAAAATGTGTTAATTAATTTTCTTAATAAACACTTAGGATCGACTATTAATCCTAAATATTTCGACCACGCTGATTTTAATTGCCTACCCAGTTTTTTCACTTATGGCCAGATTTTTTGCAGATAAATAAAATAAAATTTTAAAAATCAAATATTTTATCTTAGTTTTTAATGATAAATATATACTGTCGAAAAATCTTTTGTAACCAGGGAAGACTAAACAGGTGTATTAACTTCATTCAAGTAGTTTAATTGCGCTGATGGTTATTACATAAAAGTTGTTTGTGTAGTAATCAGTAGTTATTGTTTTAAATTGAAATTACAGTTGTTTTCCTATGAAATTATCGAAAACAGTTATTTAACAAAACAACTAAAGAAAAATTCTGTATTTTTGTAGAAGTTGTTTGAAGCAGTTATTTTAGTATTTAATTAAACAACTACCAAACAATATTTTTGCAGTAAACAGTGTTTTTTTTTATGTTAGCTATTAAAAAAATTCCATCGAGTTTTTGAAAATTCTTATATTATTTCTTATTGATATATTCACAGTTTTCAAATAACAACTAGAAAATTCCATTCTATCACCAATGTGTAAAAACGTAGCATAGCCGATAGAAAAACAAAATTTTACCGAAAAACCAACTGTTCAAATAAAGAAGTTTACATCACTTTTTTTAGGTGTTTTAAACTTTTGTAGTATATAATTTTTAGTTATTTTTACGACTTTGTTAGTAATTTTTACTGCATTTGTTAGTAGTTTTTCAACAGTTAAAAATTACTAAAAATGCATGCACATTAGGCCGGGTCGATTTGTAAGGAGGCAAAAAAATCGCTCAACGTTCAAGGAAAATCGTATTCTAGGGATCAAAATAAGAAACTTTGCCGAAGGAACCATACCTCTAAAACGAATTCTGATGTCCCGACTTTTGACCCGAAGGGTCAAATTTTGAAAAATTCCACTTTGACCCATTTAGAGTGCCCCAATCGAGTTCAACCCAATCGAATATAATTTATGCATTCATCTGCTAGATCGTCTTCCCGAGAAGAAATAGAGACCCTAATCTTGGAAAGACTCCTCCTACTTTTTGAAATATCTCAATCCCGAGATTTGTCCATTTTGCTATAAAAACACTGTTAAAAAGGCCCTCTTTCAACTTCAATTTTGACACCTTAACGGTTACCTAGAATGATGATTTTTGCATTAATCTGCTAGCGCGTCTCCCGGAGAAGAAGTAGCTCTTATAATCTTAGAGATATTCCTCCTACATTCTGGAATATCAAAGTGGGATTTTTCAAAATTTGGCCCTACGGGTCAAAAGTCGGGACATCAAAATTCGTGTTAGAGGTATGGTTTCTTCGGAAAAGTTTCTTATTTTGATCCCAAGAATACGATTTTTCTTGAACGTTGAGCGATTTTTAAATCGACCCGCCCTAATGCACATACAACATTTTTTATAATAAATTAAGTAAGATAGGAGAAATTTTCCAAAATCTTGTTAAGAGTTTTCAACCAGAAAAAGTATAAATTTTAAATTAAAACAAAAAAAAATTCAACAGTTCAGAAGCTAATGCATATACAAGTTATGAACTAGAATTAACATTAATTAATTTTGTGTTATTTTTTTTAACATATTTTAAATTAATGAATGAATTCCTTTTAACCTCTGCTTCATATAACTTGTTGCTTGTATAATGGGTATAGAGTGGAGAGTAGACCACCCATATGTGCAAAAGTTTTATATTTACTGCTCCCCGCGCATTTTGCGGTACACTTTGGATACGAAATAATTGGCCTTTTTAAAAAAAATTTCCTCTCGAATGAAAACAGGCCAGTCAGAATCGAATTTAACCCCTAGAAACGTACTTAGTTACAATTGTTTGTGATCTAACTTTTAAGCTAGCAGTTTTAGAGAAAAGCATTTTTATACAAAAAAAACAATGATAAAACTTTTTCTCATAAGCGTTTTTTACCAATCAATGATGCGTCATAATGTTGAAAGCAGTGAACGGCTCCTGTATATTAATTTATAAATTTATTTCTGTTTACGTTACGCCAAATGGAATAGTATTACAACAAGTTTTATTAATCCAATAGCAATTAAAAAATATATGGCTTGTTCCATGGCAAACTTACCAAAACACGAATAAATATTTAATCGATTAAAATATCGATAAATTGATAAGTTAGAGACGTTCATACCTGTTGTGGCATAATATAATACATTGGAATTTTAATTTTGGTAACTATGCCATGGAATAACCATATATATGTTTCAATTGTTATTGAATTATTAAAACTACTTGTAGTACCATATAATTTGGCGAAAAATAAACTAAAATAAATTTTTAAATTAATATACAGAAGGCGTTTGAAAAAAAAGCTATAACACAAATTTTTTCTTACAACATTATGACGTGAAAAATGTTTGTCATTTTATATCGAATAAAAATGCTTATTTTGCACTTTTCTCTAAAACCACTAGTTTAAGTTCATACCCCACAAACAATATTTGAACTTATTTTTTTCCATTTTTAGGGATAGAAGTCGATTCTGACATCTGAGAGGAACATTTTTTGTACGGACACTATTTTTTAAACCCCAATGTACTGTTAAAATAAAACTTTTGCTCTAATGGAGAGTGTTTTAGTTAAAAAAAAGTGTCTCAATTTTAATATTTTATTTATGTATTTAATACTAAAAAAAAAAAAAAAACTGTAAAGGGTGTTTTTTATAGAGTGACACAAGTTTAAATCATAATAAAACAAGGAAATATATTTTTAATATCAATGAAATTTTATGAAATTAATGTTTTAATATGATTTCTGCCATGTGGCCTACATGGCTGGCGCGTAGAAGTCGCAATCTGGAACACCAATTTTCAACAACTTTTCGCAGCATTCGCTGCCGTATTTCGCCGATAACTCTTTGAATGTTGATTTCCAGGTGTTCAATTATGGTTTGTGGTTTTCGATTAAGATTATTGACTTAACGTAACCCCAAAGAAAATAATCCAATACGGTTAAATCACACGATCTTGGTGGCCAATTAATTGGGCCATTACGTGTAATTATTTTTTCATCAAAAATTTATTTGAGTAAATCAGCCCATTCGCCGAATTGGCGCCGCATACGATGGTCATTTGGCTTTAATTCCTGCACAACTTGAATCGTGAAAGCTTTTAAGCCAATAGCCTTTCGTAAAACCTTACATAAAGTGTAAGGACACAACCCCAGTTGCCGACGAATTGATTGATTAGGATCATCTTCAATGCTTTCCTGTACAGCGGCTATAGCTTCTTCAGTGCGCTCTGTTCGGCGTGTTACGGGATGCACACTATCAGTAACAGTAAATGTGGTCGAAGACGATCTATTGTTTTTCGAATTAGCCGCTCTGAAGGACGATTATGTACGCCATAAAATGGAAGAAGTGCACGATGAGTTTGACGAATAGAACAATTATTTTGATTAAAAATTTCTACAATTTGCACGCGTTGCTCTGGTGTAAGTCAATTCATAATAAAATTTTAAAGCAAACTGAACCAAAAGTAGCTATCAGCTGTTTAGTGGGTGGCCAAATAAAGCAGTGATGCCAACTCAAAGTTGTGACACTCTAAAGAAAACACGCTTATTAGAATTTTGCATTTCAATTAAAATATTATAGGTTTTTTAGTTACCATATAAAAATAAACTTAATAGGAAATATTATCAGTAACTTAAGCTGCTATTCAATGAAAATACACTTAGAAAAATAAGTTAGCAAAATAGTTAAAAAAAAAGAATTTTACAAAATAAATAAAATTTGATTAAAGATATTTAAAATAAAAAAATTAAAAAGAAATTACAATATCAATAACATTTGTCAAATATAAGGGTTTTGACATTTACTTGGTTTGACATATTTTCTAGCTGTTATTTTAATTTACTACACTGATAATAATCCAAAAAATCTTTCTTAAAATAAACGAATATTTCTACATTTTACCAAAGTTTTCATTGTTTTGACATAATATTCGTATTTTTATACATGGATTATTATAAGTGTTATAAATTAAACATTTAATGTTTTGTTATGTAAGAAGAGCGCAGGTTTGATTCTTACAGCCGCAGGTTGTTGCAAAATTTATAATCTGGAGACAATCTGACAATTATAAGACACAAATAAAAATACAATTAAAATGGAAAATCACTGATGACTCCTGGCCATAAAAAGTCGCAGAAACTAGTCTAGTCTGATTTAAAAATTAATAGTGTTTATAATTTTTATAGAGAAACGTTTGTTCTTCTTCTTAACCTCAAGATTTCTAAATTAAATTTGTCAAATGCATATTAATTAAAAATTAATTGCGACTGTCTATATAACGTGAAAATAACACTGTACTAAAAAACATTATAAAATTTGCCCTGTGGCGATGTCTCAACTTAAAACGCAAAAGTTGTCAACACTGAACGTAAAAACCATTCGTCAATCTGGTAACATTGTGAAATAGAGACGGAGGAGATTAGAAAAATAAACAAAAATCTAAAAATAGAATATTTGTGTTGTTAGTGTTGTCACTTCTAAGTATAATATATAATAACAGAAAAATCTAATAACAAAGAAAACTGCAATTTAGCTGCATTAGATTCGAGGCCATATTTGGGTGTGATCGCTAAACGGTCATGACTTGGTATTGTTACGTTTGTAATGTAAGATGAGCGCAGGTTTGATTCTTACAGCCGCAGGTTGTTGAACAATTTATCATATAGAGAAAATCTGACAATTATAAGACACAAATAATAATACAATTTAAATGAAAAATCACTGATGACGTCTGTCCATAAAAAGAGGCAAAAACTAGTCTAGTCTGATTTAAAAATTATTATACTGTTTATAACCTGCTGCTTCTTAACCTCAACATTTCTAAATTTTTGTTTTCTATTTGATTGCTGGAGTTGCCAATATTTCTTATGTCAGTTAAGTTAACAACTCACCAATTTAATTGCCAACCATTAGTTAAATGATTCGTTATATGTTTCAAACCATGGCATTTATTTCTTTACGTGTTTAAATCGAAGAAGAAGTGTTGGTTACATATTATAATTGCTATGAAATCTTTTTATTTATATGGTTATATATAGGAAAATCATACACTGTATAAGTAGTTATTTTACAGTTTGCAATATTACAAAGTTTGATAGGAGGGGAACAGAAATCTAATAAACTGGTTTGTAAAAATTGATAAAATTATACAGCAAATATAAATCATAAATAATTATTATTAAAATTTTGTTCTTTTTTTTTATAACCATATGATTCTTTTTAACGTTTTTACTAACAGTCTGAGATTTTAAGCCATTATTAAATAAACATTAAAAACTTTTTTTTTTTCTTTCATATAATATTTAAATGTAGATTGTCTACTTAATGGCTCCAATATTTAACAATTTTTGTTGTTGTTTATTTAAAATTGTAAAGTGTCTATAGTTTGATTGGATTTATGCAATTTGTCTATGACATTTAAATGACAGTAAGAAATATATAAATAATTTAATAGTGGAAAAAGATTAAGAGACATTTTGTATGGATTTTAAAAATTGTTTATTTTTAAAGGTGGCATAATTCATATTTAAGTATTTCAGCAAGTAAGTTTTTTTTTTTAATTTATACAAACTCATCGAGAATTATTAACTTAAATAGTGTGAAATATATAAACAATTTGAAGATAAGGTTAATTATAGTTATAGATAAGAAATTACAATTGAATGCCTGGTTTGAGGATAATACATAATACATTTTCAGAAATTTTAGAGAAAAAGGCAAAATCGAGGGAAACACTTATAATCACAATTTGTATTGTTTTTGATCAGATTCGTTTTTGATCACACTCGTTTTTACAATTTTTTGAGCTTTTAAATTAGAACAAATTTACAACTTTTTTGACCAAATTAATAATATTGTAAATTTGTATTTGTAGAAAATTTGTAGAAATTATTTTTCCTAAAACTGTTTCAAAGCTAAAACTATTTATTTCTATGTACAAAAATTCTTTAAAAATTGTACGACTTTTTGTGGGATAAAATGATCAAAAACTAATATATATATTTTTTTTTTTTTTTAAAGAGAAACAACACTCAGGAAATTCTTCCCATTAAGTAATGTGTTGCTTTCTTTGGAAAGGTAATAGAGGAGAGATGAAAGGTGGTGAAAGATGAAGGGCTTCAAACATGGCAACATTGTAATTGCGCGAGATGATAAGTCTTAGAGCAGTTGTTATGTAGAGTTGGCAAATTTATTGAAACTTTTTGTTTCATAGCCCTGATTCATTATTTTACTTCGGTGGGGTTAAGGCTATAGGAACACCGAAGGTGGGCGCTGCGATACACATAAGTGATAGAAAACTCATACATAATATTTTTCTAAATTGATGTTGTCGTCACCGGGAATCGAACCTGGGACCATCTGTGTAACTGTTCAACGCGCTGACCATTACACCTCAATTACAAAAAGTCGGCGGATTCAGAAATTTTATAAAACTAAAAAAAAATTCGGTGACTAAAGCATTTTTTATACATAAAAATTTTAAAATTTTAAGATGTCGTTGTGTAAGAAAATCACTAGAAAGCAATACACTTAGAATACTATGTAGGTAAAGCCCACTGTAAATGTAGTTAAAAACAAATGAAAATTAACTTGAAGAAGGGGCGACTTACATATCAGTAAATTCAACTAACATTGTCATTTGTTTTTTACTGTTCAAAAATGGTTCACTTTTTGACACAATTGTAGTGAAAATTAACCACTTATTTGGTAAAAAATAAACAAACATTTATTTGTTTTATTTAAAAAAAAAAATACTACTGTATAAAATGCATGTAAAATCATAATACAGTAACTTGAAGTGGTTTGTTTTTTTCGAAAAGAACTAAAATTGTAGTCAAAACTGAAATTTCTTCTACAAATGACTGCTTTTTCACTTAAAAATAAATATTCTATATTATGACTCAAACAACTACAAATATTTACAGCAGAAGTTCCCTGAGTGTAGCATTAAAGTTTAGAATTGGTTATTTTTTCTGTCAAAAATAAATGCTTTTTATAAATGTTTCGGAAATAATTTGATTTATTTCACATCTTAAAAGTTTTCGTTTTTCTATAAAAAATTAACAAATTGTTCAAAATATACTTTTCTTTCTTCGCATTTTTGTAATCTTGCAAAAAAAAAAACTCCAAATTTGAGAATTTAATCTTTTCCCACATTTCAAATGAAAATTCTTAACTTTCCATTATTTTTATCATCGCAAACCAAAACGGTTTAAAGTTTTAAGTCTTTTCATATTCAAAGTTTGCAAAACTTAAAGCAGGAATAAAAAAAAATTTAAAAAGTATAAGTATTTTGACAACTTTTTAATCAATCAAAAATATCTCAATTCTGTGAATGTTTTTCTATATAAAAAAATTATAACCTTCTTCTAAAAATATATCAAATAAATATTAAAATACTTTGCTACTGGCTTGCATTCAATTGTAAAAAAGCACTTGATGCAGTGATCAAAAAATAATTTTTTTTTCACTTTAAATTTTTGTCCATAAAGATAGTCATACATTGATACTTTTAACATTTGAAAACAAGCAAGACTTTTTCTTCTCGCCAAAGTCTTTTTGCATTTTATCTAAAATTGTAAGCTGCCAGTAAAAGGTATCAATTTATGATTATCGATATATTTTTTTTTATTTTTTTTTTTTAAATACCGGTACGGAAACGTAATATTATAAATATTTATGGTTTGACAAAAAAACCAAAAAAAAAAAAAAAAAAAAACAAAATCAACAA
Organism: Delia radicum; assembly: GCA_021234595.1. Lineage (NCBI taxonomy): Eukaryota > Metazoa > Arthropoda > Insecta > Diptera > Anthomyiidae > Delia > Delia radicum. The sequence continues at coordinate 67,506,446 of CM037851.1, read as the reverse complement.
CAAAAATTATGAAAAAAAATCCTAAGACGACAGACAACAAACACTTACCAAACAACTAAAGCCAATCAGTCACTCAGCAGGTCATAAATGTTAAATGGTGGCTATGAATATGAAACGTCACACCATTCCATGACAACAACAACGATCACAACAAAATTAAAATTTTGTTTTGAAAAAAATTATAATAAAAATAATGACAAAATTTATAACAATATTCAATTTTTAAAAAATTTAATTATTAAAAAGGAAATGAAAAAATTAACTCAAGTCAGCAATAGTTTTTAAATCGATGGCTAAAAAATGATGACAAAATTTATTAATAATTTACGATAATCACTCTAAAAGTTTCATACATTAAACCTGAAGTTATAAAAACTGGACAAATGGAAAAATATCAACCTATGACCAGCGGTATACTCAATTATTTGTAAAATGAAAATATTTAGCAAAAGATATAATAATTTTACAAAAAATTAACACCCAAATATTTGTTTGCAATAAAACTTAAATTACACAAACAACAAAAAATTATTAAATCAACCAGATACAACATTAAATTAAATAGAAACATCTTTAAAATCAGACTAATGAGTTAGGTATCCCTTTTTGAAACCGCAGGTTTTAAGTTACTTTGACTTTGTTGTAAAGGATCAACTTAAAAGAAGTCACGTATTTTTTAGCTGCTCAATTTTAGGCTTAAGGGTTAAAAAGTGGTTAGAAAACTAAATATGTTTTTGCATGGAAACATGTCTAAAATTTAAGAAATTTAGATTTATTTTTAAACACAGTTATAGTACTAAAGAAAACAAAACCTTTAATACCCATTTTTCCTGTATTATGGCCCCAGAGGGGCCTCATTTTTTAATTTATGGAACCCTCTTTATTAAATTAAATAGACATAAATATTCAAAATTTTTAGCTTAATTCAACTACAATTCCGTAATACGGCGGCATAGCAAGAATATTCAAACGTCCTTAGACATGTTTTGTATACCAGCAAATGTGTCTTCAAAAAAAGATTTAATTTCATATTATATTTGTCTACACTCATAGCCAAAAGTTAGTACAAAAGTCTGTTAAACTAGTTCCAATTCGGCTGAACTAATTTGTTTTTGTTATCGTTTAAACTACACACAAAAATGTTACTATATGACCGTTGTTTGTGTAGTAATCAGTAGTAGTTGTTTTTAACTACAATTGCAGTTGAAGTTCTTTAATAATACAAAAGAACTATTATGACAGTTATTTAAAAAAACAACTGAAGCAAATTACAATACTTTTGCAACGGTTGGTTTGAGTTGGTTTGAGCTGTTATTTTGGTATTTTAATAAACAACTACCAAAACAGTAATTTTGCGGTAAACAGTATATTTTTGTGAGTTATTTAAAAACCGAAGATTATTTCGAGTTTATAATAACTAATTAACGTTTATAATTAATAATAATTAGAAAATTTCGTTGTATCTAATGCATACCAGCGTTATAACTGGAGTATAACTTCCAACTACTAACATCAATGGTTGTCTAAATATAAACCCCTTTTTTTGCAATAAGAAAAAAGAAACATAAAAAATAACCTTATCTTTCGCTATAGTCTGTCTACCTGAACTTATATTTGTTTGCAATTTGACCACACTACATTAATAATCACTTTAAAGACTTAGTTTACAAATACATATTTAATGTTTATTAATTTTAAATATTTTATTTTATTTTATCTTTAATTTAATTGATAGGCAATTACTTTGACAAGCCGGTGACAAGACAAAATTAAAGTTATTTTAATCCACATAAGTATTCACATTGTTAGCGTTCTTTTATATGAAAAACAGATAAAAAAAATCGTCCATGGTTCATTTTTTGTATATGTCTTACAAGAGTTGTATTTTTTGTTTTTGGTGTAATTTTCTTCGTCTCTGCTATATCTTGACATGCCGCGAGACTGCGTATATCTTTCAATCTGGTTGTCGTCCACACTATTAATGTGCATATTAACACATTTTTTTTTTAGCAAAATAAATTAGTAAAACATTAATAAAATATTAGTAAAACATTAGTTTAAAACAGTTAAGTGCTCAATAAATATGACTAAAATTTTAGCTAAAAACACAATTTCAGCAAACAATTTGCAGAGAATTAGTATACTGATTCACAAAAAGATTTGCAAACTTTTCTACTAACTTTTTTTTTTTTTGAGTGTACTGGGTTGAAAACGGAATATTGTTTCCATAAGGAGTTAAAATTTGAATGCCAATATTTCCACTAGAAGGCACTATAAGGCAAACAAAATTACAAAACTTCCTTAATAAAGCATTATTCTATATAATTGCGTACTTTGGTTGAGAATGAGCCTATCCTTCTTTAATAGTTAACCCTTTATTGCCCAACACAATTTTTCAGCTGTCTTCGCTTTTACGATTAGGAAGTAAGTTATTTCGATATAAAACTTAATATAAATTATGTTCAATTAAAAGAAAAGATAAAAAAAATATTCAAATTCGAAAATTCTTTAAAGTTACAAATACAATTAATTGAGAATGAATCTAAAATTCAAAAATTTCCAAAAAATACTTCGGAGATACACCAATAATAAACATAGAGTTAGGCGAAAGTATTTTCTATCAAAATAAATAGCGTTTTTGGTTTAAGGACTCACAGGATTTCTTCAGGATACGTTTAAAGGGTACCATCTTTACTCAAACGGGGTAAGTGAACTTTAATTAAGTTTTGAAAATCGAAAATCGTTACCACTTCTAAAGCAATAACGCTAGCTCTAATTATAGTTAGTTTTATTTATACCTTGGCGAAAGGCATATTTTAAGCGCAAATTCGATTTTCATTGTTCATGATACATTTTTGACTTTATCGGACATTATCGCCGAAATCAAGTGACAAAACGAAATTTCAAAAAACACTTTCCATCCCAAATTAATGCTTTCAATTTTATAGCAAATGGAAGTAAAAGCTTTAGAAACTTTTAGTTGTAATTCTCACATAGTTTAGAAGTTTTGCAGATTTGTTTTTTTTATTTATTTATTTTATTTTATTTAATTATTATAATCAATACAGCACAACAAGAACTAGTCTTATTTAATAGTACTGGGAAGATAATGGCACAATAAGATTTTTGTTAGTAAAAATAGGATATAAAAAAAAAATAATACTTAAAGTTTATTATTTTAAAGAATTAGCTATTTCAAAAATAAAAAAATTTAAAATATATGTATGTTAAATAAAAATTATATAAAAATTATTATTACATGTTGACATTTAACAAAATTGAGAAACAAGTAATATTACTAAAATCATTGTCCTAAATGATTAAATATTGCAATTTTGAAATGCTTTGCATTGCTTATGGTTTGAATATTTGAGGGAAGTTGGCGCCAAAGGTTAATTGCATTGAAAAAAAAGTGTCTTTTTGTTATATCTTTTTTAAAGCGAAATGAATTTATCCTGTTTCCTCTGCCAGACCTTGAAAAGCTTATTCTTTTATATAGGTATTCAGGCTGCTTTGTGTAAATCACTTTATGAAAGAATAGTAGTGTTCGAAGCTTTAGCAAGCTATGGAATGGTAAATTACATATTTGTAATGAGTACTGCGAGATTCTGCTTCGCCTACTGCGACCAAACACATATCTGGCAATGTTGTTGTACGTAACGTTAAGTCTATTCATACTTAAAGTATCACAGCTAGCGAATAGTTCACATCCATATAATAGTGTTGGCAACAAATAAGTCTTCGCAAGCAACATTCTAATATTAAAAGGTGTATAATGCTGAGACAACCAAAGGTTTCTTAACATGGCATAAGTTCTACCACATATAACATTAATGTGATTGGACCAGTCTAATTTCCTGTTGAAAATTACACCTAGGTTTTTGGCAGTTTCATCTATTTTGATTACCGAATTTCCGATGAGAATTGGTGGTAAAAAAGCTGTAAAAGATTCGGCTTTCCCAATTATCATGGCCTTTGACTTCAGTGGATTAATAGAGAGACCGTTTGCCGATGCCCATTCCTTAATACTATCCAGATCATAGTTAATTTTTGTAATGCAATCACTGACATCAGTTGGTTTACAACTTATAAAAAGTTGTACATCATCTGCATACATATGTATTCCACAAAAACTAAGTCGGGATGGCAAGTCATTAGAATATAATACATACAATAGTGGACCAAGTATGGAACCCTGTGGCACGCCTCTCATAGTTGAGCAGCTATAAGATATATCAGACCCATGGTACACTGCTTGGCTCCTGTCACACAGATATGAAAATATCAGCTTCACGGCAGTTTCTGAAAAATGAAACATGCACCGCAGTTTTTTGCATAGGATTGAAAAGTCTACTGTATCAAATGCTTTAGAATGGTCAAGCAAAATGAGAAATGATACCATACTGACATCGATGTTGGATCTTAGCTCCTCTGAAACTTAAATTAAGGCAGAAGTACAACTATGTTTTGGTCGAAAACCAGACTGATTTTTGGTAAGAAGAGAGTTTTCATGTAAGAATTTAGTCATTTGAGTGTGAATTAGACGTTTTTTTAATGAAAATATGTTAATCCATTATATTTAAGTGTTTACTTTAATATTATACATTGATTTTATACATATTACAATGTGTGAGGCCTGTAATTTATATAATTGATTTTATTGTTTTTATTATTAGGTGTAAAAAATATATGTAGAGGTGTTAAAATATCAGGTAACTAACTGGTCATCTAAGAAAATGTGTGAAAATATAAAATAAACTGCTAATAGTTTTAAGAGTTATAATTTTAAAAACAAATACAGCGGCTTCTTTTTTTTCAACATACACCAATCCCTCGAATAAAAAATCATCAAATAAAATCGCTTTTAAATGTTCTTCAATATTTTACGTTATAATTTTTCTAGAAAATATTAAATATCATGGGCCTTTGCTTCAACTGTCTCGAATATATTAGATATCACGAGCCTTTGTTACACGGCAAGCTTATGAACTCTAATTTTGCCGTTTGCGGCTTATTTTAAAGAAAATCACTAAGGCCGTTAATTGAGGGCTCAGTATATTAACAAATATTTAAAGAAAATCAGTTTTTAATTAAAAAAAAAAAACTATATAAACAAATACATTTTGCCGACATACATATAACTTATAACTCAAAGTGCCACTGTTTTCTGTGGTTTAATAAATTTAAAGATCATGAGCTTTTAAATAAAAATTATTAATATAAACTTTTCTGTAAAAAAAAATTTCTTTTTGTCACATAATAAAATAAATCATATTTAATGCAAAGTTAAACAAAAAAATTAAAAAAAAAAATAAAAAATTCCCGGCATAATCATAAATATATCTTAAGAAACGAAAAATAAAAAAAAAAATACAGAATATAATCACTATAATTTAGGCCGTTTTGAATATTATTTTAATAATATTCTTTGTCTTTAATACAATTCTCTGTGACATTATATTACACTTTTTGTTACTTTTTGTTGTATACTGATCCTCTAAAGAACCATCAACATGTATTTGTATAATACCTTGCAGAATACTAAATGTCTTATAACAAAGTGTGGTGTTTTTTGTTGAGATTTTGTTAGAAAACACAGAAAACAGACAGACACAAATGGACAGACTTTCTAGAGATCAGGCATTAAACAGCAAAAAAAAAAAAAAGACATGTAGTAGTGTGTCAACGTCAGTCACACCCCACTTAGGCGCAAAATTTGTTGGCGACAACACGATCACATTATAAACTATTAAAAATAATGAAAAACGTATTAAATAATAACACGAAACAAAAAAAAAACACAAAACTAAAAATTATGAAGGAACACTTGTAGACGTAAATTAATATACCGCAAAAAAATTTCAGGAAAAAATATACAACATTCAAAAAAACAATTTCGTTCTAACTTTAAGTAACACAGACAATAGAGATTATAATGTTTTGGTTAAGCCTTAAAAAATTGATTTAGAAACAAAACCTAAAAAAGTAATATTTCAAGATTAAAAATTAACTAAAAATAAGTTTAAAACAAAAACCCGACGGTGCTTTTTTAACATAAATTAAAACATCAACTTAAATAACTTAACGATTTCTAAACTTAATGAGAATTATTAGTTTTTAAGCTATACACTAAGAAACGTGGCAAACTCAATGGTAATTATAAACATATACTCTCATGCTTATAAACATATGAGGTTGTTGTGAAGAACTTTTTCATGCGTAGAAAATTATTTTAAGTTTGATATAATTTTTATTAAAAATAAAAATTATGCTTTTTCGACCTTTAATTGTGCAATGAAAATGAAAATTATTCAAGTTCGAGGCCATACTCTATATTTCTTTATTAGGATATTGTCCTAACAAATAATCTATAAAGTTTTTGTTTTCAAATTTATTAATTGACCACTTTTAGGAGAATGTTTATAGATCTATTTAGGGAATTTTCTAGGTTCCCATCATCAGAACACGTTTTGAAAGAAGTGACAATCCCATGCCAAACATCAAACATTCATATAAACTAGTTTACTCACTACTAATATATGAGCTCGAAGTTAATTATTTTATTTAAAAGCTTTTTAAATTTTTAAGCTTTGTTGAAATAAATTTTGTATCAATATGAAATATAACTCCATTATATAGATGTTTTTAAAATCTATTATGGGAGACTTGCCATTTTTCATTTTATATTATTAATTTTGCATCTTTCGAAAAATGTTTAAATATTATTTATTAATAACAATTAAAAAAAATCTTCGTTGGCATAATGTTAATATTTTGCTAATTTCAACAATATTTTTTATTTTATTTTTTATTAATGATCTCTTTTTTTTTGTCACCGATTGAAGCAAAGCGGCCTTCATTTAATTTTGTTTATGATAAAAAAGTATATATTTAAAAAATTATCATTTATTGTTATAGTACCAAGTTCCAATATTTTTTTTTTTTGTTTAATATACTAAATAAATTTTTTAATTTTTATATTCTATTCACAAGAAAAATGTTTATGCTTTTTTGTGTTTTTTATACTAATAAAATCGCAATAAAAACTGAAATCTTTTTTAATCGTATTAACTCATTCATTCACAAATTTAAAATATTGTGATTTTTTATTAGTTTATTATTGAGGATATATAAATTAAAAATTAAATAATATATATATTAATAATATATTTTTAGATAAAATTCAGGAGATTTTTATTAGTAGCAATACGAAAAGAAATATACATTTTGTTGGATGCAGATAAATATTTAAAAAATACAAAATATTAAAATTATGTACAAAATAACAAGTCAGTAAAACAGCTATAAAAAATAGTTTCATTCTCGCAATGCCAAATTAGCAAATTTAGCTCAAATTTTGAACTTTTGACTCGCACTTAGAGAATTATTTATAATTTAGGCCAATATTGAATAAAGACCGGATAAGTCAGACATTAGCGTAGCACTCTATAATAGGGAATGGAATGTTCGCTAAAATGGGCCAGTTGTGTTTCCTTGTTGTCAAGTTTCCGTTGTATGATAAGTTAAATTTCCGCTGTCTCTAGTTTAAAAAAAGTTGCGATGTGATGATACACGATTATCCTGGTTTTTGTCGTTGCAAAAAACCACTACAAAAGGTACATTTTTTCAGTAATATTAAATCTGAACAACAAAAGAGTTTTAAAGAATTTTCCAAATCGATTTTTCGCAAACGATAAAAAGTTTTTGCATTGTTTAATAAAGATAATTTATTAAAAAAAGAAAAAAAAAAGAAAAAAAAATTTTTAATTTATATTTGTTAATTTTATAGTTTGTTCGGTAAAGTGAGGGTTATAGCTTTTTTTATATTAGTTGCCGTAAGGAAATGACCAATTGCTGGAAAATTTCCAAATAGTTGGTATAGAAGCTGCTGTATTTAAGTTTGAAATAGTCCACTTTCTTTTTTTTTTTTTGTATAGCTCAAAATTTAGGTTTATGTCCACATTATAGAACATTCCCTTACTACAAATAAATGTGAGTAAGATGTCAACGCTATTGTAAGTTAGCTTATATCTCTAGTTAGTTGAAATTTTTTCCAAATTTGAAATACATTTGAAGGGCTTATTGTAAAAACTTGATAAGTCACATTTAAGGTTTTGTGAATTTTCACTGTTTTCTAGACATTCCATGATTAATATTTGATAGAAGTCTTGCTTAAGCAGTTATTACATTAACCTAGAGCATGAACGGCAAGCAAAAGTCAATTTTTTTTAATTTTTTTAACCTTTCGAAGTCGAAAACGAACTAATAATAAAATGTGGCTTATCCAGTTTTTACAAAAAGCCCTTCATTTATTTAACATATTTTATTTATTAATATAACATTTAATAGTTCTGAAAATTATTTGAAAAAATTTTTAATATTTTCTTTTATAAACTGTTTGTAGTACATTTAAAAAACAGACTGTATGTATCAGTTCAAAAGTGTACAAAACTATAAGAAAAATTTTAAACTTTTTAAGAACTCGTATTTCAAATGGAAAATTGTTTAAAGGACATTTTGTCTGTGGGAGAGTCAGGGGCCGTTCATTTATATGAAAGTTGTTGCCCAAACATCTTCATTTAATAATAAGTTCGCAATAACCGAAATAAGTTGACTGTATCTATATAGAAAATGTTTAAAAAAAGTTTCAAAATATTAAAACTTTTAAAGGAAATTCATAAGGATACTATACTACAGCGTTATTTAGTTATCTTTTAATTTGAGACTGTGTGAGACTAATATATTGCTAGCTTTTAAAACACTGTTTCAGTATCTGTATGAAAGCGTAAATGAAGGTTTTAATTATTCTTCATAAATCCAATATTTCGACTTACATCGTTAGTATTCAACAGGAAATATTTTTTTTGTATGGAAATAGAATTCGTTTCTATTATTTTTTGTGGGAAAAAGCAAATATTTAATATTTTCAGATGATAACAAACGATGTTAGTTGAAATATTATAAATAATAGTTGGCATTTTTATCGTTAATGAAGAGTTGGACCTGGCTACAAATTTTTTTTAAAATTTTTCTTTAAAACTTAAAAAGAGTATGGTGAAATAAGTCCATTTCGAACTGAAAACATGAAGATTTTGCAAAAAAATTAGTAGCTACTGCTTTAAGTGTAAATATAATTAATATTTGGCCTTAAAACTGTTTAAACTATTCAAAGAAAATTTTATACAAGTTCACATATACAGATTTAAAAACATTTAGAAAAAAGCTTCTTTTACCACAGTCAAAATAAAAGCTGCTATTAGCATTATCAAAAAGAAATAAGTTGATATCAACGCTGAAACATAATTTTCATCGAGTATTTCGATAAATCAATAGCGTCCGGCCAATCAATTCGGCTTGAAACAGTAATTGTTCACTAATCGATATTATAAAGCCTATTGAAAAAGTTTTCAAATAGTGATTAAGGAGAAGAGAGCAAAGTTAAGTAAAGTGTTAATTGTGTGGCCTTTTCGGAAAAATCGCACAAAAAAAAAATACCGAATTCCGACTAATTATTAATTTTGCCGAACTGTTCAATGGCACACTATAATATAGTAGATATTGCAAAAACAGATATTTTTGGTGGAAACACAATTTTAAACACTGAAAAAAGATTGCTTACTTGTCCTGTTTTCCAAAAACTTCCACCACTTAAAATATTTTAGAAACTCTCAATTTAAAATTAGGCTAATTCCAAAACTGTTCGATATGGTCTTCGGATATGTGACTATGGTTATCGTTGAAAATAAACGCATCGATATTCATTTTCAAAATACCGTTTAAATCTATCAGAAACGGTTTATTTCAAAACAGATATAGTGTTTTGAAATAACCGTTTGCTAAAAATTAAATAATTTCGGTTCATAAAGTGTAGAACGTCGACTGTTTCTTGATGGTAACGGATTACATATTAAGTTATCAAGTAAATTCAGAAAACATTTTAAATACGAAGACTAGTATTAACATATGCCGTAACGAATTTTACATATCAAAAATTATTTGCGGAGTAATAACGTACCGAACATGACGGAAAATCGTATTTTTTTTAGCTTTAGGTTAGAATATCACAAACACTTGATGACTTGGGGAAGTTCCGAATTCAGAGTGCCAAAGACCATTTGAAAAGTATACTCTGAACTATGGCATTGGGTTTGCGTAATTTAAAATTCGTATGTATTGAAGAAAATTAAAAATAATTGAGAATTAAATCTAAATATTTATTCAAACCATGGAAAACGCACTCTGAATTTTGCATTAGTTATACAAGCCTATTTTATCTATCGCCACAAATTGTTTAAGAAAAATCGAAAATGTAGTTTTTTCAATATTCGCGAACAAATTGCGTTTTTGCATTTTTGCAAAATGTGCTATTTCCTAGCAAATATCTTTCAGCAGAAGATCCAATGTTTCATATGAGATACGAATAGTCAAAATCGGATAATTACTTAAAGTTAGAGCAGTTTAAACATTAATTATTTTTCTTAGTTTCGCTAAAATTATCGAACTTTGAGACCCTAACTACACCGATTTTTGAAGAACTTAATACAGCACATGTATCATAGGAACGTTGAAATTCGATGTGCTAACTTTCAATGAAATCCAAACACATCCAAGACTAAAATCGAATCGACATTTTTTTGTAATGACTCAGTATAACACCCAGAAAGCCGACACGGTCATAGCAACCGTATTTGTAAACAGCAAAAAATAATCTAGATTTTTGATGGCACTTTGCTGTACTTCAATAAATACATTCTTTTAATGCAGTAAATAATGCGTACAATCGGCATTAATATTATCCTAAAAAATTAGTGCATTCTGGAATGGTTCCGGATGCGCTCGGTAATAAAATAATGCTTTCCGGAATTGTACTATTTTTGCTGGGTAGCCTGGTTCGGTTGTAGCTACCGAGCTTTTTGGTCGTTTTTACCGATTTTCTATTGAGGCATTCGAAATTCTATTGCCATGGCAAAATATCCGTTGTTTCTGTTGCGTGATTGATTGAACCGAAGAATTTGGTTGCATCGAACGATACGTTCGATTGGCGACAAATTCGGTATACACGAGTCTGAGTCTGTTTGCTAGGTGAAAAAGACTGTTTTGGTACTGTTTTGAAAGTTTATTAAACATTTAGAAATTACATTTGGTTAAATTATTTCGATTTTAGGGAGAAAATTATTATTATTAAAATTAACTTTTCCTGGATTTAGATATTTCTAACTACTGGATTTTTCATGTTTTTAAATACACAAAGAACAAAAAATTCCAACTAAAATGAAAGTGTATTTTGGTTGCAAAAAAAAAATCATATGGATAGTACCAATCACATGAACGACTTATTTTGAAAATGGTATGAATCCATTTTCAAAAAATTAAGACAATGATTCTATAGTTCTCAATAGCTTCTAGTCACAGCATAACTATGTTTTATCACAATTTCAAAAATCGCTGAAATTGTAACGGAATTATTAAAATGTAAGTTAGTTTGAATGACATGGCTTTCCTCCCCATAAAAATATTGCCTGTGTCTAATAAACGTTGATATCCAGATTCCAAATCTGCTCTTCAAATTTTTCCATTAGGTATCATTTTTGTGAAATTTTAAATTTTGTTACAATTTTTAAATGCATTTTTTACTGTTTAATATTTTACAGATTGTGTTCATCTGTGAAAAACATGGTAATTTTTAAATTTTCTTGAAAATTTTAAATAAAACTAAAAACATAGTATATTAACAAATAAGAGTTCATCAGAAAAGTAAAAAATTTCTTTGTTATTAGGATATAATCACTTTTTAAGATGTTTTATATTTTAAATAAATAAAAAACTACTGTATAAAATGAATGTAAAATCTTCATACAGTAATTTAATGTGGTTTGTTTTTTCAAATGAACTACAATTGTAGTCAAAACTGAAATTTCTTCTACAAATTACTGTTTTTTCCCTTACAAAGATACTGTATTACAACTGAAACAACTACAAATATTTACAGCTGAAGTTCCCTGACCACCAAAAAAACCAATCACAAAAAGCTTTTTCTCCCATTATTAAAGCACATCATTTAGGAAATAGAGTGATCGGAAAAAATCAAATTTTTTTTTAGAAAACTTATAAAGTATTTTTTTATGACACACAAGCGGAAAGCATTTTTAGCAAGAAAAATTGTGCAAAAAATTTCGCTTTTTTAGAAACCCAGTTAAAAGATATTAAAAAACATTATTATTTTCAAAATGTTGTCTTTACTAAAATGCAATAGTTTATTGATTAAAAACTGTTTAACGGACAGCGATATATCGAAAATATTTGTAGCATTTGTCCTAGCTCAAAATTAATTTTCATTGGGTGTGTTTTAAAAGAAATTTATTATTTTTTTTTTTACAAAATGGATACCTTAATAACTTTTTAGCGGTTCATGATATTTAAAAATTTTTTGTAACATTATGCTCAGTTGGTAATTGTGTGTGATTATAAAATTCATTTTTAATAGTTTTCGAAAAAAAGACAGTTCTTCATCCACTCTATTGCCTAAACGGTAAAGTTTAAAATCTGACAAAATAACGATTTTTTTTATAAAATTTCAAATTTCATATAAATACATTTCTTTTGGCTCTGCAGGAAAAGGTACCCTAAATCAGCGTTTTTGGACACAGCTCGCATGTAGAAGAAGTTGATATTTAAAAAAAAATAAAAACGCCAGTTTTTTATTTTTAAAAAAATAGTAAAAAAAAAATGTGATAATATCCAAAAATCGAATTTTCGTGACGAACTTCAATATTTATGTACAACAGTTTTTGAAATGTTTTTATCTTGAAAGTGGCATAAGGTCACAAGTATGTCTCGTTTTTCCAAATATATGATCTTCATATGTCTTTGATATCGCCCCGAGCCTAAATGACATAACAGATATATGTGCCAAATTTCAGGAAGATTTGATAATAATATTAAGAGGTTGCACAATTTGACAAGTTTTTTCTGAAACTAGTGAAATTTGTAATAATGAAGTGCGTTGTATTAATAAACTTCTTATTCCTTCAAAAAATGAATTTAAATGCTAAAATAGGTGGTTAAATTTTTAGGTACAGTTCGTCCAAATTTCCATTGCCAAACGAAAGGAATTTTGAAATAATTGCCCAGTTTTTTTTAACTTCACGGAAGAATGTGATGGACATTACTAGCATATTACAAGAAGATAAGGAATTTCATAGGTTACAAAAAGTGATGATTTGAACGCTTCTATGAGTACAGTGGATAATGTTATTGCCTCTAAAAAAACGTAGGCGACGCTTCCAGATCACATTTTGCATCAGACCACTATGGGGAATGTTTCGGGATTTTCTGGCCAAAACTCTAAATGATAAGGTATCGTCCCGAAATATGGTAAGATTATTTGGCGGGATGCTTTTAGGCTATCTATAAAAAATTGGCATATTCCAACATGACTCTCTTAAATTATAAAAATATATGTGAAGAAAACAATCGTAAATAATTAAGTCAATCTTTAAACATCAGCAAAAATGTATTTTTACCTTTATCTATTTATCACTCACGCAAAAAAATAGCCACAAGTGATTCTCTATGAGACACGAAGTTTTAACACGCCATTTAGCATTTTACATTGAGTTTAAAGACAAAAAAAAGGTTATTTAAAATTGCCACGATTTACCATCTCTGAACAAATGTTTTGTCTTCAGTAAACCATAATAGCAGCACAAAATATTCTCGAAACATTGTAACCCTCAAAACGGCAGTTTTTAATACCGAATTTTGTTCTGAAAATCCATATTTAATTAAACCAACCGATTATAATCGTAGTAACCGAATTTTAGTAGAAAATCGTTAAAGTTTTTCTCCGTGTGTATGTTACAAATTACATAATTCATTTATTTGAAACAATTTACAAAAGTTAATTAATATTTTGAAAAAAAAAATTAATTGTTGGATGTTGATGACATTAAATAACTCCTTGCGAAACATATTTATAGTTACACCGAGAAAACAGTCAGTTGTGGCCACCGAATTTGTTGCCAATCGAATTCTGCCAGTTACGACAACTTTAGTAACGTTAAGTTATATTTTTAGTAGTGAAAATTAATATTTAGTTGCGTAACCCAATATTACAATATTACATGCCAAACAAATATTATTACGTTCCACAAAATTTTATTGAAATTAAAAAACTTTTTTAATTTTTCTGTTATTGAACCGTGGCTTTCATATTAATAATCCTCTGTCCTACTGATTGCACCACAGTCAGTTTTAAATTTTCATTGCCTTTTATTAAAATAAAACATTTGAATGTTTTATTTTAATAAAAAAACTTTTAGTGTTTGTTTTGCCTCGAATTGAACTCGGAAGTTCGGAGTACAAGGCAAACTCTCGACCCACTACATCACAAACACGTATAAATGTTGCGTGTTAAATTAAAATTTAAATATTTTGTTAGGAAAACAAACATTATCTCAATCATTATTTGCTTCTATAAACAATACAATCCACAATTCGGTTGTTACTACTGAACCTCTAATTTAGTAGCATATTTGCGTGCGAATACCATATTTGCAGTAACCACTTTTGATGATCGACAATAAAAAAAAATGAGAGAGGGCACCCATTCTCTTGTATTATCACAAAATCAATGGTTGCTGCTACCGTACACAATTACCAGACTTGGGCGACGACAATTACTTTTCACAATCGTTCACTTGGGAAATTTTTCCATATCATTAATAATATCAGACCTACGCTCAGACTTGTGAGCTTAATCGCTTCCTTGGAAAATTTGTAAAATTTTTAATAGCAAACATGGGGATTATTAAAAACATCTGAGTATTTAATTACAGGACAATTACTCAATTACACCCAATTACATGTAATTGAAACTTAAAAAAGTAATTGGCCTGTAATTAAATACACAGATATTGGTAGTATGTCCCATGTCTGGTATTGAAAAAATTGTAAATTTTCTAAGGAAGCCTTTAAGCCCACAAGTGTGAGCGTAGGTCTAAAATTTTAAATGATATAGAAAAAAATTGCACAAGTGAATGATTTTGAAATGTAATTGACGTCGCCCAAGTCTGACAATTACTAACCGAATTTTATTTGAAAAGTTGATTGGAAATACCAATAAAATTGGATAAATGGTTTGTTTTTTATTTTATTTTCCCTCTTTTTAATTTCCAGTACAGTTTTTTTACTTTATTAGTCGATTATTGATAGTTCCAAATAAAATAACATTCTATCAAATAAATTTTAATGGTTTCTACCGTATTCTTATCAATCTTTTTTCTGAGTGTACATTAGGCTTTAAATTTTCAAAAATATTCAGATAAAAATTAACAATTTGTATGAGATTATAATTATTCCTGAAACAGCTGTTTCTAGTCCCTTATGAGATACAACACTTTTGCTGATTTGTTTATACTCAGGGAACTTACGCTTAACAAAAATGTATTTGTTTGGGTTGTAATACAGTTTCTTTATTTTTAATGTAAATGTCAGTCATTTGTAGAATAAGCTAAATTTTTTACTAACCATGTAGTTCATTTAAAAAAACAAACCACATAAAATGACTGTTTTATGATTTTACATTAATTTTTTACATTCGTTTTTTGTTATTTAAAAAAAAATTAATGTTTGTTTATTTTTTTACTAACATGTAGTTAATTTTTACTACAATTGTGGTTCAGTTTTTGAACTTTAAAAAAACAAATGACAATGTTAGTTGAATTTACTGTAAAGTAAGTCGTTCTTTCTTTAAATGAAATTTCATTTGTTTTCAACTACATTTGCAGTAATTTTTACCTACATAGTATTTCGAAGTTCATAAAAAAAATCAAAAACAATTCACAACAATTTTGATAACATCAAATTAATAAAATTATTATAAAGAAAAAAATTGTTACGAATTAGCAATGGTATTTAAAATATCCGAAAATTGTACGACTTGTTTGGAATAAAATTTCTAAAAAAAAAAAAAATTGATTAAAATTTCGTAATTTTTGTTTTAAAAATGTTCAAAATTGTTTAAAAATATTGCTTTCCATTCATAATAATAACTGTTTATTGTCTCCTACAAATTTAATGCAAATTTATTTTTTTTATTTTATTTGTTTTGAATTATTGAACACCCACCTGGATATTATTGGCACGTGCAGAAGATAGACAGCAAAAATTGGCTTAAAGTATATCGTAAAAGTTTTACTTTAAAAACAAATTTACTTAAATTGCGGCGACACTTTTTGGTATAATAAACATTAATATTTTTAAAAAAAATTTTAGTTAAAAATCTGGTGATTTTTGTTTTCAAAAATCACTGAAAAAATTTTCACTTTCTATAAATAATTTAGTTTAAATTTTGCAGTAAAATATGTTTAAAATTTAAACATACGTAAGAGCAGCACACCGAACATAAAATCGATAAAAAGTATTTAATGAAAAATTATTTTGCTTTTTTTTCGTGTATATTTTGCACAAATATCAAATACGTCACAAAGTTTCTTTACATTTATGAGAGCTTTTCTCACACTTTAACAAAATTTCATTCATAAAAAAAGTAACTGTATAGTGGTAGAAATTTTCTTGTTTAACTTTTCAACTGTTTAGAGGAAATTTCAAAATAAATCCTTTCAAAAATGTTTTTTGTTAATTTTTTGTTTGTAATTTACTTTATTTTTTATTAAATTCAATATTTTTTTTTTTTTTTTTTGGAAAAATATCTTTAAGATACTTTTATTTTTGTGTTGGAAATTTTTTTTAATTACACTCTTGTTTCTCACAAAATTTTCTTTTATATTTTTTTGCAAAATTTTCTTATATGATTTTTATAGATTACATCCAATACGTTATTCTTTTTTATCTTGATTTTCTTTTTATAAATCTTGTTACGTTTAAGTATTTCAATTTTACAGTTATCTTTGGGATACACTGTTGAATTAAGTCTTCACTAATAGATATTCAAAATTTTTCTTAATAGTGTCTAGTTTTGTTGATTTTTAAGAATTTTTTATTTGATTTTATTTTTTTTTTTTTTTTTGTATTAAATAGAACAGAGTGTAGTAGTTGGTTAGACCGTCACGTTTGCTAGTTCGAACACAACTGAAGCACGAGATGAGTACTCAATTGGTTTTTATGAATGAAACCGGCCAAAGCTTATAAGATACATTTGAATCTTATGGTATGCACAATTTATTTTAAATGCCCCTACCAGAAAATGAAATAATAAAAACCAACCAAATTCCCATAGAGAATCCAATCATTGACTAAAATGTTTAAATTCGAATATGAATAAAAATTTCCCCTATATCTTTGGCTCTCAACTCTCTCAGTTGTTAGGCCAGAGAGTTGCAGATACTTTTTGTATTTCATAGATTGTTGTTTAAATTGATAAGAGGGGCATTTTGGTTTGGTATACATCCAATGGTGGTTTAAGTTAACTCCCCGTTATGTAGCCATTTTCAGGCTGTTAGGCTGGCGCAAGCGCATTTAAACCAATCAACAGTTTGTTTTGTTTTTTATACAAAAAGTATCTAAGAGATACTTGTTTAATCTCACGTTATCTTTATCGAACATTTTCTCTTACCTCATATTTATTCAAATTGAAATTTCGAGTTTCCCCCTTGTTTTCGTATGAAAGATTTACCTTTTTTTGCCACTAGTTTTTTTTTTTTTTGTATTATTATTAAAACATTAAAATAATTTTCATTACAGGTAAACATAAACCAACAGGTATGTGTGTATATTGTTCTTTCAAATAAAATTGCAAAGAAAATTTAAAATTTAAAAATAAATTTTCATATCATCTATTAAATACGTCATTAAAATCAAATTGTGTTTTTGCTAAGCAAATTTTCTTAAAATAAATTTTGTTTAAACAAAAAGTTTTTTAAACAATTTTTGTTTTTCTTTAATTTTTGTTCAATATTTTTATAAATTTAATGGCTAAAAGAAATCTCATGTGCAAATTTTAGCCCAGTGATTCATGATTTTTGTTTTTTAAAATGAGTATATTTAAAATTTGTTTTCTAAGTTTTGTATAAAAATTTTCAAAAGTAAATATATTTTTTTTTTTGGCAAATTCTGTTTGAAATATCCGAATAAGTCATTGAATTGTTGTACCTTTTGGAATCCGTTTGTTTTGTAATGTTTTTTTTTTTTTGGTACAACCTGTTGCTATTTTATTATTGATATACAATTTTATATTCGATTTTTCTGTTTTACTCTTTATATTTCTTTATTTTATTTCTTTTGGTGTCATTTTACTCCTTTTTATAGGGTTTTCAATTTTATTGCTTGTCCTATTAACACCTTGATTAAACGACCATTAAGTTTAGTTTAAGGTTTCAATTTTATAGTTTTTAATTTTAAATAAAATGTATAGTATTAATCTTATTGAAAGATAATTGTTATTGGAGATATTTTTAAACAGTTATATTTCAACAGTTTTAAGTAAAACTATATACCCGTATAAAAAAGATTTCATCTGATTAGATCTTACTGCATATGCTGAAATCTGATTAGATATATTTGAATATAATTAGATGTGGTGCCTGTTATGATTAAATATGATAAGATGTGGCACTTTTCATCCATATCTGATCTGATTTTGTACCAGATCTGATCATATCTGACGGGGTCTGGGATATTGAATAATTTTTATGTCCAGATATGAGCAGATCTGGATATATTCGATCATATCTGGTGCCAAATGTGTTCATATCTAAAACGATTTTATAATCCCTTTGTCCAGATCTGGTACCAGATCAAAGCCCTTTTAAAAAGATCTTCTGGTTTGGACAAATTTTTTTTTCTATTTTTTTCTAAGATATTCAAAAATTTTAACCTAAAAGAATTTTTCAAAATTCGAAATAAGTTTGGGAGATAGGGCAATTTTTGTGAAGCAATATTTTTGCCTAAATGAGGCATTCATTGTGTGCCACAAAATTGAATTTAAAACTTAGACGAGTTTTTCTCAAAACCGCATTTTTCAAACTGATACGCAGGATTTCTCAAGTTCTACAGAATCGATATTGATGACATAGGGCTTCTTAATCGATGCAGAATTAGCGTGGCTATTGTTGTTCCTTGCTCAATCATGTGGAAAAAAATTGTTTACTATTTGTTTTTTACACTAGACTACAAAAAAAAAAATTGTCAAATATCGAGTTTTAATTTTCAAACGGCCGCCATTTTGATAAATACATTTTTGTTTATGATTGAGCATGCGACGATAAAGGCATTCATACTCCCCAATTCCCCGTTTTCCGTTTTGCTTTCAGTTAACCAAAATATAAATGTACATTCATTTTTTTTATGACATATACACACAGAGAAAAATTTAGCTGTTTGCCAACTGAAATTCGATTATTTTGACTCAAATTCGGTTATTAATTTAAGTCGGTTGGTACAACTAAACATTTGTGTTCACAACAAAGTTCGGCTAATTCAACTGAATTGTAGTTGCAACGAATAAAATATTAAGAAATCGAATGTAAATATCGTTGTACTAACTGAATTTTTGAGTTGTTACCATTAAAATACACTTTTAAATTCGGTTGGCACTTTATTTCTCTGTGTGTAAACTTTAAATTATTTTTTTAATTTTTATTTTGAAAACGTTAGGAAAACTTCCATAATTTTTGTATGTACTATAAATTGTTCTTGAAATGTAGAAATATGCCGTTTTTTTTTTTGCAAAATAGAAAGAAGGCAAATTAATATCATACATTATGAACAAAGTTTATTTAACAGTGATAGTTTTTTGTGGATCCATCAACCAAATTTGGCACATGTTCAAATGCAAGAAAAGTAATTGATATTGTTATCCACTTATTTGTCCCAAGCTCTTGAATTAAAGATTAAATAAGCGCTTTTTAATCATTTAACCAGAAAATTTTGAAAATGATTAAACCTCTCCACATCGAAACATATCAGATATGCCCGGGTTGAATCAGATATAATTATTTCTTAAATTTGTCCCCATTTTTGAGATCTAATTAGATCTGATCATATATGCTATGATATCTGTTTGGATCTGTTTAAATAGATCTAACTAGATCTAGTCAGATCAGATCTTTCTTTAAACGGGTAATCTAATATCATGTTTTTAAGTACTTATTTTTGTTTTCGTTTTTTTTATTTCACCAATAGACTCATCCAATATAAAACCATCAAAAAATATCCAACTTTAGACCTCTACCCCCTTAATTTAAATCAAACTTGGCATGGAAGTGTCGTATGATTTTTTAATCGTACAAGTTTTGGGTTGTTTGCTCTAAGGTTGTGGAAATATCGCGTTATAAAATATGGGAAAAAATCCAAAATTTAACAAAAGTAGTCGTACTTAATCATCCGTTTCATTTTAACGGTTTAAGCTATGTAAATTGTGGTTTTACTAGAGCACACAATTTATTCACTTCTCCACGGCAAAATGCATAGTTTTCAAAAATCGCGCTTTGAAAAAAGCTGTATTTCAAAAGGCTAGTTTTTTAAATTTTTAAAAAAATATACGTTTAATATAAATTACTTCCCTATGCCGTGTCCAAATCCCTATGCCGAGCTCGTACGGTATCTTGAGATATGAATACAAATATGAAAAAATGTAACCAACAATAACTCAGAAACATGTACACTCAGGGAACTTCTGCTTTAAAAATATGTAGTTGTTT